>CM035122.1:129455424-130655424 GCA_020205555.1 Panax stipuleanatus | reverse complement strand
ATATTTGTACAAAATTGCCCCCCAAGAAAGGGGGAAGCGGTTGAACACCTTTTTCACGACGTATACATTAAAAACAAAAAGACTATACAGCTCTAATGTGACTCCCCCAAATTCAAATACTTGTTCCTCGAATCTGGTGCTTCACGTTCTAACTCTAATAATATACTAATAATACATACAACAGAATAATAGAATTATTTATATAAATATTCTCGTCTCAAGTCTCGAAACTAATACTAATACACTTTATAACTTAATCCATAACAATAATTAAGTCTAAATATATAACCACACTTAGGTCTTATTACATAACTGAAATGTTTAAGAAAAGCAAGAATGAACAACAAATTTGCTCAGCAAGTAATATAACAATAAGTGTGAACAGATGAATATACGGTTCATAATCAATAATAGCTCAGGAATCTAAGTACGACTAAAGTAATTATCAAAGATTTGAATCTATACTTTGAAGTCAACAAAGAGCCACTATGGACTGAAAGATTTCGAAAGCATTCAAAGGTTTCAACAATTTCAAGTGAATGAATAGATGTAAGACCCCGAATTTTATGAAATAAAAGTATTCAATTTTCTTATAATTATTATTCTATTCAGTAAATGATTAAATTGATAAAATATTAAAGTTAAGGGTGATATGTGCAAATTTTACAAAGTAAACAAATTGACATAAAATATTCGTTGTGTCGGAAAATATTCGTTTGGTCGGGAAATATTCTTTTTGTCGGAGAATATTCGTATGACGGCGCAGTCATTGGTGGACCCCACAACGCAATAACTGTCGGATATAGAAAGCGACAGAAATAACATTTTTAAAAATAACGGCAAAACTTTTACCGTTAAACTGTTGAAATACTCGGTGGTTAAAAATACAATAATACCCGTTGTTGCACAGTAGCACACGGTATTGCACAATAATTTCTAATTATTGATTATTACGTAAGAAGTCACCCATTCAATAATTGTTATAGTAATTACTGTTCAGTATTTTATATTATTGATTCAATAATTGCTACATTGATAATTGCATAGTATTTTATATTATTGATTCAATAATTATCACAATAACCACTGCACAGTATTTTATATTATTAAATTAATAATTGTCACACATATTATTGGAATGATATTATTAAATAGCATTATTGACAATGTCTAAAAAGTTCTGTCGAGGACAGTGGTTAGGTTATATAATTGCGCGTCAATGAAGAAAAATTCTTATTGGAAAGCCCCATCTTTCCTGGTAACGACTTGATTGTTAATATTGTGATTCTATAATATTAATTATAATAATTGATGAATACAATAAAAATTATTGATAAATATGATAAGTAAATATTTATTCAATCTTGATATAAATGGAAGAATTTTTAGTATGAGATATTTGTTAAAAATTGACATTTTATCTTTTTCGATAAAATAATTCATTCAAATATGTTATTATAATATTACATTATAATAGTATAATGTGATAATATAATAATATAATTTTGTAATTTAATTGGTGACGTTGTTATAATAAATTTATGCTATAAAAATAAAATGAGGTGGAAGAGAAAAAAATAAAATTAGAATTCTTTTAATAATTAGAAATGTTTTAATATATATATATATATATATATATATATATATTATATAAACATGTGGGAATTTGGTGGAGGAAGTCCTTTTTTCATTATTGATGTCCTGGAGGTTTTCAAGTGTGGTGTGCTGAGAAGCCATCGAGAATTTATTTTGTCAACATTGGTGTTTTGGCATTTTTCTATAAATTGGGTGCTTAGTTAGAAATAAAAATCACACCAGAATCAGAAAATTTTCTCTCTATAATATTGAACGTATTTCTTGTGAGTATAAGGATAGTTTGAGTGTGGATAACAGTGCAAGATTTTCTCAATATTATATTCGATATTTTAGTCAGATCTAGCATCCTACTAAGGTAAATGATATTATTTTTCTCGTAAAAGATGTTGTTTTCATTCAATATTCGTAAGGAATATTATTTTCTTCCATACTCTATAGTATGTAAGTAATAATATTTCATTTCAGATTCCTAAATTTAAACTTACTATGGTAAGTATTGCTTTTATAATTCTTGAAATGATTAGAAATTCCTTGAGTTTTGCGCTTCATCTAATATCATTTTACCGGAATATTGGTCTGAACTTTATTATGAAAGTTTTACCTTTTCATGTCGGAGTACTATTCATTCAAGTATTATTCACGAGTTATTATTCACGAGTTACTATTCACTAGTTACTATTCATTCGAGTATAATTCACTAGTTACTTTTCACGGGGTACTATTCATGATAAAATTTGTTTTTTTTTCTGTCCAAATTATCTTTGATTTATGAATCTTACTCTTGAAATTGGATCCATATTTTGATCATATTGTTCTTACAATATCTATTCATCATATATAACATTTTTATAATCATGGTGATGGAAGTTCTCTTTGACTTAAGTGTAAAAATGAGTAGATTATTGTTATGACCATGACTATGGGTTCTCTTTGGCTAGTAGTGCAAAGATGAATTGTTGACTGGTATGATCATGACCATTGATTTTACAATTGAATATCTTTAGCATAAGTGCAAAGGTGAATTGATCAACATGGTTATAAATATTGCTTCTATAAATTCTGAAATGATTAGATATTCCTTTGAGATTTGAGTTTCATCTAATATCATTTCACTTGAATTTTTATTTACCCAAATCTTCTTATTAAATTTTAATCGTTATCTTTGAAATATGAAACTTGAATATCTTTGGCCCATAGTGCAAAGATGGACAGGTGTTTGGCATGATCATGACCATTGATGTTACTGTTGAATATCTTTGGCCCGTAGTGCAAAGATGGACAAATATTTGGCATGATCATGACCATTGATGTTACTGTTGAATATCTTTGGCCCGTAGTGCAAAGATGAATTGATTAACATGATTATGTCTAAAGGCTGTAGACTAGTATAATCATGATTATTGATGTTACAAATGAATATCTTTGGCCTGAGTGCAAAGATGAATTTATTAGCATGATTATGTAAAAGAACTGTGATTTGGTATAACCATGATTGTAAGACCCCAACTTTTTATGAATAAGATTTAATTTCATCTATATATTATTTTGAAATAGTAAGGTGTTGATTTGATAAATGTGGTAAATTATGGGTGGAATGTGCAAATTTTACAAAGTAAGCAAGTGGTCATAAAATATTCGTTGTGTCGGAGAATATTCTTTTGTCAAAGAATATTCGTACGACGGCGCAGTCATTGGTGGACTCCACAACGGAATAATTGTAGTATATAGAAAGCGACAGAAATAACATTTTCACGGTAAAACTTTTACCGTTAAACTGTTAAAATATCCGGTGATAAAAATACAGTAATACGCGTTGTTGCATAGTAATACACTGTATTGTGCAGTATTTTGAATTATTAGTTCTGACGTAAAAAGTCACTCAGTATTCAATAATTGCTACAGTAGTTGCTGCATAATATCTTATATTATTGATTCAATTATTGTCACAGTATCATTTGCACAATACTTTAAAATATTAAATCAATAATTGACACAACACAGTTACTCATATTATTACTATTAGCATTATTGACAATGTCTAAAAATTTCTGTCAAGGAAAGTGGTTAGGTTATTTAATTGCGCGCCAGTAAGGAAAAATTCTTATCGGAAAGCCCCTCTTTTTTGGAAATGACCTGGTTGTCAATATTGTGAATTATAATATTAATGATGAATGGTTGATAAAAATATTTTCATTGTGTTGGGAATATTAATGTTAGTGAAAATCGACATTTATTTCATTAATAGTTGATTTTCGGATGTTAAATTGACCAAACGAGGAATTAATCGGATAAATGAGCAATTAATGGGTGGTTAACATGTGGAACCCACTTATTAGTGGATAATAAATAGTTGGTGGGTGGTTGCAGGGGTGGAGGTGCAAAATTTATAAACTTGAGGGACTAAATTAAAAATTGAGACAAAGATAGAGGTACTAAAGTGTAATTAATCAACCTTTTTCTAGCCTATAAATAGCAAGCTAATTTCATTCATTTCTCACCATTCTTGAATAGCAAAGTTATAATAATGAGAAAAATTATAGAGAGAGAAAGAAGTAGAGTATTCTGCTATTATACTATTCCAATATCTAATCTTCTACTGAGGTAAGTGGTATTATTTCTTTTGTATTAATAAAGAATGTTATTTTCTTTCAATACTCGTAAGGGTTGTTACTCTATTCTTTATTGATCTGTGGGAGTAACCTGTCTACGCGGACTACCGCATGCATGGTGAATAACCCTTCGTATTTATTCTTTATTGATCTGTGGGAATAACCCGTCTACGCGGAATACCGCATGCGTGGTGAATCACCCTTCGTATTCATTTCTATTAAATTGTGAAAATGATATGTCTACTCGGATTACCGCATGACGGGTGAAAATCCAATTACAGTTTCGTATATTCATTTATACTCGTACGAAATATTATTTCACTAAAATATTGGTCTGAACTTTTTATGAAATTTTCATCTCTTCATGATGAGTTACTATTCACGATAAATTTTTTTTTATCCAAATTATCTTTGATTGGATCCAAGTTTTGAATTTCATTCTTGAATTTTGCTCTACAATTGATTATTACGGAGTATTCTTAAACTTGGATAAACTAAATTACGAATCCCTAATCTTTGTCCTTTATCTCACTGGATTCGTTTTTATATTATTTTTCATCAACATCAGTCTTAAATGATGATACAAATGAATATCTTTGACCTGTAGTGCAAAGATGAATATTTGATTCGAGATATATATTGATTGATGTTACAGGTATAAAATATTGATGATGGACTTTTAAATCATAGAAGATAGTAGACATCATTCTCTACTTAACTCTTCTAATGAATTGTTATTTTCGCTGCAGTTGTTGATCTAAAATTTGTTGTCCATAATATTTTATCTGATTTGTTGAAGACTAACGATAATTTATTCTTCATTATCTTAGTCATAATATTATTTACTAGGTTAGTTGAGCTCACCCTTTTTTCTATTGTTCTCTTCAGGAAATGAGAATATCGCGGGTACTAGTCGGGGAATGGAGTGATGGTCCGAGTTAGAGCTATAGAAGTCCTCACTATTTTTTATAAAATAGTGTGATAATAAATGTAATGAGGACTTAGTTTGAGTGTTTATATTTTTTACACGTCTGTATTGACACTCACAGTTGTGTGATCGTATTTTGCACAACCGTTTGATATAAAAGATTATATTTGAACTCTGTACCATGTATTTGACGACTCAGAATGGGTTGAGCATTGGACCAATTCTTTGGGCGTCACATTGGTGTTTCAGGTAAAGACAGGTGATAAAAATTATCTTCGTCCTGGGTGCGAAGAGGAATTTATCAACATGATTATGATCATGAACTATTTTCATAATTGTGGAGAGGAATTGTTAATTGATGTTATAGGGATGAAATATTGTTGGTGGACTTTTAACATAGAGAAAATAATAGACATTATGGTCTATTTGACTCTTCTAATGGATTGGTTGTTCCGCTGCAACTATGGTTGAAATTTTTATCATCTATCATATGTTCTAAAGATTTGATTTATTACTGATGAAAGCTATTGATAATTTAATTATCTTTAGTCATAATATTCACCCTTTTACTTCACAATTCTTTTCAGGTAATAAGAGTGTAGCTGGGTCGAGCGGGGATAACAAGCGAATAGAGTAATGGTCAGTGGCCGTTAAAGTTTCTCAATACATTATAAAATAACATGATAATATATAATTGTATTGAGAACTTTAAATGTGTGTGTCGTATTTTATACGTCATTTAACAGTTAATTTTGTTGACCCGACTTAGGTGAGGTGAACCCGACTTTGGAAGGGTGTGTTGCCAATATCATACAAAATGTCTAACCACATATAACTTCATGTTATTATAAGACATGGTTGTGCGCATCCACTTGTTGATTATATCTATGAGCACTACCTATATAATCTTGAAGTATGGTTGGAATATAATCCTCAGTTTGAAAAAATTGAGATAATTTTATGGCAATAGAATACCCACCATTGGAATGAACAAGATAATAATATTCTCGTTCTTCTTTGGGGTCTATTGGGTCAACCAAGGTTAATTCTCAAGTCCTATGATATCTATTATAACTTAGATGCATGGTCCTCCCATGTATGAAGATTTTCTTGAGCATTTTCTAAAAATTTTAATTCCTAAAGCAGTTATTGATTGTACCTTTATGTAACGTATCATTGATAAGGAGGATGAGTATTGTTTTTCACAGTTTATGTGTGATCGTATTATGCACGACAGAGTAATAGTTAGAATATGAAGATTTATATTTGAATTCTGTACCATGTATTTATGGCAACTCAGAATAGGTGGGTTGTGTATTGAACCTATGTTGAGGGCGTCACAATAGATGTCACTAAATGCCATTATGAACCAAAATTCTTACAATTTCCAAGTTAATAAGTTTTGAATACTGAGTAGTCGCTATGGATCATGAACTCTTGCCAGAATTAACAGTATTACACTGATAATCCAATGTAAGTTAGTATAATAGGTGATCAGCCTACCGTACCTAGTGTTATGCATAACATACCCTGCTGTTCGCGCGAATGTCGGCACCCTGACTATATAGTTTTTCCTTCTACGAGGGTTGTTCATCTCAACAGATTTATAAGATTCCGCACCAAGGCAATTAGTTTGGATTGCTTTCTAACACATGATATTAGTCTAGCCGAATCAAATAGCTTAGACAGTTTTCACAATGCATTTAAGAGCAATTCATAAGTTTAGCACTTACAACATGATTCAAAGATATAATTTAAATCAAATTTTAGATAATGAATAATGAATTGCATGAGTACATATACTTGTTCAATATAGATATGGTTGATATAACAATAATTCGAAACTTGCACAATATCCAAAGTTGTGTAAGTTAGGGAACTTCCATTCAATATGAAAATCAAATGAAATTAGGAAATTTCACAATATATAATCATTGATAAAACAATAATTTGTTTACTCAAAGTGAGGGAACTTGTGTAATGAATAAAGTTGTGTAAGTTAGAGAACTTGCACAAAAGAGATAAGGTTTAGATACTTGCACAAAAGAGATAAGATTTATATACTTGCTTACACAAAGATCCATTGCATAAAGTAAATGACAAGGTTAGGATACTTGCCTTTAGCATAGATTACAGTTCTTAAGCTTAACGTAACTTCGATGTTCTATTGTATCATAGTTATGTATATATACACATTCATTAGTTATACAAACTCGATACTTAAATCAACAATCCTACACTTAATATACACATGTTCAATCACGTATAACATATGCATGCATTCAGTCATATATTTGACATACCATCAAACCACATATTTGCATTTTACTCTTACTTTTGTCTTCAAAAGCTTTATCTAGAAACTTTGTAGAAACTAGATAAATCTTGATTTTATATTGACATTATATGATTGAATACTTAAAACATCACTTTAACTTTGTTTTATAACTTAGAATATCGATATAAACATGTTCCAAGGTTTAGATTACAGTTTAAAATAGTTAGTCAAATCTGCCTTGCGGCGTAGCTACGCTGCATATTGACCTAGGAGTGGCGCAGCTGCGCAGCTCCCTGTCAAAACCAGATTTGAGTTTTTGATTTCTTGATCCCATCTTAGTTTCTAGCATGCATGGATACCAACACATATCATATACACATGTTAAGAGGTCTTGGACTAGGTTTGGTCTCTCCTAGGGTCATTTCAAGTTTACTTTCGCAAATTATGGTTTTATTAGGAAATTTCTATCTAATCAACGCTAAGTGAGTTCATGCAACAAGTGACTAACTAGGATAACCATTAAGCCACATAACGAGGCTAATAAACTTTAACACATATGCTCAAGTCATTCATGTATTCAAAGTTAACATAGCTTTACTCTTGAAATTTGTTGAAATTCATGCTTGAGTAGTTCGTATTGTGCCTAACTAGATGAGTGCACATATTAGTCATGTTTAGAGGCATAAAGAGTTCTAGCATGTTATCTCATAAGGTCAGAATATAACTAACACAATGCTTATAAAACTCAGTTTGCAAAACGTCCAAGTTCGTCTTTAAAAATTATACTAACTCAAGCCAATGCAAGTTGATTATAAGCAAGCAACTTTAAATCACATTTCATACTCATTTGTATACATAGCTAAGCCATGTACATATGCTAAAAGGTCATAACTTAAAGGACTCAAGGTTTGTCAAGGTTTGTTTTTAAAATTTGAAGTTTTCTTTAGAAAAGGTACGCTAAAGCAACTAAAGCAACTCATTTTATGCAAAGAAACTATAGACCACATGTCATATTTATTTTAATACATAACTAAGTCAAACTAACATGCTTAGACTTATAAAATTACAGCTGAAGTCAGAATCCATTTCTGGCAGCCGGCACAGCTGCGCTATTTTGTATTGTGGGAGTGGCGCAGCTGCGCCACTCTGAGACAGATCCAAGAATGGCTCTGCTTCTGCAAAACTCAGAAACAAAACATTAATTCCTTCAATTCAACATACTTAGACCAACCACATTGATTCCATACATTCATACAAACTCAGTTAACATAATGACATTTATTTGCAAACTAATTATCAACTAGTTCATACTAATTTCTAAGAATTATCACATTTGAAATCAAAAAAATACATGAGTAATATTACCTCTTGAAGCTGTGATGTGAACTTTCTTGCTTCAAAGTTCAGATTCCTCTCCAAACTCAGCAACTCACTCTCTAAATTGACTTAACAGAAAAACTAGCAAATTGAATTGAGAAGAGGAAGCTTTCATTTATAGAGAAATTCTTACCCAAGTAATGGCTTTGCCCAATGTTTTAATCTAACAGGAAGAAGAAGAAACCAACATGTATTGGAGGTTTAGTAGAATCTCATATTCAGCCCACACCCCCAACCATCATCACCATGATCACTCTAGCCTTTTTGTTTCTCAACAATGTAGGGAGGGGTAGGCCATTGACCTAATGCGACTGATGAAGGTTTGGTGACAATGAATATGGGACAAGCACTTTCATTTATTGCAATAGCTAAAAAGGGTACTAGTATACTAAGGTTAATTCCTTTTAGGGCTCACAAGTGCAATTTTAATGAGTTAATATTATTACCTTATGTTAAGTTAAGGACGAATATATACATAATCATATAATCCATGTACATTGGGTTAGCCCAAAAATATTTAAATTGGTTTAGAATATAAATTAGTTGAGTACTAGCAACCCATTATTTTTCATAAAGCTTATTATTTCAATTATACCCAAATATTATAATGATAATAATTATCAAATATTTATTTTCTAAAATCGATCGATTCACGAACTCCACAGTTCGCTATCGCTCGATTTGCTCCACCCAAAAAATCTCAATCGTTTGAAATTCAGCTATTTTTTTTATAACATCCTACCATCAAAACTCTGATTACTAAATTTATGTAAGCTAAATTTAATCAACTTGGTTAATTATTAGCACGTATGAGATGAAACAGCTTATTATATTTCAAGGTCTTCTGTATGTATGGGATGCCGTACATTATGAATCACATGTGTCAATACATTAAAGTAAATGAACATTCTCTCTGAGTCTCATTTCATCAAACACTTAAAATGTATTACCCAACCATAAACCTAATAAACTTCATAAAAATTATATATCATAATTAAAGAAATAAAGATATAGCACATCATGATAAGTAATAATTTAAACAAAATTTGATCACCCTTTCGTCCTTGCAACTCCCACCATTATAACACATTATTTATACATCATTTCACATATCAATCCTGATATTTAATTTGCAGATTTAGCATATTGAAGAAGATTTGCAGCACTGTGGTAATTACCCAAATTATCAAACGCAGTCCCTCTAATTTTTATTTATCCTTTTAAAATTAGATATATATTTTAAAATTATAAAATGACATAAAAAATTTTAAATTTTATTATTTTTACCCTTGATTGATTGAATACTATCATACCACTACTATTACATTTTTAACAAAAGGCATAAATATTTTTAAAATTTAAAATTTAAATTTTTTTGTCTTAAAAGTCACGGTTTTAATAGAACAATGCTACTATCACATAATTTAGGTCACATAAAGCTCACATACACACATATATATTTGCGGACTCTATATATTATGCAAGACCCACAGTATGCATATGTGTATGTGATAATTATGTGACCCAAAATTATGTGATAGTATTATTTGTTTCAATAAGCTTAGCAATTCGCATGGACCAAGTGACAGGCTGCCCAAATAGAGTATAATTTGGCGTTTAATGAAATGTTGAGCTGGTACTGGTTGTGGCCTCTATAAAATGTAGAGATCCGTTCACCAGCCCAACGCATTTAAAGCCTTCCAGCCTGGAGAGAGAAAACAAAGAGAGAGAAACAAAAAAAAGTCCGTCGGCGAACTTCCCGTCGTTGGTCGGCGTCGCTCGCATTGTTCATCAATGGAGGAACACTACGTTTTAGGATTAATTCTGGCTTCTCTGTTAGGTGTTCTTTTGGTTTACAGCGTTGTTTTTCAAGAAAAATCACAGAAGATATTCCGTAGAGGCCGTTAAGAGCAACACCGCGACCACAACCACCGCCATTAACGGGGAATGCAGATCCAGGAACGGCGCCGGAGACGATGTTGATGTTATTATCGTAGGTGCCGGCGTGGCCGGTGCTGCGCTCGCTCACACTCTCGGGAAGGTATAATTGTCGTCTTTGTCATATCTTTTTGATTTCATATCAATGTTTTACACGTGCTTCTCAGTATATATATTAGGTTTCTTCAACAATACATAACTAAACAAGCCTTAAATTATAATTTTCTGTCGAAATATTTTGTTTTCCTTGAGTATTAAGAATGTTCAATAATCTCAATAAGGAATTATTAAATTCAAGCCTTGAATTATATTTATACCATTTGTAGGCTGTAGGCTGAATGAGGGCAATGCAAATTACAAATCCTTGAAGAGTGCTATTTTTCTGTTTTCACTTGTTTATTAGGATTGGAATTTCTTCAACTGCGTGAAGGGGGGAAATGGAATATTTTTTGAAAATTGATCAATAATTTTGTTTGTTTGTATTGCACCTAAACTCATTTCAAGATTGTATTTCAAAGTATGTGCCATGATCTAACTTCAATCACTGAAATTCACATAGGAAATCAAGATGCATGTTTAAATTTTAGCTTTGGTTTGTAGGATGGGAGACGGGTACATGTGATTGAAAGAGACTTAACAGAACCGGATAGAATTGTCGGAGAATTATTACAACCAGGTGGCTACCTGAAGTTGATTGAGTTGGGACTGGAAGGTATAACTGGAAATTGTTTGATACAAACTATTATTTTTAAAATTTGCCTACCATTTGTTTTGCAGTATATAGTTTGTTAATTAATCCATCCTATTGACTCCACTTCAGATTGTGTGGAAGAAATTGATGCTCAAAGAGTGTTTGGTTATGCTCTTTTCAAGGATGGAAAGAATACTCGGCTTTCTTATCCTTTGGAGAAATTTCACTCGGATGTGTCTGGGAGGAGCTTTCATAATGGTAGATTCATACAGAGGATGCGTGAGAAAGCTGCAACCCTTCCCAAGTATTTTCTTATCCTCTTATTGTTCCAACTTTATTGTTTTCCTTTATATCAATAGTTACTTAACTACATCTTGACAGCTTGAGAAGATTCATGTTTCTTTTGAAATATTTGTCTTTATATTCATTGATGGTAACTCCTCAATTTTAATTTCTTTTAGTGTCCAAATGGAGCAAGGAACTGTCACATCTTTGCTTGAAGAAAATGGAACCATTAAAGGTGTACAATACAAGACTAAGACTGGTGAAGAAATGAGTGCTTATGCACCTCTAACCATTGTATGTGATGGCTGCTTTTCAAACTTGCGACGTAACCTTTGCAGTCCAAAGGTGAGGATAATTTCTTACTGTCATTAGTAGAGTCATTATTTTTTTTCTCATCATGTGGGGCTAACATATATTGATGTTTCATCTTCCGCAGGTGGATGTGCCTTCTTGTTTTGTTGGTTTGGTCCTTGAGAACTGCAAACTACCACATGCAAATTATGGACATGTTATCTTAGCAGACCCATCACCCATCTTGTTTTATCCCATCAGTAGCACAGAGATCCGCTGTTTGGTTGATGTTCCTGGTCAAAAGGTGCCTTCCATTTCAAATGGCGAAATGGCCACATATTTGAAGACCGTGGTTGCTCCCCAGGTATCCATGGATCTGCAATGTTTAGTCTTTGTTTCGGCCTTTATATCTTATTCCATGTTTAGATGTATCAATTTATTAATCATATCAGAAACTTTCAGCTCAATTTCTTCTTGGTACCCAAACTCGACTAATTTGTTCCATGTATGCAGATTCCTCCAGAGCTGCATGATGCCTTCATAGCCACAGTTGAAAAAGGAAATATTAGGACAATGCCCAACAGAAGCATGCCAGCTGCTCCTCACCCTACTCCAGGGGCTTTGCTGATGGGGGATGCATTCAACATGCGCCACCCTTTAACTGGCGGAGGAATGACTGTCGCACTTTCTGATATTGTTGTTCTACGTAATCTTCTAAGGCCTCTCCGTGACATGAATGATGCATCTACCCTATGCAAATACCTCGAATCCTTTTACACATTGCGTAAGGTGAGTTTTGTTCGCATACAATACATCCTACCAGTACATATTATGGTGACTTGTAATTTAAATCTGATTTTCAACTCAGACAGTCCAGCTATTCCTTCCAGCATACATACATGTTTTGTTGACTCACCGTGTATTTCTATCGGCAGCCTGTGGCGTCCACCATCAATACACTGGCAGGTGCTCTATACAAGGTGTTTTGTGCCTCCCCTGATCAAGCTAGGAAAGAAATGCGCGAGGCATGCTTCGACTATCTTAGCCTTGGGGGTGTTTGTTCAGAAGGACCGGTATCCTTGCTCTCCGGTCTGAACCCTCGTCCACTGAGTTTGGTTGTCCATTTCTTTGCCGTAGCAATATTTGGCGTTGGCCGCTTGTTACTGCCATTCCCCTCCCCCAAACGAATGTGGATTGGAGCCAGATTGATTTCAGTGCGTACCACCTAATTATTATTCTCTTCCCTTTTTCCGCTTGTTTTTAATGTCTTGTAAAATTTGAGTTTATATACGTATGTATTTGCAGAGTGCATCCGGAATCATTTTCCCCATAATCAAGGCAGAAGGATTTAGGCAGATGTTCTTCCCTGCGACAGTACCTGCATATTACAGAGCTCCTCCTGTCTGGTGAGGCCATGAAAGTAATCCTAATTAATCTGCATTAAGGATAACCATTCTTGTATGAGCTCAATTTGTGTCAGCATTTTGCTGCAATCACATAGTTTTTGCTCTTGGGTATTTCTTTCATTTTATTGATGAACATTTCTGTAAAATCAAAAAGTATATATAAATTCTTTTTTTTTCCCCGGAATGTTATTTTTTTTATCTCCTCTGTGATAAAGCTAGGACCCTTTACCCCCTAGAAAATCAAGAGCTCTTATTGTCTTGTTATGCCATCTAGTCTAGGAATATAACACATTATTATTGTATTTAGAAACTAATTAGACGGTGTCGGTCATGTGCCACCGAAAGTAAGTTGGCAAATGCAACCAAACAAAATAGGGCTACTATTTTATATATTGCATTTGCTTAGATTATACTGCTAGATTCAGTCATACAAATGGCCTGGAGTTGATAGTTTTTTTTATATATAATATTTTTATAATCAAATATTTATTTTATTTTCAAATATTTTATTCTATTTTCATCTCTTCCATTTTTTTAGAACAAGAAAAGGAGAAAAGAATTATACAAAAATAAAAGATTGTATTTGATATTTATTTTATATCAAATAAAATATTTTTATTTTATAATTTTATTTGATAGAAGATTCTATTTGATTATTTATTTTATAATTAAATAAAAATATTTGATTAAAAATTAAATAATCAAATAGATTCTTACCCAAGTGACTAGTGTTATGGGACAGGACAAAAGGGATTGCATGACTTGCACTGCCGCAACAGCCATTAGCGGCAACCAAGGAATTTTAAATGATTTGTGTTGTAATGAAACGGGGGCAATTATGTAATTTAAAATCATTTATTGAGAATTATTGACTGCCGCTAGTCGCGGCAGGGCTTTTATTCTAGCAAATTCGGACTATTTATTATATTGATTAACGATTACAAGTTTGGTTGCTCAAATAGTGGTCATGGCAACCGGTTGGTTACTATGGATTAATTCCATATATATATATATATATATATATATATATATAAATTATTAGTGTTGTTGAGCTAGAGTTTTATGCATAAAACAGAGGGCTGTTTTTGACCACATCAATAAGTCCTGTATTGATGGGTGGTTGTGTGGCATATGGCTTAATGTTTGTGTTTCCTCAAGTGGCATATGCTTAGTTAGTATGCATGTTTTTCTATGCCTACTGCCAAAAGAACATAGGAGGGCTTAATTGTAGTTTACTATCTAAAGTATAGAGAGCTCCTTATTATTTCCTCAGCCAACCATAATTGTGGTATAATGACAAATGAATCAAAAACTTTCAATCTAAGGCTAATTTTTCATCAATTTTAAAAGCCATGTTTTTGATAATTAAAATTTTACTTTAGACGGAAAATATTAACAAATAAAAATTTAAAAGAAATTGTTATGAATATTATGAGTTTGTCATATGGAGACAGATCTCACATTGGTAATATGAGATATAGACTTGAACATTTCCTCTTAAAAAAAATATGAGTTTTATAAATCTATATCATAACATTTGATATCAGAAATTCAATATTTTATGAATCACAAAAAATAAAATAAAATTATCGTCAGCGTGATATTTGTGGCCATGCGGCCATTACTAATAGACCACTCATCTCATTTGGGCACATTAATGGCCGTGTTTGTTTGAAAATACATCATTTTGGAATTACTATTATATATTCTTGAACATAATAATAATAATAATATACAATTATATTAAAATATGACTATTTATATTTTTAGTTCATCAAACATTACTACTGCAATTAACACCTAAAATAAGATCTTAATTTGTTGATTAAAATCGACTTTTAAGTCTGATTTGCACGCTATGATTTGATGTTTTATTTCTCACTTAGAATGAGATTTGTGGCTGACTGGTTATTACAACTTTTTGTCTTAATTTATTATAAAAAAATTTCTAATTCTGGATGAGATTATGAAGATTTATTAAAAAAATCCTTAATAATCAATTACATTAAAACCAAACATGGCGAATTGCGGGATCCTAGGTTATATTTGAGATATGACTATTAATCCGAAGAGTCTTGTTTATTTTTAAATTAGATTTGGGACTATTAGTCCATCAATTATAAAATAACTTAATATAGAGACTAATTAATACCGAGTTTAACCAGGTATTATATTATGAATAATGCTAGAGACACAACTTATTCTACAATTATTTTATAATTTGCTGATGTGGCATACTCCACCTAAGCTTTTACGTGAGACCGAAGACTATGTTGAAATAATTTGTTCATCAATATACTAAGGTGGAGTATGCCACATCAATAAATTATAAAATAGTTATAGAATAAGTTATGTCTCTAACACTACTCTTATATTATAATCTCATATATTATAATTCTTGGATTATAATCTTTGCAAATAAAAATATAATTTGTTCACGTAATTACATGATTTGGAATTCCATAATACACGGGGGAAGGTGGATATTTCTGTATTTTGTTTAAGAGATGAGAGGACAGATATTTAGTTTTATAATTGCAGAATGCAGCCAGCCATTCTCCTCCCCAAGAAAACTAGAAGAAAGAAAATAAGTCTAAGCTCTGGATCCTAAAAATGATCACGTGAGATTTACTCCACATAACCAACCACATTTTACGGAAAGAGAAGAGAAATTTGGATTATTTTTTTCCGAATGAGTCAAATCTGACTTTGATTTGATTTTCTTTATATCAACCCCACATCTATATCTACTTATATGTGACAAGTTTATATTGGTATTCATAATATTATATTACAATATCTAATTGTTAACGTCAAGATCTAACCACGCGTCTCAATCATAAAAAGCGCACCTAATCGTTGTACAATGAACACCTCAGCATCGGATCTCGACAGCTTAAGCCGCCGGGGATCGCTCCGGTGTGAAAATAAGTACAGGCCGGAAAAAGGGTTAACAATGGAGGTCGTGCGCTCTAGTGTCTGGAGAGTGAAATGTTCAGTTACCTTTTTTGTGTAGTGTTCTTGTGACGCCCCCAAATTCACGTTCCTTCGAAACCTCGAATTCGGTGCAGTCACGATACTATTATCGCCAAATTATTATATCTTTTAATCATTAGTAAAAGAATACAACTTTGTTTATTACAATTTAGAATATAAATTCTATTCATATCCAAGATCTCGTCTTTACATCATATTCGATATTACTAAAATACGGAATAATTTAAACTTTTCAATCCTCCTTGAATAAAATCTTTTTATTGATTTCATAACTTTGAATCAAATACAATCCTTGAATCAACTATATACTATGATTCATTCTATTAGAACTATCGTATAAAGGTTTACAACTCAACTCGATATCCTCTATGTATTATCTAATACATCTTTACAATACAACAAGTATTAAACAGTGTAATCAACTATCGAGTACATCATCTAGAATCTAAACATGGTCCAGACAATAATCTAAGTAATATTCTTCAATGCAATACTATCTATCTTTATCAATCAAGAAGCACGAAATCTTTACCGTGAATCCTTAACCTGCAAAAGTGGTTATTTGCAAGAGTGAGCTCGACAGCTCAGCAATTCTAACAGTCCTCATGCATCACATAGCATATAACATCATACTCAGTTCATGCATTTATAAACAGTTTATATTTACTACGCATGTTACTTTTCACATAAAAAGTATATCATCAAAGATCAACTTTCAATCTCATTTATATCTCATATACAGTTCATATATAAGTTCAAATTATCACAGTATAATATAATTCATCTAACGGTTATTGAATTCATATATCAAATAGGAACTGAAAGACTTGCCTGATTCGTAGTTTAACAACTACGACTTAACTGCTTAAAAATATCTGCACTTCGTGTAATCCTACACAGTCATATTAATCATAGAGATCACACTCATCAGTTATATACATCCATATATCCTCAATATAATAATAAGTATTATATTATTTTTCATCTTGGTTCTTAGAACCTTTGTTTCACTTTCTTAACATACTCTTATAATAGCTAGGTATGTATAGGTATACTTTTAATATCGACATTCATACACCTTTACTCGACTAGCTATGTGTTTGACACGTATTTAAAGCTCATAGATATATGATCTATATCGCTCTCACGTTTCTCAAACCTTATTGAAACCATTACATTTAACTTTCTAAGTTTCACCTTTCAAAATCCTTGTCGTAATTAAACTAGTCATGCACGGTTACTATGTTCATCATATAGTCATAAACCAGTAGGGGTCCGTCCATGATTTGCAGTTTAAGTAATAATAAGAGTCTACTACAAAAACCAAGAACAAAAAGACTGCACAAATCTTGAAAACAAGCAGGCGCAGCTGCGCAGGTATTGGCCTTAAGAGTGGCGCAGCTGCGCCACTCACTGATCAAACCAAGAATGAAATTTCATTCTGCTGGACCACCCGAGTTCAATCAATATTATTCAAGTTACTGATATTAATCAATACGCATGCTCTATGGTTATAATTTCAAGTTCGAAACCTAGCATGCTCATCCTAATCCAATTAAGGCCAAATGCCGATAAACTTTAAACAAATCAAGCCCACGTTACTAATGGTCCATTACTAAAGTCATATCAACACACCACGAGGCTAAACAATACTAAGTATGTATGCTCGTGCGTATATCACACATGTATATGTTAATCACATAGTTTATGCTTTAGAAATTTATTTTCTATGAATATGCGTGCATAGGTGAAATCCATGTTTCATCACATGATGCTTATGTCAACATGTCTAGAGGCATAATGAATCCTATTATACATGCTTGCATGATCAGAACGTATCTCACATAGTGAGTGATGATATTAGCTTTCAAATTCTAAGTTTTCATCGAAAATTACACTAAGTCAACTTAGCACATGCAATGTATCTTGAAATAATAACTCACATGCATTTGAACACATATCTATGCCATATAAACATACTCAAATGGTCAGAACTTAAAGGACACAAGTTTTGTCAAAGTTTGTTTTCAAAACCTTTATATAATCTTTGGAAAATAACCATTTAAGCAACTCATGTTATGAAAAGGTACTCAAGACCATATGTCATATCTATTATCATGCATTTTTATGTTTTATCACTTAGAATAACATATTTTATCGTCGGGGGCACTACAATTGCGTATGTGCATGTCCGACGTCCTCCGATTGCTTCCGAATACGGAGCAGTCACAAAGATGGACATTTTTACCTCTCTTAACGACTTCAAATCGAAAAACTTAAAGAACAAAAGTTGTAGGGCTGCTCGTTATCTTTCCGAATCATCCTGAATCACCTCAATCAGAGTTCGTATGAAAAAGTTATGCCTAATTTACTACAGCAGGTCAAAACAGTGTTTTTTTTTTTTTTTTCTGTCTGACCATGACCGGCGCAGCTGCGCCCCAAATGGCCTTGGGGGCAGCGCAGCTGCGCCACAGGAGGCAGAAGGTTGTTCCAGACTTGCTCCTTCGCGAATTTTCAGACCGTTTCACATTCCGATCGCCATAACGCGAGTTATACTCATCCAAATTAGTCCGTTTTCGATTCTATGGATTCGTAACTCATAAAACTACAACATACCAAAGAATCAACAATTAACATAAACATTAACTAACCCACATATTAATCCAAAACTCATGTTCATACTATATTTTTATAGTTTGACAAGTTTAACTAATTCCACCACTACGGATTCGTCTATAACCCAATTTGGTTCGTTTAACTTCTATCACATGTATATATAGCTCTAATATCACTTCTATATCAACTTGAAACCAATTTATCAAGAAATCAAGAAAATTGCAGAAAACAGAAAGTGAAGAACAAGAAGATGTTATACCTTTGCTAAGCTTGGATTGGGTTTACTGCTATATTAGACTTCCTCAATCTCAGATTTCCCACCATCTCAGTACACTCACTCTCTATTCTAACTTAGCAGAAAACTCAGCAAAATGAAAATGGAGAGGAAGGCTTCAATTTATAGAGAATTCAAAACCCATACAAAAGCTTTGTCCACCAATTTCAACTAACGGAAGGAAGAAGAGCACATTGGGCAAGAGAGAGTTGGTGGAGGTGGTTGGAATACACTATTTGAGCCACTCCCCTTCTCATTATTAGCTATGATGCTGAGAATTGTTAATGAAGGAAAATAGGCTTAGGCCAAATGCCTATACACGTGAATGAGAGAAAGAGATGGGACAACCAATTTTGGTTTCTCAACATGTATTAACAAATAGATACTAAATTACCCTTTTTCTTCTTTCTTAGCTCCTTAAGTCAATTAAAATGGCTTATTATTGGTACTTTAATATAAGTTATGGATACCCATATATAAGTATATACATATGTACACCTACATGTAAACAAGCATACCACCACTTATAATAATGTACCTCATGTACATTGGCTTAATCCAATAATATTTTAATTGGGCTAATTACATAATATAGTTGGGTATTATTATCTCACCGTTTTCAATATACTCAAATGTTATAATGATAATTAATATCAATTATTCATTAACTTACCAATTAACTCTCTTTTAGTAATTCATGTTAAACCTATAATTGATTTAACTTTACTATCTAAGCCACACAAGACATAATTATGTGAACTTTAGTAGTTAATAGCCCACAAGCTTATAATAATACAATATCATAATATTATTCTCAATATCCCATCTTATAATATGTTCAGGAAGTATTATCATTACACTACTAATTTACATGTTCTCTTAACATATATACTTGCACATAGCAAATAATTCCCATCATAACATTAATTAATTTCGTTTAATCATTCCTTCATTAATTTACTTAATGAATTGTTCATTCTACCACTTTGCCACACTAGGCATATTTCACAAGCTTAATTAGGCTCGTTATCACTTCCACCACACTTTAATATCCTTTAATATGTATAACATTTATACTTATAGTAATTAATGTCTACTCTATTAATTATTCAAATTATACCATTTACACATAATTATCCGATTGTCCTAAGACAACCATCTTCAATCTTTATTTTAGTCATATCTCAATGTTAATACACTACCTCCATCTCTAACTAATATTTATTCTGGATTAATAATTCTCGCAATTAATACTAATTCAAGTCACACTTTGCTACCTTAATCCATAACATATCTCAACTATCAAATCTTGTCATATATTATTACACTATGTAATATATTGAAATCCCCTTTTAATTTACATATTCATTCCATTTTCTTTATGTTAAACACATATATTAATTCACCCTCTTATGTAAGTGAATTAATCATTTCTATTCAATTTAATATCATGCCACTACCACGCAAAGCTTCATAATATAATATTCTATAATATCATTTAATTAACCAATATTTATTCCGGGTTAATTAATTAACTCTTATTCAAGTCATGTTTTCGCTAATTTAATCCATTTATGGACCACTTAATCACTAATTATGACTTTTATATGAGTCCTTAGTATACATATCTTGAAATCAAATTTTCACAAACTTACTCAGAACTTTCTACAGACCGGCGCAGCTGCGCTGGTCATAAGCTTGGAAGTGGCGCAGCTGCGCCACCTCAAGTTCATAGGCAGACAAGTTCTGCTATAGCAGAACCATAATCTCAATTCTTAAATACTTGAACATGCTTTTTAATGTGCTATCTTGCTACATCGGTTAACCAACATATTTTATTAACTCCTTCAAATGATTCAAAGTTTAAATTATAAGTTCAAACTCTATTCTCCTATAAGGTTCTCATATATATATCTAATTCCTTCCACATAATTCAAGATATATATAACACATGTATATTCTGTTAATGTTCACTTCTCGCGGTATATTAAATCAACTAGTAATTCACTAACCAATGTTTATCTAAAGATATATTGGTTCTATTCTCTCTCTCTTCAACAACGTACATATACTCCAGAAGATGGTGATTATCAAATATATTTAATGTCACCAATCTTACCATGATAAATAATTATATAAATTATTTAATACCGATAGATCAATCTTATCCATCTTCTTGCTAATTCATCTCTATAATAAATAATAAATATATATATTTATTAATCACAAAAATCACATATTACATAGTTCATATTATCCTATGTAACACAATACTTCCTACCTCATAACACACATATATATTCAAACCCAATACATGCCTTAGAAATTAAATTCTCATTTTAATAATTTTATTGAAAATTCGGGTTCTTACATCCTCTCCCCCTTATAAGGATTCCGTCCTCGGAATCACCGAAACATCCTCTACTCGGTGCTATCCTGAATATTATATATTCTCTTGAATAATTTTATTCATTCTCTTTTCGGAAGTTTTATTATTATAACATTCTCCATCGCATTCTGCCACTTTTTCTTTCTAAGGAACATTCTACTTACTACCTTCATCCCTCAGAAGAATAAGAATCTTCCACGATTTTTCAATAATCGGGAAGTAGTATGAATAACTCAGATTCCAAATTATGCTGAGGGGTCACAAGACCGTGAACTTTTCTCCAGGTTTACTAATGCTTCAACACAATTCTTCACACTGCAAACCAGAGTGTTTATCAATCACAAAGACTGAAAACACCCTCCACGCGTACTCTAGGTGGCCAGCCTATTGTACCACTACGTTGGGCCACAACGTAGTGTTTTGTAACGACTATATGCGTTACGCTCGGAACCATTGTCCCCGAAAACATGTTCCCTTATAGGGTTGTTCACCTCAGCTTTTCAACATCAAAATCCGCACCAGAGCAATCTGGTTTGGCATAAATACACAAGAATGCTTGAATTCTAAAATCTCTTTTCAACAGTCGCCTAGCCGAATCAAATAGCTTAGACTCTCATCAACAATTCGGACATCAATCGAAATAATTTGGTCAACTTTTCATAATTCGAAAGAAAAAACCAAAAACCGTTTTATGACGTCATGATGCCGCACCAACTTAATAATACGTTGAGGATTCCGCCATTTTATGACTTTGTCATATTACATCATACCATAGTGGGCTGACGATCTTTCGATCACAACCTACACTAGGTTCGATTGCATTGATGACTCCATCGTTTACCATTCTACATCATATCAAATGATGCATATGGTCAAAATACATTTTGAAAGATTTTCAAATTATTTTTGTCTTAGCCGAAACAAATAGCTTAGACATACGAATAACGGTGTTGTTTTTAAAACTCATTGGTTCAGTCACCCGACTCAATGTTTTTCTCAAGAAAACTGAAGTGCAAACATTAGCACGAAGTCAATAAATTTTGAAAATCTAGCGTAGCTAGAAGATTTAGAAAAATCCAATTTCTCCATCGCTTCAATCTCTTACCACCATCAATGTTTACTATTCCAAAACTCTTATATAATATATCTATTCTCAGTACAGTTCACCAACTTACCATACCATGGAAGTTCAGGAACTTACCACAATCATATGGGTTGAGGAACTTATCCTAGTCAGACCAAAATCGTCCATTCGCTGAGGGGTCCCATCATACGATTATGAGTCACGAACTTGTCATAGGCATGAGTTTTAAGAACTCGCACCTAAACTTAATATTATCTAATTATATCTTAGAAATCTCTATCTATCAAAATAAATATGAGAAAGAATCACCTTTCTACCATATGTATAATGATACCGCGACACTAACATTCCAACGATTATCAATGTGACGTACTCAGTGCAAGCACAAAACTTCTGCCCATACAAAAGTTTGTACAACTAAGCCATCACATGAGTCCTCAATGGAAATCCAACACTTACTCTATCTTACTCTATCACTTGCTCATTACGAACTTTCTATGTTCATCATACACAACTCCTCATGAGTTCATCTCGTACCATATCATAGTACATTTCCTCATAGCATCAAGCTATACACACTTAGTCGTTACAGACTATCTATCATTTCATAGTTCAATCTGATCGCGTCGTGATCATCACTATACCTTAGGGTTCTTTCCCTATTATCAACCAAACTCCATCTGAGTTTATTCTCACTATCCTTGTCATATTCATATTATAGACATCATCTTAACATTTTCATTACCAGAGTTAGGAAACTCCTGATTCTCATTCTCTAGATATTTCAAGATTCTTCTTTGAATCTTCACGTATATATTTTAATCTTATCTTTCCCTTTCTCAGGTTATAGTCTAAGGTACTCTTACCTAAAGTTTATAACCTACAGCTTTGATACCAACCTGTGACGCCCCCAAATCCACGTTCCTTCGAAACCTCGAATTCGGTGCAGTCACGATACTATTATCGCCAAATTATTATATCTTTTAATCATTAGTAAAAGAATACAACTTTGTTTATTACAATTTAGAATATAAATTCTATTCATATCCAAGATCTCGTCTTTACATCATATTCGATATTACTAAAATACGGAATAATTTAAACTTTTCAATCCTCCTTGAATAAAATCTTTTATTGATTTCATAACTTTGAATCAAATACAATCCTTGAATCAACTATATACTATGATTCATTCTATTAGAACTATCGTATAAAGGTTTACAACTCAACTCGATATCCTCTATGTATTATCTAATACATCTTTACAATACAACAAGTATTAAACAGTGTAATCAACTATCGAGTACATCATCTAGAATCTAAACATGGTCCAGACAATAATCTAAGTAATATTCTTCAATGCAATACTATCTATCTTTATCAATCAAGAAGCACGAAATCTTTACCGTGAATCCTTAACCTGCAAAAGTGGTTATTTGCAAGAGTGAGCTCGACAGCTCAGCAATTCTAACAGTCCTCATGCATCACATAGCATATAACATCATACTCAGTTCATGCATTTATAAACAGTTTATATTTACTACGCATGTTACTTTTCACATAAAAAGTATATCATCAAAGATCAACTTTCAATCTCATTTATATCTCATATACAGTTCATATATAAGTTCAAATTATCACAGTATAATATAATTCATCTAACGGTTATTGAATTCATATATCAAATAGGAACTGAAAGACTTGCCTGATTCGTAGTTTAACAACTACGACTTAACTGCTTAAAAATATCTGCACTTCGTGTAATCCTACACAGTCATATTAATCATAGAGATCACACTCATCAGTTATATACATCCATATATCCTCAATATAATAATAAGTATTATATTATTTTTCATCTTGGTTCTTAGAACCTTTGTTTCACTTTCTTAACATACTCTTATAATAGCTAGGTATGTATAGGTATACTTTTAATATCGACATTCATACACCTTTACTCGACTAGCTATGTGTTTGACACGTATTTAAAGCTCATAGATATATGATCTATATCGCTCTCACGTTTCTCAAACCTTATTGAAACCATTACATTTAACTTTCTAAGTTTCACCTTTCAAAATCCTTGTCGTAATTAAACTAGTCATGCACGGTTACTATGTTCATCATATAGTCATAAACCAGTAGGGGTCCGTCCATGATTTGCAGTTTAAGTAATAATAAGAGTCTACTACAAAAACCAAGAACAAAAAGACTGCACAAATCTTGAAAACAAGCAGGCGCAGCTGCGCAGGTATTGGCCTTAAGAGTGGCGCAGCTGCGCCACTCACTGATCAAACCAAGAATGAAATTTCATTCTGCTGGACCACCCGAGTTCAATCAATATTATTCAAGTTACTGATATTAATCAATACGCATGCTCTATGGTTATAATTTCAAGTTCGAAACCTAGCATGCTCATCCTAATCCAATTAAGGCCAAATGCCGATAAACTTTAAACAAATCAAGCCCACGTTACTAATGGTCCATTACTAAAGTCATATCAACACACCACGAGGCTAAACAATACTAAGTATGTATGCTCGTGCGTATATCACACATGTATATGTTAATCACATAGTTTATGCTTTAGAAATTTATTTTCTATGAATATGCGTGCATAGGTGAAATCCATGTTTCATCACATGATGCTTATGTCAACATGTCTAGAGGCATAATGAATCCTATTATACATGCTTGCATGATCAGAACGTATCTCACATAGTGAGTGATGATATTAGCTTTCAAATTCTAAGTTTTCATCGAAAATTACACTAAGTCAACTTAGCACATGCAATGTATCTTGAAATAATAACTCACATGCATTTGAACACATATCTATGCCATATAAACATACTCAAATGGTCAGAACTTAAAGGACACAAGTTTTGTCAAAGTTTGTTTTCAAAACCTTTATATAATCTTTGGAAAATAACCATTTAAGCAACTCATGTTATGAAAAGGTACTCAAGACCATATGTCATATCTATTATCATGCATTTTTATGTTTTATCACTTAGAATAACATATTTTATCGTCGGGGGCACTACAATTGCGTATGTGCATGTCCGACGTCCTCCGATTGCTTCCGAATACGGAGCAGTCACAAAGATGGACATTTTTACCTCTCTTAACGACTTCAAATCGAAAAACTTAAAGAACAAAAGTTGTAGGGCTGCTCGTTATCTTTCCGAATCATCCTGAATCACCTCAATCAGAGTTCGTATGAAAAAGTTATGCCTAATTTACTACAGCAGGTCAAAACAGTGTTTTTTTTTTTTTTTCTGTCTGACCATGACCGGCGCAGCTGCGCCCCAAATGGCCTTGGGGGCAGCGCAGCTGCGCCACAGGAGGCAGAAGGTTGTTCCAGACTTGCTCCTTCGCGAATTTTCAGACCGTTTCACATTCCGATCGCCATAACGCGAGTTATACTCATCCAAATTAGTCCGTTTTCGATTCTATGGATTCGTAACTCATAAAACTACAACATACCAAAGAATCAACAATTAACATAAACATTAACTAACCCACATATTAATCCAAAACTCATGTTCATACTATATTTTTATAGTTTGACAAGTTTAACTAATTCCACCACTACGGATTCGTCTATAACCCAATTTGGTTCGTTTAACTTCTATCACATGTATATATAGCTCTAATATCACTTCTATATCAACTTGAAACCAACTTATCAAGAAATCAAGAAAATTGCAGAAAACAGAAAGTGAAGAACAAGAAGATGTTATACCTTTGCTAAGCTTGGATTGGGTTTACTGCTATATTAGACTTCCTCAATCTCAGATTTCCCACCATCTCAGTACACTCACTCTCTATTCTAACTTAGCAGAAAACTCAGCAAAATGAAAATGGAGAGGAAGGCTTCAATTTATAGAGAATTCAAAACCCATACAAAAGCTTTGTCCACCAATTTCAACTAACGGAAGGAAGAAGAGCACATTGGGCAAGAGAGAGTTGGTGGAGGTGGTTGGAATACACTATTTGAGCCACTCCCCTTCTCATTATTAGCTATGATGCTGAGAATTGTTAATGAAGGAAAATAGGCTTAGGCCAAATGCCTATACACGTGAATGAGAGAAAGAGATGGGACAACCAATTTTGGTTTCTCAACATGTATTAACAAATAGATACTAAATTACCCTTTTTCTTCTTTCTTAGCTCCTTAAGTCAATTAAAATGGCTTATTATTGGTACTTTAATATAAGTTATGGATACCCATATATAAGTATATACATATGTACACCTACATGTAAACAAGCATACCACCACTTATAATAATGTACCTCATGTACATTGGCTTAATCCAATAATATTTTAATTGGGCTAATTACATAATATAGTTGGGTATTATTATCTCACCGTTTTCAATATACTCAAATGTTATAATGATAATTAATATCAATTATTCATTAACTTACCAATTAACTCTCTTTTAGTAATTCATGTTAAACCTATAATTGATTTAACTTTACTATCTAAGCCACACAAGACATAATTATGTGAACTTTAGTAGTTAATAGCCCACAAGCTTATAATAATACAATATCATAATATTATTCTCAATATCCCATCTTATAATATGTTCAGGAAGTATTATCATTACACTACTAATTTACATGTTCTCTTAACATATATACTTGCACATAGCAAATAATTCCCATCATAACATTAATTAATTTCGTTTAATCATTCCTTCATTAATTTACTTAATGAATTGTTCATTCTACCACTTTGCCACACTAGGCATATTTCACAAGCTTAATTAGGCTCGTTATCACTTCCACCACACTTTAATATCCTTTAATATGTATAACATTTATACTTATAGTAATTAATGTCTACTCTATTAATTATTCAAATTATACCATTTACACATAATTATCCGATTGTCCTAAGACAACCATCTTCAATCTTTATTTTAGTCATATCTCAATGTTAATACACTACCTCCATCTCTAACTAATATTTATTCTGGATTAATAATTCTCGCAATTAATACTAATTCAAGTCACACTTTGCTACCTTAATCCATAACATATCTCAACTATCAAATCTTGTCATATATTATTACACTATGTAATATATTGAAATCCCCTTTTAATTTACATATTCATTCCATTTTCTTTATGTTAAACACATATATTAATTCACCCTCTTATGTAAGTGAATTAATCATTTCTATTCAATTTAATATCATGCCACTACCACGCAAAGCTTCATAATATAATATTCTATAATATCATTTAATTAACCAATATTTATTCCGGGTTAATTAATTAACTCTTATTCAAGTCATGTTTTCGCTAATTTAATCCATTTATGGACCACTTAATCACTAATTATGACTTTTATATGAGTCCTTAGTATACATATCTTGAAATCAAATTTTCACAAACTTACTCAGAACTTTCTACAGACCGGCGCAGCTGCGCTGGTCATAAGCTTGGAAGTGGCGCAGCTGCGCCACCTCAAGTTCATAGGCAGACAAGTTCTGCTATAGCAGAACCATAATCTCAATTCTTAAATACTTGAACATGCTTTTTAATGTGCTATCTTGCTACATCGGTTAACCAACATATTTTATTAACTCCTTCAAATGATTCAAAGTTTAAATTATAAGTTCAAACTCTATTCTCCTATAAGGTTCTCATATATATATCTAATTCCTTCCACATAATTCAAGATATATATAACACATGTATATTCTGTTAATGTTCACTTCTCGCGGTATATTAAATCAACTAGTAATTCACTAACCAATGTTTATCTAAAGATATATTGGTTCTATTCTCTCTCTCTTCAACAACGTACATATACTCCAGAAGATGGTGATTATCAAATATATTTAATGTCACCAATCTTACCATGATAAATAATTATATAAATTATTTAATACCGATAGATCAATCTTATCCATCTTCTTGCTAATTCATCTCTATAATAAATAATAAATATATATATTTATTAATCACAAAAATCACATATTACATAGTTCATATTATCCTATGTAACACAATACTTCCTACCTCATAACACACATATATATTCAAACCCAATACATGCCTTAGAAATTAAATTCTCATTTTAATAATTTTATTGAAAATTCGGGTTCTTACATCCTCTCCCCCTTATAAGGATTCCGTCCTCGGAATCACCGAAACATCCTCTACTCGGTGCTATCCTGAATATTATATATTCTCTTGAATAATTTTATTCATTCTCTTTTCGGAAGTTTTATTATTATAACATTCTCCATCGCATTCTGCCACTTTTTCTTTCTAAGGAACATTCTACTTACTACCTTCATCCCTCAGAAGAATAAGAATCTTCCACGATTTTTCAATAATCGGGAAGTAGTATGAATAACTCAGATTCCAAATTATGCTGAGGGGTCACAAGACCGTGAACTTTTCTCCAGGTTTACTAATGCTTCAACACAATTCTTCACACTGCAAACCAGAGTGTTTATCAATCACAAAGACTGAAAACACCCTCCACGCGTACTCTAGGTGGCCAGCCTATTGTACCACTACGTTGGGCCACAACGTAGTGTTTTGTAACGACTATATGCGTTACGCTCGGAACCATTGTCCCCGAAAACATGTTCCCTTATAGGGTTGTTCACCTCAGCTTTTCAACATCAAAATCCGCACCAGAGCAATCTGGTTTGGCATAAATACACAAGAATGCTTGAATTCTAAAATCTCTTTTCAACAGTCGCCTAGCCGAATCAAATAGCTTAGACTCTCATCAACAATTCGGACATCAATCGAAATAATTTGGTCAACTTTTCATAATTCGAAAGAAAAAACCAAAAACCGTTTTATGACGTCATGATGCCGCACCAACTTAATAATACGTTGAGGATTCCGCCATTTTATGACTTTGTCATATTACATCATACCATAGTGGGCTGACGATCTTTCGATCACAACCTACACTAGGTTCGATTGCATTGATGACTCCATCGTTTACCATTCTACATCATATCAAATGATGCATATGGTCAAAATACATTTTGAAAGATTTTCAAATTATTTTTGTCTTAGCCGAAACAAATAGCTTAGACATACGAATAACGGTGTTGTTTTTAAAACTCATTGGTTCAGTCACCCGACTCAATGTTTTTCTCAAGAAAACTGAAGTGCAAACATTAGCACGAAGTCAATAAATTTTGAAAATCTAGCGTAGCTAGAAGATTTAGAAAAATCCAATTTCTCCATCGCTTCAATCTCTTACCACCATCAATGTTTACTATTCCAAAACTCTTATATAATATATCTATTCTCAGTACAGTTCACCAACTTACCATACCATGGAAGTTCAGGAACTTACCACAATCATATGGGTTGAGGAACTTATCCTAGTCAGACCAAAATCGTCCATTCGCTGAGGGGTCCCATCATACGATTATGAGTCACGAACTTGTCATAGGCATGAGTTTTAAGAACTCGCACCTAAACTTAATATTATCTAATTATATCTTAGAAATCTCTATCTATCAAAATAAATATGAGAAAGAATCACCTTTCTACCATATGTATAATGATACCGCGACACTAACATTCCAACGATTATCAATGTGACGTACTCAGTGCAAGCACAAAACTTCTGCCCATACAAAAGTTTGTACAACTAAGCCATCACATGAGTCCTCAATGGAAATCCAACACTTACTCTATCTTACTCTATCACTTGCTCATTACGAACTTTCTATGTTCATCATACACAACTCCTCATGAGTTCATCTCGTACCATATCATAGTACATTTCCTCATAGCATCAAGCTATACACACTTAGTCGTTACAGACTATCTATCATTTCATAGTTCAATCTGATCGCGTCGTGATCATCACTATACCTTAGGGTTCTTTCCCTATTATCAACCAAACTCCATCTGAGTTTATTCTCACTATCCTTGTCATATTCATATTATAGACATCATCTTAACATTTTCATTACCAGAGTTAGGAAACTCCTGATTCTCATTCTCTAGATATTTCAAGATTCTTCTTTGAATCTTCACGTATATATTTTAATCTTATCTTTCCCTTTCTCAGGTTATAGTCTAAGGTACTCTTACCTAAAGTTTATAACCTACAGCTTTGATACCAACCTGTGACGCCCCCAAATCCACGTTCCTTCGAAACCTCGAATTCGGTGCAGTCACGATACTATTATCGCCAAATTATTATATCTTTTAATCATTAGTAAAAGAATACAACTTTGTTTATTACAATTTAGAATATAAATTCTATTCATATCCAAGATCTCGTCTTTACATCATATTCGATATTACTAAAATACGGAATAATTTAAACTTTTCAATCCTCCTTGAATAAAATCTTTTTATTGATTTCATAACTTTGAATCAAATACAATCCTTGAATCAACTATATACTATGATTCATTCTATTAGAACTATCGTATAAAGGTTTACAACTCAACTCGATATCCTCTATGTATTATCTAATACATCTTTACAATACAACAAGTATTAAACAGTGTAATCAACTATCGAGTACATCATCTAGAATCTAAACATGGTCCAGACAATAATCTAAGTAATATTCTTCAATGCAATACTATCTATCTTTATCAATCAAGAAGCACGAAATCTTTACCGTGAATCCTTAACCTGCAAAAGTGGTTATTTGCAAGAGTGAGCTCGACAGCTCAGCAATTCTAACAGTCCTCATGCATCACATAGCATATAACATCATACTCAGTTCATGCATTTATAAACAGTTTATATTTACTACGCATGTTACTTTTCACATAAAAAGTATATCATCAAAGATCAACTTTCAATCTCATTTATATCTCATATACAGTTCATATATAAGTTCAAATTATCACAGTATAATATAATTCATCTAACGGTTATTGAATTCATATATCAAATAGGAACTGAAAGACTTGCCTGATTCGTAGTTTAACAACTACGACTTAACTGCTTAAAAATATCTGCACTTCGTGTAATCCTACACAGTCATATTAATCATAGAGATCACACTCATCAGTTATATACATCCATATATCCTCAATATAATAATAAGTATTATATTATTTTTCATCTTGGTTCTTAGAACCTTTGTTTCACTTTCTTAACATACTCTTATAATAGCTAGGTATGTATAGGTATACTTTTAATATCGACATTCATACACCTTTACTCGACTAGCTATGTGTTTGACACGTATTTAAAGCTCATAGATATATGATCTATATCGCTCTCACGTTTCTCAAACCTTATTGAAACCATTACATTTAACTTTCTAAGTTTCACCTTTCAAAATCCTTGTCGTAATTAAACTAGTCATGCACGGTTACTATGTTCATCATATAGTCATAAACCAGTAGGGGTCCGTCCATGATTTGCAGTTTAAGTAATAATAAGAGTCTACTACAAAAACCAAGAACAAAAAGACTGCACAAATCTTGAAAACAAGCAGGCGCAGCTGCGCAGGTATTGGCCTTAAGAGTGGCGCAGCTGCGCCACTCACTGATCAAACCAAGAATGAAATTTCATTCTGCTGGACCACCCGAGTTCAATCAATATTATTCAAGTTACTGATATTAATCAATACGCATGCTCTATGGTTATAATTTCAAGTTCGAAACCTAGCATGCTCATCCTAATCCAATTAAGGCCAAATGCCGATAAACTTTAAACAAATCAAGCCCACGTTACTAATGGTCCATTACTAAAGTCATATCAACACACCACGAGGCTAAACAATACTAAGTATGTATGCTCGTGCGTATATCACACATGTATATGTTAATCACATAGTTTATGCTTTAGAAATTTATTTTCTATGAATATGCGTGCATAGGTGAAATCCATGTTTCATCACATGATGCTTATGTCAACATGTCTAGAGGCATAATGAATCCTATTATACATGCTTGCATGATCAGAACGTATCTCACATAGTGAGTGATGATATTAGCTTTCAAATTCTAAGTTTTCATCGAAAATTACACTAAGTCAACTTAGCACATGCAATGTATCTTGAAATAATAACTCACATGCATTTGAACACATATCTATGCCATATAAACATACTCAAATGGTCAGAACTTAAAGGACACAAGTTTTGTCAAAGTTTGTTTTCAAAACCTTTATATAATCTTTGGAAAATAACCATTTAAGCAACTCATGTTATGAAAAGGTACTCAAGACCATATGTCATATCTATTATCATGCATTTTTATGTTTTATCACTTAGAATAACATATTTTATCGTCGGGGGCACTACAATTGCGTATGTGCATGTCCGACGTCCTCCGATTGCTTCCGAATACGGAGCAGTCACAAAGATGGACATTTTTACCTCTCTTAACGACTTCAAATCGAAAAACTTAAAGAACAAAAGTTGTAGGGCTGCTCGTTATCTTTCCGAATCATCCTGAATCACCTCAATCAGAGTTCGTATGAAAAAGTTATGCCTAATTTACTACAGCAGGTCAAAACAGTGTTTTTTTTTTTTTCTGTCTGACCATGACCGGCGCAGCTGCGCCCCAAATGGCCTTGGGGGCAGCGCAGCTGCGCCACAGGAGGCAGAAGGTTGTTCCAGACTTGCTCCTTCGCGAATTTTCAGACCGTTTCACATTCCGATCGCCATAACGCGAGTTATACTCATCCAAATTAGTCCGTTTTCGATTCTATGGATTCGTAACTCATAAAACTACAACATACCAAAGAATCAACAATTAACATAAACATTAACTAACCCACATATTAATCCAAAACTCATGTTCATACTATATTTTTATAGTTTGACAAGTTTAACTAATTCCACCACTACGGATTCGTCTATAACCCAATTTGGTTCGTTTAACTTCTATCACATGTATATATAGCTCTAATATCACTTCTATATCAACTTGAAACCAACTTATCAAGAAATCAAGAAAATTGCAGAAAACAGAAAGTGAAGAACAAGAAGATGTTATACCTTTGCTAAGCTTGGATTGGGTTTACTGCTATATTAGACTTCCTCAATCTCAGATTTCCCACCATCTCAGTACACTCACTCTCTATTCTAACTTAGCAGAAAACTCAGCAAAATGAAAATGGAGAGGAAGGCTTCAATTTATAGAGAATTCAAAACCCATACAAAAGCTTTGTCCACCAATTTCAACTAACGGAAGGAAGAAGAGCACATTGGGCAAGAGAGAGTTGGTGGAGGTGGTTGGAATACACTATTTGAGCCACTCCCCTTCTCATTATTAGCTATGATGCTGAGAATTGTTAATGAAGGAAAATAGGCTTAGGCCAAATGCCTATACACGTGAATGAGAGAAAGAGATGGGACAACCAATTTTGGTTTCTCAACATGTATTAACAAATAGATACTAAATTACCCTTTTTCTTCTTTCTTAGCTCCTTAAGTCAATTAAAATGGCTTATTATTGGTACTTTAATATAAGTTATGGATACCCATATATAAGTATATACATATGTACACCTACATGTAAACAAGCATACCACCACTTATAATAATGTACCTCATGTACATTGGCTTAATCCAATAATATTTTAATTGGGCTAATTACATAATATAGTTGGGTATTATTATCTCACCGTTTTCAATATACTCAAATGTTATAATGATAATTAATATCAATTATTCATTAACTTACCAATTAACTCTCTTTTAGTAATTCATGTTAAACCTATAATTGATTTAACTTTACTATCTAAGCCACACAAGACATAATTATGTGAACTTTAGTAGTTAATAGCCCACAAGCTTATAATAATACAATATCATAATATTATTCTCAATATCCCATCTTATAATATGTTCAGGAAGTATTATCATTACACTACTAATTTACATGTTCTCTTAACATATATACTTGCACATAGCAAATAATTCCCATCATAACATTAATTAATTTCGTTTAATCATTCCTTCATTAATTTACTTAATGAATTGTTCATTCTACCACTTTGCCACACTAGGCATATTTCACAAGCTTAATTAGGCTCGTTATCACTTCCACCACACTTTAATATCCTTTAATATGTATAACATTTATACTTATAGTAATTAATGTCTACTCTATTAATTATTCAAATTATACCATTTACACATAATTATCCGATTGTCCTAAGACAACCATCTTCAATCTTTATTTTAGTCATATCTCAATGTTAATACACTACCTCCATCTCTAACTAATATTTATTCTGGATTAATAATTCTCGCAATTAATACTAATTCAAGTCACACTTTGCTACCTTAATCCATAACATATCTCAACTATCAAATCTTGTCATATATTATTACACTATGTAATATATTGAAATCCCCTTTTAATTTACATATTCATTCCATTTTCTTTATGTTAAACACATATATTAATTCACCCTCTTATGTAAGTGAATTAATCATTTCTATTCAATTTAATATCATGCCACTACCACGCAAAGCTTCATAATATAATATTCTATAATATCATTTAATTAACCAATATTTATTCCGGGTTAATTAATTAACTCTTATTCAAGTCATGTTTTCGCTAATTTAATCCATTTATGGACCACTTAATCACTAATTATGACTTTTATATGAGTCCTTAGTATACATATCTTGAAATCAAATTTTCACAAACTTACTCAGAACTTTCTACAGACCGGCGCAGCTGCGCTGGTCATAAGCTTGGAAGTGGCGCAGCTGCGCCACCTCAAGTTCATAGGCAGACAAGTTCTGCTATAGCAGAACCATAATCTCAATTCTTAAATACTTGAACATGCTTTTTAATGTGCTATCTTGCTACATCGGTTAACCAACATATTTTATTAACTCCTTCAAATGATTCAAAGTTTAAATTATAAGTTCAAACTCTATTCTCCTATAAGGTTCTCATATATATATCTAATTCCTTCCACATAATTCAAGATATATATAACACATGTATATTCTGTTAATGTTCACTTCTCGCGGTATATTAAATCAACTAGTAATTCACTAACCAATGTTTATCTAAAGATATATTGGTTCTATTCTCTCTCTCTTCAACAACGTACATATACTCCAGAAGATGGTGATTATCAAATATATTTAATGTCACCAATCTTACCATGATAAATAATTATATAAATTATTTAATACCGATAGATAAATCTTATCCATCTTCTTGCTAATTCATCTCTATAATAAATAATAAATATATATATTTATTAATCACAAAAATCACATATTACATAGTTCATATTATCCTATGTAACACAATACTTCCTACCTCATAACACACATATATACCCAATACATGCCTTAGAAATTAAATTCTCATTTTAATAATTTTATTGAAAATTCGGGTTCTTACAGTTCTGTACTCATATACTATTCACCAACTTGCATGTTTCCCCCCCAATGCTTACATCAGCTAGCTGCATGCAGGCTTTACCATACCTTGCTATCCACTAAGTCAATATTATGTCAACTCCTCATTAATGAAGGTGGTTTAAGACAGCTTAAGGCCCATCACTTAATCAGCCGCCTGCTAATCACCTTTTTACTAATCCTTCTCTAATAAGTCATTGCCCAGGAGCTGCCATCTGTCACCCATTACCGGTTCCAGCTCAAGTCTTGTTCAAATAATCATTTAGATAATGGCCCAATATTCTGAGAAAAAAATGAGTTTGACCCGGAAAGCCCAAAATGAGTAAGATCCAACCGGCCCAAATATCCACAGCCCAACATTGCCCCCTAGTCTTTTATTAAACAGAGTGTTTGATGAAAAAATATAAGAGTTCGGCCCAACTACCAAAAAGAGTCCAAACAGACTCGACAAAGCCCACTCAACAGAAGGCCCATGCCCCGGATACAGATCCCCCAAATTCAGAAACACACGCCAACCTTTCAAATTCAAAAAGCAATCGACGGCTTCTTCAATTCCAAGAACGGACGCCTGCCCTTTCCATCATTACCTTCATTTAATGTGCAGCCTTTGGGTTTCGAGAATTATCGAAAAGACTCCACTATAAAACCCCCAAACTCCCAACTTGGATAGCTTTACCTGTTTATTTGAATCTCAAGATTTTCTAGCTTTTTTCTTCCTTCAGTTTTTCCTTTCTGCAAATCGTCATCAATGGCTGCACAGAACCCCGACAACTCCATCCCATCATCTAAAACTCCTCCAGCTTCTGTTCCGATCGTTCTAAACCCTAGTCAGACACTCCCGTCCACAAACCCTAAGTCAAAACCCTCATCCAGCAAGAATCCATCCTCTGATATTCCCAAAGAAACCCCTTTAGAACCCCCTTTTGACTTTACTGATGCCAAGCAATTCGCTCATGCCAATACCCCTTCTAGAATTGTCGAAATAGAGTTTCTAGCCATCCGAGACCGATACCAGATTCCACCCAACTATCAGTTGCGAGCCCCTTCCCCGACTGACCGCATGTATCATCGTCCCGATGGTTATGTTGCCATGCCCGTTACTCTTCTGGAGAAAGGACTCCGCTTTCCTCTTCATGCCTTCGTTCTGAATATACTAGGATTTCTGGGGGTTGGACTGGCCCAACTGGTCCCCAACTCTTACATTTATATCCTTGCATTCGTGGCCTGGTGCTTCGAGCAGAGCATCTCACCATCCATCGATTTTTTCTTTTCCCTTTTCGTGGTGGGCCAGTCTAGAGAGAAAGGTTTTAAGGGGCTAAGCAAACCGTCCAGCGTCAAGATTGAAAGAAGGTCCTTGATAGACACCCCGTCAAGCAACCGAGGGTGGCATAAGGACTGGATCTTTATCAACGGACCGGACATTTCTTCCATCCCTGACTGGACCACTATCCCTATCCTTTCTCCAGACTTCGGAGACCTCACACAAGAGCGGGGGAACGAAATGGTGAAGCTACTGAACAAACTTCCTCTGAAGGAATGGAGCTTCGGACTCCTCGGTAAACAGACTTGGTTGTATGACCACAAGTGTAAGTTATAAACTCATCCTTTGTGTAAATTTTTTCAAATTTCCTTCAATAATTGTTCTAAAGTATTACTTTCTGTCTTCTGCAGTATCTCTGATTAAGCCTACTTCCATTGATCGAATGGATTTAGAGAAATTCCTTGCTGCCAAATTGGCCCCAGCCTCTACCGAAGCACAGGACATTGAGACCCAAGCTTCCGAAGACCAGCCCATAGAACTCCCTGCTGCTGAAGCACAGAATGTTGATGTTCCAACAAATGAAACCCTAACTGTTGACCCTCCAACAACTGAACCAACTCCATCTGAAAGAGCAAGCCGACCCCGAAAGAAGAAACATGCTGCCAAAAAGCCAAAATCCACTCCCACTCCCACTCCCGTTCTCACTGAAAGTCTTCTGGATATGCCCATTGAGCAACGCACCAAAATCCTCCATACCAAAAAATGAAAAGCCAAGGCAAAAATTATCCCCCTCACTGTTGAAGAGTTAAGAGTACCACATACCGGGACTAACCAATCTTCCTCCAAATCTGCCGAGATTGATGAATTCGTGGTTTAACCCAGTTCTCCTCTTATTCGAAAGAAAAAACACACTTCTGATGGCCAATCACCCCCACCAGTTGACCCTCCTCTTTTTGAAGAACCGATAATTTCACCACCACGACCAACCTCTCCCTATTTCGGATCAAAGCTTGGAACTTCCCGATCACCTAGCCTATGGCCTGACCAGAACGAAGACTTCCCTCTGCACCTCTACAACTCTTTCGTTCTGGATACAGACAACCATCAGTTTGGCAACAGTTCTATTTCTGATCTGCTCGACGAGGGCATGGTTAACTAAGCTAGGGTAAGTAAATTATCTTTTGTCTACCTTAGCTCATGAATATTTTCTTGAAATTTCTTCTAACTATGAATAACTGTAGGCGAATGGAGTCTTCGGGCATCTTTATCAGAAGTACAAGGAAGTTGAAGCTGACGAGGAGGCTGCCCGGAGAGAGAATGCCATCTTAAAGTCGGCATTGGCAAAGGAGAGGAGTGAACACAAAAATATCCGCTTCAACTGTAAAGGTCTCCAAAACGATCTTGCCAAGATGAAGAAACAACTGGCAGCAGCCGAAACCCTTCAACAAAGGATTGCTGAACAAAATGAAGGATTGCGACGGGCCAACGAGCAACTAACTCAAAATAATCAAAATCTGATCCAAGCGTTCGTCGAGGCCAAGAAGTCCGAAGAACAACAATTTGACCTACGGGGCAAAGTTGAGAATGAGCTTCGTGACGTCAGATTGGCCGGGCCCCCTTTGACTGAAGAGTTTCAGAGAGAAATCCAAATTGAATACCGCAAATCTCGTGTCGTAACTGATGAAATAGTTCAGATGTACACTGAAGGTTATGAGATAGCCCGAAGCAAAGATAAATCAAAGCTGGCTGCCGCGGCTATCGACCCAACTCTCCTTGACTCTTCCGATGATGATGAGGAATAGTTCCGAAGACATCCTATCTTTACTTCAATTTTCATGTGTTTATGAATTTGTGCAAATCTTTTAATTAATATTGTAATTTTAGTTTATTTTGTGTGGAACTCTTATCAGATCTGTACTTCCTTTTTATGTTTAATAGTATATAACTTTGTTCCTTATTACTCCTTTTTTTTCGGATTATACTGTTATTTAAACAATATATAATTTAAACTCAACACTTCAAATAAAACCAAGTAAAAATGTAAGACGAGACTTACTTATTATTGAAGAACACTATACGCCATTTAGAATGAATGATTCACCGATCTTTCAATAAGAATATCAATTCTGAAGAACTTGTAATGTCATCCAGCCATATATCAATTTGGTAATCCCGTTCTCTCCGAGAGCCGAAGGGGTTAGACCAAAAAAATTCACTTCGCCGTCCTAAGGCCGAAGGAATCCAACCTTGTTCAGCCAAAAATATATTTTACTTCGCTACGAGGAGACGAAGGGATCCAACCTTATAACTTGGTGAACTCGTTCTCTCCGAGAGTCAAACAGGTTCGACCAACGATAGCTCGCTTCGCTACGAGGAGACGAAGGAATCCAACCTTATACCAAGCTGGCAACCTCGTTCTCTCCAAGAGCCGAACAGGTTCAACCCAAAAAAATTCCTCTTCACTTTGTTAGAAAAGTCGAAGGATCCAACCTTTATTATTGGTGACCACATTCTCTTCGAGAGCCGAACGGGTTGGACCATCAATAGTTCGCTTCGCTACGAGGAGACGAAGGAATCCAACCTTATACCAAGCTGACAACCTCGTTCTCTCCGAGAGCCGAATAGGTTCAACCCAAAAAATATTCATCTCCGCTTTGTTAGAAAAGTCGAAGGGATCCAACCTTATTACTGGTGACCACGTTCTCTCCGAGAGCCGAACGGGTTGGACCATCAATAGTTCGCTTCCCTACGAGGAGACGAAGGAATCCAACCTTATACCAAGCTGGCAACCTCGTTCTCTCCGAGAGCCGAACAGGTTCAACCCAAAAAATATTCCTCTTCGCTTTGTCATAAAAATCGAAGGGATCCAACCTTATTACTATCAAGAAGAAAAGCCATCATTGGAGAAAAAAAGCCACTTTTATTGATAATTATCGTCGTAATTACAAACTTTCAGACTTTGATACTGGCTCTATTAAAAATATTTACGGAGTCTTCCAGCATGCCAAGTATTCTTAATCTCAAACCCATCTAAGGCTCGCAGCCGGTAAGTCCCGGGCTTTGGTATACTAACAACTTCATAGGGGCCTTCCTAATTTGGAATGAGTTTGTCCATATTCTGAGGTGTAGAAGCCTCTACTTCCCGAAGAACAAAATCTCCAACTTCAAACCTTCGAATTTTCACCACTTTGTTGTAGCACTTAGCCACACGACGTTGGTATGTAGCCAATTTTATCAAAGCTGCCTCCCTGACTTCTTCGAGCAGATCTAAATTGGCTTTGAGTCCCTCATCGTTGTATAATTCTTTAAATTGACTGACACGAAGACTTGTAGACCCAATTTCCACCGGAACTAGAGCATCAGAACCGTATGCCAGTCGAAATGGCGAGTCTCCCATCATAGTTTTTGGCGTAGTCCGATAGGCCCATAACACGCTGAGTAATTCTTCGGGCCATATTCCTTTGGCGTCATCCAGCCTTTTTTTTGATCCCATACAGGAGTATTCTGTTAGTCACCTCAACTTAACCATTAGATTGTGGATGAGCAACCGAAGTCTTCCGATGCTGAATTCCTAACTCCTTCAAGAATGCCTCAAACTTTGATCCCACAAACTAGCGTCCATTATCTGAAATTACCACCATAGGAATGCCAAATCGGAATACTACTGACTCCTTCAGAAACTTCAAGCATTCTTGCTCCATGATCAGCCGAAGCGGCTTCGCCTTTACCCACTTAGTCATATAATCAATCGCCACTATAACAAAACTGACCTGACCTTTCGCTTTCGGTAGGGGACCCAGTATGTCTACCCCCCAGACAGCAAAAGGTATAGGAGATAAAACCGAGTATAGCTCTTCTGGTGGCTGATGTGGGATCGGACTATTCAATTGGCATTTCGGGCATTTCTTCACATAATCGGTAGCCTCTTTGAAAATTGCTGGCCAATAAAAACCCTGACAAAGCACTTTATATGCTAATGATTTCGCGACCATGTGATCACCGCAGATACCTTCATGAACCTCCCGAAGGGAATATTCAGCTTCAGATGGAACCAAACACTTCAGCAATGGAGAGGAATAAGCCCTTCGATACAGATCTCCATCAATAAGTATGAAGTTTGCACTTTTGTATTTCACCTTATTTGCTAACATCCAGAAGGTAGTGCGCCATCTGTTAGATAGTTTATATAAGGGGTCATCCAACAATTAGACCGCACCACGCACATTACTTCCTCACGCTGGATGCTAGCTCGTTTCAGGATCTCCAAGTAAACGGACCCGTCAAAAGCGCTTGATTCAGTAGTAGCCAGCTTTGATAATGCATCGACGTTTGAATTATCAGTTCGAGTAACACCTTGAAATTTGCACGAGCCAAAGTACCGAAGTCGATCTTTCTATTCTGCAAGATATTTAACCATTTTAGAGCCTCGAGCTTCATATTCTCCCGAAACTTGTTTGATGACCAGTTGAGAATCATTGTAAATAATCAACTTCTGAACCTCCAAACTCTTGGCCAAACGTAACCCTGCCAGCATCGCCTCGTATTCTGCCTCGTTATTCGTTGTACTGAATCCAAATCTGATAGCCTACTATACTTTGAATCCCTCCGGACTTGTTAGAATGATCCCAGCACCGCTAAGGCCTGAAGTAGAAGATCCATCAACATATAACGTCCAATAATCGTGCACCTGCTGAAGTGTAGCCACCATTTTCGTAGATCCTTCCACTTCGTTCAGACTCCCATCATCTTCGGAAAACTAGCATTCTACCACAAAATTGGCCAAGGCTTGACCTTTAATAGTTGTCCGTGGATAGTATTTTATAAAAAATTAAGATAATTCCATCGTCCACGCAGCAAGTCTCCCTGAAACCTCTGGCTTCCCCAACACCTTCTTCAGTGGCTGATCTATGTATACCACTATTATCCGACCTTGGAAGTACTGTCGAAGCTTTCTACTAGCAATGATCAAAGCAAAAGCAAACTTCTCAAGGTTTGGATACCTTGTTTCTGCGTCCCTAAGGGCATGGTTCACATAGTAAACCGGATGCTGCTTACCCCCAACTTCAAACACCAAAACTGCTCCTACTGCTAACAAACTTGCAGCCAGATACAAATACAAAGGTTCAGCAGGAACTGGCTTCACCGGCAAAGGTGTCGAAGATAAATACCTCTTGATTCCTTGGAAAGCTTCCTCGTACTCTGAAGTCCACTGGAAAGTCTTTGCATTCTTCGGCCCTTTCAATGTGTTAAAGAACGGCAAGCACCTTTCTGCCGATTTAAACATGAACCTCCGCAACGATGCTATTCTACCAGTCAAACGTTGGACGTCCTTGTACGACTGTGGGGATTTCAGGTCCAAGATAGCCTGGATTTTCTCGGGATTAGCTTCGATACCCCTCTTGCTGACTAAATATCCCAAAACTTGCCTGCTCCCAGCCCGAAAGTGCATTTAGTACGGATTCAGCTTCAAATTATAATGGCGAACAGTCCGAAAACACTCCTCTAGATCGTCCAGATGACCATCAACTGACATGCTCTTAACAATCATATCATCAATATAGACCTCCATGTTCTTCCCGAGCTGCTTTGTGAAGACGCGGTTCATCATTCTCTGATACGTAGCTCCAGCATTTATCAAACCGAACGTCATCTTTTTGTAAGCGTACACCGACCGATGAGTAATGAAAGCTGTCTTCGGAATATCCTCCTTGCACATAAAAATTTGATGATATCCCGAAAAAGCATCCATGAAGCTCAGCAAAGCATACCCCGAGGTTGCATCAATAAGTTGGTCAATATGAGGCAGAGGATAGAAGTCCTTCGGACACGTCTTATTCAGATCAGTATAGTATATACAAACTCTCCATTTTCCATTATGCTTCTGCACCAAAACCACGTTTGCCATCCACTCCGGATAGTCGATCTCGAAGATAAAGTCAACAGCTAGTAACTTGGCAACTTCCTAGTCAATTATTTTCTGTCTCTCTGGCGCGAAAATTCTTCTCTTCTGCCGAACTGGCTTCTTAGCTGGATCCACTTGCAATCTGTGCTCAGCCACTTTCCGACTCACCCCAGGCATGTCACTAGGAACCCAAGCAAAGGCATAGGCATAACAACGAAGCAACTCCATCAGATTTATTCGAAAAGGCTCTGGCAATCCCGAACCGATTTTCACAATTTTCTCTTTCTTCCCCGGAATTAACTCGATCTCTTCAGTCTCCCTCGCTGGCATGACTAATGGTTCCGTTCCGCTTTCTGTAAATGGTTTCATTTCAATGGTCATAGTCTGTTTTTGCTTACTGATTCCCACTCCCGAAGTGATCAGAGCATTTCAATAACACCTCCTCTCCAAGTCCAGATCTCCTGCCACTTCGCCAACTCCATGGGGTGTAGGAAATTTAATTTTGAAGTGGGGAATTGAAGTAACTGCCTGCAAAGCTGTTAAAGTAGGTCTCCCCAAAATGGCATTATATGCAGAATCCACATGTACGACGTAAAACTTACAGATAATTTGAACCTGTTGGGGAACCGTCCCGAAGACAACTGGCAGCTCAATGGTCCTTGCCACTTTGACTGGATCGTTGTTGAAGCCATATAAAGGGGCCTCCTGCCCAATTTCCATCTTCTGACCATCCAAAGGCATCTGGTGATAAGCATGGGCATATAGAATATCCACCGAAGAGCCATTGTCGATCATCATCCTCTTCATATCCACCGAACCAACTTGTGCAGTGATCACCAAGGCTCCCTCATATGGTTCGATAGGTTCCGAAGGGAAATCTTCATATGTGAAAGAGATTCCAAAACCCGGGTATGCCCTTTCAGCCTTCAGAGGTTTATCTGCCAGAGTCGTCACCGAGTTCAGGTATTCCCGCCTTTTCTTCCCTGCAACCTTGCTTATGTTACTGTAACGTCCCCAAAATTGGTCCAATCCACCCAACCTATTCTGGGTCGCCACGAAATACACTCAACAAAAATTTTAAATACAAATCTTCAAATTCTAACTTAAACTTTATATCACACGGTCGTGCAAAATACGACCACAATTAAACTGTGAGTTTCAATATAAATACAGTGCCCATACTCCAAATCAATAATACGTTACAGAAAGGTACAGTCAATAACTGTTTTAAGAATTAAAATCTTTGGAAAATACTCAAGGAAATCTTCGTACATGGGAGGCCATGCATCCATGTTATAATAGATATCGTAGGACTCGAGAATTATCCTTGGTTGACCCAATAGACCCCAAAGAAAAATGAGAAGATTACTATCTTGTTCATTCCAATGGTGGGTCTTCTCTTGCCATATAATTATCTCTGTTGTCACAAACTGAGAATTATATTCTAACCGTACTCCAAGATTATATAGGTAGTGGTCATGGATATAATCAGCTAGTGGATGTGCACAACCATGTCTTATAATAACACGACGTTGTATGTCATTAGACATCTTGTATAATAGTGACAAAACACCCTTCCAAAGTTGGGTTCACCACACCTAAGTCAGGTCACCAAAATCAACGGTTAAATGACGTATAAAATACGACATACTTATCTAAAATTTTCAACAAAATTATTTTCATACTGTTTGGTGGAAAACTTCAACAGTTATAGACCCTCGTTCTATTCCCCTGTTATCCCCGCTCGACCCAGCTACACTCTTATTACCTGAAAGGAATTGTGAAGCAAAAGGGTGAGCACAAATAGCCCAGTAAAGAATATTATGACTAAAGATAATTAAATTATCAATAGTCTTCATCAGTGATAAATCAGAGATTTATAACATATGGTAGATGATAAAACTTTTCAACCATAGTTGCAGTGGAACGAGCAATCCATTAGAAGAGTCAAATAGACTATAATGTCTATTATCTTCTCCATGTTAAAAGTCCACCAATAATATTTCATCCCTGTAACATCAATCAACAATTCCTGTCCACAATCATGTAAGTTCATGATCATAATTATCTTGATGAATTCCTCTTCGCACTCAGGACGAAGATAATTCACATCACCTGTCTTTACCTGAAACACCAAAGATCATGGTTATACCAAATCACAGTTCCTGTTCATAATCATGCTAATCAATTCATCTTTGCATTACAAGCCAAAGATATTCAACAATTAATCATTCATCTTTGCACTACAGGCCAAAGATATTCACAAGTCACCCGCTCATCTTTGCACTACAGGCCAAAGATATTCATCAATAGTTCATCTTTGCACTACGGCCAAAGATATTCAACAACAGGCCATCTTTGCACTACATGCCAAAGATATTCATATCTCAAAAAAATATCGAATCATTTCAGAATTTATATAACAATAATTATAACCATGTTGATCAATTCACCTTTGCCCTTAAGCTAAAGATATTCAATTGTAAATTCAATGGTCATGAACATACCAGTCAACAATCCATCTTTGCACTACTGGCCAAAGAGAACCCATAGTCATGATCATACCACTAATCTACTCATCTTTACACTCAAGTCAAAGAGAAATTTCATCACCAGGATTATAAAAATGTTATATATGAGAATACGATCCAATTGTCAACATGATAACCAATTGTGGAGTAAAATTCAAGAATAGAGCTCAAAACTTGGATACAGTCAAAGATAGTAACCTTAACAAGCAATTTGGACAAATAGAAGAAAATTTAATTTTCCGTGAATAGTGCCGTATACGTGAATAGTGCCGTATACGTGAATAGTAACCCCGACGGAAAAAGTAAGAATTTCAACATAAAATCCATGACAATATTTCGGTATAATGATATTGAAAAGAATAACATCATTTACGAAAGAAATAACATCCCTTACCATCCCTTACCTCAAAATAATAGTACTTCTGGCTGGAATATCGGATATAATTTCGAAAGAAACTTGCACTGAATAGTAACTCTCAAAGTATTGAAATACTCACAAAAATACGCTCGATATTATAGAGAGAGAAAACTTCGAATTCTGGTGTGATTTTCAATTCTAACCTAAGCACCCTATTTATAGGAAAAGCTTAGGATGCCAAAGGAGACTAAAATAATAAAATATATTATTTTATAAAAAATCCTCCAGCCGCCGGCTGCTGCCCAAATTCTGATTTTTCAACAAAAGTGGGTCCCACCCATTAAATAATATTTATTTTCCGAAACTTCAATAATTCATAATAAATAGCCCCTTTGTCAGAAAAATACAAACTCTATGTCCTTCTATAGGAAATATAATTCTCTACAACTTTGCAGAAGAAAGTTTTTCCAAATTCCCAACATAAATTATCCGAAATTCACAAACAGATAATTTTCCACACCAAAATACTGATAAAAACACATCAGTGCTAATTCCTTCTTTAATATCCACAAAATAAATATTTCCTTATCATATAAATCAATAATTAATTATTCACAAATAATATTATAGAACTACAATATTGACAACCAGGTCGTTCCCAGGAAAGAGGGGGCCTTCCGATAAGGACTTCTCCTTACTGGCGCGCAATTAAATAACCCCTCCTAGACAGAACTTCCTTAGACATTGTCAATAATGCTATCTAATAATATTATTCAAATAATATGAATTATTGAGTTGATAACGTGAAATACTGTGCAACAACAATTATTGAATCAATACTACAAAATATCAACTGTAGTCATTATTGAATCAATCATATAAAATGGCAACGTAGCAATTATTGAGTCAATAAAATATCAATGCAGCAATTATTGAGTCAATAATATAAAATATCAACATAGCAATTATTGAGTCAATAATATAAAATATTGAACAGTAATTACTGTAACAATAATTGAGTAATGGCTTCTCACGTAAGACTCAATAATGTAAAATATTGTGCAATACCGTGTGCTACTGTGCAACACCGCGTATCACTGTATTTTAACCACCGGGTATTTCAACAGTACTAACGGTAACAACTACGCCGTTATTTTGCAAAAATGTTATTTCTGTCGCTTTCTATATCCGACAGTTATTCCGTTGTGGGGTCCATAAATAGCTGCGCCGTCGTACGAATATTCCCCGACAACAAGAATATTCCACGACCAAACGAATATTCCCCGACAACAAGAATATTTTATAACCACTTGCTCATTTTGAAAATTTTTTACATATTTCACCCTTAACTTTAAACTTTTATCAATTTAACCATTTACTAAATAGAAAAATTGAATACTTTTATTTCATAAAATTCGGGGTCTTACAATCTCCCCTCCTTATGAAATTTCGTCCCCGAAATTTACGTACCTGGTATTTCAAAAAGTTGAGAATACCTTGCTTCCATTTCAGATTCCATCTTCCTTGTCATCATGATTTCTCCATTGCTCATTCTAGAATACTGCTTCAAAACAAGGTTAATTGACATATAACAATTGTCAATTTATTAAGTAAGAAAAGTCAGCTTAGGTAAGTCACACACTAGCGAAGTATATTATTCGTCCCTCCCCTCCTAGCTCTAGACTCCAATCTCCGCCAGCGACCATATCCCTAAGCTCTGATACCAAAATGTAACGTCCCCAAAATTGGTCCAATCCACCCAACCTATTCTGGGTCGCCACGAAATACACTCAACAAAAATTTTAAATACAAATCTTCAAATTCTAACTTAAACTTTATATCACACGGTCGTGCAAAATACGACCACAATTAAACTGTGAGTTTCAATATAAATACAGTGCCCATACTCCAAATCAATAATACGTTACAGAAAGGTACAGTCAATAACTGTTTTAGGAATTAAAATCTTTGGAAAATACTCAAGGAAACCTTCGTACATGGGAGGCCATGCATCCATGTTATAATAGATATCGTAGGACTCGAGAATTATCCTTGGTTGACCCAATAGACCCCAAAGAAAAACGAGAAGATTACTATCTTGTTCATTCCAATGGTGGGTCTTCTCTTGCCATATAATTATCTCTGTTGTCACAAACTGAGAATTATATTCTAACCGTACTCCAAGATTATATAGGTAGTGGTCATGGATATAATCAGCCAGTGGATGTGCACAACCATGTCTTATAATAACACGACGTTGTATGTCATTAGACATCTTGTATAATAGTGACAAAACACCCTTCCAAAGTTGGGTTCACCACACCTAAGTCAGGTCACCAAAATCAACATGCTTATCTAAAATTTTCAACAAAATTATTTTCATACTGTTTGGTGGAAAACTTCAACAGTTATAGACCCTCGTTCTATTCCCCTGTTATCCCCGCTCGACCCAGCTACACTCTTATTACCTGAAAGGAATTGTGAAGCAAAAGGGTGAGCACAAATAGCCCAGTAAAGAATATTATGACTAAAGATAATTAAATTATCAATAGTCTTCATCAGTGATAAATCAGAGATTTATAACATATGGTAGATGATAAAACTTTTCAACCATAGTTGCAGTGGAACGAGCAATCCATTAGAAGAGTCAAATAGACTATAATGTCTATTATCTTCTCCATGTTAAAAGTCCACCAATAATATTTCATCCCTGTAACATCAATCAACAATTCCTGTCCACAATCATGTAAGTTCATGATCATAATTATCTTGATGAATTCCTCTTCGCACTCAGGACGAAGATAATTCACATCACCTGTCTTTACCTGAAACACCAAAGATCATGGTTATACCAAATCACAGTTCCTGTTCATAATCATGCTAATCAATTCATCTTTGCATTACAAGCCAAAGATATTCAACAATTAATCATTCATCTTTGCACTACAGGCCAAAGATATTCACAAGTCACCCGCTCATCTTTGCACTACAGGCCAAAGATATTCATCAATAGTTCATCTTTGCACTACGACCAAAGATATTCAACAACAGGCCATCTTTGCACTACATGCCAAAGATATTCATATCTCAAAAAAATATCGAATCATTTCAGAATTTATATAACAATAATTATAACCATGTTGATCAATTCACCTTTGCCCTTAAGCTAAAGATATTCAATTGTAAATTCAATGGTCATGAACATACCAGTCAACAATCCATCTTTGCACTACTGGCCAAAGAGAACCCATAGTCATGATCATACCACTAATCTACTCATCTTTACACTCAAGTCAAAGAGAAATTTCATCACCAGGATTATAAAAATGTTATATATGAGAATACGATCCAATTGTCAACATGATAACCAATTGTGGAGTAAAATTCAAGAATAGAGCTCAAAACTTGGATACAGTCAAAGATAGTAACCTTAACAAGCAATTTGGACAAATAGAAGAAAATTTAATTTTTCCGTGAATAGTGCCGTATACGTGAATAGTAACCCCGACGGAAAAAGTAAGAATTTCAACATAAAATTCATGACAATATTTCGGTATAATGATATTGAAAAGAATAACATCATTTACGAAAGAAATAACATCCCTTACCATCCCTTACCTCAAAATAATAGTACTTCTGGCTGGAATATCGGATATAATTTCGAAAGAAACTTGCACTGAATAGTAACTCTCAAAGTATTGAAATACTCACAAAAATACGCTCGATATTATAGAGAGAGAAAACTTCGAATTCTGGTGTGATTTTCAATTCTAACCTAAGCACCCTATTTATAGGAAAAGCTTAGGATGCCAAAGGAGACTAAAATAATAAAATATATTATTTTATAAAAAATCCTCCAGCCGCCGGCTGCTGCCCAAATTCTGATTTTTCAACAAAAGTGGGTCCCACCCATTAAATAATATTTATTTTCCGAAACTTCAATAATTCATAATAAATAGCCCCTTTGTCAGAAAAATACAAACTCTATGTCCTTCTATAGGAAATATAATTCTCTACAACTTTGCAGAAGAAAGTTTTTCCAAATTCCCAACATAAATTATCCGAAATTCACAAACAGATAATTTTCCACACCAAAATACTGATAAAAACACATCAGTGCTAATTCCTTCTTTAATATCCACAAAATAAATATTTCCTTATCATATAAATCAATAATTAATTATTCACAAATAATATTATAGAACTACAATATTGACAACCAGGTCGTTCCCAGGAAAGAGGGGGCCTTCCGATAAGGACTTCTCCTTACTGGCGCGCAATTAAATAACCCCTCCTAGACAGAACTTTCTTAGACATTGTCAATAATGCTATCTAATAATATTATTCAAATAATATGAATTATTGAGTTGATAACGTGAAATACTGTGCAACAACAATTATTGAATCAATACTACAAAATATCAACTGTAGTCATTATTGAATCAATCATATAAAATGACAACGTAGCAATTATTGAGTCAATAAAATATCAATGCAGCAATTATTGAGTCAATAATATAAAATATCAACATAGCAATTATTGAGTCAATAATATAAAATATTGAACAGTAATTACTGTAACAATAATTGAGTAATGGCTTCTCACGTAAGACTCAATAATGTAAAATATTGTGCAATACCGTGTGCTACTGTGCAACACCGCGTATCACTGTATTTTAACCACCGGGTATTTCAACAGTACTAACGGTAACAACTACGCCGTTATTTTGCAAAAAGGTTATTTCTGTCGCTTTCTATATCCGACAGTTATTCCGTTGTGGGGTCCATAAATAGCTGCGCCGTCGTACGAATATTCCCCGACAACAAGAATATTCCACGACCAAACGAATATTCCCCGACAACAAGAATATTTTATAACCACTTGCTCATTTTGAAAATTTTTTACATATTTCACCCTTAACTTTAAACTTTTATCAATTTAACCATTTACTAAATAGAAAAATTGAATACTTTTATTTCATAAAATTCGGGGTCTTACAATCTCCCCTCCTTATGAAATTTCGTCCCCGAAATTTACGTACCTGGTATTTCAAAAAGTTGAGAATACCTTGCTTCCATTTCAGATTCCATCTTCCTTGTCATCATGATTTCTCCATTGCTCATTCTAGAATACTGCTTCAAAACAAGGTTAATTGACATATAACAATTGTCAATTTATTAAGTAAGAAAAGTCAGCTTAGGTAAGTCACACACTAGCGAAGTATATTATTCGTCCCTCCCCTCCTAGCTCTAGACTCCAATCTCCGCCAGCGACCATATCCCTAAGCTCTGATACCAAAATGTAACGTCCCCAAAATTGGTCCAATCCACCCAACCTATTCTGGGTCGCCACGAAATACACTCAACAAAAATTTTAAATACAAATCTTCAAATTCTAACTTAAACTTTATATCACACGGTCGTGCAAAATACGACCACAATTAAACTGTGAGTTTCAATATAAATACAGTGCCCATACTCCAAATCAATAATACGTTACAGAAAGGTACAGTCAATAACTGTTTTAGGAATTAAAATCTTTGGAAAATACTCAAGGAAACCTTCGTACATGGGAGGCCATGCATCCATGTTATAATAGATATCGTAGGACTCGAGAATTATCCTTGGTTGACCCAATAGACCCCAAAGAAAAACGAGAAGATTACTATCTTGTTCATTCCAATGGTGGGTCTTCTCTTGCCATATAATTATCTCTGTTGTCACAAACTGAGAATTATATTCTAACCGTACTCCAAGATTATATAGGTAGTGGTCATGGATATAATCAGCCAGTGGATGTGCACAACCATGTCTTATAATAACACGACGTTGTATGTCATTAGACATCTTGTATAATAGTGACAAAACACCCTTCCAAAGTTGGGTTCACCACACCTAAGTCAGGTCACCAAAATCAACGGTTAAATGACGTATAAAATACGACATACTTATCTAAAATTTTCAACAAAATTATTTTCATACTGTTTGGTGGAAAACTTCAACAGTTATAGACCCTCGTTCTATTCCCCTGTTATCCCCGCTCGACCCAGCTACACTCTTATTACCTGAAAGGAATTGTGAAGCAAAAGGGTGAGCACAAATAGCCCAGTAAAGAATATTATGACTAAAGATAATTAAATTATCAATAGTCTTCATCAGTGATAAATCAGAGATTTATAACATATGGTAGATGATAAAACTTTTCAACCATAGTTGCAGTGGAACGAGCAATCCATTAGAAGAGTCAAATAGACTATAATGTCTATTATCTTCTCCATGTTAAAAGTCCACCAATAATATTTCATCCCTGTAACATCAATCAACAATTCCTGTCCACAATCATGTAAGTTCATGATCATAATTATCTTGATGAATTCCTCTTCGCACTCAGGACGAAGATAATTCACATCACCTGTCTTTACCTGAAACACCAAAGATCATGGTTATACCAAATCACAGTTCCTGTTCATAATCATGCTAATCAATTCATCTTTGCATTACAAGCCAAAGATATTCAACAATTAATCATTCATCTTTGCACTACAGGCCAAAGATATTCACAAGTCACCCGCTCATCTTTGCACTACAGGCCAAAGATATTCATCAATAGTTCATCTTTGCACTACGGCCAAAGATATTCAACAACAGGCCATCTTTGCACTACATGCCAAAGATATTCATATCTCAAAAAAATATCGAATCATTTCAGAATTTATATAACAATAATTATAACCATGTTGATCAATTCACCTTTGCCCTTAAGCTAAAGATATTCAATTGTAAATTCAATGGTCATGAACATACCAGTCAACAATCCATCTTTGCACTACTGGCCAAAGAGAACCCATAGTCATGATCATACCACTAATCTACTCATCTTTACACTCAAGTCAAAGAGAAATTTCATCACCAGGATTATAAAAATGTTATATATGAGAATACGATCCAATTGTCAACATGATAACCAATTGTGGAGTAAAATTCAAGAATAGAGCTCAAAACTTGGATACAGTCAAAGATAGTAACCTTAACAAGCAATTTGGACAAATAGAAGAAAATTTAATTTTTCCGTGAATAGTGCCGTATACGTGAATAGTAACCCCGACGGAAAAAGTAAGAATTTCAACATAAAATCCATGACAATATTTCGGTATAATGATATTGAAAAGAATAACATCATTTACGAAAGAAATAACATCCCTTACCATCCCTTACCTCAAAATAATAGTACTTCTGGCTGGAATATCGGATATAATTTCGAAAGAAACTTGCACTGAATAGTAACTCTCAAAGTATTGAAATACTCACAAAAATACGCTCGATATTATAGAGAGAGAAAACTTCGAATTCTGGTGTGATTTTCAATTCTAACCTAAGCACCCTATTTATAGGAAAAGCTTAGGATGCCAAAGGAGACTAAAATAATAAAATATATTATTTTATAAAAAATCCTCCAGCCGCCGGCTGCTGCCCAAATTCTGATTTTTCAACAAAAGTGGGTCCCACCCATTAAATAATATTTATTTTCCGAAACTTCAATAATTCATAATAAATAGCCCCTTTGTCAGAAAAATACAAACTCTATGTCCTTCTATAGGAAATATAATTCTCTACAACTTTGCAGAAGAAAGTTTTTCCAAATTCCCAACATAAATTATCCGAAATTCACAAACAGATAATTTTCCACACCAAAATACTGATAAAAACACATCAGTGCTAATTCCTTCTTTAATATCCACAAAATAAATATTTCCTTATCATATAAATCAATAATTAATTATTCACAAATAATATTATAGAACTACAATATTGACAACCAGGTCGTTCCCAGGAAAGAGGGGGCCTTCCGATAAGGACTTCTCCTTACTGGCGCGCAATTAAATAACCCCTCCTAGACAGAACTTCCTTAGACATTGTCAATAATGCTATCTAATAATATTATTCAAATAATATGAATTATTGAGTTGATAACGTGAAATACTGTGCAACAACAATTATTGAATCAATACTACAAAATATCAACTGTAGTCATTATTGAATCAATCATATAAAATGGCAACGTAGCAATTATTGAGTCAATAAAATATCAATGCAGCAATTATTGAGTCAATAATATAAAATATCAACATAGCAATTATTGAGTCAATAATATAAAATATTGAACAGTAATTACTGTAACAATAATTGAGTAATGGCTTCTCACGTAAGACTCAATAATGTAAAATATTGTGCAATACCGTGTGCTACTGTGCAACACCGCGTATCACTGTATTTTAACCACCGGGTATTTCAACAGTACTAACGGTAACAACTACGCCGTTATTTTGCAAAAAGGTTATTTCTGTCGCTTTCTATATCCGACAGTTATTCCGTTGTGGGGTCCATAAATAGCTGCGCCGTCGTACGAATATTCCCCGACAACAAGAATATTCCACGACCAAACGAATATTCCCCGACAACAAGAATATTTTATAACCACTTGCTCATTTTGAAAATTTTTTACATATTTCACCCTTAACTTTAAACTTTTATCAATTTAACCATTTACTAAATAGAAAAATTGAATACTTTTATTTCATAAAATTCGGGGTCTTACAATCTCCCCTCCTTATGAAATTTCGTCCCCGAAATTTACGTACCTGGTATTTCAAAAAGTTGAGAATACCTTGCTTCCATTTCAGATTCCATCTTCCTTGTCATCATGATTTCTCCATTGCTCATTCTAGAATACTGCTTCAAAACAAGGTTAATTGACATATAACAATTGTCAATTTATTAAGTAAGAAAAGTCAGCTTAGGTAAGTCACACACTAGCGAAGTATATTATTCGTCCCTCCCCTCCTAGCTCTAGACTCCAATCTCCGCCAGCGACCATATCCCTAAGCTCTGATACCAAAATGTAACGTCCCCAAAATTGGTCCAATCCACCCAACCTATTCTGGGTCGCCACGAAATACACTCAACAAAAATTTTAAATACAAATCTTCAAATTCTAACTTAAACTTTATATCACACGGTCGTGCAAAATACGACCACAATTAAACTGTGAGTTTCAATATAAATACAGTGCCCATACTCCAAATCAATAATACGTTACAGAAAGGTACAGTCAATAACTGTTTTAGGAATTAAAATCTTTGGAAAATACTCAAGGAAACCTTCGTACATGGGAGGCCATGCATCCATGTTATAATAGATATCGTAGGACTCGAGAATTATCCTTGGTTGACCCAATAGACCCCAAAGAAAAACGAGAAGATTACTATCTTGTTCATTCCAATGGTGGGTCTTCTCTTGCCATATAATTATCTCTGTTGTCACAAACTGAGAATTATATTCTAACCGTACTCCAAGATTATATAGGTAGTGGTCATGGATATAATCAGCCAGTGGATGTGCACAACCATGTCTTATAATAACACGACGTTGTATGTCATTAGACATCTTGTATAATAGTGACAAAACACCCTTCCAAAGTTGGGTTCACCACACCTAAGTCAGGTCACCAAAATCAACGGTTAAATGACGTATAAAATACGACATACTTATCTAAAATTTTCAACAAAATTATTTTCATACTGTTTGGTGGAAAACTTCAACAGTTATAGACCCTCGTTCTATTCCCCTGTTATCCCCGCTCGACCCAGCTACACTCTTATTACCTGAAAGGAATTGTGAAGCAAAAGGGTGAGCACAAATAGCCCAGTAAAGAATATTATGACTAAAGATAATTAAATTATCAATAGTCTTCATCAGTGATAAATCAGAGATTTATAACATATGGTAGATGATAAAACTTTTCAACCATAGTTGCAGTGGAACGAGCAATCCATTAGAAGAGTCAAATAGACTATAATGTCTATTATCTTCTCCATGTTAAAAGTCCACCAATAATATTTCATCCCTGTAACATCAATCAACAATTCCTGTCCACAATCATGTAAGTTCATGATCATAATTATCTTGATGAATTCCTCTTCGCACTCAGGACGAAGATAATTCACATCACCTGTCTTTACCTGAAACACCAAAGATCATGGTTATACCAAATCACAGTTCCTGTTCATAATCATGCTAATCAATTCATCTTTGCATTACAAGCCAAAGATATTCAACAATTAATCATTCATCTTTGCACTACAGGCCAAAGATATTCACAAGTCACCCGCTCATCTTTGCACTACAGGCCAAAGATATTCATCAATAGTTCATCTTTGCACTACGGCCAAAGATATTCAACAACAGGCCATCTTTGCACTACATGCCAAAGATATTCATATCTCAAAAAAATATCGAATCATTTCAGAATTTATATAACAATAATTATAACCATGTTGATCAATTCACCTTTGCCCTTAAGCTAAAGATATTCAATTGTAAATTCAATGGTCATGAACATACCAGTCAACAATCCATCTTTGCACTACTGGCCAAAGAGAACCCATAGTCATGATCATACCACTAATCTACTCATCTTTACACTCAAGTCAAAGAGAAATTTCATCACCAGGATTATAAAAATGTTATATATGAGAATACGATCCAATTGTCAACATGATAACCAATTGTGGAGTAAAATTCAAGAATAGAGCTCAAAACTTGGATACAGTCAAAGATAGTAACCTTAACAAGCAATTTGGACAAATAGAAGAAAATTTAATTTTTCCGTGAATAGTGCCGTATACGTGAATAGTAACCCCGACGGAAAAAGTAAGAATTTCAACATAAAATCCATGACAATATTTCGGTATAATGATATTGAAAAGAATAACATCATTTACGAAAGAAATAACATCCCTTACCATCCCTTACCTCAAAATAATAGTACTTCTGGCTGGAATATCGGATATAATTTCGAAAGAAACTTGCACTGAATAGTAACTCTCAAAGTATTGAAATACTCACAAAAATACGCTCGATATTATAGAGAGAGAAAACTTCGAATTCTGGTGTGATTTTCAATTCTAACCTAAGCACCCTATTTATAGGAAAAGCTTAGGATGCCAAAGGAGACTAAAATAATAAAATATATTATTTTATAAAAAATCCTCCAGCCGCCGGCTGCTGCCCAAATTCTGATTTTTCAACAAAAGTGGGTCCCACCCATTAAATAATATTTATTTTCCGAAACTTCAATAATTCATAATAAATAGCCCCTTTGTCAGAAAAATACAAACTCTATGTCCTTCTATAGGAAATATAATTCTCTACAACTTTGCAGAAGAAAGTTTTTCCAAATTCCCAACATAAATTATCCGAAATTCACAAACAGATAATTTTCCACACCAAAATACTGATAAAAACACATCAGTGCTAATTCCTTCTTTAATATCCACAAAATAAATATTTCCTTATCATATAAATCAATAATTAATTATTCACAAATAATATTATAGAACTACAATATTGACAACCAGGTCGTTCCCAGGAAAGAGGGGGCCTTCCGATAAGGACTTCTCCTTACTGGCGCGCAATTAAATAACCCCTCCTAGACAGAACTTCCTTAGACATTGTCAATAATGCTATCTAATAATATTATTCAAATAATATGAATTATTGAGTTGATAACGTGAAATACTGTGCAACAACAATTATTGAATCAATACTACAAAATATCAACTGTAGTCATTATTGAATCAATCATATAAAATGGCAACGTAGCAATTATTGAGTCAATAAAATATCAATGCAGCAATTATTGAGTCAATAATATAAAATATCAACATAGCAATTATTGAGTCAATAATATAAAATATTGAACAGTAATTACTGTAACAATAATTGAGTAATGGCTTCTCACGTAAGACTCAATAATGTAAAATATTGTGCAATACCGTGTGCTACTGTGCAACACCGCGTATCACTGTATTTTAACCACCGGGTATTTCAACAGTACTAACGGTAACAACTACGCCGTTATTTTGCAAAAAGGTTATTTCTGTCGCTTTCTATATCCGACAGTTATTCCGTTGTGGGGTCCATAAATAGCTGCGCCGTCGTACGAATATTCCCCGACAACAAGAATATTCCACGACCAAACGAATATTCCCCGACAACAAGAATATTTTATAACCACTTGCTCATTTTGAAAATTTTTTACATATTTCACCCTTAACTTTAAACTTTTATCAATTTAACCATTTACTAAATAGAAAAATTGAATACTTTTATTTCATAAAATTCGGGGTCTTACAATCTCCCCTCCTTATGAAATTTCGTCCCCGAAATTTACGTACCTGGTATTTCAAAAAGTTGAGAATACCTTGCTTCCATTTCAGATTCCATCTTCCTTGTCATCATGATTTCTCCATTGCTCATTCTAGAATACTGCTTCAAAACAAGGTTAATTGACATATAACAATTGTCAATTTATTAAGTAAGAAAAGTCAGCTTAGGTAAGTCACACACTAGCGAAGTATATTATTCGTCCCTCCCCTCCTAGCTCTAGACTCCAATCTCCGCCAGCGACCATATCCCTAAGCTCTGATACCAAAATGTAACGTCCCCAAAATTGGTCCAATCCACCCAACCTATTCTGGGTCGCCACGAAATACACTCAACAAAAATTTTAAATACAAATCTTCAAATTCTAACTTAAACTTTATATCACACGGTCGTGCAAAATACGACCACAATTAAACTGTGAGTTTCAATATAAATACAGTGCCCATACTCCAAATCAATAATACGTTACAGAAAGGTACAGTCAATAACTGTTTTAGGAATTAAAATCTTTGGAAAATACTCAAGGAAACCTTCGTACATGGGAGGCCATGCATCCATGTTATAATAGATATCGTAGGACTCGAGAATTATCCTTGGTTGACCCAATAGACCCCAAAGAAAAACGAGAAGATTACTATCTTGTTCATTCCAATGGTGGGTCTTCTCTTGCCATATAATTATCTCTGTTGTCACAAACTGAGAATTATATTCTAACCGTACTCCAAGATTATATAGGTAGTGGTCATGGATATAATCAGCCAGTGGATGTGCACAACCATGTCTTATAATAACACGACGTTGTATGTCATTAGACATCTTGTATAATAGTGACAAAACACCCTTCCAAAGTTGGGTTCACCACACCTAAGTCAGGTCACCAAAATCAACATGCTTATCTAAAATTTTCAACAAAATTATTTTCATACTGTTTGGTGGAAAACTTCAACAGTTATAGACCCTCGTTCTATTCCCCTGTTATCCCCGCTCGACCCAGCTACACTCTTATTACCTGAAAGGAATTGTGAAGCAAAAGGGTGAGCACAAATAGCCCAGTAAAGAATATTATGACTAAAGATAATTAAATTATCAATAGTCTTCATCAGTGATAAATCAGAGATTTATAACATATGGTAGATGATAAAACTTTTCAACCATAGTTGCAGTGGAACGAGCAATCCATTAGAAGAGTCAAATAGACTATAATGTCTATTATCTTCTCCATGTTAAAAGTCCACCAATAATATTTCATCCCTGTAACATCAATCAACAATTCCTGTCCACAATCATGTAAGTTCATGATCATAATTATCTTGATGAATTCCTCTTCGCACTCAGGACGAAGATAATTCACATCACCTGTCTTTACCTGAAACACCAAAGATCATGGTTATACCAAATCACAGTTCCTGTTCATAATCATGCTAATCAATTCATCTTTGCATTACAAGCCAAAGATATTCAACAATTAATCATTCATCTTTGCACTACAGGCCAAAGATATTCACAAGTCACCCGCTCATCTTTGCACTACAGGCCAAAGATATTCATCAATAGTTCATCTTTGCACTACGGCCAAAGATATTCAACAACAGGCCATCTTTGCACTACATGCCAAAGATATTCATATCTCAAAAAAATATCGAATCATTTCAGAATTTATATAACAATAATTATAACCATGTTGATCAATTCACCTTTGCCCTTAAGCTAAAGATATTCAATTGTAAATTCAATGGTCATGAACATACCAGTCAACAATCCATCTTTGCACTACTGGCCAAAGAGAACCCATAGTCATGATCATACCACTAATCTACTCATCTTTACACTCAAGTCAAAGAGAAATTTCATCACCAGGATTATAAAAATGTTATATATGAGAATACGATCCAATTGTCAACATGATAACCAATTGTGGAGTAAAATTCAAGAATAGAGCTCAAAACTTGGATACAGTCAAAGATAGTAACCTTAACAAGCAATTTGGACAAATAGAAGAAAATTTAATTTTTCCGTGAATAGTGCCGTATACGTGAATAGTGCCGTATACGTATAGTAACCCCGACGGAAAAAGTAAGAATTTCAACATAAAATCCATGACAATATTTCGGTATAATGATATTGAAAAGAATAACATCATTTACGAAAGAAATAACATCCCTTACCATCCCTTACCTCAAAATAATAGTACTTCTGGCTGGAATATCGGATATAATTTCGAAAGAAACTTGCACTGAATAGTAACTCTCAAAGTATTGAAATACTCACAAAAATACGCTCGATATTATAGAGAGAGAAAACTTCGAATTCTGGTGTGATTTTCAATTCTAACCTAAGCACCCTATTTATAGGAAAAGCTTAGGATGCCAAAGGAGACTAAATGAATAAAATAATATTATTTTATAAAAAATCCTCCAGCCGCCGGCTGCTGCCCAAATTCTGATTTTTCAACAAAAGTGGGTCCCACCCATTAAATAATATTTATTTTCCGAAACTTCAATAATTCATAATAAATAGCCCCTTTGTCAGAAAAATACAAACTCTATGTCCTTCTATAGGAAATATAATTCTCTACAACTTTGCAGAAGAAAGTTTTTCCAAATTCCCAACATAAATTATCCGAAATTCACAAACAGATAATTTTCCACACCAAAATACTGATAAAAACACATCAGTGCTAATTCCTTCTTTAATATCCACAAAATAAATATTTCCTTATCATATAAATCAATAATTAATTATTCACAAATAATATTATAGAACTACAATATTGACAACCAGGTCGTTCCCAGGAAAGAGGGGGCCTTCCGATAAGGACTTCTCCTTACTGGCGCGCAATTAAATAACCCCTCCTAGACAGAACTTTCTTAGACATTGTCAATAATGCTATCTAATAATATTATTCAAATAATATGAATTATTGAGTTGATAACGTGAAATACTGTGCAACAACAATTATTGAATCAATACTACAAAATATCAACTGTAGTCATTATTGAATCAATCATATAAAATGACAACGTAGCAATTATTGAGTCAATAAAATATCAATGCAGCAATTATTGAGTCAATAATATAAAATATCAACATAGCAATTATTGAGTCAATAATATAAAATATTGAACAGTAATTACTGTAACAATAATTGAGTAATGGCTTCTCACGTAAGACTCAATAATGTAAAATATTGTGCAATACCGTGTGCTACTGTGCAACACCGCGTATCACTGTATTTTAACCACCGGGTATTTCAACAGTACTAACGGTAACAACTACGCCGTTATTTTGCAAAAAGGTTATTTCTGTCGCTTTCTATATCCGACAGTTATTCCATTGTGGGGTCCATAAATAGCTGCGCCGTCGTACGAATATTCCCCGACAACAAGAATATTCCACGACCAAACGAATATTCCCCGACAACAAGAATATTTTATAACCACTTGCTCATTTTGAAAATTTTTTACATATTTCACCCTTAACTTTAAACTTTTATCAATTTAACCATTTACTAAATAGAAAAATTGAATACTTTTATTTCATAAAATTCGGGGTCTTACAATCTCCCCTCCTTATGAAATTTCGTCCCCGAAATTTACGTACCTGGTATTTCAAAAAGTTGAGAATACCTTGCTTCCATTTCAGATTCCATCTTCCTTGTCATCATGATTTCTCCATTGCTCATTCTAGAATACTGCTTCAAAACAAGGTTAATTGACATATAACAATTGTCAATTTATTAAGTAAGAAAAGTCAGCTTAGGTAAGTCACACACTAGCGAAGTATATTATTCGTCCCTCCCCTCCTAGCTCTAGACTCCAATCTCCGCCAGCGACCATATCCCTAAGCTCTGATACCAAAATGTAACGTCCCCAAAATTGGTCCAATCCACCCAACCTATTCTGGGTCGCCACGAAATACACTCAACAAAAATTTTAAATACAAATCTTCAAATTCTAACTTAACTTTATATCACACGGTCGTGCAAAATACGACCACAATTAAACTGTGAGTTTCAATATAAATACAGTGCCCATACTCCAAATCAATAATACGTTACAGAAAGGTACAGTCAATAACTGTTTAGGAATTAAAATCTTTGGAAAATACTCAAGGAAACCTTCGTACATGGGAGGCCATGCATCCATGTTATAATAGATATCGTAGGACTCGAGAATTATCCTTGGTTGACCCAATAGACCCCAAAGAAAACGAGAAGATTACTATCTTGTTCATTCCAATGGTGGGTCTTCTCTTGCCATATAATTATCTCTGTTGTCACAAACTGAGAATTATATTCTAACCGTACTCCAAGATTATATAGGTAGTGGTCATGGATATAATCAGCAGTGGATGTGCACAACCATGTCTTATAATAACACGACGTTGTATGTCATTAGACATCTTGTATAATAGTGACAAAACACCCTTCCAAAGTTGGGTTCACCACACCTAAGTCAGGTCACCAAAATCAACGGTTAAATGACGTATAAAATACGACATACTTATCTAAAATTTTCAACAAAATTATTTTCATACTGTTTGGTGGAAAACTTCAACAGTTATAGACCCTCGTTCTATTCCCCTGTTATCCCCGCTCGACCCAGCTACACTCTTATTACCTGAAAGGAATTGTGAAGCAAAAGGGTGAGCACAAATAGCCCAGTAAAGAATATTATGACTAAAGATAATTAAATTATCAATAGTCTTCATCAGTGATAAATCAGAGATTTATAACATATGGTAGATGATAAAACTTTTCAACCATAGTTGCAGTGGAACGAGCAATCCATTAGAAGAGTCAAATAGACTATAATGTCTATTATCTTCTCCATGTTAAAAGTCCACCAATAATATTTCATCCCTGTAACATCAATCAACAATTCCTGTCCACAATCATGTAAGTTCATGATCATAATTATCTTGATGAATTCCTCTTCGCACTCAGGACGAAGATAATTCACATCACCTGTCTTTACCTGAAACACCAAGATCATGGTTATACCAAATCACAGTTCCTGTTCATAATCATGCTAATCAATTCATCTTTGCATTACAAGCCAAAGATATTCAACAATTAATCATTCATCTTTGCACTACAGGCCAAAGATATTCACAAGTCACCCGCTCATCTTTGCACTACAGGCCAAAGATATTCATCAATAGTTCATCTTTGCACTACGGCCAAAGATATTCAACAACAGGCCATCTTTGCACTACATGCCAAAGATATTCATATCTCAAAAAATATCGAATCATTTCAGAATTTATATAACAATAATTATAACCATGTTGATCAATTCACCTTTGCCCTTAAGCTAAAGATATTCAATTGTAAATTCAATGGTCATGAACATACCAGTCAACAATCCATCTTTGCACTACTGGCCAAAGAGAACCCATAGTCATGATCATACCACTAATCTACTCATCTTTACACTCAAGTCAAAGAGAAATTTCATCACCAGGATTATAAAAATGTTATATATGAGAATACGATCCAATTGTCAACATGATAACCAATTGTGGAGTAAAATTCAAGAATAGAGCTCAAAACTTGGATACAGTCAAAGATAGTAACCTTAACAAGCAATTTGGACAAATAGAAGAAAATTTAATTTTTCCGTGAATAGTGCCGTATACGTGAATAGTAACCCCGACGGAAAAAGTAAGAATTTCAACATAAAATCCATGACAATATTTCGGTATAATGATATTGAAAAGAATAACATCATTTACGAAAGAAATAACATCCCTTACCATCCCTTACCTCAAAATAATAGTACTTCTGGCTGGAATATCGGATATAATTTCGAAAGAAACTTGCACTGAATAGTAACTCTCAAAGTATTGAAATACTCACAAAAATACGCTCGATATTATAGAGAGAGAAAACTTCGAATTCTGGTGTGATTTTCAATTCTAACCTAAGCACCCTATTTATAGGAAAAGCTTAGGATGCCAAAGGAGACTAAAATAATAAAATATATTATTTTATAAAAAATCCTCCAGCCGCCGGCTGCTGCCCAAATTCTGATTTTTCAACAAAAGTGGGTCCCACCCATTAAATAATATTTATTTTCCGAAACTTCAATAATTCATAATAAATAGCCCCTTTGTCAGAAAAATACAAACTCTATGTCCTTCTATAGGAAATATAATTCTCTACAACTTTGCAGAAGAAAGTTTTTCCAAATTCCCAACATAAATTATCCGAAATTCACAAACAGATAATTTTCCACACCAAAATACTGATAAAAACACATCAGTGCTAATTCCTTCTTTAATATCCACAAAATAAATATTTCCTTATCATATAAATCAATAATTAATTATTCACAAATAATATTATAGAACTACAATATTGACAACCAGGTCGTTCCCAGGAAAGAGGGGGCCTTCCGATAAGGACTTCTCCTTACTGGCGCGCAATTAAATAACCCCTCCTAGACAGAACTTCCTTAGACATTGTCAATAATGCTATCTAATAATATTATTCAAATAATATGAATTATTGAGTTGATAACGTGAAATACTGTGCAACAATAATTATTGAATCAATACTACAAAATATCAACTGTAGTCATTATTGAATCAATCATATAAAATGCAACGTAGCAATTATTGAGTCAATAAAATATCAATGCAGCAATTATTGAGTCAATAATATAAAATATCAACATAGCAATTATTGAGTCAATAATATAAAATATTGAACAGTAATTACTGTAACAATAATTGAGTAATGGCTTCTCACGTAAGACTCAATAATGTAAAATATTGTGCAATACCGTGTGCTACTGTGCAACACCGCGTATCACTGTATTTTAACCACCGGGTATTTCAACAGTACTAACGGTAACAACTACGCCGTTATTTTGCAAAAATGTTATTTCTGTCGCTTTCTATATCCGACAGTTATTCCGTTGTGGGGTCCACAAATAGCTGCGCCGTCGTACGAATATTCCCCGACAACAAGAATATTCCACGACCAAACGAATATTCCCCGACAACAAGAATATTTTATAACCACTTGCTCATTTTGAAAATTTTTTACATATTTCACCCTTAACTTTAAACTTTTATCAATTTAACCATTTACTAAATAGAAAAATTGAATACTTTTATTTCATAAAATTCGGGGTCTTACAATCTCCCCTCCTTATGAAATTTCGTCCCCGAAATTTACGTACCTGGTATTTCAAAAAGTTGAGAATACCTTGCTTCCATTTCAGATTCCATCTTCCTTGTCATCATGATTTCTCCATTGCTCATTCTAGAATACTGCTTCAAAACAAGGTTAATTGACATATAACAATTGTCAATTTATTAAGTAAGAAAAGTCAGCTTAGGTAAGTCACACACTAGCGAAGTATATTATTCGTCCCTCCCCTCCTAGCTCTAGACTCCAATCTCCGCCAGCGACCATATCCCTAAGCTCTGATACCAAAATGTAACGTCCCCAAAATTGGTCCAATCCACCCAACCTATTCTGGGTCGCCACGAAATACACTCAACAAAAATTTTAAATACAAATCTTCAAATTCTAACTTAAACTTTATATCACACGGTCGTGCAAAATACGACCACAATTAAACTGTGAGTTTCAATATAAATACAGTGCCCATACTCCAAATCAATAATACGTTACAGAAAGGTACAGTCAATAACTGTTTTAGGAATTAAAATCTTTGGAAAATACTCAAGGAAACCTTCGTACATGGGAGGCCATGCATCCATGTTATAATAGATATCGTAGGACTCGAGAATTATCCTTGGTTGACCCAATAGACCCCAAAGAAAAACGAGAAGATTACTATCTTGTTCATTCCAATGGTGGGTCTTCTCTTGCCATATAATTATCTCTGTTGTCACAAACTGAGAATTATATTCTAACCGTACTCCAAGATTATATAGGTAGTGTTCATGGATATAATCAGCCAGTGGATGTGCACAACCATGTCTTATAATAACACGACGTTGTATGTCATTAGACATCTTGTATAATAGTGACAAAACACCCTTCCAAAGTTGGGTTCACCACACCTAAGTCAGGTCACCAAAATCAACGGTTAAATGACGTATAAAATACGACATACTTATCTAAAATTTTCAACAAAATTATTTTCATACTGTTTGGTGGAAAACTTCAACAGTTATAGACCCTCGTTCTATTCCCCTGTTATCCCCGCTCGACCCAGCTACACTCTTATTACCTGAAAGGAATTGTGAAGCAAAAGGGTGAGCACAAATAGCCCAGTAAAGAATATTATGACTAAAGATAATTAAATTATCAATAGTCTTCATCAGTGATAAATCAGAGATTTATAACATATGGTAGATGATAAAACTTTTCAACCATAGTTGCAGTGGAACGAGCAATCCATTAGAAGAGTCAAATAGACTATAATGTCTATTATCTTCTCCATGTTAAAAGTCCACCAATAATATTTCATCCCTGTAACATCAATCAACAATTCCTGTCCACAATCATGTAAGTTCATGATCATAATTATCTTGATGAATTCCTCTTCGCACTCAGGACGAAGATAATTCACATCACCTGTCTTTACCTGAAACACCAAAGATCATGGTTATACCAAATCACAGTTCCTGTTCATAATCATGCTAATCAATTCATCTTTGCATTACAAGCCAAAGATATTCAACAATTAATCATTCATCTTTGCACTACAGGCCAAAGATATTCACAAGTCACCCGCTCATCTTTGCACTACAGGCCAAAGATATTCATCAATAGTTCATCTTTGCACTACGGCCAAAGATATTCAACAACAGGCCATCTTTGCACTACATGCCAAAGATATTCATATCTCAAAAAAATATCGAATCGTTTCAGAATTTATATAACAATAATTATAACCATGTTGATCAATTCACCTTTGCCCTTAAGCTAAAGATATTCAATTGTAAATTCAATGGTCATGAACATACCAGTCAACAATCCATCTTTGCACTACTGGTCAAAGAGAAATCTATAGTCATGATCATACCAATAATCTACCCATCTTTACACTTAAGTCAAAGAGAAATTTCATCACCAAGATTATAAAAATGTTATATATGATAATAAAAAATAATATGATCAAAACATCGATCTCCAAGTTCAAAAATACTCCATAATAATACTTTGTGGAGCAAAATTCAAAGAATAAAGTTTAAAATATGGATCCGATCAAAGATATGAACCTTAACAATCAATTTGGACAAACAGAAGAAAATTAAATTTTTTCGTGAATAGTGCCGTATACGTGAATAGTGCCGTATACGTGAATAGTAACCCCGACGGAAAAGTAAGAATTTCAACATAAAATCCATGACAATATTTCGGTATAATGATATTGAAAAGAATAACATCATTTACGAAAGAAATAACATCCCTTACCATCCCTTACCTCAAAATAATAGTACTTCTGGCTGGAATATCGGATATAATTACGAAGAAACTTGCACTGAATAGCTAACTCTCAAAGTATTGAAATACTCACAAAAATACGCTCGATATTATAGAGAGAGAAAACTTCGAATTCTGGTGTGATTTTCAATTCTAACCTAAGCACCCTATTTATAGGAAAAGCTTAGGATGCCAAAGGAGACTAAAATAATAAAATATATTATTTTATAAAAAATCCTCCAGCCGCCGGCTGCTGCCCAAATTCTGATTTTCAACAAAAGTGGGTCCCACCCATTAAATAATATTTATTTTCCGAAACTTCAATAATTCATAATAAATAGCCCCTTTGTCAGAAAAATACAAACTCTATGTCCTTCTATAGGAAATATAATTCTCTACAACTTTGCAGAAGAAAGTTTTTCCAAATTCCCAACATAAATTATCCGAAATTCACAAACAGATAATTTTCCACACCAAAATACTGATAAAAACACATCAGTGCTAATTCCTTCTTTAATATCCACAAAATAAATATTTCCTTATCATATAAATCAATAATTAATTATTCACAAATAATATTATAGAACTACAATATTGACAACCAGGTCGTTCCCAGGAAAGAGGGGGCCTTCCGATAAGGACTTCTCCTTACTGGCGCGCAATTAAATAACCCCTCCTAGACAGAACTTCCTTAGACATTGTCAATAATGCTATCTAATAATATTATTCAAATAATATGAATTATTGAGTTGATAACGTGAAATACTGTGCAACAACAATTATTGAATCAATACTACAAAATATCAACTGTAGTCATTATTGAATCAATCATATAAATGACAACGTAGCAATTATTGAGTCAATAAAATATCAATGCAGCAATTATTGAGTCAATAATATAAAATATCAACATAGCAATTATTGAGTCAATAATATAAAATATTGAACAGTAATTACTGTAACAATAATTGAGTAATGGCTTCTCACGTAAGACTCAATAATGTAAAATATTGTGCAATACCGTGTGCTACTGTGCAACACCGCGTATCACTGTATTTTAACCACCGGGTATTTCAACAGTACTAACGGTAACAACTACGCCGTTATTTTATAAAAAGGTTATTTCTGTCGCTTTCTATATCCGACAGTTATTCCATTGTGGGGTCCACAAATAGCTGCGCCGTCGTACGAATATTCCCCGACAACAAGAATATTCCACGACCAAACGAATATTCCCCGACAACAAGAATATTTTATAACCACTTGCTCATTTTGAAAAATTTTTACATATTCACCCTTAACTTTAAACTTTTATCAATTTAACCATTTACTAAATAGAAAAATTGAATACTTTTATTTCATAAAATTCGGGGTCTTACAATCTCCCCTCCTTATGAAATTTCGTCCCCGAAATTTACGTACCTGGTATTTCAAAAAGTTGAGAATACCTTGCTTCCATTTCAGATTCCATCTTCCTTGTCATCATGATTTCTCCATTGCTCATTCTAGAATACTGCTTCAAAACAAGGTTAATTGACATATAACAATTGTCAATTTATTAAGTAAGAAAAGTCAGCTTAGGTAAGTCACACACTAGCGAAGTATATTATTCGTCCCTCCCCTCCTAGCTCTAGACTCCAATCTCCGCCAGCGACCATATCCCTAAGCTCTGATACCAAAATGTAACGTCCCCAAAATTGGTCCAATCCACCCAACCTATTCTGGGTCGCCACGAAATACACTCAACAAAAATTTTAAATACAAATCTTCAAATTCTAACTTAAACTTTATATCACACGGTCGTGCAAAATACGACCACAATTAAACTGTGAGTTTCAATATAAATACAGTGCCCATACTCCAAATCAATAATACGTTACAGAAAGGTACAGTCAATAACTGTTTTAGGAATTAAAATCTTTGGAAAATACTCAAGGAAACCTTCGTACATGGGAGGCCATGCATCCATGTTATAATAGATATCGTAGGACTCGAGAATTATCCTTGGTTGACCCAATAGACCCCAAAGAAAAACGAGAAGATTACTATCTTGTTCATTCCAATGGTGGGTCTTCTCTTGCCATATAATTATCTCTGTTGTCACAAACTGAGAATTATATTCTAACCGTACTCCAAGATTATATAGGTAGTGTTCATGGATATAATCAGCCAGTGGATGTGCACAACCATGTCTTATAATAACACGACGTTGTATGTCATTAGACATCTTGTATAATAGTGACAAAACACCCTTCCAAAGTTGGGTTCACCACACCTAAGTCAGGTCACCAAAATCAACGGTTAAATGACGTATAAAATACGACATACTTATCTAAAATTTTCAACAAAATTATTTTCATACTGTTTGGTGGAAAACTTCAACAGTTATAGACCCTCGTTCTATTCCCCTGTTATCCCCGCTCGACCCAGCTACACTCTTATTACCTGAAAGGAATTGTGAAGCAAAAGGGTGAGCACAAATAGCCCAGTAAAGAATATTATGACTAAAGATAATTAAATTATCAATAGTCTTCATCAGTGATAAATCAGAGATTTATAACATATGGTAGATGATAAAACTTTTCAACCATAGTTGCAGTGGAACGAGCAATCCATTAGAAGAGTCAAATAGACTATAATGTCTATTATCTTCTCCATGTTAAAAGTCCACCAATAATATTTCATCCCTGTAACATCAATCAACAATTCCTGTCCACAATCATGTAAGTTCATGATCATAATTATCTTGATGAATTCCTCTTCGCACTCAGGACGAAGATAATTCACATCACCTGTCTTTACCTGAAACACCAAAGATCATGGTTATACCAAATCACAGTTCCTGTTCATAATCATGCTAATCAATTCATCTTTGCATTACAAGCCAAAGATATTCAACAATTAATCATTCATCTTTGCACTACAGGCCAAAGATATTCACAAGTCACCCGCTCATCTTTGCACTACAGGCCAAAGATATTCATCAATAGTTCATCTTTGCACTACGGCCAAAGATATTCAACAACAGGCCATCTTTGCACTACATGCCAAAGATATTCATATCTCAAAAAAATATCGAATCATTTCAGAATTTATATAACAATAATTATAACCATGTTGATCAATTCACCTTTGCCCTTAAGCTAAAGATATTCAATTGTAAATTCAATGGTCATGAACATACCAGTCAACAATCCATCTTTGCACTACTGGCCAAAGAGAACCCATAGTCATGATCATACCACTAATCTACTCATCTTTACACTCAAGTCAAAGAGAAATTTCATCACCAGGATTATAAAAATGTTATATATGATAATATAACGATCCAATTGTCAACATGATAACCAATTGTGGAGTAAAATTCAAGAATAAAGTTCAAAATATGGATCCGATCAAAGATAGGAACCTTAACAAGCAATTTGGACAAATAGAAGAAAATTTAATTTTTCCGTGAATAGTGCCGTATACGTGAATAGTGCCGTATACGTGAATAGTAACCCCGACGGAAAAAGTAAGAATTTCAACATAAAATCCATGACAATATTTCGGTATAATGATATTGAAAAGAATAACATCATTTACGAAAGAAATAACATCCCTTACCATCCCTTACCTCAAAATAATAGTACTTCTGGCTGGAATATCGGATATAATTTCGAAAGAAACTTGCACTGAATAGTAACTCTCAAAGTATTGAAATACTCACAAAAATACGCTCGATATTATAGAGAGAGAAAACTTCGAATTCTGGTGTGATTTTCAATTCTAACCTAAGCACCCTATTTATAGGAAAAGCTTAGGATGCCAAAGGAGACTAAAATAATAAAATATATTATTTTATAAAAAATCCTCCAGCCGCCGGCTGCTGCCCAAATTCTGATTTTCAACAAAAGTGGGTCCCACCCATTAAATAATATTTATTTTCCGAAACTTCAATAATTCATAATAAATAGCCCCTTTGTCAGAAAAATACAAACTCTATGTCCTTCTATAGGAAATTAATTCTCTACAACTTTGCAGAAGAAAGTTTTTCCAAATTCCCAACATAAATTATCCGAAATCACAAACAGATAATTTTCACACCAAAATACTGATAAAAACACATCAGGCTAATTCCTTCTTTAATATCCACAAAATAAATATTTCCTTATCATATAAATCAATAATTAATTATTCACAAATAATATTATAGAACTACAATATTGACAACCAGGTCGTTCCCAGGAAAGAGGGGGCCTTCCGATAAGGACTTCTCCTTACTGGCGCGCAATTAAATAACCCCTCCTAGACAGAACTTCCTTAGACATTATCAATAATGCTATCTAATAATATTATTCAAATAATATGAATTATTGAGTTGATAATGCGAAATACTGTGCAACTACAATTATTGAATCAATACTACAAAATATCAACTGTAGTCATTATTGAATCAATCATATAAAATGGCAACGTAGCAATTATTGAGTCAATAAAATATCAATGCAGCAATTATTGAGTCAATAATATAAAATATCAACGTAGCAATTATTGAGTCAATAATATAAAATATTGAACAGTAATTACTGTAACAATAATTGAGTAAGTGCCTTCTCACGTAAGACTCAATAATGTAAAATATTGTGCAATACCGTGTGCTACTGTGCAACACCGCGTATCACTGTATTTTAACCACCGGGTATTTCAACAGTACTAACGGTAACAACTACGCCGTTATTTTATAAAAAGGTTATTTCTGTCGCTTTCTATATCCGACAGTTATTCCGTTGTGGGGTCCACAAATAGCTGCGCCGTCGTACGAATATTCCCCGACAACAAGAATATTCCACGACCAAACGAATATTCCCCGACAACAAGAATATTTTATAACCACTTGCTCATTTTGAAAAAATTTTACATATTCACCCTTAACTTTAAACTTTTATCAATTTAACCATTTACTAAATAGAAAAATTGAATACTTTTATTTCATAAAATTCGGGGTCTTACAATCTCCCCTCCTTATGAAATTTCGTCCCCGAAATTTACGTACCTGGTATTTCAAAAAGTTGAGAATACCTTGCTTCCATTTCAGATTCCATCTTCCTTGTCATCATGATTTCTCCATTGCTCATTCTAGAATACTGCTTCAAAACAAGGTTAATTGACATATAACAATTGTCAATTTATTAAGTAAGAAAAGTCAGCTTAGGTAAGTCACACACTAGCGAAGTATATTATTCGTCCCTCCCCTCCTAGCTCTAGACTCCAATCTCCGCCAGCGACCATATCCCTAAGCTCTGATACCAAAATGTAACGTCCCCAAAATTGGTCCAATCCACCCAACCTATTCTGGGTCGCCACGAAATACACTCAACAAAAATTTTAAATACAAATCTTCAAATTCTAACTTAAACTTTATATCACACGGTCGTGCAAAATACGACCACAATTAAACTGTGAGTTTCAATATAAATACAGTGCCCATACTCCAAATCAATAATACGTTACAGAAAGGTACAGTCAATAACTGTTTTAGGAATTAAAATCTTTGGAAAATACTCAAGGAAACCTTCGTACATGGGAGGCCATGCATCCATGTTATAATAGATATCGTAGGACTCGAGAATTATCCTTGGTTGACCCAATAGACCCCAAAGAAAAACGAGAAGATTACTATCTTGTTCATTCCAATGGTGGGTCTTCTCTTGCCATATAATTATCTCTGTTGTCACAAACTGAGAATTATATTCTAACCGTACTCCAAGATTATATAGGTAGTGTTCATGGATATAATCAGCCAGTGGATGTGCACAACCATGTCTTATAATAACACGACGTTGTATGTCATTAGACATCTTGTATAATAGTGACAAAACACCCTTCCAAAGTTGGGTTCACCACACCTAAGTCAGGTCACCAAAATCAACGGTTAAATGACGTATAAAATACGACATACTTATCTAAAATTTTCAACAAAATTATTTTCATACTGTTTGGTGGAAAACTTCAACAGTTATAGACCCTCGTTCTATTCCCCTGTTATCCCCGCTCGACCCAGCTACACTCTTATTACCTGAAAGGAATTGTGAAGCAAAAGGGTGAGCACAAATAGCCCAGTAAAGAATATTATGACTAAAGATAATTAAATTATCAATAGTCTTCATCAGTGATAAATCAGAGATTTATAACATATGGTAGATGATAAAACTTTTCAACCATAGTTGCAGTGGAACGAGCAATCCATTAGAAGAGTCAAATAGACTATAATGTCTATTATCTTCTCCATGTTAAAAGTCCACCAATAATATTTCATCCCTGTAACATCAATCAACAATTCCTGTCCACAATCATGTAAGTTCATGATCATAATTATCTTGATGAATTCCTCTTCGCACTCAGGACGAAGATAATTCACATCACCTGTCTTTACCTGAAACACCAAAGATCATGGTTATACCAAATCACAGTTCCTGTTCATAATCATGCTAATCAATTCATCTTTGCATTACAAGCCAAAGATATTCAACAATTAATCATTCATCTTTGCACTACAGGCCAAAGATATTCACAAGTCACCCGCTCATCTTTGCACTACAGGCCAAAGATATTCATCAATAGTTCATCTTTGCACTACGGCCAAAGATATTCAACAACAGGCCATCTTTGCACTACATGCCAAAGATATTCATATCTCAAAAAAATATCGAATCATTTCAGAATTTATATAACAATAATTATAACCATGTTGATCAATTCACCTTTGCCCTTAAGCTAAAGATATTCAATTGTAAATTCAATGGTCATGAACATACCAGTCAACAATCCATCTTTGCACTACTGGCCAAAGAGAACCCATAGTCATGATCATACCACTAATCTACTCATCTTTACACTCAAGTCAAAGAGAAATTTCATCACCAGGATTATAAAAATGTTATATATGAGAATACGATCCAATTGTCAACATGATAACCAATTGTGGAGTAAAATTCAAGAATAAAGTTCAAAATAGGGATCCGATCAAAGATATGAACCTTAACAAACAATTTGGACAAACAGAAGAAATTTTAATTTTTCCGTGAATAGTGCCGTATACGTGAATAGTGCCGTATACGTGAATAGTAACCCCGACGGAAAAAGTAAGAATTTCAACATAAAATCCATGACAATATTTCGGTATAATGATATTGAAAAGAATAACATCATTTACGAAAGAAATAACATCCCTTACATCCCTTACCTCAAAAGAATAGTACCTCTGACTGGAATATCGGATATAATATCGAAGGAAACTTGCACTGAATAGTAACTACTCAAAGTATTGAAATACTCACAAAAATACGCTCGATATTATAGAGAGAGAAAACTTCTGATTCTGGTGTGATTTTCAATTCTAACCTAAGCACCCTATTTATAGGAAAAGCTTAGGATGCCAAAGGAGACTAAAGTAATAAAATATTAATATTTTTTAAAAAAAATCCGCCGCCTGGCGGCTTTTCAAAATTTTGAATTTTCAACAAAAGTGGGTCCCACCCATTAAATAATATTTATTTTCTGAAACTTCAATAATTCATAATAAATAGCCCCTTTGTCAGAAAAATACAAATCTATGTCCTTCTATAGGAAATTTAATTCTCTACAACTTTGCAGAAGAAAGTTTTTCCAAATTCCCAACATAAATTATCCGAAATTCACAAACAGATAATTTTTCCACACCAAAATACTGATAAAAACACATCAGGCACTAATTCCTTCTTTAATATCCACAAAATAAATATTTCCTTATCATATAAATCAATAATTAATTATTAACAAATAATATTATAGAACTACAATATTGACAACCAGGTCGTTCCCAGGAAAGAGGGGGCCTTCCGATAAGGACTTCTCCTTACTGGCGCGCAATTAAATAACCCCTCCTAGACAGAACTTCCTTAGACATTATCAATAATGCTATCTAATAATATTATTCAAATAATATGAATTATTGAGTTGATAATGCGAAATACTGTGCAATGACAATTATTGAATCAATAATACAAAATATCAACTGTAGCCATTATTGAATCAATCGTATAAAATAGCAACGTAGCAATTATTGAGTCAATAAAATATCAATGTAACAATTATTGAGTCAATAATATAAGATATCATCGTAGCAATTATTGAGTCAATAATATAAAATATTGAACAGTAATTACTGTAACAATAATTGAGTAAATGCCTTCTCACGTAAGACTCAATAATGTAAAATATTGTGCAATACCGTGTGCTACTGTGCAACACCGCGTATCACTGTATTTTAACCACCGGGTATTTCAACAGTACTAACGGTAACAACTACGCCGTTATTTTATAAAAAGGTTATTTCTGTCGCTTTCTATATCCGACAGTTATTCCGTTGTGGGGTCCACAAATAGCTGCGCCGTCGTACGAATATTCCCCGACAACAAGAATATTCCACGACCAAACGAATATTCCCCGACAACAAGAATATTTTATAACCACTTGCTTATTTTGAAAAAATTTACATATATCACCCTTAACTTTAAACTTTTATCAATTTAACCATTTACTAAATAGAAAAATTGAATACTTTTATTTCATAAAATTCGGGGTCTTACAATCTCCCCTCCTTATGAAATTTCGTCCCCGAAATTTACGTACCTGGTATTTCAAAAAGTTGAGAATACCTTGCTTCCATTTCAGATTCCATCTTCCTTGTCATCATGATTTCTCCATTGCTCATTCTAGAATACTGCTTCAAAACAAGGTTAATTGACATATAACAATTGTCAATTTATTAAGTAAGAAAAGTCAGCTTAGGTAAGTCACACACTAGCGAAGTATATTATTCGTCCCTCCCCTCCTAGCTCTAGACTCCAATCTCCGCCAGCGACCATATCCCTAAGCTCTGATACCAAAATGTAACGTCCCCAAAATTGGTCCAATCCACCCAACCTATTCTGGGTCGCCACGAAATACACTCAACAAAAATTTTAAATACAAATCTTCAAATTCTAACTTAAACTTTATATCACACGGTCGTGCAAAATACGACCACAATTAAACTGTGAGTTTCAATATAAATACAGTGCCCATACTCCAAATCAATAATACGTTACAGAAAGGTACAGTCAATAACTGTTTTAGGAATTAAAATCTTTGGAAAATACTCAAGGAAACCTTCGTACATGGGAGGCCATGCATCCATGTTATAATAGATATCGTAGGACTCGAGAATTATCCTTGGTTGACCCAATAGACCCCAAAGAAAAACGAGAAGATTACTATCTTGTTCATTCCAATGGTGGGTCTTCTCTTGCCATATAATTATCTCTGTTGTCACAAACTGAGAATTATATTCTAACCGTACTCCAAGATTATATAGGTAGTGTTCATGGATATAATCAGCCAGTGGATGTGCACAACCATGTCTTATAATAACACGACGTTGTATGTCATTAGACATCTTGTATAATAGTGACAAAACACCCTTCCAAAGTTGGGTTCACCACACCTAAGTCAGGTCACCAAAATCAACGGTTAAATGACGTATAAAATACGACATACTTATCTAAAATTTTCAACAAAATTATTTTCATACTGTTTGGTGGAAAACTTCAACAGTTATAGACCCTCGTTCTATTCCCCTGTTATCCCCGCTCGACCCAGCTACACTCTTATTACCTGAAAGGAATTGTGAAGCAAAAGGGTGAGCACAAATAGCCCAGTAAAGAATATTATGACTAAAGATAATTAAATTATCAATAGTCTTCATCAGTGATAAATCAGAGATTTATAACATATGGTAGATGATAAAACTTTTCAACCATAGTTGCAGTGGAACGAGCAATCCATTAGAAGAGTCAAATAGACTATAATGTCTATTATCTTCTCCATGTTAAAAGTCCACCAATAATATTTCATCCCTGTAACATCAATCAACAATTCCTGTCCACAATCATGTAAGTTCATGATCATAATTATCTTGATGAATTCCTCTTCGCACTCAGGACGAAGATAATTCACATCACCTGTCTTTACCTGAAACACCAAAGATCATGGTTATACCAAATCACAGTTCCTGTTCATAATCATGCTAATCAATTCATCTTTGCATTACAAGCCAAAGATATTCAACAATTAATCATTCATCTTTGCACTACAGGCCAAAGATATTCACAAGTCACCCGCTCATCTTTGCACTACAGGCCAAAGATATTCATCAATAGTTCATCTTTGCACTACGGCCAAAGATATTCAACAACAGGCCATCTTTGCACTACATGCCAAAGATATTCATATCTCAAAAAAATATCGAATCATTTCAGAATTTATATAACAATAATTATAACCATGTTGATCAATTCACCTTTGCCCTTAAGCTAAAGATATTCAATTGTAAATTCAATGGTCATGAACATACCAGTCAACAATCCATCTTTGCACTACTGGCCAAAGAGAACCCATAGTCATGATCATACCACTAATCTACTCATCTTTACACTCAAGTCAAAGAGAAATTTCATCACCAGGATTATAAAAATGTTATATATGAGAATACGATCCAATTGTCAACATGATAACCAATTGTGGAGTAAAATTCAAGAATAGAGCTCAAAATCTGGATACAGTCAAAGATAGTAACCTTAACAAGCAATTTGGACAAATAGAAGAAAATTTAATTTTTCCGTGAATAGTGCCGTATACGTGAATAGTGCCGTATACGTGAATAGTAACCCCGACGGAAAAAGTAAGAATTTCAACATAAAATCCATGACAATATTTCGGTATAATGATATTGAAAAGAATAACATCATTTACGAAAGAAATAACATCCCTTACCATCCCTTACCTCAAAATAATAGTACTTCTGGCTGGAATATCGGATATAATTCGAAAGAAACTTGCACTGAATAGTAACTCTCAAAGTATTGAAATACTCACAAAAATACGCTCGATATTATAGAGAGAGAAAACTTCGAATTCTGGTGTGATTTTCAATTCTAACCTAAGCACCCTATTTATAGGAAAAGCTTAGGATGCCAAAGGAGACTAAAATAATAAAATATATTATTTTATAAAAAAATCCTCAGCCGCCTGGCGGCTTTCCAAATTCTGATTTTTCAACAAAAGTGGGTCCCACCCATTAAATAATATTTATTTTCCGAAACTTCAATAATTCATAATAAATAGCCCCTTTGTCAGAAAAATACAAACTCTATGTCCTTCTATAGGAAATTTAATTCTCTACAACTTTGCAGAAGAAAGTTTTTCCAAATTCCCAACATAAATTATCCGAAATTCACAAACAGATAATTTTCCACACCAAAATACTGATAAAAACACATCAGTGCCTAATTCCTTCTTTAATATCCACAAAATAAATATTTCCTTATCATATAAATCAATAATTAATTATTCACAAATAATATTATAGAACTACAATATTGACAACCAGGTCGTTCCCAGGAAAGAGGGGGCCTTCCGATAAGGACTTCTCCTTACTGGCGCGCAATTAAATAACCCCTCCTAGACAGAACTTCCTTAGACATTATCAATAATGCTATCTAATAATATTATTTAAATAATATGAATTATTGAGTTGATAACGTGAAATACTGTGCAACAACAATTATTGAATCAATACTACAAAATATCAACTGTAGTCATTATTGAATCAATCATATAAAATGGCAACGTAGCAATTATTGAGTCAATAAAATATCAATGCAGCAATTATTGAGTCAATAATATAAAATATCAACATAGCAATTATTGAGTCAATAATATAAAATATTGAACAGTAATTACTGTAACAATAATTGAGTAATGGCTTCTCACGTAAGACTCAATAATGTAAAATATTGTGCAATACCGTGTGCTACTGTGCAACACCGCGTATCACTGTATTTTAACCACCGGGTATTTCAACAGTACTAACGGTAACAACTACGCCGTTATTTTATAAAAAGGTTATTTCTGTCGCTTTCTATATCCGACAGTTATTCCGTTGTGGGGTCCACAAATAGCTGCGCCGTCGTACGAATATTCCCCGACAACAAGAATATTCCACGACCAAACGAATATTCCCCGACAACAAGAATATTTTATAACCACTTGCTCATTTTGAAAAATTTTTACATATTCACCCTTAACTTTAAACTTTTATCAATTTAACCATTTACTAAATAGAAAAATTGAATACTTTTATTTCATAAAATTCGGGGTCTTACAATCTCCCCTCCTTATGAAATTTCGTCCCCGAAATTTACGTACCTGGTATTTCAAAAAGTTGAGAATACCTTGCTTCCATTTCAGATTCCATCTTCCTTGTCATCATGATTTCTCCATTGCTCATTCTAGAATACTGCTTCAAAACAAGGTTAATTGACATATAACAATTGTCAATTTATTAAGTAAGAAAAGTCAGCTTAGGTAAGTCACACACTAGCGAAGTATATTATTCGTCCCTCCCCTCCTAGCTCTAGACTCCAATCTCCGCCAGCGACCATATCCCTAAGCTCTGATACCAAAATGTAACGTCCCCAAAATTGGTCCAATCCACCCAACCTATTCTGGGTCGCCACGAAATACACTCAACAAAAATTTTAAATACAAATCTTCAAATTCTAACTTAACTTTATATCACACGGTCGTGCAAAATACGACCACAATTAAACTGTGAGTTTCAATATAAATACAGTGCCCATACTCCAAATCAATAATACGTTACAGAAAGGTACAGTCAATAACTGTTTTAGGAATTAAAATCTTTGGAAAATACTCAAGGAAACCTTCGTACATGGGAGGCCATGCATCCATGTTATAATAGATATCGTAGGACTCGAGAATTATCCTTGGTTGACCCAATAGACCCCAAAGAAAAACGAGAAGATTACTATCTTGTTCATTCCAATGGTGGGTCTTCTCTTGCCATATAATTATCTCTGTTGTCACAAACTGAGAATTATATTCTAACCGTACTCCAAGATTATATAGGTAGTGGTCATGGATATAATCAGCCAGTGGATGTGCACAACCATGTCTTATAATAACACGACGTTGTATGTCATTAGACATCTTGTATAATAGTGACAAAACACCCTTCCAAAGTTGGGTTCACCACACCTAAGTCAGGTCACCAAAATCAACGGTTAAATGACGTATAAAATACGACATACTTATCTAAAATTTTCAACAAAATTATTTTCATACTGTTTGGTGGAAAACTTCAACAGTTATAGACCCTCGTTCTATTCCCCTGTTATCCCCGCTCGACCCAGCTACACTCTTATTACCTGAAAGGAATTGTGAAGCAAAAGGGTGAGCACAAATAGCCCAGTAAAGAATATTATGACTAAAGATAATTAAATTATCAATAGTCTTCATCAGTGATAATCAGAGATTTATAACATATGGTAGATGATAAAACTTTTCAACCATAGTTGCAGTGGAACGAGCAATCCATTAGAAGAGTCAAATAGACTATAATGTCTATTATCTTCTCCATGTTAAAAGTCCACCAATAATATTTCATCCCTGTAACATCAATCAACAATTCCTGTCCACAATCATGTAAGTTCATGATCATAATTATCTTGATGAATTCCTCTTCGCACTCAGGACGAAGATAATTCACATCACCTGTCTTTACCTGAAACACCAAAGATCATGGTTATACCAAATCACAGTTCCTGTTCATAATCATGCTAATCAATTCATCTTTGCATTACAAGCCAAAGATATTCAACAATTAATCATTCATCTTTGCACTACAGGCCAAAGATATTCACAAGTCACCCGCTCATCTTTGCACTACAGGCCAAAGATATTCATCAATAGTTCATCTTTGCACTACGGCCAAAGATATTCAACAACAGGCCATCTTTGCACTACATGCCAAAGATATTCATATCTCAAAAAAATATCGAATCATTTCAGAATTTATATAACAATAATTATAACCATGTTGATCAATTCACCTTTGCCCTTAAGCTAAAGATATTCAATTGTAAATTCAATGGTCATGAACATACCAGTCAACAATCCATCTTTGCACTACTGGCCAAAGAGAACCCATAGTCATGATCATACCACTAATCTACTCATCTTTACACTCAAGTCAAAGAGAAATTTCATCACCAGGATTATAAAAATGTTATATATGAGAATACGATCCAATTGTCAACATGATAACCAATTGTGGAGTAAAATTCAAGAATAGAGCTCAAAACTTGGATACAGTCAAAGATAGTAACCTTAACAAGCAATTTGGACAAATAGAAGAAAATTTAATTTTTCCGTGAATAGTGCCGTATACGTGAATAGTGCCGTATACGTGAATAGTAACCCCGACGGAAAAAGTAAGAATTTCAACATAAAATCCATGACAATATTTCGGTATAATGATATTGAAAAGAATAACATCATTTACGAAAGAAATAACATCCCTTACCATCCCTTACCTCAAAATAATAGTACTTCTGGCTGGAATATCGGATATAATTTCGAAAGAAACTTGCACTGAATAGTAACTCTCAAAGTATTGAAATACTCACAAAAATACGCTCGATATTATAGAGAGAGAAAACTTCGAATTCTGGTGTGATTTTCAATTCTAACCTAAGCACCCTATTTATAGGAAAAGCTTAGGATGCCAAAGGAGACTAAAATAATAAAATATATTATTTTATAAAAAATCCTCCAGCCGCCGGCTGCTGCCCAAATTCTGATTTTTCAACAAAAGTGGGTCCCACCCATTAAATAATATTTATTTTCCGAAACTTCAATAATTCATAATAAATAGCCCCTTTGTCAGAAAAATACAAACTCTATGTCCTTCTATAGGAAATATAATTCTCTACAACTTTGCAGAAGAAAGTTTTTCCAAATTCCCAACATAAATTATCCGAAATTCACAAACAGATAATTTTCCACACCAAAATACTGATAAAAACACATCAGTGCTAATTCCTTCTTTAATATCCACAAAATAAATATTTCCTTATCATATAAATCAATAATTAATTATTCACAAATAATATTATAGAACTACAATATTGACAACCAGGTCGTTCCCAGGAAAGAGGGGGCCTTCCGATAAGGACTTCTCCTTACTGGCGCGCAATTAAATAACCCCTCCTAGACAGAACTTCCTTAGACATTGTCAATAATGCTATCTAATAATATTATTCAAATAATATGAATTATTGAGTTGATAACGTGAAATACTGTGCAACAACAATTATTGAATCAATACTACAAAATATCAACTGTAGTCATTATTGAATCAATCATATAAAATGGCAACGTAGCAATTATTGAGTCAATAAAATATCAATGCAGCAATTATTGAGTCAATAATATAAAATATCAACATAGCAATTATTGAGTCAATAATATAAAATATTGAACAGTAATTACTGTAACAATAATTGAGTAATGGCTTCTCACGTAAGACTCAATAATGTAAAATATTGTGCAATACCGTGTGCTACTGTGCAACACCGCGTATCACTGTATTTTAACCACCGGGTATTTCAACAGTACTAACGGTAACAACTACGCCGTTATTTTGCAAAAAGGTTATTTCTGTCGCTTTCTATATCCGACAGTTATTCCGTTGTGGGGTCCACAAATAGCTGCGCCGTCGTACGAATATTCCCCGACAACAAGAATATTCCACGACCAAACGAATATTCCCCGACAACAAGAATATTTTATAACCACTTGCTCATTTTGAAAATTTTTACATATTTCACCCTTAACTTTAAACTTTTATCAATTTAACCATTTACTAAATAGAAAAATTGAATACTTTTATTTCATAAAATTCGGGGTCTTACAATCTCCCCTCCTTATGAAATTTCGTCCCCGAAATTTACGTACCTGGTATTTCAAAAAGTTGAGAATACCTTGCTTCCATTTCAGATTCCATCTTCCTTGTCATCATGATTTCTCCATTGCTCATTCTAGAATACTGCTTCAAAACAAGGTTAATTGACATATAACAATTGTCAATTTATTAAGTAAGAAAAGTCAGCTTAGGTAAGTCACACACTAGCGAAGTATATTATTCGTCCCTCCCCTCCTAGCTCTAGACTCCAATCTCCGCCAGCGACCATATCCCTAAGCTCTGATACCAAAATGTAACGTCCCCAAAATTGGTCCAATCCACCCAACCTATTCTGGGTCGCCACGAAATACACTCAACAAAAATTTTAAATACAAATCTTCAAATTCTAACTTAAACTTTATATCACACGGTCGTGCAAAATACGACCACAATTAAACTGTGAGTTTCAATATAAATACAGTGCCCATACTCCAAATCAATAATACGTTACAGAAAGGTACAGTCAATAACTGTTTTAGGAATTAAAATCTTTGGAAAATACTCAAGGAAACCTTCGTACATGGGAGGCCATGCATCCATGTTATAATAGATATCGTAGGACTCGAGAATTATCCTTGGTTGACCCAATAGACCCCAAAGAAAAACGAGAAGATTACTATCTTGTTCATTCCAATGGTGGGTCTTCTCTTGCCATATAATTATCTCTGTTGTCACAAACTGAGAATTATATTCTAACCGTACTCCAAGATTATATAGGTAGTGGTCATGGATATAATCAGCCAGTGGATGTGCACAACCATGTCTTATAATAACACGACGTTGTATGTCATTAGACATCTTGTATAATAGTGACAAAACACCCTTCCAAAGTTGGGTTCACCACACCTAAGTCAGGTCACCAAAATCAACGGTTAAATGACGTATAAAATACGACATGCTTATCTAAAATTTTTAACAAAATTATTTTCATACTGTTTGGTGGAAAACTTCAACAGTTATAGACCCTCGTTCTATTCCCCTGTTATCCCCGCTCGACCCAGCTACACTCTTATTACCTGAAAGGAATTGTGAAGCAAAAGGGTGAGCACAAATAGCCCAGTAAAGAATATTATGACTAAAGATAATTAAATTATCAATAGTCTTCATCAGTGATAGATCAGAGATTTATAACATATGGTAGATGATAAAACTTTTCAACCATAGTTGCAGTGGAACGAGCAATCCATTAGAAGAGTCAAATAGACTATAATGTCTATTATCTTCTCCATGTTAAAAGTCCACCAATAATATTTCATCCCTGTAACATCAATCAACAATTCCTGTCCACAATCATGTAAGTTCATGATCATAATTATCTTGATGAATTCCTCTTCGCACTCAGGACGAAGATAATTCACATCACCTGTCTTTACCTGAAACACCAAAGATCATGGTTATACCAAATCACAGTTCCTGTTCATAATCATGCTAATCAATTCATCTTTGCATTACAAGCCAAAGATATTCAACAATTAATCATTCATCTTTGCACTACAGGCCAAAGATATTCACAAGTCACCCGCTCATCTTTGCACTACAGGCCAAAGATATTCATCAATAGTTCATCTTTGCACTACGGCCAAAGATATTCAACAACAGGCCATCTTTGCACTACATGCCAAAGATATTCATATCTCAAAAAAATATCGAATCATTTCAGAATTTATATAACAATAATTATAACCATGTTGATCAATTCACCTTTGCCCTTAAGCTAAAGATATTCAATTGTAAATTCAATGGTCATGAACATACCAGTCAACAATCCATCTTTGCACTACTGGCCAAAGAGAACCCATAGTCATGATCATACCACTAATCTACTCATCTTTACACTCAAGTCAAAGAGAAATTTCATCACCAGGATTATAAAAATGTTATATATGAGAATACGATCCAATTGTCAACATGATAACCAATTGTGGAGTAAAATTCAAGAATAGAGCTCAAAACTTGGATACAGTCAAAGATAGTAACCTTAACAAGCAATTTGGACAAATAGAAGAAAATTTAATTTTTCCGTGAATAGTGCCGTATACGTGAATAGTAACCCCGACGGAAAAAGTAAGAATTTCAACATAAAATCCATGACAATATTTCGGTATAATGATATTGAAAAGAATAACATCATTTACGAAAGAAATAACATCCCTTACCATCCCTTACCTCAAAATAATAGTACTTCTGGCTGGAATATCGGATATAATTTCGAAAGAAACTTGCACTGAATAGTAACTCTCAAAGTATTGAAATACTCACAAAAATACGCTCGATATTATAGAGAGAGAAAACTTCGAATTCTGGTGTGATTTTCAATTCTAACCTAAGCACCCTATTTATAGGAAAAGCTTAGGATGCCAAAGGAGACTAAAATAATAAAATATATTATTTTATAAAAAATCCTCCAGCCGCCGGCTGCTGCCCAAATTCTGATTTTTCAACAAAAGTGGGTCCCACCCATTAAATAATATTTATTTTCCGAAACTTCAATAATTCATAATAAATAGCCCCTTTGTCAGAAAAATACAAACTCTATGTCCTTCTATAGGAAATATAATTCTCTACAACTTTGCAGAAGAAAGTTTTTCCAAATTCCCAACATAAATTATCCGAAATTCACAAACAGATAATTTTCCACACCTAAAATACTGATAAAAACACATCAGTGCTAATTCCTTCTTTAATATCCACAAAATAAATATTTCCTTATCATATAAATCAATAATTAATTATTCACAAATAATATTATAGAACTACAATATTGACAACCAGGTCGTTCCCAGGAAAGAGGGGGCCTTCCGATAAGGACTTCTCCTTACTGGCGCGCAATTAAATAACCCCTCCTAGACAGAACTTCCTTAGACATTGTCAATAATGCTATCTAATAATATTATTCAAATAATATGAATTATTGAGTTGATAACGTGAAATACTGTGCAACAACAATTATTGAATCAATACTACAAAATATCAACTGTAGTCATTATTGAATCAATCATATAAAATGGCAACGTAGCAATTATTGAGTCAATAAAATATCAATGCAGCAATTATTGAGTCAATAATATAAAATATCAACATAGCAATTATTGAGTCAATAATATAAAATATTGAACAGTAATTACTGTAACAATAATTGAGTAATGGCTTCTCACGTAAGACTCAATAATGTAAAATATTGTGCAATACCGTGTGCTACTGTGCAACACCGCGTATCACTGTATTTTAACCACCGGGTATTTCAACAGTACTAACGGTAACAACTACGCCGTTATTTTGCAAAAAGGTTATTTCTGTCGCTTTCTATATCCGACAGTTATTCCGTTGTGGGGTCCACAAATAGCTGCGCCGTCGTACGAATATTCCCCGACAACAAGAATATTCCACGACCAAACGAATATTCCCCGACAACAAGAATATTTTATAACCACTTGCTCATTTTGAAAATTTTTACATATTTCACCCTTAACTTTAAACTTTTATCAATTTAACCATTTACTAAATAGAAAAATTGAATACTTTTATTTCATAAAATTCGGGGTCTTACAATCTCCCCTCCTTATGAAATTTCGTCCCCGAAATTTACGTACCTGGTATTTCAAAAAGTTGAGAATACCTTGCTTCCATTTCAGATTCCATCTTCCTTGTCATCATGATTTCTCCATTGCTCATTCTAGAATACTGCTTCAAAACAAGGTTAATTGACATATAACAATTGTCAATTTATTAAGTAAGAAAAGTCAGCTTAGGTAAGTCACACACTAGCGAAGTATATTATTCGTCCCTCCCCTCCTAGCTCTAGACTCCAATCTCCGCCAGCGACCATATCCCTAAGCTCTGATACCAAAATGTAACGTCCCCAAAATTGGTCCAATCCACCCAACCTATTCTGGGTCGCCACGAAATACACTCAACAAAAATTTTAAATACAAATCTTCAAATTCTAACTTAAACTTTATATCACACGGTCGTGCAAAATACGACCACAATTAAACTGTGAGTTTCAATATAAATACAGTGCCCATACTCCAAATCAATAATACGTTACAGAAAGGTACAGTCAATAACTGTTTTAGGAATTAAAATCTTTGGAAAATACTCAAGGAAACCTTCGTACATGGGAGGCCATGCATCCATGTTATAATAGATATCGTAGGACTCGAGAATTATCCTTGGTTGACCCAATAGACCCCAAAGAAAAACGAGAAGATTACTATCTTGTTCATTCCAATGGTGGGTCTTCTCTTGCCATATAATTATCTCTGTTGTCACAAACTGAGAATTATATTCTAACCGTACTCCAAGATTATATAGGTAGTGGTCATGGATATAATCAGCCAGTGGATGTGCACAATCATGTCTTATAATAACACGACGTTGTATGTCATTAGACATCTTGTATAATAGTGACAAAACACCCTTCCAAAGTTGGGTTCACCACACCTAAGTCAGGTCACCAAAATCAACGGTTAAATGACGTATAAAATACGACATGCTTATCTAAAATTTTAACAAAATTATTTTCATACTGTTTGGTGGAAAACTTCAACAGTTATAGACCCTCGTTCTATTCCCCTGTTATCCCCGCTCGACCCAGCTACACTCTTATTACCTGAAAGGAATTGTGAAGCAAAAGGGTGAGCACAAATAGCCCAGTAAAGAATATTATGACTAAAGATAATTAAATTATCAATAGTCTTCATCAGTGATAGATCAGAGATTTATAACATATGGTAGATGATAAAACTTTTCAACCATAGTTGCAGTGGAACGAGCAATCCATTAGAAGAGTCAAATAGACTATAATGTCTATTATCTTCTCCATGTTAAAAGTCCACCAATAATATTTCATCCCTGTAACATCAATCAACAATTCCTGTCCACAATCATGTAAGTTCATGATCATAATTATCTTGATGAATTCCTCTTCGCACTCAGGACGAAGATAATTCACATCACCTGTCTTTACCTGAAACACCAAAGATCATGGTTATACCAAATCACAGTTCCTGTTCATAATCATGCTAATCAATTCATCTTTGCATTACAAGCCAAAGATATTCAACAATTAATCATTCATCTTTGCACTACAGGCCAAAGATATTCACAAGTCACCCGCTCATCTTTGCACTACAGGCCAAAGATATTCATCAATAGTTCATCTTTGCACTACGGCCAAAGATATTCAACAACAGGCCATCTTTGCACTACATGCCAAAGATATTCATATCTCAAAAAAATATCGAATCATTTCAGAATTTATATAACAATAATTATAACCATGTTGATCAATTCACCTTTGCCCTTAAGCTAAAGATATTCAATTGTAAATTCAATGGTCATGAACATACCAGTCAACAATCCATCTTTGCACTACTGGCCAAAGAGAACCCATAGTCATGATCATACCACTAATCTACTCATCTTTACACTCAAGTCAAAGAGAAATTTCATCACCAGGATTATAAAAATGTTATATATGAGAATACGATCCAATTGTCAACATGATAACCAATTGTGGAGTAAAATTCAAGAATAGAGCTCAAAACTTGGATACAGTCAAAGATAGTAACCTTAACAAGCAATTTGGACAAATAGAAGAAAATTTAATTTTTCCGTGAATAGTGCCGTATACGTGAATAGTGCCGTATACGTGAATAGTAACCCCGACGGAAAAAGTAAGAATTTCAACATAAAATCCATGACAATATTTCGGTATAATGATATTGAAAAGAATAACATCATTTACGAAAGAAATAACATCCCTTACCATCCCTTACCTCAAATAATAGTACTTCTGGCTGGAATATCGGATATAATTTCGAAAGAAACTTGCACTGAATAGTAACTCTCAAAGTATTGAAATACTCACAAAAATACGCTCGATATTATAGAGAGAGAAAACTTCGAATTCTGGTGTGATTTTCAATTCTAACCTAAGCACCCTATTTATAGGAAAAGCTTAGGATGCCAAAGGAGACTAAATAATAAAATATATTATTTTATAAAAAATCCTCCAGCCGCCGGCTGCTGCCCAAATTCTGATTTTTCAACAAAAGTGGGTCCCACCCATTAAATAATATTTATTTTCCGAAACTTCAATAATTCATAATAAATAGCCCCTTTGTCAGAAAAATACAAACTCTATGTCCTTCTATAGGAAATATAATTCTCTACAACTTTGCAGAAGAAAGTTTTTCCAAATTCCCAACATAAATTATCCGAAATTCACAAACAGATAATTTTCCACACCAAAATACTGATAAAAACACATCAGTGCTAATTCCTTCTTTAATATCCACAAAATAAATATTTCCTTATCATATAAATCAATAATTAATTATTCACAAATAATATTATAGAACTACAATATTGACAACCAGGTCGTTCCCAGGAAAGAGGGGGCCTTCCGATAAGGACTTCTCCTTACTGGCGCGCAATTAAATAACCCCTCCTAGACAGAACTTCCTTAGACATTGTCAATAATGCTATCTAATAATATTATTCAAATAATATGAATTATTGAGTTGATAACGTGAAATACTGTGCAACAACAATTATTGAATCAATACTACAAAATATCAACTGTAGTCATTATTGAATCAATCATATAAAATGGCAACGTAGCAATTATTGAGTCAATAAAATATCAATGCAGCAATTATTGAGTCAATAATATAAAATATCAACATAGCAATTATTGAGTCAATAATATAAAATATTGAACAGTAATTACTGTAACAATAATTGAGTAATGGCTTCTCACGTAAGACTCAATAATGTAAAATATTGTGCAATACCGTGTGCTACTGTGCAACACCGCGTATCACTGTATTTTAACCACCGGGTATTTCAACAGTACTAACGGTAACAACTACGCCGTTATTTTGCAAAAAGGTTATTTCTGTCGCTTTCTATATCCGACAGTTATTCCGTTGTGGGGTCCACAAATAGCTGCGCCGTCGTACGAATATTCCCCGACAACAAGAATATTCCACGACCAAACGAATATTCCCCGACAACAAGAATATTTTATAACCACTTGCTCATTTTGAAAATTTTTTACATATTTCACCCTTAACTTTAAACTTTTATCAATTTAACCATTTACTAAATAGAAAAATTGAATACTTTTATTTCATAAAATTCGGGGTCTTACAATCTCCCCTCCTTATGAAATTTCGTCCCCGAAATTTACGTACCTGGTATTTCAAAAAGTTGAGAATACCTTGCTTCCATTTCAGATTCCATCTTCCTTGTCATCATGATTTCTCCATTGCTCATTCTAGAATACTGCTTCAAAACAAGGTTAATTGACATATAACAATTGTCAATTTATTAAGTAAGAAAAGTCAGCTTAGGTAAGTCACACACTAGCGAAGTATATTATTCGTCCCTCCCCTCCTAGCTCTAGACTCCAATCTCCGCCAGCGACCATATCCCTAAGCTCTGATACCAAAATGTAACGTCCCCAAAATTGGTCCAATCCACCCAACCTATTCTGGGTCGCCACGAAATACACTCAACAAAAATTTTAAATACAAATCTTCAAATTCTAACTTAAACTTTATATCACACGGTCGTGCAAAATACGACCACAATTAAACTGTGAGTTTCAATATAAATACAGTGCCCATACTCCAAATCAATAATACGTTACAGAAAGGTACAGTCAATAACTGTTTTAGGAATTAAAATCTTTGGAAAATACTCAAGGAAACCTTCGTACATGGGAGGCCATGCATCCATGTTATAATAGATATCGTAGGACTCGAGAATTATCCTTGGTTGACCCAATAGACCCCAAAGAAAAACGAGAAGATTACTATCTTGTTCATTCCAATGGTGGGTCTTCTCTTGCCATATAATTATCTCTGTTGTCACAAACTGAGAATTATATTCTAACCGTACTCCAAGATTATATAGGTAGTGGTCATGGATATAATCAGCCAGTGGATGTGCACAATCATGTCTTATAATAACACGACGTTGTATGTCATTAGACATCTTGTATAATAGTGACAAAACACCCTTCCAAAGTTGGGTTCACCACACCTAAGTCAGGTCACCAAAATCAACGGTTAAATGACGTATAAAATACGACATGCTTATCTAAAATTTTCAACAAAATTATTTTCATACTGTTTGGTGGAAAACTTCAACAGTTATAGACCCTCGTTCTATTCCCCTGTTATCCCCGCTCGACCCAGCTACACTCTTATTACCTGAAAGGAATTGTGAAGCAAAAGGGTGAGCACAAATAGCCCAGTAAAGAATATTATGACTAAAGATAATTAAATTATCAATAGTCTTCATCAGTGATAGATCAGAGATTTATAACATATGGTAGATGATAAAACTTTTCAACCATAGTTGCAGTGGAACGAGCAATCCATTAGAAGAGTCAAATAGACTATAATGTCTATTATCTTCTCCATGTTAAAAGTCCACCAATAATATTTCATCCCTGTAACATCAATCAACAATTCCTGTCCACAATCATGTAAGTTCATGATCATAATTATCTTGATGAATTCCTCTTCGCACTCAGGACGAAGATAATTCACATCACCTGTCTTTACCTGAAACACCAAAGATCATGGTTATACCAAATCACAGTTCCTGTTCATAATCATGCTAATCAATTCATCTTTGCATTACAAGCCAAAGATATTCAACAATTAATCATTCATCTTTGCACTACAGGCCAAAGATATTCACAAGTCACCCGCTCATCTTTGCACTACAGGCCAAAGATATTCATCAATAGTTCATCTTTGCACTACGGCCAAAGATATTCAACAACAGGCCATCTTTGCACTACATGCCAAAGATATTCATATCTCAAAAAAATATCGAATCATTTCAGAATTTATATAACAATAATTATAACCATGTTGATCAATTCACCTTTGCCCTTAAGCTAAAGATATTCAATTGTAAATTCAATGGTCATGAACATACCAGTCAACAATCCATCTTTGCACTACTGGCCAAAGAGAACCCATAGTCATGATCATACCACTAATCTACTCATCTTTACACTCAAGTCAAAGAGAAATTTCATCACCAGGATTATAAAAATGTTATATATGAGAATACGATCCAATTGTCAACATGATAACCAATTGTGGAGTAAAATTCAAGAATAGAGCTCAAAACTTGGATACAGTCAAAGATAGTAACCTTAACAAGCAATTTGGACAAATAGAAGAAAATTTAATTTTTCCGTGAATAGTGCCGTATACGTGAATAGTAACCCCGACGGAAAAAGTAAGAATTTCAACATAAAATCCATGACAATATTTCGGTATAATGATATTGAAAAGAATAACATCATTTACGAAAGAAATAACATCCCTTACCATCCCTTACCTCAAAATAATAGTACTTCTGGCTGGAATATCGGATATAATTTCGAAAGAAACTTGCACTGAATAGTAACTCTCAAAGTATTGAAATACTCACAAAAATACGCTCGATATTATAGAGAGAGAAAACTTCGAATTCTGGTGTGATTTTCAATTCTAACCTAAGCACCCTATTTATAGGAAAAGCTTAGGATGCCAAAGGAGACTAAAATAATAAAATATATTATTTTATAAAAAATCCTCCAGCCGCCGGCTGCTGCCCAAATTCTGATTTTTCAACAAAAGTGGGTCCCACCCATTAAATAATATTTATTTTCCGAAACTTCAATAATTCATAATAAATAGCCCCTTTGTCAGAAAAATACAAACTCTATGTCCTTCTATAGGAAATATAATTCTCTACAACTTTGCAGAAGAAAGTTTTTCCAAATTCCCAACATAAATTATCCGAAATTCACAAACAGATAATTTTCCACACCAAAATACTGATAAAAACACATCAGTGCTAATTCCTTCTTTAATATCCACAAAATAAATATTTCCTTATCATATAAATCAATAATTAATTATTCACAAATAATATTATAGAACTACAATATTGACAACCAGGTCGTTCCCAGGAAAGAGGGGGCCTTCCGATAAGGACTTCTCCTTACTGGCGCGCAATTAAATAACCCCTCCTAGACAGAACTTCCTTAGACATTGTCAATAATGCTATCTAATAATATTATTCAAATAATATGAATTATTGAGTTGATAACGTGAAATACTGTGCAACAACAATTATTGAATCAATACTACAAAATATCAACTGTAGTCATTATTGAATCAATCATATAAAATGGCAACGTAGCAATTATTGAGTCAATAAAATATCAATGCAGCAATTATTGAGTCAATAATATAAAATATCAACATAGCAATTATTGAGTCAATAATATAAAATATTGAACAGTAATTACTGTAACAATAATTGAGTAATGGCTTCTCACGTAAGACTCAATAATGTAAAATATTGTGCAATACCGTGTGCTACTGTGCAACACCGCGTATCACTGTATTTTAACCACCGGGTATTTCAACAGTACTAACGGTAACAACTACGCCGTTATTTTGCAAAAAGGTTATTTCTGTCGCTTTCTATATCCGACAGTTATTCCGTTGTGGGGTCCACAAATAGCTGCGCCGTCGTACGAATATTCCCCGACAACAAGAATATTCCACGACCAAACGAATATTCTCCGACAACAAGAATATTTTATAACCACTTGCTTATTTTGAAAATTTTTTACATATTTCACCTTTAACTTTAAACTTTTATCAATTTAACCATTTACTAAATAGAAAAATTGAATACTTTTATTTCATAAAATTCGGGGTTTTACAGTTACCCCCAGAGATTACATCTACAACATGTCTTGTCGCCTGGTTCTGTACTGGTTGAACCGGCTGGGGGACTTGTACTAACTCCCGGTTCCTTGGCTGTTCCCTCTGCTGTTCTCGCCCTGCTACATACTGTACCAGAGTACCATTTTGAACTTTTCTCTCAATGAACTCCTTCAGATTCCAGCAAGAATTAGTGTCATACCCGACCGCTCGGTGGTAATTACAGTCTAAAGGATCTCGGAACCCTGGTCTGGGATTATTTTTAGGTGGTTCGAAGTATGGTTGGTTCTGTATCTGTTCTAAAATAGTAGCCCGATCTGTGTTGAGCTGCGTATACACCTTATTCACCTTCTGAGTTGGAATGGGTGGACGATCTCCCCTGGGTGTCCAGTTACTGTTATACCTCTTTTGATTCCCTTCAAACCGGTCATTTCCGCCACTACTCTTCCTCTGATTACCATCCGACTTCTCCTTGTCTTTTTCCTTTGCCTTTTCCGAAGAGCTCTGCTCCAAGCTAGCCATCGCCTCTTCCACCACGATAAAGCCTTCAGCTTTCTCAAACGCTTCGGCCAAGCTTTTCGGATGCTTGAACATCAGCTTCTTTACCAGTTTCTCTGACTTCACCAGATCTAAACCATTCTGAAACAACCCTACTGCCTGAAGATCGTTAAGATCTGAAACCTGTCCCACAGCTTCTCTGAACCTCTTCACATATTGCCTCAGAGTCTCGCTCGAATACTGTCTTACTTGAGCCAACGATCCCGTGGGCTTTCCCCTTCTCTTATTGCTCCCGAAGCGAGCATGAAACTTGTCACACAGATCCGCCCACAATGCAATCGAATTCGAAGCCAGAGTCCCCATCCACTGCCTCGCGTCTTTTCTCAACGTCAATCCGAATATCTGACACTTAGCCGCATCCAAATAGTTGTAATAATCCATCAGCCTGTCAAATGCTTGACTGTGGTCGTATGGATCCCCAGAACCGTCATAACTTTCCATATGAGGCAGCTTCTTGCTAGGGTCTGCTTTCTCCTTAAGAATTTTCGATGAGAAGGAAGACGCCTTTTTGTCCGAAGTCTCCTTCCCTTGCTGAACTTCCGTTAGCTGCTTCCGAAGTTCTTTCATCTCTTTCGCCAGGTCCTCTACTCCCCCGGGTGGTGAAGCATCTCCCTTCACTGGAGAATTCATCTTATGTTTAGTTCGATCTTTCTATCCGAACTAGGCGATCTCGAAGAACTTCGTCTGTTACTTCGGCCGGAGCGAGAACCCCCAGTGTGGTGTACCCTCTTCGAACTCTCTGGAGAATAACTTCTTGAACGGCTTCGGCGCCCATCCCTTCTACTGTTCTTGCGATACTCAATACGGGGCACCTTTTTTAAAGCCTCGGGAGATTATTCTCGTGACCCACTTCGTCTTCTGTCAGGAGAGTGACTACAAAACCCACTTTCAGACTGCTTAAAATATTCATCCCTCATTGCTCTTCGACCTGGTGACCTACCCCGTCTTTCCGGTCGAGTGTAACTGGATGCCTCATCTTCTTTCTCAGCCACAAGAACCATCTGTCTAGAGATTTCCTCCCTCTGCTGCAGAAGTGCTTTCAAAGCCGTGTCGGTCTCTTATGCCATTTTTGCCAAGGTAGAAATTTTGTCTGCCTGACCTTCTCGGTGTTGAGTCTTAGGCGGTGTGCCTACCACCCTTTTCCGATCCTTATCAGGACCTTTACTAGTAGTAGAAAATAACTTCCTCTTGATATCTCCATGGTCTCTGGTCTGAGAACCTCCCGGAGCCTCCTGTGACCCAAGTCTATCATGAATAGTTTTTGAGGGTCCCAGCCTATCTTTCACCGAAACCCTCTGCAAGGAAGAACTTGACGTCGTCGGCTGCCCTTCAGCTGTAATCGTCTTACTTTTCACCATAACTTCCGATGTAAGATACTCAATCTTTGTGATTGAAAATCAGAAACACTAGAGCCCTCCTTCTAGCGCCAATGTTAACGCCAAGATCTGACCACACGCCTCAATCACAAAAACGCACCTAACCCTGCACAATGAACACGTCAGCACCGGATCTCGACGGCTTGGGCCGCCGGGGATCGCTCCGATGTGAGAATAAGTACAGGCCAAAAAAAGGGTTAACAATGGAGGTCGTGTGCTCTAGTGTCTGGAGAGCGAAATGTTCAGTTATCTTTTTTGTGTAGTGCTCTGTACTCATATACTATCTCACCAACTTGCATGTTTTCCCCCGATGCTTACGTCAGCTGGCTGCATGCAGGCTTTACTATACCTTGCTCTCCACTAAGTCAATATTATGTCAACTCCTCATTAATGAAGGTGGCTTAAGACAGCTTAAGGCCCATCACTCAATCAGCCGCCTGCTAATCACCTTTTTACTTATCCTTCTCTAATAGGTCATTGCCCCAGGAGCTGCCAGCTGTCACCCACTACCGGTTCCAGCTTAAGTCTTGTTCAAATAATTATTTAGATAATGGCCCAATATTCTGAGGGAAAAAATGGGTTTGACCCGGAAAGCCCAAAATGAGTAAGATCCAACCGGCCCAAATATCCACAAGCCAACACTTATTTTTCATAATTTTTTTCAAATAAATTCCATTATTTGTATCTTATTCTAATATATTTTCTAATTCATTGATCCATTATTACACTTAATAAAATATATTGAATCAGAGTATAATTTGCTTTAATTTTACCCATCGACAGGCCTAATTGAAAGAAGAGGGAGGACCAGAGAGGAAGGAGCAATGGAGGTTTATATTAGGGCTGTAAATGGTAACCGAAAAATTCGTATTCGTCCGTATTCGTATTCGAAAAAAAACGGATATTATTTGTATTCGAAAAAAACCCGGATATATCCATATTCTGTTTAAAGGTATATGCAAATAAAAGGATACGAATACGGATATAGGCGTATTTGTATTCGTTTAACATCCGATCGTAAATATATTCGGCAAATAGCAAATATATGGATTCGGATCAGTATTCGAAATTCGTATTCAAATAACTTATATATATATATATTATATAATAAGCAAAATAATTTTTTTAAAGTGGTCTTCTTTTTATAATAATTAGTTTATTTTCACTAGCATACGAAAATTATTTTTAAAATATATCATTTCACTTCTAAAAAGTAAGAAATAACACTTTTATTATAATATCAATAAACTGAAATAAATTGATTTAAGTATAGTTAATGGATTTTTACTATTATAAAGTTACAATATCTAAAATGTGTCACTTAACAAGAAAATTATATATTAGAAGAACAAAACTATAACTATTAACTTGTTATAAGTTTTTTACTTTCAAAACTTACTTACAATGTTGGGAGGCGGGAACAATGAACAATATAATTTTATTGTTAAAATGTGTTAAGTCCAAATTAATTTAGAATTAATCTAGAAGGGGTTGAATAATTAATTCATATTTATGAATTTTCAGGTGAAGGGAGTATTTATTACTTTCATTTGCCCAATTACTTAGAAATTAGAAATCCAAATATTTAAAGTAAATCCAAACTAAATTTTGGATCAAGTTAGATTAACTAGTTGTCAGTTGTCACATATACATTATAACTCGCACTCTCCATAAATATAATGAAATAAAATAAATTTTTTATAACTATATAAATTTTAATTTATGTATTGAAGATAAATTATAAATAAAAGTCTCCATAAATATATTATTAAAGTTTTAATCAAGTATTTGAGAAAAATAATTAAATATTCAATGTAAACTTTCGAATCTAATTTTAAATTATAAATATTCATACACACTACAATATTACTCCACACACATAAAATGAACATCTAATATTAATAAATAGAACATTTATTTTAAAATTTAAAATTTCAAAATAAACGAATATGAATATTATTAAATTCGTATCCGTTTACGCCCCTAGTTGACCCGTTTATATATCATACTTCGTCATCCTTACTTTTAAAATATTTTATCAGAAAATAATAATGATCTAAAACCCTATTGCTTGATTGCCAATGGTCAAAAATCTGACCACATGAACAGCTGTGCACTCATTTCAGACCCAAAAGTTATCTTCTGAGATTCCTGTTCCCCCTAAAAAAAATGTTGAATGAGAAAAAAATAGTAGAACGAAAAGTAATGAAAATTGTTAAATCCACAATATTTTTATTATTTTTACAATAAAAGTATGATTGTAGATGTATTACAACGATAAAAATCGTTATTATAAGATTTATAACAATATTTATGTTATAAAAATAATATTTTCTGTTGTGTATTTAACAATGGAATTTCTTAACATGTGCCCTTAGGGCACATGCTAAGCACACCATTCAAGAGATTATTCTCTTGAATTGTGTGCTTATTCCCTTGAATTTGGTGCAAATGCAGAAATCAAGAGAATATACACACAGTTCAAGAGAATATTCTCTTGAACTGTGTGCTTAGCATGTGCCCTTAGGGCACATGTTAAGAGGACCCTTTAACAATTACCTAAGTAATTTGTATCTGACATGCACTAAAATTGACATGACATTATTTTGATTTTTACACCAGTGCAGAAGTAGAGCTGCTATATACATACAAGCAACTCCAGTTTTCGGATCCGGTTATCATAAAATTAACTTCATGATAAATTGGTCAATTGACCAATACAGTGTTGACATGCAGAAAAAGAGATCATTTCTCGCTTGCATGTCAGACACTATATTGATCAATTGACCAAAATTAATTTCATGCTAACCACTCTCCCAATTTTCCTTTGTATCAACTCGCACAAAAAAGAAAACAATATTTTTTTCTCTCTATTTATAATATCTCTAATCACTATTAGATTATAAGCATGTCTGTTTCGAAAAAACTCGATTCAAGTTGGTTTGCTTCTCGCCAAGTATTTAAAACACAGCATTCTTCAATAGTGTGCAGTGGTCGTATATATTGCATTTTTCACTTGTTCTTCCTTCCCAACTTTATAGCCTCATAAGATGTCATAACCTCCTTGTTCTTTGCTTCAGCAGCCTCTGCAACAAAATCACCCAAATGAAAAAACAAATATATATATATATATATAGGATTAGGCTCTGAAACGAACTGTTCGTAAACGAACATATGTAAGACCCAGGTTGTTGATTGGATGAGAATATTTAACACTAATTAAGAATATATGATAGTACATAATTGGACCAATCAACAACCTTCAACATTGGATCCTACATATGTTCGTTTACGAATAGTTCGCTTCAGAGCCTTATCCTATATATATATATATATATAAATTATTAGTGTTGTTGCTTCATTCATACCATCTTGACAATACAGACAGTAATAAGAGATTTTTATTTGTGGACTTTGAATGACTGGAAAGCAGATTTCAGTGGGAATAAGGCTGGAAATAATACTAAACTTTCATTAATTATATATGAAACCTCAGAACATTTCGTAAAGTTTGTGTTTACTCTCCAGTGAATCCAAATGGAGCACTTCCTCCATTATAAACCTTCTACAAATGAAGGCTATGAAATGATTATGTTGGTCTATGAGTAACTCTATTGACATGTCCCAAAACTTCACACTAAGTCCATATAACCTTCCTGCCAAGTGTCAACTTTATGAATACCATCTCAACTTTTAGCTCTCTACAAGGGATCAATATTCTACTAGTTATAGGTCATGGACTCGATTCTTATAGCTTGCACCAGTGGATCAACTCCGTAAAACCTTCCCACCAAGTGTCTTACCATGAATTGAATTACTTCTACTAAAGAAGTCATCCCATCTCAACTTTTAGCTCTACAAGGGATCAATATTCTACTAGTTATAGGCCATGGACTCGATTCTACCAAGTGTCTCACCATACTTCTAAAACCTTCCTACCAAGTGTCTCACCATACTTCTACTTAAGAAGTGATCAGTGTCCGCGCTATACATCAGCACCAGTCTCTAAATGATCTCGTTACCCTTTCACCTATCTCTACTTCGTGTCAAAAAATCCTAACTACAGTTTGATGCAGTACTCCAGTTGTCCAAATCTTCCATTCCCAATAATTTCTTTGCATAACCCCTAGTTCCTGTCCACTTCTTTCCTCCTTATGATGAAGGAATAGACAGAACTGCATATAGCTTCTGATGATCCATTTACTCTATTTCCAATTTTTTGATGTACTAAAATTCAACTTCCACTTATTGCTCAACTATTCCCTATTTTACTGTACTAGATTACAAATTACACAAGGCATACAACCTTTCAGGGGAAATTTCAAAATCATGACCAAGCAACTGCATTATGTTAGTATCATAAACTTCAATTCAAATGTGGAAACATTTCAAAAGAGTTTCCCAAAACATGTTATACCATAATAACATCCAACTTACCAAAAAAAACCAAGAATTTAGTAGAAAATAAGAAAAAAAAAACATTTCATTTTCCTAATTTAAAGAATCTACCAGCCAAAATTCATTGATGTGGCCGTTAATATCCAAAATCTATAGTTTCCATTTAAAAGTGGATAAAATCTATGGCTCTGAAGAGATGGAAAAAAACCCTATTTGTACCTTAATCTCATCAGCCGTGTACGGTTTTGTCCTCAACCTGTTGAAAAGGGATTATAGTTATTAGTTAATAGAGTTTGTTGCAACAGTTTTCCCAATATATCCAACAAACATAATCTGAATTAAATGCAACGTGGTTATCAGGATTATGTATTGTCACTAAAAGGAAGAAGAACATGTTTTATATCCACATAATAAAAAAATCATATCATTTAGCACTTGGGTTAAATCACTTTTCGCCCATTGAACAGAACCCTAATTTACATTTGCTTCATCGAACTAATTTTTTTCCAGTCAACTCATTAGGCTACAATTTTTTTACAAAAACTGGAAAAATCATATAAGAGTATTAAAATTTAACGACATATCCAAGTGGCACGCTTACGTGGATTATTCAGCGATTTAAAATTTGATTTTTTTAATGAATTTATATATTAACTAAATAAATAATAAAATGAATAAATTAGAAAAACTAAGCAGATTACACAAATAAAAAAAATAAACAAACTATTTATACATATATATATATATATATATATCAAGTATCAACAAATCGAAAGCATCAAACTTAACTAGATTTGAATACCAAAATCAGAACAAAAATTAAAACTTGATAGCTAAAACATGCCAAAACAAGCAACGTAAAAACAAATTATTGAGAAAAGATTTGAAATATATCAAACGGGTCAAAGGTTCAGGGACTTTGGAAGTATAAGTTGACACAGACAGCCGCGATCGATTCATAACCGGAACGAAAATAAAACTTTTGTGATGTAACTGCAGATCAATTTCAGTCGGCATTCAACAAGTAGTTTGAAGAGAGAAAATGGGAAAATTTAAATGGTTTGGGGACAATTTTGCTTTGAATTTGTTGCTTTTTGCTTTGTATGGAGGAGTTTGTTGACAATCCCTCAATATATTATAGATCTATTTCCTTCCAAAACTTTATGCACAAATTATCAATTGCATCATTTTCAAAATTTGAGGAGGAACAAGAAGAATTTAGGTTTGCTTTGTTTCTATTTGCAGAGATTTGAGGATATATAAAGATAGATATTGGGCTTCAAAATTTAGAACTTCTTACGAACTGGGTTTGAGGATATATAAAGAGAGAGATTGGAATTTTAATTTTCTCTGGTTTGTGATGAAGAACCCAGATTTGGGGAAGAAGAAGAAAAACAGGTAGCTTTTGATTCTAAGTAGTTTAGTTTTGTTTAATTTGTTTCACTTGTTTTAATTATTTAGTTTAGTTTACTTGTTTTACTAAGCAGATTACACAAATTAAAAAAAATTAAACAAACTATTTATAGTTATATATATATATATATATATAGAAAAATAATTCATAAAATACGTTAGCTATTAGTACTGTTTCAACTAACGCTTATCCAGCCGTCCAAAATTAGAGTTAATGGTTGAGATTAGGGCCCAGCCGTTACTCCCTCTAGCGGCCAGCAATAAATTTTAAATTCGTCTCTGCTGCCCGCTAGAGGGAGTAGCGGCCAGCCAAAACGTGGTCGTTTTGGAAGGCCGCTACTCCCTCTAGCGGGCAGCAGAGACGAATTTAAAATTTATTGCTGGCCGCTAGAGGGAGTAGCGGTCAAAAGAGACGAATTTAAAAATCGTGGGTTGTAAGGGAATTTGGCCCAGCCGCTAGATGGAGTAACGGTCAAATTTAACTTATATCCAATCTAACATTTTACTCCATTCCCATTCAAATAATAAACAGCTGCAGAAATATAGCTTCGGAAAGAACCTGCTAGTTCTGAAATCACTTGTTTGTGCTATAAATTTTTGGTAAGTCTTCACCAATGGCTTTCATGGCTGCTACAAATATATTTTTATCTAGCTTTTCTGAATCTTTTGCTAGTTTAGAATGTAGAAATGAATCGGAGTATGTTAATGATGGTGAAAATAGTAGTACAATGATAATGGTTCCTTATGTTGGTCAATTATTTTATAAATTAGAAGAAGCTGAAAATTTTTATAGATCCTATGCCCAAAAAAGCGGATTTGAGATTAGGATTGCTACGAGTCGTAAACATACTCACACTAATGATTTGACGTCAAGGTTATATGTATGTAAAAAAGCTGGTAGACCAACTGTGCTAAAGAATTCATTAGATGATGAATGTGATAACGATAAGAAAACAAGACAACGAGACACAATTGGTCGAACACTGTGCAAAGTTAGAATGTATGTTGTCCACAGTAAGAAAGAAGATAACTGGCGTATTTCGGTTATTGAGTTGGATCACAATCATCAGTTAGTGACACCTGCCAAAGTAGATTTGATTGAGACACATAGAAATATTACGCCGGTAGCAAGAAAATTAATTGACACATTAAATCAGGCGGGTATTGGACCAAGTAGGATGATGAATGTTTTGAGCACAATGGGTGGAGGAATGCAAAATGTAGATTTTAGTGACAAAGATGTTCGTAATGTAGTTAGGAATTTAAGGCGTGACTCGGAGGATGAAAATGATGCACAAGCAGCAGTTAATTATCTGAAAAAATTTGATTCTAGCAGTGCGATTAAATTTTTCTTTCGTGTCAAATCAGGTGAAGACAATCGCATAGCTTGTATCTTGTGGGTAGATGCCCGATCAAGATTTATGTATCAATGTTTCGGAGACGTGGTTACATTTGACACTACGTATAGGACAAATAGGTATAATATGCCATTTGTTCTATTTACCGGGGTCAACCACCATTATCACTCTGTTTTATTTGAATTTGCATTGTTAAGGGACGAGACAGAAGACACTTTCAGTTGGGTCTTAGAGACGTGGCTTGAAGCCATGGATTACAAAGCTCCTGTAATCATCATCACTGACCAAGATAAAGCTATGAGCAATGCTATTGGTAGGGAACTCCCATCCACTCATCATTTATTGTGTTCTTGGCATATTTGCAATAAATTTCCAGAAAAATTACATCATATTTATGCGGAACACCCATCGTTCAAAGATGATTTTAACAATTGTGTGTATAATTCATATTCCATTGGCGAGTTTGAAGAGCGTTGGGAAATACTTATGAGAAAATATGATTTGTCTCAAAATGAATGGCTCATAAATTTGTATGATGTGAAGGAGAAATGGATAAGTGCATACACAAAGAGATATTTTGCTGCAGGAATGACAACTACCGAAAGAAGCGAAGGTATGAACCATTTTTTTGATTCTTATGTGAATGCTTCAACAGGCATGAAAGATTTTGTCGTCAAGACTCAGAAGGCTATTGAAAAACAATTCAACAGAGAGAGAAAGGCTGATTATGTAACAAAGCATCGAAAACATAGTTTAGTTTTAGGAACATCGTTGGAAGTACATGCTTCTGAATGTTATACAAAAGAGATGTTTAGACGTTTTCAAAAAGAGCTCGTGAATTCTTTTAAGTATAACATCAAAAAAGTTAGTGAGCTGTGCATTATTGATGCAAAGGTCTATGCAGTGTACAAGGAAGATGCAATTGAAAATAGTCGGAAATATCGACAAGTTGTCAATAATTGTCAGGGGGGCCCATAACATGTACTTGTCAAATGTTCTCACATTCTGGTCAAATTTGCAGACACATACTGAGATTCTTAAGCTTCAAGAGTATTGCACGAATACCTGCTTACATGATCGTTCCTCGATGGACAAGAGATGCTAATAGGAGTAATGGTGAAGAGGAAATGGTTTCTCCAATGAGTGCAGACTTTAAAAAAAATCAATCAATGCGCTACAATCATTTGATGAGTGATTTTCAAGAGTTAGCTAGTAAAGCTGCTTGCTCAGTTAGAGGCTACAAGGCAATACTACAACAAAATGCACAGAAAAAAATCCTTATTGATCAATACGACCCGGATGAGACAGACATACTAGACGATGATAATGACCGCGCAGAATTACAGGCAGCTCAGGATATGGGATTACAAGATGATGATGATGATGATGATGATAAATAGTATAAGGTTGATGAGGAAGAACAAGAGTATTTGCCACCAATTGCTTCTCAGACAAAGGGTCGAAAAAGACAATCAAGATTAAAAAATGCCTTTGAAAGATTTGTGGGTTGTAAGTCTCACCGAAAATGTGCAATATGTGGATTTGAAACTAACCATGACAAGCGCAATCATTATAGGGTGTTAGGACTTCCTGAACCTAAAGATAATTAATGTCTCGTTATGTGTTTATTTGGAATTTACAAGTGTTTTTGTTCTTGAGTGATTATGGAGATGTAATTTAATCAGAATGTTGAAATGTTTGTTTTGTAATTAGAATGTTGAATCATTTATAATTTAATCAAAATGTTGGAATGTTTGTACTTTTCTGGACTAGATATGTTTTATTTCTCCATGTAAATGTTTGCATGTTACTGCTGAGGGTGTGATGCTCAAATTTTCTGGATGCTGGCCGTAAGGGTTTGGGGCTTAATTCCTGTATACTGGCTGCTAGAGGAAGTAGCGGCCAGCATCCAGGCATTAGGCACCAGTTGACAAGCAAGATGCGCCAAATGCCTGTATGTTGGCCGCTAGAGGAAGTAGCGGCCAACACTTTTCTAAAAAGTTATGGCCGCTACTCCCTCTAGCGGCCAGCATACAGCCAAGCAAGATACCAAATGCCTGTATGCTGGCCGCTAGAGGGAGTAGCGGCCATAAATTTTTAGAAAAGTGTTGGCCGCTACTCCCTCTAGCGGCCAGCATACAGTCAAGCAAGATACCAAATGCCTGTATGCTGGCCGTTAGAGGGAGTAGCGGCCAGAACTTTTTAAAAAAGTGCTGGCCGCTACTCCCTCTAGCTGCCAGCATACAGGCATTTGACACCAGTTGACAAGCAGGATACCAACCCATACCTGTCAAACAACTTAATCACCAACATGCAAATAATATATATAACAAATTAACCAATTAAAACACATGATCAATACCAAAATCACGCAATGAAATACCACCAGCAGTACAAAATATCTTTCATCCAAAGCAAAAAAATATTACATGTTCAAGATTAACCACTAATAATTTGGTCTTTCGGTATTTCTCTAGCCTTATATTTGAACAATTCATAAGCTATTCTATACCTAAAGACCGATACATCATCCAAAGACCATTTTTCTTTGCCAAGGTCAATATTGCCCCGCACGAAGTAGTCAACATACTTGCAAACAAATATGCCGCAATCGTTACAATTGTCCTGCATAGGTCGAGCCTTTGTTGTCTGCACCTTTGGGGGTGTACGAGGCCAATCACCGAACGGGTTACCCATTCGCAATATCAACGGTATCAATTGTATCTACAATAACAATAACGGCATTAGTACGTACATATATTGCGGGAAAACTAACTGACTATTTTAAAAACAAAATGTCACGTACCGCGACATCGATGTACTCTTTGTACTTTTCGAATAACGTCATGAGCGGTTTGTCATTATATAGCGGGTCGAGAATAGAAACCTTCCATGTTGAGACCGAAAAGGTTAAGAGTATGAAATGATTGTCACGCGGGATACATATATGCATGAAGATAAAGTCGCACTGATGTATCGGCGGCCCCACTTGAGGTGTCGCATATGACTGGCAGAAAAGATCTCCACGAATTTCCTCCCCAGTTGACAAGGCACATTTCCCCAAGTGCATGAAAAAGGAGGGCATGAAGCCAAATTTTGCCCATCTCTGTATTCCCTCACTCTGATATTTGGCTTCCCGATCCCGCAGAAGGCACATATATGCGTCCATCACATGTTCGTATATCCAAATTCCGGGTTGCAAAGAATTCATATCTTGGTGAGTCAATGTGTACCAATCTTGAGGGTGCGAAATGGGAAATTGAAGATGATTGGGGGGAGTTGGGGAGAAGAAGTTCTCGTTGATCATTCCAATCTTTGGCCCACGAAGTCTTTTTGTTATAGACCCTTTAGGTCCATAGGCTTCTACTGGAACATCATCGCCAATAAACGAAAAACCACCCTCGTACGTAAGCTGAGTAAGCTGGGACGTATCACAAGTAGCCTGGGTGGTAGGGATGTATACATCGAGCTCAAGCGCAGGGGTGGGCCTCTCTGTCTGTTCACCCCACATATACTCCTCCCCCCCACCCCTGACATCCGCATCATACAACTCATATAGTTGATCCCAACCCTCTTTCATGTGATTGTATTCGGGAGGAAAGTCTTGCTTGAACTTGAAAATTTTGTCAAGGAGAGATTTTGCGCCCTCAATCTATGCAAAAAATAACATAAAATAAGGAAACAAACAAAATAGATTAGTATCGAAGAATACAATAGATTACATCAAATAAACAAGCAATATATTATATTAATGTTACCCATTTGTAAAACTTTAACTTGCTTACCATGCTAACCATACGATGTTGATTATATACAGAACGAGGCTCGTAGGTAGTGTTGGAATCTCCTTCGCGTCGAGGGCGGTGCAAGTGTCGTCGGGTAATTTTTTTGTACCACTTGAAGTATGTATCCATAGGGATAGTTTTAGCAACCTCCTGAACTTCTACCTCGAAACTTTCCATATATAGCTCCCACTCATCAATGTATTTTCTTCTCATTTGTATGTAATCTGGTGGCTCAAATGACTGTTCTATGGGTTGTCTCAAAGCATCATTTCTCTCAGCTGGGGACGGAATGCCTTGGATATACCCATATTGCCTCATTATCCGGTCGGACATTTGATACTCGACAATATCAAAATGAATCAATGGGACCCGACCGGATCCTGCCAATCTAGCCTCATAGTTATAGTACCTCCAATCATCATCCCATCGCTGGTATGGCCGCCATACTACCTCCCACTGAGGTTGCCTATCAAATTCGCCCCGGTAGAAAGATAGATGGTGATGGGGATCGTTTCGCCTATCACCATATTGATGTTTGGCGGAGTACGCCCATGCTGTTGCTCTAGGGACCCAAAGTAAAGAATTAGGCCTAGGGTTAGGCCTTCCAACCAAAAAACGCTCGTATGCCCAAATTTGTAACAAGGTCACACAGCCATTGATATAATTACATTCTTTCATAGATGCTGTGTACAGACCCCGATATAAATATGACAAACATGCGGCACCCCATGCATATGTGGCAGTCTTATTTGAATCATAAATAAAATATATGTACCTAGGGTGTACAGTATTTTTTGACCTTGTGGGAAATAAAACCCCCCCGCATAGCCAAATGACATATGCCTTTGTATACATACCAACCACATCTCTACTTGCATTGTCTGGACACTTAGAAAAATTTTTATGTAACCAAACTAAGGAAATATCACGTTTTTTTTTGACATTATTCCATTCTCCAGCCCATTCATCCCCAAAGATTTCCCTAAAATAACTTAATGGAGCATCAAATGAAGGACAAGTTAAGGGCTTACCCAATACTGGCAAACGAAAAATAAAATGGACATCCTCCAATGTTATTGTTATTTCACCACATTTCATATGAAATGTATTTGTCTCTGGCCGCCATCTCTCAATCAAAGCAGATATAAGACTGACATCTGTTCTAGTTACTACTGCCGGATAACTAAACCCCTTAAACCCCCACGCCTCTAATAATTTTTTTTGTAGGCTGGTAAGTTCCCATTTATCATATATAATTGAAGTAGATTGGCTTGACATCAGTGTACCCCTTTCAATCCCATTCCACACATCCTCCGATACATACTTTTCTTGAGCATAAAGGACATTGCGATCAATGGGTCCAGGCAGCCAATTGTCCATATTTACCTAAAAATATCAATAACAATAAAATTTTCATTCAATGTCTAAATAAATAATTGACCAAAAATAATACAAAACAACAACGATAATATTTTATACATGCAAGTGTATTTACATTTTATAACAAAATGATAATTTTTGCGAGAAATAACCAACAACAATAAAACATTTAACACAATTTATGCATATATAATACTCAAAAATATATTTACTAATATTTTATATATAGAAAATACCCAATTTATACACATAATTTGTATACATAGATGCATACCTACCACCCAATTTGTATACATACATATAATAATACTAAATTTTTCACTTATATACTATGCTTTAATATAGCAATAATTTTTAAGATATTTAGCAAAATACTATCGTTCAATGTCTTTTTTGTTTTTAAAGATATTTACAAAAGCATATTAGGTTGAAAGACACTTACTTTACCGGTTGAAGTTGAGATTGATGGGCCAAATTCGAAGCTAGCAGCAAACCCTTCTCCTTCTCTTTGTGCAACGCCGTCTCTCTATAGCAGCAAACTGCAAACGCAAGCAGTGTACAAAATTTGGTGTAATTAAGGGAAACGCTTGGCCGTTACTCCCTCTAGCGGCTGGGCCAAATTCCCTTACAGCCCACGATTTTTAAATTCCTCTTCTGGCCGCTAGAGGGAGTAGCGGCCATGATTTTTAAATTCGTCTCTTTCGACCGCTACTCCCTCTAGCGGCCAGCAATAAATTTTAACTGCTGCCCGCTAGAGGGAGTAGCGGCCTTCCAAAACGACCACGTTTTGGCTGGCCGCTACTCCCTCTAGCGGGCAGCAGAGACGAATTTAAAATTTATTGCTGACCGCTAGAGGGAGTAGCGGCTGGGCCCTCATCTCAACCGTTAACTCTAATTTTGGACGGCTGGATAAGCGTTAGTTGAAACAGTACTAATAGCTAACGTATTCTATGGATCATTTCCCATATATATATATATATATATATCAACAAATCGAAAGCATCAAACTTAAATAGATCTGAATACCAAAATCACAACAAAAGAATAAAACCTGATAGCTAAAACATGTCAAAACAAGCAACGCAAAAACATATTATTGAGAAAAGACTTGAAATATATCAATCGGGTCAAAAGGTTTAGGGACTTTGGAAGTATAAGTTGACACAGAGGGCCGCGATCGATTCATAATCGGAACAGAAATAAAACCATTGTGATGTAACTACAGATCAATTTCAGTCGGCATTCAACAAGTAGTAGCTTTTTGATTTAGTTTTGCAGAGAGAGAGAGAGAAGAGAAAATGGGTAAATTTAAATGGTTTGGGGACAATTTTGCTTTGAATTTGTTGCTTTTTGCTTGGTATAGAGGAGTTTGCTGACAATCCCTCAATATATTATAGATCTATTTCCTTCCAAAACTTTATGTACAAATTAACAATTGCACCATTTTCAAAATTTGAGGAGGAATAAGAAGAATTTAGGTCTGCTTTGTTTTTATTTGCAGAGATTTGAGGATATATAAAGATAGATATTGGGCTTCAAAATTTAGAACTTCGAGGGTATATAAAGAGAGTGAGATTTTAATTTTCTCTGGTTTGTGAAGAACCCAGATTTGGGGAAGAAGAAGAAACAAGGGTAGCTTTTGATTCTAAGTAGTTTAGTTTTGTTTAATTTGTTTCGCCTATTTTAATTGTTTAGTTTAGTTTACTTGTTTTACTTTTTAATTTTTAAGTGTTTTTTAAATTTTATTTTCCACCATGGCATGACTGATTGACATATGTATGACATGTATAAAGCCTCCCTCTCACGTGTTAGTCATTCTGTTAAAAGTCAAAAAATTTAACGAATTTTATAATAATTTATAAAAAGTTATAATTCAGTGAGTCAAATAAAAAAAAAAATTAGTTTAGTAACGCAAATGTAAATTGGGACTCAATTCAATCGGGAAAAAGTGATTTAACCCTTTAACACTTGCTAAGAAATCAACTAATAGATCTTTAGACTGCATGGCAAATCCTGACTTTCTCATAGTCCTACGGACGACCTAGTCTATGGGGGTCTAAGAAGGCCAAAGAAAGGAAGGACTAATTCTTATTGGTTGATAAGTGTTAACTTTGCTAGTGCTAACTTGCTCTATAGTCTATAGTAATTTGAACAAAACAGTACTAACCATCTGTAGCAGTGATGCAGAAAGTATTGATATCCTAATAATAAAATTTCCTCGTAATCACATTTGAACTAAAATTAATATTATAGTTCGTTACCTGTCGAGACCCAAAACTGTGTAGTGGTGGGATAGCGGAGAGCTCAAACTATCCCGAGGAGTGTCCCCAAAGTTAGTCCTTCGATCACTATATGACGTATCTGTCTTCCAATACCAATCCTCCCACTGGAAGTGTTGATGATATTGACCTGGACCACTTTCCGTCCAGCTCTCATAGCTCCTTTTATATTTGTTTCTCTCTGTTGAACACACTTTGCATATGCCTTATACATTCCTATGACGATCATGAGAGTGAAATCAATAATGATCTAATCATTTGACATAGCAAGTAAATGGTACATAGGAAACCAGGAAATTAAACCGGAGGGAAAAAAGAACAAATTACTTCTTCATCACATTTAGCTGATACAGTCGCAGAGAGCCGAAAAGCATAAACACTTAATTATAACCACTCTCTCCATTTCTTCTTCATACTCCTCCTGCATTCGACGATTATATTTCTTCCATGCTTCCTCCTGGAAACTTGTGCGGAAAGAACCACCACCTGTTGCTCCTTTCCACGAAGACTGAGATCTGCTCATCTTTTGTGGTGGAATGTCAAGCATAATCTGTTTAGCTAATCAATCAAACAAATCAGCATGATAAATAAAGAAAAAAATTACTTAAGAGTATTGTAAATATTTAGAACAAACATGAAAATTCTCCCGAGAAGAAAAGGATTCCAAAATTTATTTATGATCAGATAAAATAAAGTTAATACTACTTCCATTTCCCAAAAAAAAAAAAAAAAAGGTGTCCGATTTTGACTTTTTAAAGTCAATTTGTGACAATTGCAAGTTCAAAACTGATATGAGTTCATTTAATATTTAGTCAATACAATGGTGAGTATTGTAAACTATCTAGCCAGTATAACCGTATACAAAATTTGTTGTTTTCAAAAAATGAATAAAGTAAATAGTTTTAAATTCTAGAACTCTCAAATTGACTTCTTAAAGCCAAAACGGGACTCTTTTTTTGAAACGGAAGAAGTATAGAATTGTCAAAACTAAAAGCTTTCTTGGATTGAGAGAAATTCTACTTCATTTTTCTAATACTTATGCTTTCATGAAAGATAAACATAAGAAATTAGTGGCAAAAAAACTACAGCAGTATATCAGATAAAAAAAGTAAAAGAAGTAAAAATGTTCTATAAATGTTACAACTGTTCAAACTATATGTTCTAGATAATATAAATGAGGCAAGAGAAAGGTAGTACTATAGTCAAATATGTACCATTCGTTCAATGAAAGAAGTTGGAGGCCTCTTGCTAGATGCTAATCAGCATTCAGCAGGCTTTTAGTAGCTCGGAAATACATATATACTACACATATTAGTTGCTAACTCCTTAATATTTAAGACAAATGAAAACATTTATTATAAAATAATGACTCCTTAATTACTCTATAACTTTCAATTACAAATACTCAACAAGTTCTTAGTATCACGGAAATCCATACACCACCAATATTAGTTATCAACTCATTATTTTAGATAAAAAGAAAAAAAATTATTACAAAAGAAAATGTATCAATCCCTTAATTACTCCGCAACTTCCAATTACGAATACTGTAATACAGAGGAGCACAGTAACTTTCAAATTAAATTGTCTTTCAAATGTTGATTCCAATACAAAAGTATAGTATTTTTTTAGAGAAATGGAATATATATATATATATATATATATATATATATATAATATAGGCTAGTGCCTCTATGAGCCAAAAAAATCATAAACAACACCAAGAGCATGCACAAAACAACAATATATTCTTTCATAGTAAAATAATTATCTTTGCCAACTAACGTATCTCTATATGTATATGCACATAAATAATTACCAGAAAATGGTAATTCAAAATTATATTTTGATACGAACATTCCAAAACATGATTAACTTTTGTTTCGAAATATTAAATGAGGAAATCCAAAAAAAAATCTCCAATTCACTTAAACTTCTATTTCATAAGCATAATCATAACTTTGCTTTATGATTTGCAAATGAGGAACGTCCTCATATATAGCCTTTTGGCCATACAACCAATGACTAAGATCAAATCTAATGGAAGACTAGGATACACTATTTAGAATCATAATATCTTGGATATTTATAAAGTGTAATTACATGAGTAAAATCTAGAAACTTTATCAGAAAACCAAAGAAAATTTTAGAGATATCTAATGTAGAAAACTGAACGCCTTAAGCTTGTCAAGTAAGCGATAACATGGAGTAATCTCGTTAAAAATGTGCTTGTTGCGACAATGGGCCCAAAAATAACTCAACCAATTTTAACTATATCTCAGCTAGTATTAACTATATCCTTTAAAAAAAAAAATCCTAGCATACCACATTCTGGATAAATGTATTTTGTACTAGCTAGTAGCTAAGCAATTCGAATAAACCTACCGCTACCGTACGTACCATAACAACGAAAAATAACCATTCTCAAATTCGTTTCATGTACTGCATCGAACAACGATCTAGGTAAGCATCGGAACGTACAAAAGAAATTTGTATAGGTAACGTTGGAATGTGCAAAAGAAACTTGAATAGCTTCAGGAACAGTACTTCACTTTACTTTTAATTTCATAGGTATAGGTCACATGCAGTATGAGTTATCAGGTTGTACAGAGATCGCATAAATGAATATGTACACCAGTGTTGGAAAATCAATCCATTAATTAAATTTTCACCTTTAACAGGGAAAAAAAGAAAAAAGAAAAGTAACAACTACCTGAGCATAAAACCAATCAACTGTCCTCCGCAACTGTCAAACCTGCAAGATGGTTCCAATTGTCACATACTTGTCACATCGTTAATAATAAAATAACTTGTCTGCAAACTTAATCCTCATAAATATAATGAACTAGAAATCCTATGCATAGCCGAGGCACCGTGTTCATGCAGAAATTATGCCTTGTTAAGTTCATTTGGAAATTAATTTATGCATATAAAGGAAGAAACCATTTCAATATTTTATCCCCTTTGATTTAGCTTATTCCACTGGTGCTTTGTCACTTGGGCACATGAGGTGAAAAATAGAGGTTAATCGAGTTTCCAAGATGAGGTGCTTCTCTACTGATGGTTAAGTGAGCCACTTACTCATAGTACTCACGTTTTTATTTTTAAATCTTTAGCAAGGAACTGTAAAAATCCATGACTTTCACATATTGGCAAGCCTCTAACAATTCTCTAACCAAGCTTGGCATCACAACACGAAAGACCAAAATCCCTGAACTCCACACTGCCTGACAGTGAACAAGCAAGTGATGAACCGTCTCCCTCACCTGGGACACATTCATAAATTGTGATTAATCAATCATCAAAACATTTTTACTCACTTTAAATTGTCATATCTTAGTCCCTTGGATGAATGAAGCTGCAAGTATGTAGGTTCTATAACATTTAGATCTTAGTGGGCAGTTACTTCCGCTATAATCTGATGCTTAATAAACTACTCCCTCCTCTTCAAAACTAGAGATACAGTTCTAATACTGCGATTTAAAGATTTTTAAAGAAAACTTTATTTTTCCAGACATCCCTAACATTTGCTGGAACGTAGTAGTGAAGGCATGATATTATTCATCTCTAAATTTGAAACATTACTATTTATCTCTACATTTGAAACATTACTATAAACAAGAAATTACATCTGAACTAATAGTATTACGCAAAGAAAAAAGAAAATTAGCCAAATGGCTCAGAATTATAATTATTCACAGTAACCAAACTCGATATCCCTTTAAACTGTGAATTATACCAAAATCAAAATAAAACCTTATAGTAGATATAGACCATTAAAATTGAAAAACTAAAAAACTTAAAATCACAAATATTATTTTTTTAAATAAATAAACCGCAAACAAATAACTGAAATACTTACCGCCAAAGTAGTGACGGTAGCTCCAATTATACCGAAGAGCAAAATTCCCCATCGTCGCGTGTCCTTTTCCTCCTTTTTGGGTTTATTATTACTATAGCCTCTGTTTGATTGCGGCCATGGATTGCCTTTACGATTCCCTTTATCATCATCGTCATTTTTCATCTTATACTGAATCAAATTTCAAGGGTTTCTCTTCTCGAATTGGAATCCAAACCCTACCATCATTCTTTTTGTTTGAGGCAATTTTTTTTCTTTTGGAATCTGCACTCTCTTCAATCTCTTTGCTGTAATTTATTTTCCCGCTTTTTCTCACCAGAAATTGGGGTCGGTTCTCTTATTTATAAATTTCAAACTTGGACTGTGAATAAGCTACCGGGTCGGGTGAGTTTTTTTAAGCATCGTCCAACTGGTCATTTTTGTTAGAACTTATAACTTATTTATTAACTTTTACTTAAGCTGTTTGTTCAATAAATGGAAGTCCGGTTGATATGGTAAAAGTAAAAATAACTGTCAAAATAATAAGTATTATTTAAAATATTAAATATAATTAATTAATTATAAAATTGTCGTTAAATAACTTTTCCTTGATAACATTATTTATTTAATATCATTTTTTGTTAAGATAATTTATAATTAACTATATTTGATAAAAAAAAATGAGGTGAAAACTTTTTTTTAAAAGCACACTAACTTGTAAATTGTAAAAAACACCTACATGCCAACTTTTTTCCTTCCTCTTTAAAAAGTAAAAAGTGTTGTAACCATTCTAGAACTTATTTTAAATAAGTTAAAACACCTAATATTTTTTAACTAATTTCTTTAAAATAAATTATAATTTACTTCAAATAAACCACAATTATAAAGAGTATATAATAAATTAATAATTAATTGATAGAAAATTTATAATAATTTAATTATAACTTCTTTTTTACGCCCTTAATTTTTGGGCTTTAAATCCATATATTGATGATCATCCGGTAACACGCATTGCGTGTGTAAATTATATAAGGTAAAATATAAATTTTATAAAATTTGAAATACTAAATAAAAATATTAAAATAACAAAATAGGATCATCTTAAAAGTTAAAAAGTATTTTTAAAAATTACAAAAGACTTTTTAAAAATTATAAAAGACTTTAAAATATAGTTTACAAAAAGTTTTTCTTTCGATTTTATATATTAGATAGATAATTATCCTTACAACCCAAAAATTGAATACTTTTGGGTCGGATATTGCGGGTCGGAAGGAGTAGTAATTTTCATTTGGGTATGCATCGTGGGCCGGGTACTTGAAACTGAGGCCGACAGAACATATTATCCCGGTGTGGAGAAAAACCGTTGGATCACAGCCGACGCGAGGCGCCAATATCGTGCGGTTTCCAACTTCCAAGCTACCATTCGCCCACTTAATTTCCAATTTTGCTGATTCTATTTAACATCTACAAATCAAACAGTATTCCAACGTATTTCTCTATCTCTCTCCTCATTATTTGTGTAATTGACCGTTGAGGCTGTGGATCTGGAGTGTATTCGAGGTACATTTTGCCGCTGTATTTAGGTAATTCTTAACGATTCTCAGTTTTTGAAACATTTATGAACACTTCTAGATAATTTGGCATGGAATGATCCGTAAATCCTTGTAAAGAATTTGTGCATTCCAATAGTTCCATATTAATTTTTTTTCTTCTGGATCTGGGTGTGGAATGAATTTAGTTATGCTAAATACTGTATTTATAATATAACCACCATCATTGGCGCAGCGGTTCAAGCTGGGGTGAGCCGTAAATCCGGACATCCTAAATTCGAGTTCCGCTTGCAACATTGTTAAGGCTGAATTAAGTCCCATAGTGGCCACGGTACCCCCGACGCAAGTCGGGTAGCAAATCGCTCTGGTATTGGGCTGGGGAGATTAGTCGACCCGCGGGTCGGAAACTCCACATTATAAATTATTATTTTTTTACTGTATTTACAGATCCTAGCTATAGAGTAATATGTCAATAAAAGAACTTGATATGGTAAACCTGAAAATGAGTCTAAATGTTATGCATATTGTGGGGCAGATCCATATGAATATCAATGAATATCATTGTGGGGTTGAGCCAATATGGTAATATGATATCCCATACTTCCGATGTGGGATCTATCCATATGACAAGCTTACATATGATATTCATACCAAAATTTTAAATTTCAAAATTGGAAACTAAACAAGTTGTATTGGGGCTTGAGATTAGTTTGTCAATAACTTTAGTCATTGATTTCTGACCTTTTTTTCCCGCTAATTTGTTATTGGTATTTATATTTATGGGAAGAGGATTCCCTCCATTATAATATTCACACAATATCCCATATACATATCTAGTGACAAAACTGATGTTTTAGCGACGGCTAATGTATTGTCACTTAATGTGTATTAGGGGAATTAGGTGGAAAGTATGGAGGGGATCTGGGTGCATGTTTATGGTATGAACGGTTATATGATTATTACCTTTTCCTTTGGTGATTTTTGTTTGACATTACTGTTTGATTCAGCATCTTAGATCATCGGCTCTGAAAATTATAGCCATGTCGAGGAGGCCAGTCAATCCATCTCGGCGCTTTGCAGATGGTGGAATTCTTCCATTAGCAGCCTCACTGCAATCGAAATCACGATCTTCCCCAATTTTATCAATCGGACTTATAGTTGTGGTACGTGGTCTGGTAAATGTTTTTGTGTCATTAGTATTTCACAGTTTCCAATTTGTAAAGTACGGATAAGGTTTGTTGGTCTTCCATGAATAATAATTACCTCAACTGTACATACTTTCATGAATTATGTGTAAATTATGATGCAGTGTGACGGTATTTTTCTTTTGTTAGTGTTCTTTTTCTAAGAAAAAAAATATAATTAATGTGGTTTACTCTTGGGTGATGATATCCTGAATATAGAGGTTTCTTTTTGGAACTTTTCAGGGAGCACTACTTTTCATTGGATATTCATATAGAAACTCAGGTTTGAATTTCTCCCCCCCCTATACCCCCCATTTCTTTTTCCCATAATTTCAAAATGTAATGTGGAGTTGTAATCTCATCCACTAGATTAATCACATTTTCTTTCTCTCTCTCCCCTCCCCCCCCATATATATATCACACAACACACACCTATATGTATATATATACGACGTATGTATATATAATATATATATATATGTATGAAAATAGTAATTTAAGGCATGCCTTAGCCAAGCTTAGCTAAGATTACTTAACAAAATGACGTAGTTTTGTATAAATATTATAAATTAAAGATTTTTTCATATAAAACCCAAAATGAAAAACTTAACCCTAGGGAGTAAAACTACATCGTTTTACTAAAGTTTTATTAAGTAGTCTTAACCAAGCTTGGCTAAGGCAGGCCTTAGATTACTTTTTCCCATATATGTATGTATATATGTATAAGTAGAAAAAAGATCCATAGTCACAGTTGGTTGTAGCCAACAAGTCCCCCATATTATTTGGCTGATGGTTTTCTATACTGCCAGCCAAACAGTTTGGCAGAAGAATGAACAAATACCATCCGCCAAACAGCCAAGCTGTTTGGTAGAATGTTAATTACAGACAACTGTGTTTGTAGATCATTGTTGGTCGGAAAACCGATCACTAAACACGCGCAAGTATACGCGGTCTAACAAGTAATACAGTGATAAGGAAAGTGTCGTACCCACAAGGAACTATCACTAATATCTACCAAATACCAACTTTGTATCGCTTAAATCTTATTCAAACAGCAAACTAATAGGAGTGTGGTTAATTTAGTTATAACTAATTATTAAAGCAAGTAAATGGATAACGAATGGTAATCGAATGAATTATAAGCTAAGGTTACAACTTCACCCCACACAGGCATTCCGTCGAAACACTTGGCGTGCTATGTTTCATTAAACTTTCTACCCTTCTCTCTTTGGTCTTAATGGTCACGACAGTTTGTCGACCGAGAACACAAAGGTGCTCATACACCTCTGTCGAGGTATGCACAAACATATCCTCTCCAGATCCACCCGATAGGGAATAGAACAGAAAAGAATGTCCAAGCTAGGTGATAATCCTACACATGTCTATGCGAATTAACCTAACAAGGATTTAAGCATAAGTTCTCAATTAGGTCACACGTGGCACACATATATATGTCTATTCTACGCACAACTTATGCAGTCGAAACCCATAATCCACATGCCAATATATTTAGGTGTAAATCTATAATCCTTCTTTCGATATCATATAGATTACCAAAATCATCACTAATGTCTTAGCGAGAATCATTAAGCATGAATATATTAACCCAAACCATATGGTGCCAATCAAAGAGATAAGACAGTCAATTTAAATAATAAAGGGTTCCATTATAACTTCAGAGCCAATACTTAGTTCATAGCTATTGAACAAAATATAAGTAGCAATAAAGTCAACATTTATGGATTACAAAATCAGAGGAAATAAATGGATAAGAATAAACTCTGTCGAAGCTCTTCAGTCTCCAAACATTCTGCTCCTTTCAAGCTCTCAAATCCGTGTAGCTCACTGCTCTTGTTGCTCCAAGGAAATCCCAGACTTTTCCCTAATCTACCTAATCTATATTTACAAACATTACCTAATAACTAGAGAGAGAAAGTACAAAAGAGGATCTAATCTATCATAAGCTAAGCTAACCGATTCTATCCCAGTCTCCCTTTATATCTCCTCCTTTTTGTATGCAGCGGCTCTCTTGATATATATATCTGTTTTCTTCTTTTGCTAGGTCAAAAGCAAGCCTTCTCTGCCTGGGCACCAGGAGGTCGCGCTGCGGCGCGGGTACTAGAGCTTATGGATGGCGCTGCGACGCCACGTTAGCACCAAAAGACCGGAGGTCACGCTGCAGCGCGAGTCCAGGAAGGAACTGTGGCGCTGCAGCACCAGGATAACATCAGCAAGGACCAGGGGGCGGCGCCGCGGCGCGAGATTAAGCCTAGGCATTGGCGCTGCGGCACCAGTGTATGTAAATTGTTCGTTTTGCCTCCTGAAAGCTAGAAAAGTCCTGTAAAGCCCTGCAATACGTCGGTTAAGCATAATAATACTATAACCATATAAAACTATATAAAAACTATGAAGATCAGGCAACTATTTGAGTCATAAAGTATCCGATTCGCGGGTATAAATTCCACTCATCAAATACCCCCAAACTTAAGTCTTTGCTTGTCCTCGAGCAAACTATCTAACACAAAACTCACAATAGTAAAACACACGCGAAAGAACAATAAAACAGTATACTTGTATCATGGCTTCTAAGCTTGAACATAGCTACTCCCAGAGAACAGGGCAAACACAGATATTAGTAATGGTTCATTCATTCTTAAGCATAAGACTGTATTCGATCCATTCTATGTGTGTGTGTGGAGACCAACCATCTTAATTATTCATAGATCAAATAAGTTCGCACAGTCGATTGTTGATACCAATATGCACACCTCGTAACTTAAACATTCAACAAGCCTTAAGACTAAGATGCAAGTGCAGGAAAGGATCAAAAGGCTCTAGCATGAAGACAGTAAAATCTGACTCGGACAGTCATTAATTATCTTAGGCTATTCAGAGCTATCCATTAATGAGCTTTTGATCAGTGACTCCCAAGTCGGAGTCAGATGACTTTAGGGCACTAGGTGTGGAACACCCCTATGAATCTAATAACTCGAGCAGCAAAGGCCACGTAATCAACATAAGCCAAATTAGACTTTACGAAATCCGAAGATTATTTAGCGAGTGCATTTTATGCTCCATCTCAACATCGGTCCTGTGTTTATGGGCGAGTGCGTTTCACGCTCCATCTCGACCCACCGCAAGACTTTCGATATTCAATCTTCTTTTCTTTTAATTTTTTTTTTATTTGTTAACATACCAGAATTCAAGATCCAAAACTGTATAAGCGTCTAAGTCTTTTATTACCTTGTAAAAATGAAAGTTTATAAAAGTGAACAACTCTCAAAGCATAAACGGCGAACTACATTCGAAAAATAACTAGTAAACACAGTTGGTCGGTGCTTGCTAAGAAGGACAGATCAATAACAGTCTCAACTTATCGATTGAACAACCCCTAGCTCATACATGCTTGACACGACTCGACACGACTCTAAGAGATAAACATAATTACTTGACGCTTGTCATTAGCCACAATCAAAAATTATTGATAAATATACCACCCTTGCATAATAGCAGCTCAAAATAGGGTAATAAAGCCATTAACATGGCACAAGCATATAAATCTGTAAAAGCCCAAAAAGATGGCTATAAACCACAAACATGCTAATAATAATCAAAGCATTAATAAATAACCAAAAACTGTTCATGGCATCCATAGTAATAACCCCCAAAATATAAAACCGCAGTTCAAAACGACTGCACTACAATCCTGATAAAAACATAAGCAAAGTACTAAAATAGCAACCTATCATGGCAATAGACAGAAATGAAATAGATAATAAACAATAACACCCCCAAACTTAAGGTGAGCAATGCCCTCATTGCTAAACATATATCAATCTAAACAAGAGGGCTTCCCTGAAGTCTGGTCACTCGGCAGCAGCAGCGTCCTCGTCAGCTTCGGCGGGTGGTGATGGTGGAGGGTATGGTGGGAAGACAGGAGGCTCTGGGAACTGGAATGGCGTGAACTCAGAATCCTCGCCACTATACACGGTGTATATGCTCTGCATCGTGTTGACCAACTCAGCCTGATACTGCATCGCTATGTCTTGCCTCAAGGCCACCGCTGCTATGTGCCTCTGCTGCCTCTGAGCATTAGCGTCCTGGTTCTGATGTAGCAGAGTGAGGGATGCCATGATCTCTGCCAGTAGTCCCTGTGAAGCTGGGCCTTGCATCTGGTGGCTGTGAGGGCTCTGGCTCTGTTGTAGGAGGTGGCTCAATAGGGGGCCCGAATCCTTCGCCTCTAACATGAGAAACGGCCCCATCCCACACATCAAAACGTGAGATGGTCTGATGGTCAATGACTGACATGGGCGGCAGAGCTATCTCTTCTGGCCCCCAATGGATACCTGCCCTCTTACACAGCCGGGTGATCAAGGATGGATGTGGAAGTCCCGCAGAGATGTTACTCTTGATCGCCTTTAAGATGAACTCATGTATGAGAACTCCGATGTCCACGTTCAGACCCGTGACAATGGCAAATAATAGGATCGCTCTATCCTTAGTCACGTTGCTCAGGTGACGAGTCGGGATCATTTTGGCACAAATAAAGCTGAACCATGCCTTCCCATAGCGACTGAGTGCAGCATGCGGGAAACTGGTCCTCTCACCCGTGAAGTCATTTGTCTTCCATGTAGTCCAGGGCTTGCAGAGCCTCCTAACAATATCCTCGAGGTCATAGCTGCGGAGTCCCGACTCCATATAGTCCTTACCCTCAAAACCAGGCGCCGCGAATAATGCATTGATGGCTTGGCTTCCAAACGCCACTGACCGCCCCTTGACTTGGACAACAGCAGGACCCTCAGCACTAGCATTAGCGTAGAACTCACGAACCACAGAAACAATGGCCGATTCGGGTGGTTTTGTGAAGTGCACCCACTGGCGACCCGCAATCATGGCTAACAACTCGCCATCCTTTGTTTTGTCAGGCCTTAAACCCCTTTCGGGAATCAAATTCCGTGCGGCAAAGGAGCTTTTGTAACGTTTCCATGCCTCTTCGTTAACAAATTTGGTGTTGTCCCATGCCGTTGGTGCTGCGGACGAGGAACTACCGACGCTCAGTCGTTGTCTCTTTGATGCCATGTCAGATTTTTCAGTTGGCGTGAACAAAAACAGTACCTAAGCAGTGCCACTCTCTGTAGAAGCAACCCTTAAAGCAATCCTTAAAGCAATAAGCAGCAAATCCCCACTGAAACCCACTAATTTTAAGCCAAAACAGTCAAATTTATCTCTCAGGCAAATTATCAAACACCTTGCGTGCGTTCTGAAAATCTAATTTGAACAGCCCTTGCTTGACAGTGCTCTTTCCCGATTTCCGTCAGTGGAAATCGCCCAAATCACACAACAAGAAAAACACCAACCCAACAATTCGATCAAAATATCTTAGTGAATGACTGAAATCCACATAAAATACCTTGAAGGGGGAAAAACCCTAGTTTGCTGCTGATCTCCTTTTGAATCCTCGCCTGACTTGAGGTTGGTCTGATTCTTGTAAATGATGTCGCGAATCGGTTGTGTTATGCAGAGGGTGGGGGTTTTGTGGAGAAAAGGGACGGTTGGGCTGCTTGTTCTGCCGAGATGCGTCGAGAGAAAATAGGAGTAGTGGGCTAACTGCTGGCCACATTGTGTTTTTAAAAACCAAAACTCGCTACCGGCGCTGCGGCGCGAGCATTCCTTCGTTGATTGGTGCCGCGGCGCGACTTGGCAGTAGGTTGGCCTCCCTTTTAGCGCTGCGGCGCGAGTCCCCCTTTGTTCTTGGGCGCTGCGGCGCTAAGTTCAATGTATATGCTGGCGCTGCGGCGCCAGCCTTGTATCTGAGTTTTTCCCTGCACAAAAACCATGTATTAGCCAACATATATTACACAGATATCATGCTAAGTAAACAACATGCTAGATACTAATTTCTAACTAAGATATACACTAGCAACATACTAAATAACATGCTGCCTGCATCCTATAATCATAAAAACATGCGCATTATCAAAACGATGTTTACATGGTAAAAAGAAAAGACACAATATAAACTAGACATAAGTAACGAAAAACAGAGAAAATTGATACTGAGATGGGGTTGCCTCCCCACCAAGCGCTTGTTTTAAAGTCGTCAGCTTGACTATACCGATGCCGCTCAATCCGGCTCATAAGCAAAAATTACCATTTCATGCCGCCTATTTGTCAATTCCTTTAAATTTTTGGCAGACATGGATGATTGATCATCCTCGTTTTCTTCACCCATCGGCACGAAGAATCTTTTACCACTAGAATTATCCACTAATTCGCCTTTTTCATCAAGTTGAAAGCGTTCTTTGTGCACTAGAGGGCCCTCCAGGGTTTCCACAATCGTGACCGTGGTTTCCGGTTGTTGATTAGTCTTGACAATACAACCACTCTTGATCCTCTTTTCTCCAAATTTAGACTCCACCAGTTGGACACTTTGCACCATGACATCTCCCTCAACAACTTTGTGAGACTCATCGCCTTCTCCTTGCGTATCCTCCGTGCAATGCTCTACTGCTTCATCGTTGAGATCAATTATGACCGGTAGATTGCCTTGTGGTGGATTTATGATAGCATTGACGAGTTGACCCAATTGATTTTCGAGGCTTTGCAATGCGACGTCTTGGCTTGGCATTCGAACCTCATTTCACTCTATAAAGTTGGTGAGGAGCTCTTCAAGCCTTTTCTCTTCTTCTGTTGAGTCTACCGAAAAGCTCTCATTGGGTTGGAATGTCACCTTATACTGCGGCGGAGATGGATATTCAAATTGATTCGGATAGGAGTAATTTGGATCATGATATTGCTCTTGACTGTAGTCCCAAGAGTTTGGATAACCCTGACAGTTTGGATGATAGGAAATCGATTCAATGTCAGCTCGTTCCTGAAAGTAGGCAGTCTGAGTGGACTGACACTCAAGATTGTCAAAAAACCTCAAGACATTTGCAATTTGAACTCGCAATTGCTCGAGTCCTTCTTCCGAGCTTGGTTGTGTCGTCCTCTCATAATGCCATTGATAACATTGATCGTCCATAACCTGTAAACTTAAAAACAAAAAGGAAGATCAAACAAATAAAAGAAATATATACACGTTCAAATTAAGACTAAATTGATTTAAATCAATATTGGACAATATTAGAACAATAGTTCCCCGGCAATGGCGCCAAAAACTTGTTGGTCGGAAAACCGATCACTAAACACCCGCAAGTATACGCGGTCTAACAAGTAATACAGTGATAAGGAAAGTGTCGTACCCACGAGGAACTATCACTAATATCTACCAAATACCAACTTTGTATCGCTTAAATCTTATTCGAACAGCAAACTAATAGGAGTATGGTTAATTTTGTTATAACTAATTATTAAAGCAAGTAAATGGATAACGAATGGTAATCGAAGGAATTACAAGCTAAGGTTACAACTTCACCCCACACAGGCATTCCGTCGAACACCTGGCGTGCTATGCTTCATCAAACTTCCTACCCTTCTCTCTTTGGTCTTAATGGTCACGACAGTTTGTCGACCGAGAACACACAGGTGCTCATACACCTCTGTCGAGGTATGCACAAACATATCCTCTCTAGATCCACCCGATAGGGAATAGAACAGAAAAGAATGTCCAAGCTAGGTGATAATCCTACACATGTCTATGCGAATTAACCTAACAAGGATTTAAGCATAAGTTCTCAATTAGGTCACACGTGGCACACAGATATATGTCTATTCTACGCACAACTTATGCAATCGAAACCCATAACCACATGCCAATATATTTAGGTGTAAATCTATAATCCTTCTTTCGATATCATATAGATTACCAAAATCATCACTAATGTCTTAGCGAGAATCATTAAGCATGAATATATTAACCCAAACCATATGGTGCCAACCAAAGAGATAAGACAGTCAATTTAAATAACAAAGGGTTCTATTATAACTTCAGAGCCAATACTTAGTTCATAGCTATTGAACAAAATATAAGTAGCAATAAAGTCAACATTTATGGATTACAAAATCAGAGGAAATAAATGGATAAGAATAAACTCTGTCGAAGCTCTTCAGTCTCCAAACATTCTGCTCCTTTCAAGCTCTCAAATCCGTGTAGCTCACTGCTCTTGATGCTCCAAAGAAATCCCAGACTTTTCCCTAATCTACCTAATCTATATTTACAAACATTACCTAATAACTAGAGAGAGAAAGTACAAAAGAGGATCTAATCTATCATAAGCTAAGCTAACCGATTCTATCCCAGTCTCCCTCTATATCTCCTCCTCTTTTGTATGCAGCGGCTCTCTTGATATATATATCTGTTTTCTTCTTTTGCTAGGTCAAAAGCAAGCCTTCTCTGCCTGGGCACTGGAGGTCGCGCTGCGGCGCGGGTACTAGAGCTTATGGATGGCGCTGCGGCGCCACGTTAGCACCAAAAGACCGGAGGTCACGCTGCAGCGCGAGTCCAGGAAGGAACTGTGGCGCTGCAGCACCAGGATAATATCAGCAAGGACCAGGGGGCGGCGCCGCGGCGCGAGATTAAGCCTAGGCATTGGCGCTGCGGCGCCAGTGTATGTAAATTGTTCGTTTTGCCCCCTGAAAGCTAGAAAAGTCCTGTAAAGCCCTGCAATACGTCGGTTAAGCATAATAATATTATAAACATATAAAACTATATAAAAACTACGAAGATCAGGCAACTATTTGAGCCATAAAGTATCCGATTCGCGGGTATAAATCCCACTCATCAATCATTTCTCAGATATATTTACATTGCTGGCTTGTTGTATGCCTGTTAATGTAATTCCTCTGGAGAATATTATCTTGCTGCCAGGTGTAAGGAACAGCATACCGATACTTTATAGTAACAAGCAACATTAATTGTCTGATATGTTAAGGATGACAGTGCTAAAGTTTACAATAACTGGTATGAATATTGCTCTGACTAGTTGATATATATCAAATGATATAGCAGACTCATAGGTGTCAATCTTTTAGCAAATAAACAAGTATTAAAATTTTGGTGGGGCTAGTAAAATGTACCCAATCCAGAATTCCCATTTCTTCTGGTTGTTCCAAAATTTCACGCATACTTAAGGAACTCAGAATTCAAGGAGACATCATGATTAAATTCAACACTCTCAATCTATCTTAATCATTTTTGGTTTGTATGATAAGTCATGCGCTTTGCAATTGTGTAATCCTTGAAAATAAAAACTCACATTACGGAACTGCTGGTTATGCATGTCTTGTGTACTGATGTTTCAGCGCATAAAGAAGCATGATATTATATGGCCTACTTATATTATGCATGCTGGCAGTTAATATACTACTTCATAGATTTAATGTTGTTTGTCCCTGCATCGTCTTAGTGAAAAGTTTTTTCGACAGGTGGATTTGGTGGTAATAAAGCAGCTGTTAGCAGGGTTGAAGGTAATTACATTTTGTTTTTTTGAACATAATAGTGTTGTTGACATTATATAACAATTTTTAGTAATCCATATGCAATAAGCCAAAGTAACCAGCTTTACAAACAATATTTACTCAGTGAACATCTATGATATGTAGTGAATGTATACCTGAATAATTTTTCTATATGTCTCTTTATTACCTTAATGAATATGGAACTTTCTGAATATAGATTTGATAAATCTTTAAGATGGTGGATGAAGAGAGATGTTTCCACAAGTTTTCTCATTGAGAGGAGAGTTAATTATCAGCTTGAATTAAAAGTGTTGCACATGCATGTTGTCTATAGCTCTCTCATTCTTCTGGTAGCAAAAGGTGTAAATGTTCTGACTTCTGAGTCTCAGCATTTTAAAATTCTACAACATTTTTCTTTTATCTTTGTTGTTTATTCTTCCACAGAAATTTCAATTTGGTCAGTAAATTGAAATAAAAAATAAAAACCAGTTCCCATCAAAGTACTTTTAAATTTAATGAAAGAAAACTGTAGAAATCATATATATGTGGGATAAATGGAAAAGTCCGAATTCACAGGGGAATGGGTCCTAGTGGTCCACAACCTCTGCTACCATCACAGAACTTTCCCTTTAGATTGCTGCAAATCTTGCTTATTACTGGGGCTTGGTTCATTGCACACTCAACATTCGATTGCAGTTCAATTTCGTTATCTCGTGGAAGTTGAGTGACTGAGTAATTGAGTTAGTAATTCTGAAAAGTGGTTTAAAGCTTTCAGTACAGACTTATTCAGGGTTGTCTGAATCAGTTTCTTGTCCATCTTCAGCAGCCACCTGAGTCTGGTTCTCTTCTGAAAGAGTTTCATAGTAGAGGCATTTCTTTTAATTCTATTTCTACTATGAAGAATTGTCTGTTGCTCTGCCATCGGATTTCTTTTGCTGTTCTTCAACAGTGATGCTACGTCCAAGTGCCAAAAGCTATGAATATCCGGTCAAGTTTGTTATGTTCACAAAATATGGCTTAAACCTGTTTGTGGATGGTTGAGCTCTTTCGCTGCTTATTGGTCTAAATATATAGCACCTATGTTCCTGGATCAAGTTACTTCTATTTTTTTTAAAATTTTGAATATACCATATGCAGGTGATTTTTCGTGTACCAGAGAGATTCCACGGGCAATTCCAGTTTTAAGAAAAGCATATGGTGACAGCATGCATAAAGTTTTGCATGTTGGCCCAGACACTTGTTCAGTTGTTTTTGAACTGCTAAAAGAAGAGGAAACCGAAGCCTGGGGTGTGGAGCCATATGATATTGAGGATGCAGATAGGAACTGCAAAAGTCTTGTGCGCAAGGGGATTGTACGTGAGGCTGACATCAAGTTTCCTCTACCATACAGAGCAAAATCATTTTCTCTTGTGATCGTCTCAGATGCATTAGATTACTTGTCTCCAAAATATCTCAACAGGACTCTTCCTGAATTGGCAAGGATATCATCTGATGGGATTGTTATCTTCACAGGTAGAAGGCTCATGTTCTTTTTGAGAATAGAAAAATTTATAATTTATTTGCATTTTAACAGAATTTTTTTTGTTGCTTTGCTTTCTTTTGCTATTTGGAGTTCGTTTTGGTTCTGTTTGTGGTCTTCTTACTTTGTGAACGTGTTTTGTGATTGCTAAATGCCTAATAAAGCGTCCACGTGATGTTGATCTACTCCTTTTACTAACTCCTTCCTAATTCTTTAAACCATATAAGTTAAGAAAAGGGTCACTTACCCTCTCTGGAATCCTCCCATACCCACCATCTCTCTCTCTCTCTCTGCTACTGCTAATCCTCTTTTCCATCTTTCTTTCTGTCGCTTGAACTACCTTGCATATTTATTTATCTCGAGACATGTCTCCTATGATGCTATTTTCCCTATGAAAAATCTTTTTGGCAGTTAACTCTGTTACTTATTATCCCAATTCCTACTGCCACTAATGTACAGTGTACAGATCTGCATCGCTTCTAATAAATTGCAAGCTCAACCAGAAAAACTGAGACAGCTTGGTGTTGGAGGCGGGTTAAATGTGTGGTTACCTGATGCTACAAGTGTAAGAAGGATTGAGAATATGCAAATCTTTTTCTTTTGCACTAAGAGTACGTTAGAGACTTGTGAGAGATGGTTATTAAGTTGGTTGGAATGGTGTGGGTGATTCTTAGGTAGGGCTGAATTTGGTTGAGGCTTGGAAGGGAGTGACAGTTCCTAAGAGATGGAGTAAGAAACGGGACATTATTTGTTATGGGTTAGGGAGCAGAATTGTGGATACTTCATAGAGAAGGAGCAATCTATAATGCATATTTGCTCATAATTCTCATGTCTTTTCTTCTTTTGATGACATACATCATAGCCTTTTTTTGATTCTGTCAAAGTTTTGTCTATGGAATCCCCCAAAAAGTGCCCATCGTAGAAGACCTCAGAAAGAAAGGCAAGGAAAGTGACAATGTCCCAATTAGTACGAGAAGGCAAGAAGTGCCTAATGAAAATCTGAGCACATTCCTTTCTGTCCAAGACCCCAAACATTGTTGTTTGGTACACAGAAGACATCTATTAATTTATGATTTTGGGCATACACTTTTATGGTCAGGTGCTAAGAATTAATTATATATTCTTCAATTATTTTATTAATAATCTTCTGCATTTGATATACTTTTTGCTTATACAAATATAGGTTATCCGGGCCATCAGAAAGCAAAAAGTGCAGATATTTCAAAATTTGGTCGACCTGTAAGTGTTTTTCCTGTATATCATCAGTCATCACTTTTACTTGATTACTCTGGCAATTGACTTTCTTAATCTAGATCTTGGATGAATGAATGTCTTTTATGTCCTACATCAACAAAATTTTGTATGCTTTCACACTTTTTCAGCATATTGCTAATGTTGGCATTGGTTTCTAATAATGACCTCTATTTACAGGACGTCTTAGTTCATCTTTTGGTTGTTATTGGTTCTAATAACTCGAGAATCTTCTCCCTGTCTTTCTCCTTCCCCCCCCCCCCCCCCCCCCTCTCCCATGTTTTACTTTGTTTTTAAAAGAAGTTTTATTATTATGTTCATTGTTCCCTACAACATATATTTTGCAGTTTTGCTGAACAAGCTGTTTGGATATTTTGTTAGAGCACCATTTTTTTTGGGTCACTGGCCTTGAAAGGGTATAAATGTTCATACACAGTCTCAATTGAGTTTTGTGATTAAAACTGATACCATTTCCCCCCAAGAAAAGTAAAGAGAGAAAAAAAACAGGACAAGGTTAAAAGTTTTACTGATAAACATGTCTGTTGCTTCTCTTTATTCGAAAGACCAAAAGACGTGTTCAGTCCAAATTTGCCCATCTTACTGGTGTTATTTTAATCTTATTTTAGGTCGGCCGTCTCTTTTTGTGTTTTTATCAAGTCGTCCATCTTATATGGTGAATGAATTTTAACTATAGGCTAAATTAAGGAGCTCCTCGTGGTGGGTACGATATTTTGTTCAGACCAGCTTAGAAGAGAATGAAGGTGTGGTGAAGAAGTTTGAGCAGGCTGCGGTTAAGAGCTCTTACAAGCCAGGCTGCCAAATATTTCACCTAAAGTCGTATAGTTGAAAGTCCAACAGAGTAGTTTCCTAGCGGCATCTCGGAGCTACCCTCCATCAGCTAAGTTAAGAAGGCATCTTCCTTCAGCTATCATTTGAAACATCTCCTCCTCATCAGCTAAGTTAAGTCATTTATTCTTTGATTCTAATTTATGTGGGGAAGTTAGAGAGAATGAATCAAAATCAGAGAAGATTATAGTGTGACAGTTCATTGATTTCTTCTAGTAGAAATAAAATCCATCTTCATAGTCTGTAATGCACTCGTGATTCTCAAGTATATTTAATCCAAGCAATTTTGCAGTTTTTCATATAAGCAATTGGTGGTTGTACTGTTGGCAAGGGCAAAAACAAAAAAAGGGAACAACTTTGTATGTTAACTCGACCGAGTTGACTCAATTGAATGCCGAGTTAAGTTATTACGCTACTCATGTTCCAAAATATAAAATCACTCGTCTATGTAAAAACGTTTGTATTTTGCCAAGTGATATTATATTTTGGAAAAGAGGGAGTATGACACCGCCCAAACATGAATACAAAATATTGAATCCGGTTAGTATGAAGTTTATTTTTTGGTAAGTTGGTCAATTGGTCAATAGAGTGCTGACACGCAGGAAGAGAGAACATCTCTCCGCCTGCGTGTCAGCATTATATTGACCAACTTACCAAAAAAATGAACTTATGCTAAGCACTCCCCAAAATATTGATTACCCACAAGTAAATTCAGTTATTATTTGTTCGTAATTATAAATGCAATTTTTTTTTACATTATTCTTTTCCATACGTATTTTATAATGCTTGCATTTGATCTTCCCATTCGGCTAAACAACCATTTTGGTCCTTGTATTAATTGGCTAAACAACCATTTTTAAAAAGCCAAATCATCAAAAAAAAAATTAAAATGACTAAATTGTTCCTCTATCTTAGAGTACAAGGACTATTATGAATTTTTTTTTTTGTAAAATTGTTCCTCTATCTTATAATTTTTTTTGAAAAATACTTAAATATATCAAATGCCACATTAATTAAAACAAAGCAATAAAATGTAAAATTATCATTGCATACGGAGGTATGAGTTATAAAAAATGTTACGCTAATAAGTTTTATAATTTTTTATTGTATTAGTTAATGTAATCTTGTAATGAAAATTTATATGAACTTATCCGAACAAATGCACCCTTTTATCACCAAAAAACAAAATATAAAAAAAAATCGGCCAAGTCGGCCAAAGTTTAAAAAGGGGTTAAATATATATTTTTTCACTTTACTCAACCTCGGTTTACAAATGCATCTCTGAACTGAATTTTTTAACGGTCAACTCATTGAACTATAATTTTTTTACAAAAAAAAAAATTCCGTCTAAAAATGTTAAAAGTTAACGAAATGTTTGTGGCACCACATCAGATGCTTAGGTGGATATTCAATAATTAAAAAACACAATAATTATCAATTTTATAACAAATAGTTAAACAAAATATAAATCAAATTAATGTACATAACAAATAATTAAATAAATTAATAATAAAATATATTAATGTATAATTTTTATAAATATATTTATATAAAATTAATGAATTCATATTATTTTTTTAATTTTTAAATATTTTAAGTTCACTTTAAAAATATAAAATTATCTAATATTTTGAAATGGAGGGATTATTATTATTATTATTATTATAATTATCTGTTTGTTTTTTTCTTGAAAATCCTAAATATCATCAAGAAGAAATATTTAAAAAGTCATGGGAAATTTAGAAAAAAAATTGCTATTTTTTTACTAAAGAAAATATATTTTTAATATTTTACAAAGTTAAAACTAATAATATTTACATAATTAAACCTAATTATCTAAAATCTAATCTCTTCTGCTTCTTCTTTCTTCTTTTTCATTTTGGCTATTTTTCAAAAAAGAATTCACCTACTTTTCTGGGTTTATTTTTCAGATTTAGTTTTTGTTTTTATTTTTTTCATATCTGAAAAATCTTCTATCTACTCATTCGATCAACCATGGTAAATGATAAGGATTTATTCCACAAGATTTGTTTGAAACTTAGATCCCTTCACCCATCACATGCCTCTCTAGAGGTCTTCAAACACAATGGATATCCAGAATACATCGATTTTAAAAAATTAGGGAAATGGGGGTAAATAGGACTTATGGATCTAGATCTTAAAATCCCAAAATGTATGATTTCACAACATGGGTGTGAAGAATAAAAGGAGATGTTCATTAATTTAGTGGAGCAATAGGAGATTGATGGTTGTTGTTGGCAAAAAAGGTAAGTGGATTCAGTGGAGTTTTGAGGGGTAGAAAACCAAAACTTACTAACCTGATGTTAACGCCAAGTTTTGTCGGCGCGTCCAATCACCAAATCTACGCGCTTAAACCTGCACAATAACACGTCACAAACGAAGCTTGACGGATTGGGCCGCCGGGTGATAGCTCCGGTGTGAGAATGAGTACAGGCTGATCACAAGGTTTAACAATGGAGGCAGTAGTATTTAGTGCTCATGTGAGTATTACCTGTTACCATTGGGTCAAGCCATGTATTTATAGCCATTCTCACCGCCACTAGAGTCATGTCCCAATCGGATTAGGACTCCTAAACATGGTAGTTACCATTGTTTGGGTCCAACGCAATCTCCTTCAAAAGTACAAGTTGGTAGTTATCCAACCACTTGCCTTATAGGAGTTGGTCTGTAGGTATGATTAGGGTTTGAGTCCTTAATCATTTAGACTCCTTATTGCTCCGGGCTCCATCCGAGGTATGACCTTCGGTATGAGCCTTATAAACTGGTCTGGACTCCAGCCCGAATAGTTTGGCAGTCCGATCCCGATCACAACCAATCCAGTCTGGACTCCGGTTCGAAGGGCTGGGTAGTCCGACCCCGAACACCACCATATTGGTCTAGGCTCCGGTCCAGTGGACTAGGATGCCCGATCCGGATATTATCAATTGGGTCTGGGCTCCGGCCTAAAGGGCTCAGATATCCGATCCCGAACTTTGCTACTCCAGGTTTGGCTTCGGCCCATTGGGCTCGATGAACTCCTCTCGGCCCAGGCCTTCAGTCCATATAGGGGTCGGTGGGTTATATCCGAACATTGACCCCCAGTCTCTCATTATAATAAGCCTTTAATGGGATATTTAATGAGAGATTTGAAGAGACATTTGGGTAATCCAACCGACCTGTTTAATGCTGTACACGTTAACCCAGAAATGAACGGCCCAACATCATTATTAGCCGCCTCTTGAGATTCGTGCAGCAACAGTATAAATACCTCCTCCCCCTAAACAGTCACTTTTTACGAATTCCTCTTCTCCAAGCTATACTCAAAGAATTTTTCGGTAAGTGGGATTTCTGGCGAGAGAGCTCCAACACTCTGATTAAGCCCTTTACAACCTCAAATTACTTCATTTCCAGCCATTTCTCGTTCTAATGGCCGATTCTAGCATCCCTCCATCTGCTTCCACCACAGATTTGACCCCTACAACTGATACACTTTCGGCCACCGCCACTATCGCCTCTACCGATCTGGTATCGGTCGATTTGCCAGCCGCTCCGGTCGATGCCCCAACTGACGGCACCGAGGCTCATATCCGCCGGTGCTATGAGTCTGAGGTGGACTTTTCCCAAGTCAACACCAAGTCCACCGTGACTCCTTCCCAGATTTCTGACATCCGAATCCTTATCAACATTCCAAGGGAGTTCAAGCTTCGGGTGCCGGAGGCTGGGGAGAGAATGTACTGGCGCCCCGAAGGTAAGTGGGTGGCCATCCCCATCTGGGCCCTGAAATATGGGGTTCGATTCCCCCTTCATGAATTTATCATCTCTTTCCTCTGCTTCATGGGTATCAGGTTCGCCCAATTGGTGTCGAACGCGTATATCTACTTAGTCAGTTTCATAGCCATCTGTCATGAGCTAGGGGTCAGCCTTGGCCTTGACTTTTTCTTTGTCTTGTTCTCTGTCGGTAGGTCCAAGGAACCGGGCCTTCGGCAGTTGAACCGAGTCCCTGGTCGGGCCACCTTTGCTAAGACTCCCTCTAGCAATAAAGGTTAGCACGAACAGTGGATTTTTGCCAAGGGGACTGACCTTCAACTCCTCCCGAACTGGTCGTCCCCCGAAGACGTGATCGTGAAGGTGTCCACTTTTTTGACCAACCGAAGGGATGAATTCTGAACCTTTTATCAGAAGGTGAAGAAGACCTTGTGGGGTCTGGGAGATTTGGAAAATGAGATCTAGCTGTATAGGCATGAACGTAAGTACTCTATCCCGATCTCTTTTCTTTCAAGCATTAATTTCTGATTTGCTTTACTGATTTTCTAATGTATCTACTTATTTTTGCAGTGACCATCTTCAAGCCGAAGGGTGCTGATGAGTCTCTTACCCCCCTCCCCGTTCGGTCTGATCCACCTACCACTCGGGGATGACGCGGCCGAAGGGGAGACAATCCCCATTTTTGAACTCTCTGCCAACTCCTCCCCTGCCGAAGTCAAAAACGTCGTGAAGATGTCATCCGCTGAGAAGGTGGCGCAGCTGAGGAATGGCAAGAAGAGGGCTCTCTCCAAGGGCTCCTCCAAAATGTCCCTTCCGAAGCCGTCCACCTCGAAACCAACTCATCTAGCTCCCCCCGCGGTTCAGGTTCTTGAGGACTTGGAGGAAATCGAAGAAGAAACTTTGAGGCCTCGTCCTAAGAAGCTAAAACTTGTAGATGAGCCCGACCTGCAGATGGTCGAGGTCCAGCCGGCTGCTGCCCCGCACACTCATGTGGTCCAACTGTCCACTGAGGTCAGGATCCTCTGCCGAGGTCGGCCCGTCTGCCGAAGTCGGTCCTTCCGGAGGGTCCCCAACTCCATCTTTTTGGCCGAAGAGCCCATCGAAAGCATTCCCATTCGATCGTCTGGACCACTTCAAGCTTCTTGCCGATGATGTCCGGTTCAAAGGGTATTCTGCCGAAGCCTTGCTGGTGTTGTACATAAAAGCCCAGAGTCAGGTATTCCCGAACGCCTTTACTCCTGTGCCTTAACTTTTATATTTTGCTTATCCTGCCGGCTCATGAATAACACCTGTTTCTTCTTATTCTGCAGGCTAATGCCATCCTGGCACGAGCTATCCCCCCTCTCGTCAAGGCCACTCGATATGAAGTTCAACTGCGGACTGAGGTGGACCTGCTCGGGGTGGAGGTTCGGGGGTCGACTGATCTGGTAAAGGAGACAGAATATCATGTCGAGACCAGTAACAAGGTGACCTTCGCCTAGCGTCAGGCCAGCGAACACCGAAGACTCCATCACAATCTGCAGAAGGAGTTCGTTGCCCTTGACGGCTTCAATAAACAGCTCCTCGAGGAGATGACTCTTCTGAAGGAGAAGGATTGGGACCAACAGAACGCACTTCTGATCCTCTAGGGCCAGATTTCTGAAATACATGCCCAACAATTGGTGCTGATGAGGGAAAATGTAGCCCTGGGGTCAGAGTGTGCCGAAGCCAAGCAGCGAGGTGCGCAAGAATATCAAGAGTCGGCTGAGCTCCGCGATACCATCCTGGGTTAATTCGCCGAAGATTATGGAGCTTATATGGAGTGGGCTCAGGCAAAAATGACGGCTGCTGGGCTTGATGCCTCTGTCCTAGATTCCTCCGATGGTGAGTCCGATGCTGGAGAGGATGCTGATGGCGAGGATCCTGATCCTTAGTTGTTTTTAGGATTTTCCCTTGTAATTTTTGTCTTTTTTATTTCCTTTGTAATTTGCCCGATCGGGTCTGCGTGTAACTTTGTCCGATCGGTTAAGTTGTCTGTAACTTTTCTGATCAGATCTGTTCATCGTTAGCCCGATGGGTTTTGTAAAGATTTAGAGTATAAATGAAGTACAGAAAATTTTCGAAGGGAAATCCATTTTATTTTATTGATGTATGAAGCAGCTTCCATAAGTCGAAATAAAGAATTACATAACTCTTACTGATAATATTTTCTAAGTCTTCCAGCAATCTATGTATTCTTTATATCTGTGTCATCCATTGCTCGAAGCCGATAGGTACCAGGCTTCGGCACTCGTGTTACTTCATAAGGTCCCTCCCAGTTCGGCATTAACTTGCCTGTGTTCTGGGGGGTAGATGCCTCTGCTTCCCGAAGTACCAAGTCCCCGATCTCAAACCTTCTTTGCTTCACATTCTGGTTGTAGTATCGGGCTGTTCGCTTCTGGTAGATAGCTAGCCTTACCAAAGCCGAATCCCGAACCTCATCCAACAGGTCTAAGTTTAGTCGTAAGCCATCATCATTGTATAATTCTTGGTACTGACTGACCCGAAGTGTTGGAGATCCGATCTCGACGGGTATTAGTGCATCGGTCCCATAAGCCAATCTGAAAGGTGAGTCCCCTGTTGTTGTCCTCGGGGTAGTCCAATACGCCCATAAGACACTGAGTAACTCTTCGGGCCAACGTCCCTTCAGCACGTCCAAACTTCATTTAATTCCAGTGAGCAGAGTTCGATTGGTGACTTCTACCTGTCCATTCGACTGAGGGTAGGCAATTGAAGTCTTTCTGTGTTGGATGCCTAGCTCCTTCAGGAAAGCTTCAAACTTCGACCCCACATAACAAATGGGACCGGGGATAAAACCGAATACAACTCCTCGGGAGGCTGATAAGAAATGGAGCTATTTAACTGACACGACATTTTTCGACGTAGTCCTTTGCTTCCTGGAAGATGGTCAGCCAATAGTACCCCTGCCTTAGAATTTTATAAGCTAATGACTTGGCCCCCATGTGATCCCCACATATTCCTTCATGCACTTCCCTGAGTGTGTATTCCGCTTCCGAGGGTGTCAGACACTTGAGCAATGAAGAAGTGAATGCCCTTCGGTACAAATCCTCGACAATAAGAACAAAGTTAGAACTCCTGTGCTTGATCTTTCTGGCGTACATGCGATTCGAAGGCAGAACCCCATCAGCCAGGTAGGAGATGTATGGTGTGAGCCAGCAGTCGAGCCTATCCAAGGCTAGTACGTCCATCCTCTAAACACTAGGTTTGTCTAACACCTCTAGATATACTGATCCGATAAAAGAACTAGCTTCGGTGGTAGCTAGTCGGGCTAGGGAGTCTGCTATCGTGTTATCTGACCGATCGACCCCTAGACAGCTGAACGAACCGAAGTACGAGAGTCTGTCCTTTACCTCTGCTAGGTATTTTGCCATCCGGGCCCCCCGGGCTTCATATTCTCTCGATACCTGTTTGACCACCAGTTGAGAGTCACTATAGACCATTATCTTCTGTACCTCCAGGCTTCGGGCCAATCTAAGTCCAGCAAAAATAGCTTCGTACTCGGCCTCATTGTTGGTGGCCTTGAATCGAAACTTGAGGGCTTGTTGGACCCGGAATCCTTCGGGACTTGCCAGAATAACCCCTGCTCCGCTGATGTCCGAAGTAGATGACCCATCCACGTAGAGAGTCCATGCTGTTTGTTGTGCTTGTGCTTCGGTGACCGAAGCTACATCTGGTTCTGAGAAGGAGCACTCTACAACAAAGTCTGCCAAGGCCTGTCCCTTAATTGCCGTTCGGGGATGGTATTCTAGAGAAAACTAAGTTAGTTCCATCGCCCATGCAGCAAGCCTACCTGAGACTTCAGGTCGGTGCAGTACTTTCTTCAACGGCTGGTCCGTGTAGACTATCATCAACCGACCCTGAAAATAGTGCCGAAGCTTCCGACTTACAATGATCAGAGCGTAGGCGAACTTTTCCAGGTTCGGGTATCTGGTTTCTGCATCTCGAAGGACGTGGCTGACATAGTAAACCGGGAACTATTTTCTCCCCTTTTCCCGTACCAATGCTGCACCTACTGCCATCGAGCTTACGGCTAGATATAGGTATAGTGGTTCTGAAGGGATCGGCTTCGTCAACAGAGGTGCCGAGGATAAGTATTTCTTGATCCCCTGGAAGGCATCTTCGCATTCAGAGGTCCATTGGAAACTCTTTTCATTTTTTAGCCCCTTTAGAGTGTCGAAGAACGGCAGACACCTCTCTGCTGATTTTGACACGAACCTCCGAAGGGCTGCTATCCGACCTGCTAACCTCTGCACATCTTTATAAGACTTTGGCAATTTCATATCTAGTATCGCTTGAATTTTTTCTGGATTTGCCTCGATGCCTCTTTTGCTGATCAGATAACCCAGAAACTTTCCTGACCCCAAGCCGAAGGTACACTTTGTCGGATTTAGACGTAGTTTATGTTTCTGAACTGTTTCAAAGCAGTTTTCTAGGTCCGCCAGATGATCTCGGGCCGACACGCTTTTTACAATCATATCATCCACGTAGACCTCCATGCTTCGCCTAGCTATTTCGTAAACACATAATTCATCATCCGCTGATAAATGGCCTCTGCATTGAGTAGTTTGAAGGTCATTTTTCGATACGCATAAATGGCCCAATGTGTGATGAAACTGGTCTTCGGGATGTCTTCTTTGCTCATTGAGATTTGATGATATCCGAAAAACGCATCCATGAAACTTATCATGCCATACCCCGAAGTGGCATCTATTAACTGGTCGATGTTAGGTAAAGGGCAGAAATCTTTTGGGTAGGCCTTATTCAGATCTGTGTATTCAATGCAAATTCTCCACTTCCCGTTCTGTTTCTGAACCAGTACCATATTCGCCAGCCACTCTGGGTAGTCGATCTCGAAGATGAAATCCGCCTCCAGGAGTTTGGCAATTTCCTCGTCAATAATTTTCTGTCTCTCCGGGGCAAAAGTTCTCCTCTTCTGTATGACTGGCTTCTTGCTAGGGTCTACCTGCAATCTATGTACTGCTACTGATTTGTCAACCCCGGGCATATCACTAAGTACCCATGCAAAGATGTCTGCGTACATCCGAAACAGATCAATCAGCCTAGTCTAGAATGGTTCCGTCAGTCCCGCCCCTATTTTTGTCAGTTTCTCCTTGTTCCTCGGAATTAACTGTACGTCCTCGATCTCCTCGACTGGTAGGGCAAGTGGCTCTGTGCTGCCTTCCGTGAATGATTCTATTTCGATAGCCATTGTCTGCTTTTGCCTACTTACCCCGACTCCCGAAGAGATCAATGTATTCCGGTAGCACCTTCGGGCAATATCGAGATCACCTTTTACTTCCCCGATCACGTTTGGTGTTGGAAACTTAATTTTGAAATGAGGTATGGACGTGACCGCTTGCAAGGATGCCAGGGTTGGTCTTCCCAATATTGCATTGTAAGCCGAATCCACCTGGACAACAAAGAATCTAACCTGTAACCGCCACCTTCTGAGGAGCTTTGCCGAACCTGACCGGTAGTTCAATCGTTCCTGATACATGCATCGGGTCACCACTGAATCCATACAAGGGTCCTTCCCCCCCCCAGTTCCATCTTCTTCCCCTCTAGATCCATCCTTTGATAGGCATGAGTATACAGTATGTCGACCGAGGATCCGTTGTCAATCATCATCCGTTTCATATCCACTGGTCCGACCTGAGCTGTTATCACCAATGCCCCGTCATTTGATTCTATGGGGTTTGTGGGATAATCTTCGTCTGAAAAAGAGATAATCGTCCCCGGGAAGTCCCTGTCCTTTTTTGCCGAGGACCCCGCAACCGATAGGACTGCCTCTAGGTGCTCGCTTCTCTTCCTCCCGGTCACACGCCTTATCAAACCGCCCGAAATAACATCAATCACTCCCCGAGCAGGCTAGGTCTGAGTGGGTTGTGTGTCTCGAGCTTGAACTCTATCTTCCTCCCTCGGCTAAGCCTCGGTATTTTCCCTTCCTGCTACATACTGAACCAGCTTCTCATTCTGTATGTTTTTCTCGATTAGATCCCCCAGGTCAAGACACTCCTTTGTCGTATGGCCCGAACTCTGATGGTACTGGCAATACCTGTTCTTGCTCCTTCTCCCAGGCTTCGGCCTCGTGGTACAGGGCTCATAGAAGGGCTTGTTCCTGATGTCCTCCAATATCTTGGTTCGATTGGTATTGAGGGGGGGTGTAAACCCTGTTGACGCTTTTATTTGGGAAGGGTGGTCGGTCACTGCCCGATCCTCCGCTGTTATAGTTTTTCCTCCCTTGATTATTCGATCTCCCTTGATTGTTGTCTGACCGTTGACTGTTCTGCTTGTCTCTATCCTTGGACTTGTCGTGTAAAGGGGGCCTGAAGTTTTCCATGGCTTCTTCAATTGCAATGTACCCTTCAGCCCGATGAAAAGCTTCGGTCAGGTCCGAGGGTGGGTTAATCATGAGGTCTTTCATCAGCTTTTTTGACCTTCCTATATCCAGACCTGTTGTGAAGAATCCCAAGGCCTGTGGTGAATTCAACTCCGCCACCGATCCTACAGCTTCCCTAAATCTCTTGACATACGTGCCGAGAGTCTTATCCGAACGTTGCCTCACCTGCATGAGAGACGCAGTGATCTTTCCCCTTCTCCTGTTACTCCCGAACCTGGCATGGAATTTTTCTCGAAGATCGCTCCAAGAACTGATTGTTCCCGATGCCAAAGTTCCCATCCACTCTCTGGCACTCTTCTTCAGGGTAGTTGCAAACATATGACACTTAGCGGCATCCGAATGCCCATAATATGTCATTAACCTGTCATATCCATCCGAATGATCATACGGGTCCCCCATTCCATCATAAGTCTCCATCGGGGGCATCTTCTTCTTTAGGTCAGCAGTGACCTGATTAATCTCGGGCGAGAAGGGCGAGCTGTGACAGCTCGAGGGTGTTCCCATCGGGTATTTCACTGTCAGAAGCTTCTCCAACTCTGCTATTCGTCGAGCGAGGGGGTCGGTCTCCTCCTTACAAGGGGAAGGTCTGCGCCTGTCCCTCTCATATTCAGGGGATCCGATCCTCATCCTCTGTCCCGATCAGCCCGGATGATCAGACTTCCGTTCGGGGGAACGACTCCGTTTTCGGCTCCTCCTATCCCGAGAGTGGCTCCTATGTCTGTTCCTATTTTTCCCAGCCTCATCCTGACGTGGCAATCTGGATCGGCTCCGATGCTTACGCCTCTTTAAAGAGGCTTGTTGGCCGATTTATCGGTCAATATATTCGCGCAAGTATACGCGGCCAGCAAGTAATAAAGAGTAAGTAAAGATCGTTCCCACGGAAGAATTAACGGATAATAGGTCGCCAAAGCACTAGCTCATAATCATCTTAATCTTATTTAAACGGGCGAGAAGGAGAATGAATTATTACTACGTTAACTAGGCAAGAATTAAAACATGCAATAACTAATCCTAGGGTAAATTCAGATAATGAAGACATAGGATTACAATTTCCCCAACACTTCGTTCGAATCTCTTAACTCTCTCACTTAGAATAATAAACACTTAGAATTGACAACCGAGAAATCATGATTACATAATAGCCTCTTTCAATGGACAACTATGAATCTTCCTAATGCGGCATGTAGGTATATGTCTATCCTACACACTATCAAGCAACTAATATCCAGAACAATTAACAAGATACATGTCACGAAAAATCTCGTTAACTACTCTATTAATTACCAACTTTCGTATAGAAAGTCATTACGATTAGATTCTCAAATGGTTGCATACGACATTTAGGTATATTTCTATCCTAAACACTAACAAATTATCAACTCTTTAGGACAATGAATGAGACACACGTCACATAATCTCATAAATTACCCGTAAGAATCTCTAACTTTCGCATGATATCATAACTAGGTCTAAACCTATAATCCATTTGTCAAGTTCATACAGGTTCACAAGAAATCAATCTAAAAGCACAAGTTATGATAACCAATTCATAATAATAGCAAAGAGAGAGCAATCAATACAAACTATGTGTTGGGTTCCATTGAAACCCCAAAATATAAACTAAGTCATAAATAACTTGAATATATTATCCACAAGGTTCATAAACATCATCCAAATATACAATGAATACAAGGAGAATTAAGAGATAGAAATTGCAAATCTTAAGTCTTTCTCCAAGTGTGGATCTTTGTTGTTTATCCCCTGCTTCAATCTTCAAGTCCAAAAGAAACCCTAGAATCTACTAAACTAATTAAACCTAATCTACTCTCTAATCTACTCCTAATCTAACAAACAAGAAAGGAAAAGAGAAGGGAAAGAGGAATTAGGCCTAGGGTTTTTAGCTCCCAAGGGGGAGAGTCTCCGGCCAAATGAAGGGTTAAGACCCTTATATCATTTACTCCCCCGCGTCTGCTAAGTGAAAGTCAACTTGGTCAAAATTTCGAGATGGCGCGGCCGCGCGTAGTTTAGGCTTGTTCTTGGCGCGGGCGCGCGGCTTGGAGAAAACTAGCCTTTGCTTTGTGTATCGGCGCTGGCGCGCGTGCCTGTTGCCTTGTCCCAGCGCGGCCGCGCGGGACCTGTGCTGCAGGTTTTTCCTGGCTTTACTTTTCCTGCAGCTGCACGTGGCAACTCTTGACATCCTTAACAAGCAACGTGCCTCCTTTTAGCTCAAATGCAACAACACATTCCCATCTTGCCGCTTGACTTCATTGCATTGCCCTTTATACCATCATGCTATCAAGCTCTCTTTGCATCGTTTTGGCCTCGCAGCATCACTTCTATTTCCTCCTCGCCTATGCCATCGTCATGTTTTGAGCCAATTTCTGTGCTTTGCTCTAAGTAGCGTTATTTTACCCTTTTTAGCTCAAATTGCACTCATAGAGTTCCAAAACCTGAAAGTCACAAAAGAAAGGAAAAACGCATGAAAAGCACAATGGATACTTGAGTTTAAGCCATGAAATAAGCTGGTAACTATTCGAATAAGTGGTAATAAAACCACTTATCAAGGCTTCCTGTTCTCCAGCCAGCTTTGTTATCTGTAATTTTAGCTCCTCTTGTTGGAGACGCAAGGCCAGCATGGCATCCTTATTCTGCTGTATTTTTGTCAACAGAATAAACTGACGCAGGTCCTAGCTGTTCTCCACCCGATCCTTATCCCTTCGTTGGTAGGCCTGGGACTGATTGTCCTCAATGTGGGTGTGTTGGCTGGGAGCGAACAGTTGCCGTCGTGCCGACTGGGCCTGAACCGAATTGTCCTCCTGATTGATCAGTCCTAATCGGTCCTTGACCGACGCCCTGACCAAAGTCGTCGGGTGAGTCTTAGCCTTCTCCTGGTTTGAAGCTGCCCCATCCTTACTGGCCATGCCTTTCAACCAGAAAAGTGTAAAGTGATTGCTAAAGCACTAAAACCCTCCTTCTAGCGCCAATGTTAATGCCAAGTTTTGCCGGCGTGTCCAATCACCAAATCTACGCTCTTAAACCTGTACAATAACACGTCACAAACGAAGCTTGACGGCTTGGGCCGCCGGGTGATAGCTCCGGTGTGAGAATGAGTACAGGCTGATCACAAGATTTAATAATGGAGGCAGTAATATTTAGTGCTCATGTGAGTATTACCTGTTACCATTGGGTCAAGCCCTGTATTTATAGCCATTCTCACCCCCACTAGAGTCCATGTCCCAATCGGATTAGGACTCCTAAACATGGTAGTTACCATTGTTTGGGTCCAACGCAATCTCCTTCAAAAGTACAAGTTGGTAGTTATCCAACCACTTGCCTTATAGGAGTTGGTATGTAGGTATGATTAGGGTTTGAGTCCTTAATCATTTAGACTCCTTATTGCTCCGGGCTCCATCCGAGGAATGACCTTCGGTATGGGCCTTATTAACTGGCCTGGACTCCGGCCCGAATGGCTCGGTAGTCCGATTCCGATCACAACTAATCCAGTCTAGACTCTAGCCCGAAGGGCTCGGTAGTCCGACCCCGAACACCACCATATTGGTCTAGGCTCTGGTCCAGTGGACTAGGATGCCCGATCCGGATATTATCAATTGGGTTTGGGCTCCGGCCTAAAGGGCACAGATATCCGATCCCGAACTCTGCTACTCCAAGTTTGGCTTCGGCCCATTGGGCTCGATGAACTCCTCTCGACCCAGACATTCAGTCCATATAGGGGTCGGTGGGTTATATCCGAACACCTGAAAATGAAATATCCCAATCTAAAGATTTGATAGATGCTGAATCTAAAGATATTCAAGGTAACAACGAGTCTAAAGATCTACAAGGTGCTGAATCTAAAGATCATTATGGTGCTGAATCTGAAGATTTGCTAGGTGCTGAATCTCCTGCTTTTGGAGTAAAGATGATGAAATTCGGAAGTCTTGAACACCATGGAAGTACCGTTGAGATGATTGTATTTGAAGCTTTAGCCATTGAATGAAAGCAACGTATCGACATCTGCTTCTCCCTCCCTTCCGCGAGATTTTGCATTGCCACGGAGGTAGTGTACGTTGCGGTCACCGCTAGGATGAAGAAGAATATAGCACCGGAAAATCCCTACTTTGATTTCAACTGGTCTCTCTTTTTCATCTCACAAACCCTCATTAATTTGTTCATTTGTTGCCATTTATGCCCCTATCACCATTGAGATAGCTTCAATGCTAATTACAGATTCCCAATAAATAAAAATGTTATGGGCTTTTTATGGTTTGATGAGAACATATTTTGGGTTTCGGTTTGATGAGAATGAATTTTGGGTTTGGTTTGATCTGTACAAATTTTGAGTTTTGATTCTTGATGTGAACGAATTTGGGTTCCATTAGATGTGAAAGAATTTTGGGATTAAAAATAATAATAATTGATGTTTGAAGTGTTTTAATATTTTTTTTCTTTAAACCTAAATTTAATGATTTCATAATACGAATAATAATTATATTAATTTTCAAAAAATAAAAATAAAAATTAATTTTCAAAATTATAGTTATATTTTTGAAGTTTGAATTTTTTTTATGAATTTTTATTTTTAATTTTAAAATACTTATGAATAATGTTAAAGACATTACTCAAATTCAAAATTTACCTAAATTTCTCTTATTTTAATAATATATATAATATATTTTAATACAATAAAAGACAAATTTGTCAAAAAAAAATACTAATAATGTTTCATTATTAATGTTGAGGGTATTATGGCAATTTGCAAAGAAAAAATCAAACAAAAAATAGTTAAACCCATTTAATTTTCAATGTGGCAACAACTAATTAGGATGATAACAAATAAAGCAGCTGACGTGAGTATTTATTTAAAAATTAACGTAGATGTTCTGTTAAAAGTCAACTCATTTAAAAAATGAGTTAAACTGTCACTGATACTTTACGGGTAAAAAAGCGTCGTCGTATTAGTCAAAGTAAAAGACTAACTAGGACAGGGGACAGTTAAGACCGGTTAAGGCCACAACCCGACCGGCCCTCAGTTAGCAAGAATTTCGTCCACATGTCGGATCCGTAGGTCCCGCAAATATTCCATAAAAATCATATACTCCTATTCTATATTTTTATATATATATAGTAAATATATGATTCTCTTCTCCCATATTATAGCGCTACAATTCTCTGTGTTTTTTCCTGTCAATCGAATTTAAATTTATCTACAAATTCATTCATTCATTCGTTCTAGGTTTTTTTTCCTCCTCCCTTCAAATCAAATTAATTTCAATCTCTTTCTCTTGAAGCTGAAGCAAAAGCCATAAGAGTAATCAGTTTCTTATTCAATTTGATTACTTCTTCAACTATCTGTTAATTTGATTAATGTAGGCCTGTAGGGTATATCTCTTCGCATTTGGCGCCATTTCACATCGGTACAGGTGATTCATTGTTGTTTCCCCCCCTCGAAATTCCTTTGTTTCTTTGGTTTTATGTGATGTTTTTCTATTGTTTGTTTTGTTTTTAGTTGATAATCTTATATAATAAGCATTAAATTTTGCTTCAATTTTATTTTAATTTTTTTTCTATTCATTTGGGTGGGTATGTTTTTATCTAAAGGTTTGGATTGCCAATTTGTATCAAAGTCTGCATTTGTGATTTTATGGTTTTAGGGTTTATGAGCATGGTAGTTTAACTCTGCATTGATGAATGTGTATGTATAATAGTTAAAGATAATCCAGTTATAGTTATGATGATATAATTTTATTTTTTCATAAAAGATTTTTTATTAGATTAAAAAGTGAGTATAGATTAGGAGGACAAGGAATCCTTCAAACTCCAAAGAAATACAAGAGTTAAAAGAAATAAGTGCTGATAAAACACTTGCCACCAATCTCTGTGAACATCTAAAATATTAAGTCTTCTAAAGCCTCCCATAGCCAAAGACCACATTGATGTTAAATCCTGTCCCAAAAAAGAGGAAGAGAGAGACGGGTATCATTGAATATTCTAGCATTTCTTTTCGTCCATATGCCCCAAAAAATTGTGAAAACAACACACTAACAAAGAATCTTGGCATCCTTGTGTGTTCCAAAACCCTAAGACCTTACTTGAAGCAAACTCTCCAATGAGGCAATGAGTAAGGTGGAACTCAAGCCTCTTCAAAAATCCCCAAAAACAGTGTTTTGTATCTCTTTGTTATATCACCATGCAAAAAATAAAATAAAATAAAATTCATGGCACTTTGAACTTTGCCTGCACATCACAAGCGTTTGTACAGCCTTCACCTCTACAACAAATCATTATTATTAAGACAACTGAAAACTGCTGACATGGTTTGAAGTATCAAGCGATACTGGTACATATTGACGTAGCGGTACTGGCCGAGAAGTAAAGGTATTGTCCGATATTGGTATATACAAGATATAAAAAGAATTTACAATTTTTCATCAAGAAAATGCTAACAAGAACAGCAACTATGTATCATATAACTTGTATAATGTTATATGTATTACAAGACAACTTTATAAGTATTTATTCATTATTTTACTTATTCTTATTTTTTTTCAGTTACATATAGTTTTTTGTTGTGTATCGCTCGATATCGATACCAATACCTGATATTGACTGTCCAATACGTCTTCCGATACCGCGACTCTAAACCCAGACTGCTGACCAAACAAAAGCCTTGATTTTCAAGGGAATCTTGACCTTCCAAGTAAAGAAGATAGGCGGAAGTCTTTAGGAGATAGAATACAAATAGCGGAATTAGATATTCCATAAAAGACTTACACTAAAAATTTATAGAAGAATCCAATGACCACAATCTCTTATCAGGATTAGAGAAAGAAAGAGAAACCTGATTGAGTTGGCCCAAGCGAACAATTAAGTAGTAGCCTCACAATCATTTATTTACTTGAAATAAAGAAAATTCTAAAGTTATTATGATATATAGAGTCATAGACATAGAATTAATAAACAATTCCGTTCAGAGGAGTTTTAACCTTTAACTATTGAAAAGTCATATGGGGAAAACTGAGAGATATGTAAATTAAATACAATCTAAAAAAAGTAAATAATTTGAGTACTTGACAAATTATCAGAAATATTAGAGAAGAACTAATTTACTGTATGAAAGTAAATTTTATTTTTTGGGTGTGGCAGTTAATTGAAAGTATCTGACGGGCATGTATTGTGAGAAGTGTTGATGGTAATCGTATCCAATATGGTTTTAATTCATTTATTAGGTGTTTTTCCATATTCTGTAGTTCATAAGATGGCTTACATATTTTGTGCTATTGAGATTTGGAAAGCACATTCTACATTAAAATGCTTCATGGATTCCATAGAGCAAATTCAATTTACTCATGTGAAATATATTTACAGGCCATTTTAGATTCTTTGCTTCACTTTCTAATAGCTAGAAAAAATGATCTTCTAGGATGGCATTTTCTTTGGACATTTGTACTGTAGTTTTATTTCCATCCCCTCTGTATTTACGATAATATTTACCATTATGCAAGTGATCATGGAATATTTAGCTTTTTATGTGCTTGCTGCTTTTTTAAGTTGAGTATATTCAGGACTAATTTTGTATACATGAATATTTTGTACTAAGGTTAGTGCCCCGCTCTTCTACATTAACCCTATGCTTTTGCATGTTCCTCATCCCTCCTCTCTTAACAAGTGAAATTAAACCCAAAAAGAATGAGAAAGGGGAGCCATATTACTAGTAATAGGTAAACATTTATGTTGGTTAATGCTTGTGCACAATCTTATGGGCCAACAATATTTTTTTTTTCTACTGTAACATATACACCTTTGCTGGACTATTTCAAATAGTACAGTGATTTTTTTTTTTGCAGCTTCTGGACCGGTGTGCCACTTTTTTCACCCTACAATATCAGTCGTTCTGAGAATTTACTGGCTTTACTCATGCTATTTTTGGGTAATGAAACGTCTTAAGGTTTCAGATATTGTGGAAGGAGATGAATGTATCTGGTTTGTTGACTTCTGCTGGAATAAATATAGCCTTGTGCACTGCGCTCTCCTCACTGTATTCAGTTTTAAGAAAACAACCAGGAAATGTAAGTGTGTACTTTGGGCAAAGGTTTGCTCAAGTACAATCAAAAGATCAGGCTCCTTTCTGCTTTGACAGACTTGTTCCTTCACCTAGCTGGATAGTTGAGGCTTGGGAGACATCTGAACAAGATTTATTGGAAATTGGGGGTCTAGATGCAGTTGTTTTTTTCAGGATAGTTGTTTTCAGGTTAGTATATGCTTCCTTAACGTATAGCAGTGAGTATTTTCACTTGCATTACTCCTTTTCCAACTCTTGATACATGGGTTGAAATTATTAATCTATTGAAAAGTTTGTGAATTATTTGAATCTTTTATGATGTTGCAGGACTATTCTTATTGCTCGTAGTGCACTAGAGATTACCGTAGTTTCTTCTCTTGTAGATTTACCATTCTGTTACTATGCGACTCTTGACCTAAGTGTATGACAACTTTCTGGCAAATACTCTGTCATGTTTTTGGGAAATTATGTTGGGGATAGATACTTTGTATTAAGAGAGACAAACATCTTCCTCTACTATATGTAGGATAATAATTATTGCACATAGGCGGACGTAGACTTTTTTGAGTTAGTGGTGGGGCAGGAATGTAAGTCAAAGATCATAATATATTTATTCTCATGAGAAAAAAATAAAGTTTAAAGTGCTTTCAATTTGGAGTGATTGCAAGTATGCCACTCTTAAACATCATTAAACACACTGAAGCATTTTTGCACTACAGATGCTAAAATACACCTCTTTTTATGCATGTTTGGGAAACAAGTTCTGCTTTACTTGCTAGTATACTTACCATAGGAACTGCATAATTTCTATGCAGTATCAGGGTATTCTCCATTGCTGCTGTTATTTGCATTTTTCTTGTGCTTCCACTGAACTATTTTGGTCAAGCCATGCATCATCAAAAAATTCGTGCAGAGTCACTAGAAGTGTTCACCATCGGGAATGTTAAAGAAGGATCAAGATGGTATGATTCATCTCTATATTTTGATGATCATCTTTGAGATTGAATTATTTACTTTTAAACTTCAAGAGGTATTGGATGCTTACTTATGCAGGCTTCCAGGCATTGAGTAATTGTAGTAGACAAACTAAAATGGGATAAATGTGGCTATACAGAAAAACAAAATGATTATTTAGACCTGATGGCCTGTAATATATATTAAGAATGATATGTGTAGTCCTGCTTTCAGTCGGTGGTTCTTATTTCTGGCAGGGGAATTCTCCATAGCTTATATTCTTTGTTTATGGTAAGAACTTGTAAAGAATTGATAAATCCATTTCTGGTAATCTTGATGTTTTCCCTTAGTTAATGATCAGGGAATGGTTTCACATTTAACCAATTTCACTAATTGTGATTCCAGATAAGGAAAAGTGAACTTTTTTAGGTCAAAATATTTTACCTATCAATTGCTGTGTTCTTTCTACCTTGGTTCACGTTGTTTGCTGATTTATCTTTGCACATTCTTTTCAGGCTTTGGGCTCATTGCCTCACATTATACATTATATCCTGCTGCGCATGTGCTCTCCTATACATCGTAAGGATTTTAAATTCATATTTATTATGTAATTAGTGTCTCTGTATTTAACACCATGTTTGTGAGTTTTATTTTGGGGGGAAGGCAAGCTAAAGAAAGTAACAGAAGGGAAGGGACAGTTATTACTTGCCGTCCAAATCTCGTGATTGTGAGTTTTTTTTAAGAGGGGAAGGGGAAGGATTTGGAGGTAAACTTACTTTCCCATAAAAAATCTCACCCCCCCCCCCCCACCCAAAAAAAAAGTGGAAGGATTTGTAGGGATAAAAAGGTGGGAAAGTTCACTTAAATAAACTTCTCATGATACCAAAATTAAGCTTTGAAAAGCAAAATTTATTTTATATTAAATAATGTACTTTAGCTATTACTTTCCCTTTCCTTCTTCTAAACTCACAAATGAGGTAAATCACACCAACTTACCCTTCCCTTCTTAAACTCATAAAAATGACAAGGTAAAGTTATAATTATAATCCCTTCCCTCCCCATCCCTCCAAACTCATAGAGTAGAAAGGGCCTTTGGGAAACTTATATATTAATAGTTATTATTTTCTTGCACATTCTCTAAATTATTATGTAATTGTTGTCATTTGGTGTAGGAAAGTAAAAGTATTGCAAAGATGAGGATGACATATATTGCTGGTACTCGTGATAAGTTAAGTCGTTTCACAGTTCTTGTTCGTGCTATCCCGTGGTCAGGAGAATCGTACAGTGATTCTGTAACCAAATTCTTCACAAATTACTATTCTTCAAGTTATTTATCACACCAAATGGTTTATCTCCCCGGTACAGTTCGGAAACTTGTGGTGAGCTCCTCACTTAGATAAATAACTATTGACTTTTTAGTTATTTTCTATTTCCTATAATACATTTAGTAATATATGTATCTATTATGTACGATATACTATTTGAAGCACAACAAGGTGTAAAGAAGGAATAATTATGATAAAAGGAATAAGCCCTCGGGCGCTAATGGTATAAACCAATGTAATAATCAATCAATACATCAAATACGAATTTTATCAATGGTACATCAATTTATACTTTATATAGGACAATAAGAAACTCTAACTCTTGGAAACCAAATAAATACTACTTAAGTGACTTAATTCAAACTGAAAACAGATGCGGGACAAAATACTTATAATTTTGCATTTTGGATTTTATACTAAACCACTCTAAAAATAATAAAATATTTTAAACCTCAATAAAATCCCAAATCCAAAATTATAAGTATTTTGTCCTGCATCATATTATGCATGGATAAGATTTTTGTCGTCGCGAATTCTTCAACTGTGCCAGAAAAAAAAATAGAAGAAGCATTTGACTCCTTCATGCAATTAAGAAATAGATTCAGATTAATTAGTAGATTGTGCATTATACTATGATCAACTTTTTGAAAATTTTCAATAATATTAAAAAAGGACTTCTGTGACTTATTTGTCAACTTTTCCACTTTCACACATAAAAACACCAAACTCTGCCTTACGTAAAGTACCAAAAACAACAAATAGTGGACTTAAAATAAAAAGCATTCTCGGCGTAAGCGAAACCAGTGGTTTCTTGGTTTGTATAGCTGGAAAAGTCAAGGTTCTTCCACGCAATAATTCTACCAAAGGAAATCCTATTACAAGACAGGCACGACTCAAAATCCCGTGCTAAAGACTTGGAGGTTCAAGTCCTATAAAGAAAATACCTATCAAAACCGATCGCAATAAAAGAGCCCAATGCACAAAAAATGCATGTTGGGTCTTTAATAGGGCATTTAGTACATGTGGCTATTCATGCTTCTCTCTTCTAAATAGATTGAATGCTATCATGTCACCATTACTACAATTCTAAAAAAATGTTAGAACTGTATTTGGAAACACAAAAACTAGCTTAAAAGTCATCGTTTTGAAAATGCATCTCTATTTTAGGAACAAAGGAGTAAATGGAAAAAACTTTCTTGTACAACATTTTGTTAGAACTCTCATACAAAATTGATATTTCGATTGTCTACAGTTTTAAGGTCCACTTTCAACCTCAGCCTGGTCTTCATGTGGCTCCATAACATCTTCAAGTTTCTCAAGAGAAGATTAATGTATTAATTAGCAACCAGTGACACACGCGTTGCGTGTGTAAATTACTTTGGGTAAAAAAAATTCTTATAAAATTTGAAGACCTAAATAAAAAGACATAAAAAGTGTGGAAAGGGATGATTGATTAAAGGGAGATTGTTTCAACCCTCCATATGAGTTTGTTTTGTATATATATAGATGGTTGATAGATAATCAGATTGATAATATGGTTTACACCCAGGATCTTAATATAGGTGTATTTCATATTGATATAACATTTTAATCAAAGAAGTCCTTCCAAACTGGTATTTTGTTAAATTTTATTAATATGCATTAGTGATTGGATTGTTTGTGTATCATCCTTAGCTTTTCGCTGTTTGATGAGTTTTTCTTTCATTTCCTATAGGTATAATATCCGTCTTTTGTGAGAATGTTTGACCTTAATCTTCTGGTGAATGCTCAGTTTTTGTTTGTTGACCTTGACTACTTCCAGAATGATGCTGAGAAGATGTACAATATGCTCAAGTACCCTAATTTAAGTCAACAGTGCGGATCAAGTTTCGTAAGATGTGGCCTTTGTGGAGTTAGTGGAAAGCCTTTCAGGATCCTTTCCAAGGGAACAGAAATTGATGAGGGGAGCCGTGGCATTACTGAAGATTTACGAGAAAAGGTCACTTTTACACTGTTGCTGATTCTAGTTGTGAAGTTATTTGACAATTTTATGCATCTCAATCATAGTAACTGATATGTTTGGTGTAAGACTATCAAAGTTTCATGTCGTCATATTTCCTATAAGTATTGTGGAGAAATAAAGAAGGAAAGATGTTTTCTATTATATATCTTACAATGTACAATAGAGTACTTAAAACTGCAGTGCATTTGAAACGAAAATCAATCATCCCTTAATCACCTTAATCATGCAATCTCCCTTCAATCATTCAATCCCCCTAAACATGCAAGCTCCCAAATCATGCTATTAGAATAATATCCTAGAATTCTCTAGATTATCTACTAACACTCCCCTTCAAGCTGAAAGTCTTATATTATGATTTATAGCTTGTTACAAAACATAATCCCAAAACTAAAAAGATTTAAACCAAACTTAAAAAGGAAAATATTTTATCTCCAATACTCCCCCTCAAATTGAGGTCCCTCTTCAATTTGTATGAATAAAATAAAAAGAAAGAAAAAGAATAAATGATGTGTATGTGCAAAGTTAATTCTCACCCTCAATACATAACTTCACATTCACTTTCTAAGGATATTATGTTCAGGCAATAACGAAGAACACTTATCTCCAACAAAAACGATGAAGGACTCATTGCTTTCCTCAATAACAGAGGACTTTTAAGTCTCCCAACAAATCGAAGGACACACGCCTTCCTCAAACCTCTGCCCCATGAAAATCATTGCTCTCTAATCAACAACCCATTTATATATTTCATCCTGAGAAATTAACTTCTCTGGACATTGTTGCCTTTTTGAAAACAAGAAAATAAAATATAAAAAAAACTCTAACTCCAACAAAAAAACTAGAACTGAACCCTAGCCACCTAATTTTTCTTTAAAATGAAGTTAAACAATAAAAAGAAACGATCCTTCGCCAACTATGTGCTGGTGGCGAAAGCAAAATCTTTTGATTTGATTGCTAAGATCAACCAAGCTTTGATACCATGCGGAGAAATAAAGAAAGGAAGATGTTTTCTATTATATATCTTACAATGTACAATAGAGAGCCTTTATATAGGCTTAGAACTGTAGTACATTTGGAAAGTAAATCAATCATTCCTTAATCATGCAATCTCCCTTTAATCATGCAATCCCCCTAATCATGCTATTAGAATAATATCCTAGAATTCTCTATCTACTAACAAGTATTCTTTGTCAGCGACATACCCTGTTGTACTGGCATAGAATGCATGGTACTAAAAAAAAGCACTAGTGGTGATTCTGGATAGTGCTATGATGCTTATTGTACAATTTTTTCGGTCTTATTATGTATCTTTTCCTATTACCCTCTATACGTGCTTCAGATTAGGTGGTGTTGAAATTTGTTTCCATATAAAAAAGTCAGCTAGAACAAGAAGATTACTGTTCTATGTCAATCGTTTGAATTGACCAGTAATACGTATTTAATGGTTGAAACTTCAGTTCACTATTTTCCTCACCTTCAGTGACTTGGCAATTTCCATAAGCTCCAATTCATCCACTGTAGATCTGCATCTTAAAAGTTTTGGGATAGTTTGAGATTTCTCAAAGGTCGTAAGTGGTACTTAGGTACAAGTTTTCGAATGTTCAGTACACAGCAAGATGTCAGCAAAGTAGACAACCATGAATATTCTAATGAATGGTTTCAGTACCTTTTATGCAAATCTCATTGAATCACTTAGAGAGGCTGAATTTTTGATAGGCTAATCATTCATTCTTGAGTCCTCTGTTTTATTCCTCTGATTTTTTTTAATAACCATATTACCAGCAATTTTTAATAAATTTTACCTTTTCATCTGGGTGTATTGTGTGGACAAACCTACTATCCCTTCCTATAATTAATAGTGTTAGTACCTGACGCTAAGCTCTTCCTGATCCTTCAGAGTAAGGCAGTAGTGTTTAGGTTTAATATTGCTTTCATTTCCATGGCATTCTGAAGTCTCTCCAAGAGTTCTCACACATTCCAACTATTTGTTTTTCGCATGTTGGGATGGATTTTTAACTAGGATATGTGGGGGAGCAGCCCCACACTGAAATTGTTTATTGATTGCTATTTTATCTTTTGTACTTGACATGTTTTCTGTGAGAAGGCCCTGAAAAGTATAAATTTTCCCTTAAATCCCAAATTCCTTAAATTCTACAACTATACATACATCTACGTATACTTTTTAACGTAATTCAGAATGGTTTTCCATCAAAATTATGTGACTCGACTTATTGACTCCTTGCAAGTGAGTGTTAATTTAACCAACGTTATGAATTGCCATGTGTTTGCTATTGGAACTTCATAGTAACATTGATTCGGTTGTTTGCTCGTGGATCATTGTCAAACCACAATGTGAAAGTACACGTATTTCAGGGTGTCCAAGTGTATATTCTAGAACATTACGTATGGTTGTTTCTGTGGTCATTCCTTGTGATCACTATCCGTGTTTATAATTTACGTGATATACGTATCTATGTAAATTTGGTTATCACTTACAGAAATCCATATTACTGGGCAAAGTTTCCTGCCCTGCTAGGCCTAAACCCCTCCATCAATCCCTATCTGCTCTTCCTCTTTTCTACAGTGATATTTATTTATCGACTCTTTTTCAGAAAGACTGATAATTCTGTCACCAAGTAGGAATATACTTGAAAAACTTGAATACCCAAGACTTCTTAAGATAAACCTTTGGCAGATTGCAATCTAAATACTTGGAACTTTCATGCAGGAGTGTGCAGCTGCTTTGGTTTTTTTCAGGACTCGTTATGCTGCTCTGGTTGCTGCACAGGCTCTACAATCACCAAATCCCATGCTTTGGGTTACAGATTTGGCTCCTGAACCGCCAGATGTTTTTTGGGCAAACCTTTGTGTACCATACAGATTGCTTTGGGTGCGTAGGATAGGGACTCTCATCGCTTCTCTTGTCTTCATGGTTTTCTTCTTTGTGCCCGTGTCATTTGTACAAGGTCTTGTCCACCTAGAGAAGCTTAAAGAAAAATTTTCATTTGTGAGGAAGTTGAGCAATGAGAGGTATGTAACACTTTGAGTTGAGTACCAACTTTTCAAGTTCGATTTGTAAATTTTTTATTAGTATCTTTTAAATCCAGACAGAGTCAAGCTCATACCAATGAATCAACTTCAAGAACTCTTGAGCATATATAATAAATATATATTGTATGTAAATTATGCCAATTTTCTATATTATACTCCCTCCGTTCCAAAATATAAGATAAAGTTTGACTTCTTTAAAGTCAATTTGAGATATTTTCTAATTCAGATTGATGTGATTCATTAGACATTTGAAAATAATAAATATTGTAGTAAGTAGTAGTGTAGTACTACTTAGATATTTACAATTCCCATAATTGTATTGTCTAAACTAAATTAATTCATATTAGTTTTGAATTTGACTTGCGAGCTATACTTGTTTGTTTATAATCCTAGCATCAAATGATATATTAACTTTTTTAGATATTTAATAGAATATAAATATTAGGTATAGTTGATCTGTAAACTCTAAAGTACACTAGATTTCAAGCAACTTACCCTTTCTAATTTACTTGCAGGAACTTTATTTTTGATATGGTTACGGGATATCTACCAAGTGTGATGTTGATGTTATTTCTTTACATTGTTCCACCGATAATGATGACTTTCTCAGCAGTAGAGGGTCCTATTGCCCGTAGTGGCAGAAAAATAAGTGCATGCATCAAAGTCTTATACTTCTTGATATGGAATGTCTTCTTCTCTAATATTTTGTCAGGCTCTGTTTTGGAGAGGTTTGATACAATTACAAGTTTGAAAGACATTCCTTTGCAACTTGCCGGTGGTGTACCATCAATGGTGATTATTCTTCTACTTGGTTAATTTTTAACTTTATTATCACAATTTCATTCAACTCCCTAGCGAACCAAGGTTTATGTTCTTTCCAAAGTATTTGACAAATTTATAGCTCCAACTGACCCTATGTGCCCATGTTTAAGTATATGGATAATGAGGAACTCTTTATTATATGTAAACATGTTTTTCTTTTGGGTGTAATATTTGCCTTCAACATCGTACTGTAAACTGAAGCCTCTCGTGCGAGAATATACGGGATATTTTCCTTTCCAATAAAAGAAGGTTTTGGGTTGGATGGCTATCATTCATTGCTGAGTCTTGCAACGCATGCATGTCAAATCTCTCAGCTGTTTAGTTTTCTTGAGCATGTATGCTTTTGTTTTGGCTGACCTCCACTAGCCATTCAGTTGACAAGTGAGTGAGGGTGTGAGCTTTCCCTACATAGGTAAAGGGAAGCCTCTCAAGCTACTATTATGCATACAAGCATCTCCACTCATTTCCACGTGGCTTTGTGTTAGATACTCTGACATGATAAATATTTTGAAGTATAAATGTTTAGTTGTTGATAAAGGATTTACCGCAATAATACAAATTTGGTTGATTCAAGCGTTCATAAGTAAAATTATACAATGGTCTAATGATTACTCACTATGGATTCAAATTTTGCAGGCCGTCTTCTTTATGGCTTATGTTTTAACATCAGGGTGGACGGGTTTGGCTTGTGAATTAATGCAGCCTTTTGTCCTTCTGTGCAACTGGTTGGATAGATGTTTGTTTAGAGGCAAGGATCTTATATCTTATGGCCCGATGACTTTTCCATACCACACCGAAATTCCAAGAGTCCTCCTATTTGGACTGCTTGGCTTCACTGCTTCTGTAACAGCACCTCTAATTTTACCCTTTTTGATGGTTTACTTTTTCCTTGCCTATCTCATTTATCGTAATCAGGTGAGCATTCTTTACATAGTTAATCTACGTCACTTTTCTATTTTGACGTTGCATATAATGGTGTGTGCATGTGTGGAGGGTTTATGTGTATATACTCATTCTAAATTTAGACAACATGATTCATGAAGTTCATTTTGGAGCCTTGAATTAAATTGATGCATGAAATTGTAACAAAATTGATAGTTTCTCTCTTTTCATAACAGATTTTTTATTTAGTTTCTCTTTTTGTTTTTCAAGTTGAAGCTTTAAGTAATTCATGACTATAATAGTATCATCAACTGAGGAGAGGATTCCTAAGTTTCACAGATTCTAAGCGCGAATAATTTTTTTCTTACCTTGTTTATGTCGTTTTTCCATATTTGAAAGCATGATTATAAAAGTAAAGGAGGCTAACCTCTTATTTTGGAGAGCAATAAAGTACAAAGCTGCCTGTAGAATATGGGATGTTTTGCACATAGAGAAACATGACCATTGTCAGGCCCCCAAAAAGTCCATGAATTCAGACCATGGCTGGTAAGAAAATCTAGGAAAGCCAAAACTCCTGGTTCACCATTTCTGTCCGGCCACTAAAGAAAGTGGATTTTTTTTTGTGTGTGTGTTTAAGCTCGACTTGATGAAACTTTATCCCATATACTTGCCTATTGTTCTCTTCTCTTAGTGATGGGATGTATCCTATGATGAGGCTCATCACATTTTCGGACACTTTTTAGAAATTACTCAAATTAGGTTTCTCTATTTTAAGGACATATCTACTGTATTTGAAATTGTTTACTTTTGTTCAGTTGAATGTAGGAAACTTAATTCAGCCTTTCTTCTTTCTCATAATATTTGTTTTTTTCACTTTCTGGAAGAATTTAATTCCTTACAATTATTTGCGCTTGTATCTTACAAGTTAGAATTGTACCTTTCAGTTTATCAATGTATATGTCACAAAGTATGAAACTGGGGGACTTTATTGGCCTATTGCGCATAATGCAATAATCTTCTCATTGCTGCTGATGCAAACAGTAGTTTTGGGAGTCTTCGGGATTAAAAAAGCACCAATTGCTTCTGGTTTCACCATCCCACTGATCATTTGTACTCTCCTTTTCCACATCTACTGCACGCAAAGGTTTTTACCGTCGTTTACAAACAATGCTGCACAGGTATTTGCTGAAAAACCAACGTTACTGTCAAAAACACCATCTCTCTCTCTCTCTCTCTCTCTATATATATATATATATATATATATATATATATATGTTTAATGTAAATTTGTTCACCAGATTGTCATGGAGATGGATAGGCAAGACGAGCAGTCTGGAAAACTGGAAGAGATTCATCAACAGTTGCATGCGGCCTATTGTCAGTTCAAATCCACTACCCAGGACTCATCTACAGCTGCCCATCTAGATGAGGTTGAGAATGGTAGACAAATGGAAGAGATTGGCGACCGTTTGCGTTCAGCTTATTGTTCGTTTAAATCCACTTCTTACGACTCGCCTATAGCTGCTGGGAACCTGGACCAGTTTGAGAATGGCGATGATCACAGGCTCCAAGACTCTAAATTAGGTGACTAACACATAATTTATCACTCAAAACTCTTACTTTTAGACCCCCTTGTAATAAATTTTTTGACCGTCTATGCCAGATATTTTGCAGTAAATCGATTGCCACATGGATTACAGGCTGAGCTTCGCCACGCCACGAGGAAATATAAGAATCAAAGATTAATACACAATGAGCTGTATTCTGATGTGCAGATTCATTCTTTTATGGCCAAAACATCACTGCCTCTATTTTGCTGGAGAGAATTGTGTGTAAACGCCTATACAAAAAGTAGGATTTCGAGGTACTTTCTTCATGTAAACAACTGTAGCGCTTGACATGTGTATGTAGATATAATGTTTTTATCCTGGTCTAAGGATTCATTTTTGTATAACTAATTAGTAGATTTGTTCTGCTAATTTTGGAACAATGTACAGGCAACAAAAGTACTCTTGGGTTACGCTCTTCCTGTTTTTCTATCCATATTACGGGAGTGGTTAGCATGAAGTTAACTTTGGTTAATTGATCAACTACAGTGTCGACACGCAGGCGGGAGGTGATCTCTCCCTCTGCGTGTCAACACTGTATTGGTCACATAAATAACTTACCATGAAGTTAACTTCATGGTAACCGGATCCGCATATTATACTCCCTCCCTTTCCAATGAGTTCCATTTGCCCTTCTTTTTTATTTATTTTTTACTCTTTTCATGGTAGTATAAAAAAATGGCACATTCTTAATTTTATCGTCACGGAATGGAGGGAGTATATAGATTAATAGACATGTAAGCTAGCAACTATATGCAGCGCAGGGACCTGCTTATCTGCTAAATTGTTAGTGCAGGGGGAAAACGGCCCTTTTATTATTCTTGAATTCAAACAAAATAAAATTCTATTACTCTTAATACTTTTTATTAAATTGTGTCGTCTTTAGTGCAATAATATGATACAAGGTTGCCCCTCAAAAGGTCGAATTATAATTGCATTATAATTGCGTAATCTAACTTTGCACATATTTGTCAACATGTATATCATTTTTTCCTTCAAAAATAACTAATACTTTTACTTGAATATCTTTTTCTTTTCTTTTTTCCTTTTTCCTTTTCCTTTTCAAATATTATAACAATATTTTGTTGAGAATTTTCATGTCATGTTATTTTTCGTGTCAACAATTGCACATGTACTCAATTGCAAATGCCACTTTTTAGTAATTTTATGTAATATTATATGACCAATGAAATATTTAAGAGTACATTTTTATTATATATATATATATATATATATATATATATATATATATATATTGTTAAATATTAAAAGAATAAAAGATTATTTTATTTGCCGCTATCTATCATTTTGGACCATAATTTTTGGCGACACACATGCATAACATAAATACATTAAACTAAAAAAGCACAACTCACAAGTGTATATCACTGAGATACCCTCAATACTCCAATTTTTAAATAACATCATAACCAGAATTTGATATACAAAAATTCTTGGTAGTTGACTGGATGGATGTACATATCCTTTTTCAAAAACAAACAAACTAGTCACATTTTAGAAGCAAGTTAATTTTATATATTTCGCCCCCCAACCCACCACCCCCTACCCCCTCCCCCCCCCCCCCTCGCCACTCCTCCCTCCCCTTTTAGAATATTTCAAGCTTAGACCCTGACTAAAGAAATTGCATGCGTACCGTACACGTTGGGTCGTTCTCATCATCATTCATCCTCCTCCACAACCATGAAAGTTGCACCAAACCACCATTTGCAACGTGCAAAAGATATTATCGTCTTCCTGGTGTGAAAACAATGGCGCCCCAACCTTTTTTGCCATTCTCTTCTTTAGTTCTTCATTTCTGTCCTGCGTTTCTCTCTCCGTGTTTTAGCGTTACAGTAATACTATGAACACAAACTATATACAAAAAATTATGTACAAACAGTATAAAAAAAAGAGAGAAAATGAGGACCGACTTATTGTGGAATGTTTTAGACATTTTTATCGATAAACAATACATGAATCCTACTTTGTATACAATTTTTTGTGCACAAAGTATTGTCTTTTAGCGTTTTGTTCGTCTGTTGCTATAAGTTAAAACATTTTTTTAAAGGGGCACCATTTACTATACTACCCCTATACTAATAAAGATTTCCAAAAATCAAGGGCTAATATGTACTTAAAGCACAAGGAACAAAATTATTCTTAAATTGTTAAAAAGAACCAAGTTCTCGTAATTATCTTAAATTTGTCATTAATATTTTTAAAGACTCTTTTACAATTATGTAACAAAACATTATTTTAACAAAACTTTTGTGAAAAACTCTACACCCCACCCCACCCCACCCCACGCCACCGCACAACTTTGTCAAAATTAAACATGCTTCTCAAGAAAATTATTACAAAAAAAAAACAAGAAAAGAAGACAATTTTTCTGGACCAGAGTTGGAGGACGCAAATAAACATATGGGATCTTGACCATTAATACATTGGAGATTAAGTTTTTAATCTTTGAGATCCATAGCAGCAGAAACTTCATCCAGCAAGGGGTTGTTTTCCATCATCTCTCTCTATCATTTTCTTCCTTTGAATTTCTCCATGGCCACAAAGTTTGCAATAAACCACCATTCGCAACATGCAAAAGAAATACTTGTCTTCCTACTGTAAAGCAAGTCGCCAGAATCTTAACAAGAACGAAGAAGCAACACACACCCAAAAGGTTCCAGCTCAGGCCTCTCTCCTGCATAACTAACAAGTCAGATGAGATGGCCAGAAAGGAAGAAAAAAACAGAAAAATAAAAGCAGCACATACCTCGAAGTTTGGAAACAATTCCTGAGACGTCTCTTTTAAGAACATGGCCGTGATGCAGCCAACAAAGAGTCCAAAGGGAACAAGCAATTCCTTGTTTGTGGAGATAGAGAATATGATATCTGATATAGAACCAACAATAAGCAGAGCGACTAGAGACCACTTCAATGCCTCTTTCCCAGTTACCAGAAATTGCTTTAATGCTATAGCTTCTGCTTTCTTCCATGGGAAATCTTTAATTGGGTTAGGAATGACATCCCACAGTTTCTTCCTAACATAATCCATATGCAACTTGATGTTTGAAGGGTCACAGAACTGTGCTGTTGTTGGTAGTTTCAACGAAGAGGTGACAGAAATGGGGCGTCTCCTGACATTTATTAGCAAATGGCTATGGAGTTGACAAGATTGGCTTCTCAATGATTTCATCTGCATAATGAAGCAACAACAATGATACACATAATATTATTTTTTTCTTGCAAATTATTACCCCTTTTATATAAACTGACGAGGAAGGTTCCCCAAACTTGCCAAATATTAGTTTCCTTGTTTGTTAAGAATGATCGTTTCCTTCGTTTTTGTTTATTAGTCAAATTGACCCTATTCCCTAATCTGCAAAAGTACTTTGATGTTATCAACCATTTCCAGACAGCTAAAGTACCATTGGAATAAGGAGTTTCTAGACCAGTACACATAAGAATTGCATAAGGCATATGCAAGCGAGTCACAATTACTTATCATGCTAGAATCAATTTTCTAACTTTAGAGAGAAAGGGAGGAGAAAGGACTAGTAACCAGTAACTATGCTTGAATTACTATAAGCATATAGTAGTCATTATGTTCTAACTTCTAAGTTCTAACCAACAAGAAGTTGAAAAAATCAACAGAGCGACAAAGACAAATCTTTGCTTGGTGATGTCAAGGCCTCAATTTTATTCACACCAAATCCATTAAACCCTCGAAGAACTCCAGAGTTGGGCATGAAAGTATCTTTATACACTTCAACCTTATTTCCAAAAAGTAACTCCAAACTCTGCATGTATGGGTTTTTTTTGGCTTGAACGGGAAAAACTTCTCAAGAATGAATTGAAAATTTAAACTAACCACCAATCATCCATAAACATAAACTGATTTCAGATGAATATACCCACAAAAGATTACAGTAGCTAATGGATTTCTCTCTCCCTAGTATGAAGTAAGAGATACCTTGGCTCCATTTGAATGACGAGAAAGGAAAGGAAAAGGCAACGAAAGTAACCGTCCATAATAACTGACCATCATACAGGAACTGAACAGTTAAGCTTTTGCCAATGTTCTACACCTGAAGCTTTAATGTTTCTCTTTGTTATTTTGCTATCACAAAATTATATAAACTGAAGATCTATAAAGAGGAACTGGGAACTTATCAGCGTCCTCATTTCTCTCAGATATCCCAGATGTAATGATGTGACCTACATTAGTCAGAGGACCTTTGACGATCATACAAAGACATACCCATAGAAACAAGCAAATGAGTCATGCTTGGGGGCACAAATAATGTTCAATTGGAATTTTTTTGAATGAGGCTTCATTTCTGAGATACTCTTAGTTAGGCTCTCCAGTTACTCTACGAGGCATTATCCATTAGCCATGTACTACCGCTCCAAATCTTCTTCCGTCTATTTACTACCTTTTCCCTTCCTATTTCTGTTCTTTAACGTATTGTGCAAACCCTTACTACTGTACATAGTACATACTCTACCTATACAAAAATGAGTCTCATTTTAAGAAACTATACATTGTTTGCGGAAAAATTGCCTATTTTCATATAACCTATTTGACTGAAGTACTCAATTTTATATGAATATCAATATTAAATTTCAAGGATTAATTTGGCTCTTTGTTTAAATTATATTTGTAGAAAGAGGACTCCCATTTTGGGACACACAACAAAATGAAAATGGAGCTCTCATTCTGAAAAAGTGGGAGCATTACTCTATGAATTTCATAATATTGTTGTACAGGTTTATCCTATAAAACATGATTGTAAAGTTTTACTATGTTCTTTTTCTGCAATAAAGTCAAAATTCACATTTTGTCAATTAGAAAATCTAATTGATAACTGGACTACTTGATCATCTTCTTTTCAACCAAATTATAAACTCCTAGTACCACCAAAAGAGTCTCATTTCCACATTTTGAGATCAATTCGCGAAATCTTAAAATCTAATATCAATAAGATTATGTAACAGAACTCATCCCAAGGGCAGAACTCATAGCTCATAGGCGTCCCCAATCTCTACATAAAAACACCAGTATCCCATACTACTTAAGTGGGACTGCATTGTAGATTCATTTAAGTTTTCCAAATATAATTTTTTTTAAATTAGTAGCGCTTTTTTGAATAGTTTGCGACAATTACAATCAACTAAAATCAAATCAAATCAAACGAATTCATATCAATTTTAAGTTTTAGGAATTTGCAAATATTAATTAACGCGTTAAAATTCCCAAATTTAACGATTCAGTTATGAAAATGGAAGCGGTTAAAAGAAAAGAGGAGTGGAAAGGGGCATCATTACCCGAATATTCGAAAGAGAAGGTGCAGAACTCGGTAGCGCCATCTGCTGCTCTAGCCGCCGGCTGCCGGCCCGTCTGTCACTCGCGTAGAGGTTTTGTCCTTCCAAGAGTTTTGGACTTTGGATTGGTTGATAAATATATCAAAAACTTTTTTGTTATAAGATATAGTATTATTTTTCCTTTATATAACTACAAATTAAAAAGGGAGATACTTTTTAGGAAGGATAAATGAGAATTTTTATTATTATATTAAAGATCTTAAATTTTTGCTCTCAAATTTATGTCTTAATTAAATAATATGTTATCATTATAATAATTGAATTTATATCTTATGATTAATTACAATTAAATGTGGAAATTAGTCCATTATATCACAGTAAGGCCATCTCCAGCAGCCCGAAACTCCATCAATTTTAAACTAAATATAGTGTAGGACTCATGCTCCCTCTTCAGCAGCTAGACTAAATATAGTCTAGGAGATTTTTCGGTGGATCCAAAAGACTATATCAATGAATCTAATTTTGGTAAACAATAATTTTTAATATATTTAAATGAAAGTGTGGAAGAATGATTGGTGGACTATATTTTAAAATTATAGTCTATTGGGTAGTCTATCTGCTGGAAGGATTGAAAGATTATTTTATAAATTAATGTCATATGAATTAAATATAATCTATTTTATAGTCCACCTTACCGGAGAGTTTTAATTGGACTGGGGTCAGTTTGGCATCAATTATTTCATATTGTTATGTAGGATAGAGAAAGAAAAATTATGTCTAGAACTGTGACGACAATACAAAATCTAGAGAGATAAATTGTTAGAGGTGACATAAATACTTCGTCGTTTTAAAATATAAGATTTATTTTGATATTTTAAAGTCAATTTAAAACTTTTTAAAATTTAAAATTATTATGCATTATTTAATCTTAGTCATTATAGAATATCCATTGTAAACTATATAAGTAATATTGACTTCAAGATTTATTTTTTTTAAAATTTAAATAAATAACAGTATTTATTAAATTACAAATATTTATATTAAATTCAAAAATGTCAAAATTATTCTTATATTTTACAGTGAAAAGAGTATTTGAGAGAGAGAATGTGAGGAGGAGAAGAAAATTTCGACAGTAAATGAAAATTTTGAAGTATTAGGTCCAATTTGCATATGGCACTGAATCCACATGGAAAACGACATATGGGCTTGGCCCAGTATCTATCCACCACATATAAAGCCCGCATATATTCACCTGAATCTACCAGGTCAGTGTTAAACAGTTATATGATTACTTTACATTGATATATTTTTTTGAAAATAGTTAATTTGAATAAATATAATTTAAAATTATGGTATGTATAATGCGAGTATGAATAGTGTAGTATGAATATTTTAGTCTACATAGCATTGTTTCATCTGAATATCCTCCATTTGATATATTAATTTTTTTTTATAAAATAATAATTTGTAAGAAATATTTTATTTTTTCAAACGTAACCCTAATATTAGTTAGGGTAGCTTGTGGCTTGAGAGTAATAGATAAACAAAAAATAACAGTAATAACAAGTTAGTAACTTCATGTCACTTTATAATAATTTAAAATTAAATATATATTTTAATTTTGGGACGGATTAAAAAAAATATCTCTAATTTTTTTAAGAAAGAAGGAGCATATAATGTCATAGAAGGCTATCTTTTTCTTCTTGTAGAAGAATAAAACAACACCATATATATCAGAGAGCTTTCTATGCGGGCGGACCACCTTTAGCGATAGACAAGATCGTCACTAAACTCGTCGTCATAAGGTCTGAACCGTCGCCAAAGTCCAGAACCGTCGCTATAGCCTGGTTCAGACCCTATGGCGGCGGGTCTGAACTGGGCCACATATATATATGGCAGTCCGCTTCCTATGCCTTTAACGACGAACAAAAACGTTGCTAAACCCGTCGCCATAGCCCATAATTGTTACTATAGCCCGGTTTAAATTCCATGGCGACGAGTTTAGCGACATTTTTATCCGTTTTAGTGGTCCGCATGCGGACAACCAGCATAGGAAGCTGCCTTATATATATATATATATATCTTTGTTTAGACAATAGAACATGCATGCTTTTCACGACATTTTATGTAGTACAAAAACAAGAAAGAAAATTAATAGTAGTAATTTGTGGAGTAGATAGAAGGACAAATCTCAAGGGATATATTTCTCATGTTAGTGAGTGTCATTATCATTGAGTAAACAAATCAATTTTTTACCCAAATTAATTATAATGGGATATATAAGAAAGAAAATTAAAGCAGTGAGAATAGTGGTCGTGGTTTGGCTAAATATTGTCAGAATTAAGTCAGAACTGAGGAAACCATGGTGTTATATAGACCTTTAATAAACAGTCTTTTAGGGTTAATTATTGTTATGATCAAGTTGACAGAATAAAGTCTTGTTTTTGAAATTTTGGTTGCTTCTCAAAGGATCCTTCTGTTTTGCTTCTTCTTGGTAAAAGATATTCTTATAATTAGGTTAGGTATAATCTTGTTATATACTCCCTCATCTCTATTGTCCCAAAATGAGGTTTATTTATTAGAAAAACATGCATAACAAATATTACTACTCACATTTAAGATTATTATTTAAAACTCAAAATTGATGTAACTCATCAAAATTTGTGAAAAAAATAAATTTTACAAGTAGTAGTACTTATATTTTTTAAAAAGTAATGCTAGAGATACAACTTATTTTATAATTTGCTGATGTAGCATACTCCATCTCAGCATATTGATGAACAAACTGCTTCAATGTAGTTTTCGGCCCACATAAAAGCCGAGGTGGAGTATGCCACATCAGCAAATTGTAAAATAGTTGTAGAATAAATTGTGTCTCAAACATTATTCTTTTTTAAACTGTTGATATTCGTGATACAAAGATGTTTTTATTTCCCGTGTTATGATGCGTAGTGATAGTAACAAATCTTTCTGAAAAGAGAAATTTATTAATGGATATATATATATATATATATATATATATATATATATATATATATATCAACAAACATTTTTAATAGTTTACCATAACTAAAATTAAATGAATCTATTTCAATTTTAAGTTTGACTTCTTTAATTAGTGAGTTTCAGCATTATCGATCAGGTTTTCTTGCTTGACGCATGGAAATAGTTATAAACTTTTAACGTCCAAATATTAGGCACATGGCCTTTTCTTTACAGTACTCATGACAACATCTCAAAACCTTTTGATAACAAATGACATAAAATTTGCTGCCTTGTTAGGTAAACATAGAAATAAAAGATTTTTTTTTTAAAAAAACAACTAGAAGAACCAAACATCAATACCTAACTACATCTTTAAAGCGATGATTCAAGAAAATTATCAAAGTCATCAATATGGCTAAATGTTTGAAATTATCGAACTTTGTATGCTATGTATATGCAAATGTTGCTACCAACTAATAAAAAATGGAATTTCTTAATATCTGTCCTTAGGGCACATGCTAAGCACACAGTTCAAGAGAATATTCTCTTAAACTGTGTGCATAATTCCTTAAACTTGATGCAAATATAAAATCAAGGGAATATGCACACAGTTCAAGAGAATATTCTCTTGAACTGTGTACTTAGTATGTGCCTTAAGGGCACATGTTAAGAGGACCCATTAAAAATATATCAACTTTAACTCTTTCGACAACTTGTTTAGTAAACGAGTCTAATTATTATTTCTTCCGTGCCTTAATATAAGTCGTTTTACGGTTGTGCACAAATATTAAAGAAATGATTGTATAACATTAAATATAATATCAATTATTGTCTATATTATTCTTGTATTGAAAAAAGAGAGTTATTTATTACGCGAAAAATAATAAGAGAACCAAAGTTATATTTAATTAATACTTGGAGTAATATTAGAAAATAAATAATTAATGTTTACTTGAAATTCTCAAACAACTTATATTAAGGGACGAAAACACTTTTCTAAAACGACTTATATTAAGAGACGGATGAAGTAATTAAATTTGAGCACAATACAATTTATTTAATTATCCTTATCAAGCTTTCTTCACAAAAATTTTCTCCAATTTTGCGAGAAAAAAAAAGGAGAAAAAATAATATTGAATTTCTCCTTCACTTCAGGATTCATGGTAAAATTGACTGAATGCCTTTGATGACTATCCTCTTCTCCTTGAAGATAGAATATAGAATACTTTATTTATCTATCTCTATCCATAACAACATGTTTTTAATTAATTAAATTTTGATTTCATTTGAAATATCAATATAAAGAACAGCATTTTCAGATCATGATAGGAAATAAATTAAGGAATTTTTCATGTTAGTGTCATTTTCAATGCATATATATATATATACGGTCCGGATCTTAAGCTTACCCTTTATTAAACATACCTTGCTTACCTCCCTTTAGCGACGGACCGAACGACGGTTTGGTCCGTCGCTATATATACAACCGTCGTCTATATGTTGTCCGTCGCTAAAAGCTAAAACGACGGTTGTATATATAGCGACGGACCGGACGAAAGGAGGGTAAGCAAGGTATATTGAATAAATGGTAAGCTTAAGATTCGAACCGTATATATATATATATATATATATATAGGGTCCGTCTCTCCAACGAATCATAGGGAGCGAACTAAAAATGAACCGGCTATAACGACAATTTTTTTCATCGCTATAGCATAGAAAGCTGGTTAATTATGCTATAACGACGGAAAAAGTCGTCGCTATAGCCGGTTCGTTTTTAGTTCGTTCCCTATAATTTGCTGGAGAGCCTGGCCGTGTATATATATATATATATATATATAATGCATGTGATTAACATAATTTAAAAAATGAGAAGGCATGAGAGCAGTTGTCGTTTGGATGTTTTGACGGCTAACTGAGAGAAAATCCTGCTTATTATAGTAGGACTTAATTAATTACAGATAATTCTTCTGATTATATATTAATACCGACATTAAGATGGAAGCATGTGCCTTAATTAAAGTCATATGGTAAAAGACTACCTTATTATCATGTGACAGATATTCTCCCTTAATTTACACAATTTGATTATGTTTCAGCAATCTTAGGCTACTGTGACAGACGTGCAGTATTTTTATTAAAAGATTATGTTTCGGTATGGTTGGACTCTTACTAACAAAATGCAATAGCCTTTCTCTTATCGGTGACGCTGTTTGGTTGATATCCGATTTTAATTTAAAGGTGATTGTAAAACTACTCAAATTTTGAAGGATAGTTTTGTACTTTCAGAATAAATTAGGGTTCTCATATTGAATAATATTTACGCATTCTCATAATTTTGCAAATTAATTCGATCATTTGTGCTAAATTAAATGAACATAACTTCAATCACACTGACATGGGCGGATCTATTTGACGGGAGCAGCATAGGCAGCTGTCTCTGCTGGATTCTCTTTTTATAAGTATAGGAGCAGAGGTAGATATGTAAGTTAATATACTCAAGGAGACAGATTAATGAAAGAATTAAATTTGAAGGTGGTAAAAACACTTTCATAAATCAATTCTAAATATAAATACAAACTCTTCTTAATTTTAAGGCTTGGTGAAATTTTGGATGATTTGTTTCTCTTATTTCAAGTAAAGCTTATTTTAAACTTATAAAAAGATACCCAAACTAGTTTATGCTTTGAAATTAATTCACGATTTTGTTTGAATATAGAAAACAAATTTGGTTTGAGGCTTTTGACCATTTGAAAAATCATTCAAATTGAACGATGACAAATAATCGAATTAAGTAAATTTCTAAATTGTATCTAAATGTTTTTAATTTGAAATTTATGATTTAGTTTGGATTATGAATATTTTTTGCAATTGTAAATATTTTTATGATTAATTAATAATATGATTAGTTCAAGTTTTCTTTACTTAATTTAAACAAAAAAATTAATTAAAATCCACCTTGTTAAAAAAATTTCTGAATCCGCGCCTGCACACTGATCACCACATTTGATCACATTTGGTCTATATATTAAGGAGCTAGCTTCTCTTTTTGTTTTCCAAAATTATATCAAAATTTTTAAGCAAGCGTGTCAAAAGGAAATTGAAGAAGAATAATTAAATATGCTAATTTATTTATTTCTAAAGCGACATAAATTAAGTATTTTTCCAAGTGGGACAAAATTCTCAGCAGCTAAAAAAGCACAACTACCAAATTGATTTAATAACATCAAAAGAATTAACAAACCTATGACCTTATTAGAGTTTACCAAACAAAGTTGTAGAAGAAGAAAAAAAAAAAAAGTCAGCTCGAAAACACGCTGTACTCAACCATTTTATTTGTTTGGTGATCAGCCAACAAATGAATTATTCAGAAAGTAGAGACCTACCTACCTACCTACCTATATGTGGCTTTCCCAATAATTGAACCAAACTCATGAGAGTCGGAATGGGGAATCTAGCTAGCTATATATTAATAGAGCAAGAAAAATCAAAGAAATAAAATATCTCACAATTAATTGTTAATGGATGATGCTTCTAATTGTTAATGGAGAATTTGTTGCTTAATTAATATTTACAAGTAAAATATATACTGATCATACCGTATATGATTTATGTACATGTATGAACTATAATTTAAACAAAGATTCACCACAAAAATTAGCTAGGGAAAGTCATAGAGATTGTGTTAATGTATGATATTCCTATATATACTACATTGTTGAGTCCATATATACTCCAATAGCTAGCTTTTAAAGTTTTTTAAAAAATTGTAACTTAACATGCATGATACCGTACATTAATTATTAGAATAATGTTAGAGACACAAATTATTCTACAAATATTTTACAAATTATTGATGTGGCATAATACATCCTCAGCTTTTTATGTAGGGCCGAAGACTACATTGAAGCAATTTGTTGATCAATATGCTGATGTGGAGTATGCCACATCAGCAGTTTATAAAATGTTTGTATAATAGTTTGTGTATCTAGCATTACTCTAATTATTATCAGTCGATTCTACAATTTGATCATAATTTCGTTTAATTAACAATTTTGAGATAATTAATCAGGATATTTAAGCCGTAAGATTACTCGTTGTAGAATCTCAAAAGACTACTCTCGTTGCTAGTTGATTTTGAGTTGGATATTTAAATACGGAATCAGAGGAAACACAAGGCTCAAATATGGCCAACAATATAAACTGTCCGCATGTGTAGCCTCAAAATTATGTTAGATTATTCAGTAGATTACTCTACTCATTGTCAATTGATATTCTAACCTCTTTATATAATTAGTTGTTTCAATCTTCTCTTTAATTCCTAATTGAGTGATAAATGGAACATAATGCTTAACACTTTCATTTTGAACAGTCTCTTTTATGTTTAACACGGTAATTTCTTAGCAGCATTATCAACTAAAAATTGCTAAAATTAGCTTCCATATGGTTATAACAGCTCAAAGAAAAGTCGTAAACAATGGCGGCCGGCCAGATATATATATTTTTTTGACTGATAAGTGAGAAAAATTTAAAGAGACGAGACTAGCTAGATGTTGTAGTTGCGCCCACGGCAGCTAGCAGCAAATGTGTTGTATATAAACAGACCATGTGCACATGCTACTGTGTTGACTGGATTGATAGTTGCATAATTAGGGTTTGTTAGGTAAACTATCGATATCAAGCATATTAATAACATTGGAGATTTTTAGATATAAAAGCAACCTTTGGGGAGAAAATTGAGCCCATTTTCTTCAGTCATTGTCAACTATAAATCTTTTGTGACTTGCAGATAACATATGCCAACTCATGCTCTGCTATATGCCTTTGTTAAGGAACCCAAAAAAACTAGATCAAGAATTGTTCTATGAAGAAAAAATGAGCTTCTTTTGTACATCTTTTGTACAAAAACTCTGCTTATTTTTGGGCTTAAAAATACTTTTGACCTTGTAACTTTCTTAATTTCAGAACTGAATCCCAATGCATTATTCTGAATTTTTAGACATACCTTACCATAACTGGAAATTGATGTGGCAATTAATTAACTTCATCATAAAACTATGTCCATTTAATTTCCAGCGACTATAAGATTTAATGTATTAAATGATGGGATTGACTTTCTAAGATTAAGAAAGTTACAGCATTAAATGTGTTTTTGAGCCCTATTTCTAAGACTGTTCAAGCCTAGATGAAAATATTGACTATAGAAAATCTATATATAAGGATTGCTTCAATCCTCAATAGTCCAGAGAAAGAAAACGACCGAACCTATAGTGAGTTATGTTTCGATCACAGCAAGCAAAAAGAAAGGCAACATTAATCCGAACTTGAAGAAGTTGGTGTTAGGAATTATTAAATAATCCCGCCTCTATCTTTTGTGATTCGAACTATATATAAATAAATAATATATGGTCATCGTATCTTGTACCGTTCATTATAAGATTTAATAGTCATGATTTAAAAATTCAACTCCTCTACCGTAACTTGCCTACCGCGAAGTATTGTGACAGGCAAATCTCCTACCGCAACACTGTGTTGCGGTATAAAGTATTTTTTTATTTAAATCGTGGTATAGATATGGTGATATATAGAAATAGATTCATAGGCATATATATATATATACTACAAATAAATCACCCAAAGAGAATCCATATTAACCTTTCAAATCGTAAAGTTATCAGAACAAGATTCCACAATATATATTTTCATAACTTAGTTAGCAATTAACAACGCAACAAAAGATAAGGGTAAATTAGAGAAATCAAAAGAAATTAAAACAATCATATATAGACAAATGTAGAATTTACATGGCTCATCCAATGTTTGACTATAAATCACTCTCATGCACTATACCACCATTATTACTCTTTCATTAATTGATCGATATATTTTATAATTTTTTTTTTGATAAAGAGGAGTTTTTCGGCCTTACGACCAGACTATTTATATATAGATAGCCTATGCAAAGAAAGATATGCGATCCAATGTCGTCATGTTAATTAATTGGTGTGATCTGTTATATACCGACTGGTTTTACATTGATCTTTATGTTCAAATGAACAGCAGCATGCAGGCATTATACTTCTGCAACAGTCATAGGGTCACTGTTTTACTTGTAGCCGCTACAAAACATATAAGCAATGGAGCACACTTTAATTCATCTGATTTTTGTAATATTAGTACTCCAGATATATATTGCTCCATTGATGTTTCTCAAGGTAGGGAATAACATTAATTCATTATAATTAAAATAAAAACCCTAGCATTTTGATCCGAATCTACAGGCTGAACTACATCCAGATAGAAGCTACAAAAGTTCTGATGAAAAATTGAGAAATTAACAGACTTTAAAAAAAAAAATTGGTATACAAATTAACCTAGATGCATGCTTGTCTCTCAAGACATATTAATTTACATATTTGCAGTCTCACGTGCATCGGCAATGAAACCCGTTGCATGCATTACCTATAATAAAATTTTCAGTCTCAACTTTTTTCCTCTAAAATATGCACTCAGCCGATTCAAGATGTTAATTATCTTAATTATATATCTTAATTATCACAACAAATTAAAAGATATATAAGCTTCATAGCTAAAGTTTCAAGAAATTAGTGTGAATGACACAAAATATATAATATAATGCTGCTACCCTGGGAAATGCCCTAGTAACTAAAGCCCAGCAAGTTCAGGCCAAAATGTCAAAGGAATCTAACTGCATTAGGTGCCTTTTCTTGAGGGTTCCGAGAAACTTTGTAATATGTTTATTTATTAATTTACGAGATCCGTGTATTAATTAATTAATAAAATTAAGTACATACCTTTTATTAGTAAAACCTTCTAATAAAGATCAGTACATTTCTCCTTCACACCAGTCAGCCCATTGGTCATCTCTTATCATTTACAAGCTCCTAAATAAGATCACCCTACTTCAACATCAACACATAACATATTAAGATCAGTCAAGAACAATTAAAAATAGCGCACACAAGAGTACCCAATAAATGAAAATCCTTCATAGAGAAACTAAAGTGATAGAAAAAAAGGAAAGAAAAACATTTCAGATAACTCGGGCGTTGATTAATTAGGGTTTTGCCAAGAATTTGTCCAAAACCCTACCCTACTAATACAAATTTACACCTCAATGTACAATACCATTATTGCGACGCCCCCGGTCCGGGATACCTCAACTCCTCAAAAGCACATTCTTGAAGTGTCCCTTGTTGAATAGTACCTTCATTGGAAACATTAACAGGAGGGTAAACCAGAGTGCTCATCTCGCCCCAATCGACAGTACCTTCCCCAAAATTAGTACCACTTGTCCCAATTCTCATGTCCCCATATAAGAACTCGAGCCCATCTAGTTTTAATGGGCCATTATGTAGCATTTCTTCAATTAACTCAGGTGGAAAAGTATTGACCTTTTCTTGATCATCTATGTTGTACTGCATATTGTTTGGCAACGAAGAAACACCGGCGTTTAAGACGTTAGCAGTAGACATAATATTGATCGCGTGCTCGTTATAAGATGGATGAACAGATGAACTGATGGCATTTGTAGAAAATTGAAGATTGCTTATAGCTTGATTAGTGGTTTGATGATCATGATCATCAGAAAACTTTCCTCCAAGCTTAATAAGTAGTTTTCGAATAGAAGTATGATCATTATTGAATTGTGGCTCTTGGTGTGAGTAAGGTATAGGAGGGAGCTCATGAGGTAGTTCTGGCCAATAAGGGTTTTGGTTGATTATATTGTTGTAATCAGAAATAACCATGGAGTTTTGATCCTTAACCCTCCCTTTCTTCATCATCTCTTGCTTTTGGCTACTACGACGAGCCTGTTGTTCTTTTCGCTGTTTTCCTAGGAGCTTCTTCTTCAGCCTTGTGTTCCAATAATTCTTTATATCATTATCAGTTCTTCCAGGCAATTGTGCTGCAATAATGGACCACCTGTTCATGCAAATTAGGTTCAAAATTCATAACATAATTATATGATATCTTTAAAAGAATAATTTAGTAACACATCCTAGCTAGTACTACTCTCGTCCGGGCACGCTAGCTTAATTAATATAAAAGTTTTAATGGGATATTAGAGAGAAATAATCTCTCTAATATGGGATCTGATGACTTGAAAGGAATTAAACTAAAATGATCTTGATGATCGTGGATATTATAGAAAGTTAATTAATTTACCTGCTTCCGATACTTATATAGAGGCTACAAATTATGTTATCTTCTTCTTCTGAGAATCCTCCATGCTTGATATTTGGACGGAGATAATTCAACCATCTAAGGCGGCAGCTCTTCCCACATCTCTTAAGGCCTAATCAGAAACAAAATTAAAATTTCAATCAAAATTTGAAATTTGAAATTTTCAGTTTTAATAGAAAAGAAAAGGACAAACTTGGAAACATTTTACTTGTACCAATTTTTTGAGGCAAAGCTATCCAGTTACCACCGGTGCCGAGTTCTTCGATATATGCCTTGAGCTTTGCATCTTCTTCCGGTGACCATGGCCCTTTCTTGACGTTTGCTTTGTCACAACAAGGAGCTCTCCCCATTTTTTTCAGTTTCGTAATTTCTCTTGATCAGATAGAAATTATATATGAGAGAGAGAGAGATTATTATTGTAAGTAGAAAAGGATAAACATGTTTTCTGTAGCAGCCATACGATTTAAAAAAAGTATGGCAAAAAGATGAGTGTATGTATAGAAAATAGTATGCGACAGAATAGAAGACCAGGGTTTTTCTTCTTGTCTTTCTCACTCTAGAATCATTATTAATTGTGAATCAAGACTGTTGAATATATATTAATTATTGGAAATGTAAGTCCAATAATTCTAATTGAAAGGTACCATCAATTGTAACATAAATTAATTGACACATGTAATTGTATGTCGTCCGAAGGACTGGAATATATTTTACATTATTACAAGTGTAACAAGATCCCCGTATCTCATATTTTCATGACCTATATTACCATATTCTTTTTTGTTAGGCATTTTTGTGTTTTTATTTAAATTCAATTTGTGATATTCTTTAGTTAGACAAGTCAACTCGATGCACATTGTTGGAATCTCTTTCTAATAGTTTAATTAATATGATATAAGAATTCTGAAAATGCATTGTATTGGGCTCAATTCTTTTCAATCGATCGTACGTTGCTCCGTGCTCGTCATATATAAAGATGTATATGTTGTGCAAGATCTTGTGTTCAAATCTGTTCACTACGTTGCTGTTTATAATATTGATATTAACAACGCATATTGCATTTAACTTGTCTCTCCATGTACACCCTCTATGCACGTGAGGGTTTACACTATATATAGTTACTAAAATCAAATAAATTTGGTATCAATTTTGAACTTTTAAGATTTTATCCATAGATTTTAAAAGTTAAAGTGTATTCTTAATTTTAGAGTGGAGGATGTAATAAAAATATTACAAGAGATAGGTTTGTCAATCGGGTCGGCCAAACCCGAAATTCAATTGTTCAGCCTGTTAAAAGCTCGCTCGAATTTAATTTGGGAGTGAGCCGAGCCGAGCTTGGACAAAAATTCAAACCCAAAATAAAATTTCGTTCGACCGAATTATAATATTAAAAACATATAAATAAAGAAACTATTTATATTAATTATTACATATTTATTCTCACAATTTATATTTATATAACGTCTTTAACTAAAATTTAGGTACCATCTTTTCTTTAAAGTTATTTACTATTTATTTAAATACTATGTCATTTTAACTAATCTTATGTAAATAATTTAGAGAAGTATAACTACCATGATTATTTGTATGTTTGAAGTTCAAATTTCTTAATTTTGGTGATATTTTGATTTTATGACTTGCAAAGAATTTAATATTTTTATCACTAGGTTATTAATATGAGCTAATGTTGTTTCAATAATGGGTTGCATTGGTTTTTTGTTTTTCATTTTTAACTTATTAATTTTAATGTTATTTTTGTTTGGGTCTGTTTGAAAATAGGCTCGAACATCGTGATCATATACGGGTTGAGTTTGAATAACATATTATAAACCCGAATTGATTTAATCTTAACTCATGCTTGTTAATATTTGAATGGACACCCTCACTTAGCCCAATTCACAGTGCTAGAGAGAGATATTGGATACTGATCATGATACGATTATGGGGGAGTGGTTAGCATGAAGTTTAAAAATTGGTAAGTTGGTCAATTGGCCAATAGAGTGCTGACACGCAGGTGAGCAGATGTTCTCTCTCCCTTCGTGTCTACACTCTATTAGTCAATTGACCAACTTACCAATTTTTAAACTTTATGCTAACCGGATCATGATTATGGTGATCAAATAATGCAAAAAACTGTATATGATGCTGTTGATCAAGTGTAAAAACAGAAGTCAAACCCACCTATTCTGGTAGAATCCTATGGTTTAACTTCTAAACTAACAGAAGTCCCGAAAGCAAAAGACAAGCCATTAAGCAGTAGTGCTACAGTCTATATATATATAGCATGATGGAAGATTTCCAATTTGGTAGGTGACCAAATGACCAGCAAAAATGGAAGATTAACCATGTCCGTGTACAAAAATTGAGACAGGGCAGGCCCCCTATATATGTTAAAAAAAGAACATGGTCATATGACTCATGGTTCTTGATAAAAATAAGTCCTAACATTTTCCTTTAAACCGATCCTCTAATTTCTCTTGATACACATTAGTAATACAAATATTATATTTAGCGACAAAATAAATTTTTTCATGAAAGCTTAACAACATAATATAATTTGCCACAAACAGTTAGCAACGCAATAAAATTCGGCGCAATTATTTGTACAAGTAGCTGAAAGCGTCACTAAAAATAATATTTGTGTTGCTAAGTGTGTATTAAGGAGAATTTAAAGATAAATATAATAAAGAGAATTCATTTAATAATTATATACATTTAAAAGGCGAAGTGATCGAATAAATTTATTTAATTTCTGAAAATCATTCCATCTTGAAATTAAATCAATCAAAAGTCAGACTAATTCAGCTAGGGCTTACCTAATGTTCATTGAAATGCTGAGATGGGCATTACCTACCTACGTCCAGTCCACAAGTTGGAATTAGAAGGATTCCACAAGGCAATTTAGTAAGCCCCAACAGAAGAAAGAAATCTGTAATCATGAAGGTGCACCGCACTTAACCGTTGGAGAAAGTGTCACCTCATTAACGTCACATTTTTTGACCTAAATGTAAATAAAAATACATACATATATATATATATATATATATATATATATATTTCATTAATATATAATATTCTTAGTGCATGACAGACAGTAAGGTTTGTTGGCATGCGACTACACAATCTGAGATTATCATTCGCTGCTTATTGCTCAAGAATCTTTTGCGCTTAAAAACTACCTCAATCCTTTTTATTTTTGGGATTATTTTGTTGTTTGGACATGTACGTGTATAAAATATTTGTAAAGCCGGTGGCCACTTTTTCATTTGAGCCACTAAAGTTTTCCTTTTTATCAAATATCATTATATACTTTTTTAAATGTTTTTAATCCCTTAAAAATCTTAGCTCCTATTTGTTTGCAATGATTATATATAATCTCGAGACTATATTCTTATAGATTATAATTCTAAAATTACTAATCTTATAATTAAAAAATTCTAGTCACATATTATGTTTGTTTTGTCCAAAATTATTTAAAAGATGAGATAAAAACTTATTTTTTGAACTCTTAGAATAATAGGATAATCTCAGTGTAATAATCTCTCATGTTATGTTTGTTATCTAATAAGATACACTGGTCATTTTCAAAAAAAATGAAAATTAATTTTATTCACAAATTTTTAATCTCGGGTGATAGGGATTATAATGCTTGCATGATTGGATATGATATTAAATAGTCTCCTTGTCCAAAGTTATTTTACTATTCCCTAGACTAATAGTCTCAAGTCCAATTTTAAAAACAAACAAGTGACTTAAAATTAAGAGTAAAATACACTAACACCCCCTCTAGATAAGCATAATAACACTCACATCTCTTCTAATTTTGTAAGTAACAGTTAGTACCCCTGCAAATTTTTAGGGTTGACTAAATAGATAAATTTACATAGTTACCCTTGTATGTTATCAAATTTTAATTATTAAATAATTAATATATATGTTTAATTATCCTTTTTTAATACAATACATTTTAATTATAATTTTATTTGTAATTAAGACTATTTCATTCAAATAATTTAGTTTAATTAACACATATTTTTGGATAAGTGATACAAATATTAAGAATTTTAAATTAAATTATTAATGGAGTTGTTCTAATTAGAGTGATTGAGTATGTTGATATTTTAGTTTTTGGTGTTCAACAACAAAAACTATTATTTGAATTTTTAGTTTCATATTATGATTTTTATATGTTAAATTTTCTTGAGTATATGTGACACCCCCAAATCGGGTACTTCAATTCTACAGGATTTGGTGTTCACTGTCCAATTATAACACATCTAACTACCCATAAATAAATGAAACTCATAAATTAAATAGAAATCCTCCCCATATGGGTTACAATATCTTAAATAAATCAATTCCAGGTTATCTAACCTTAATACAACAAGTGCGGTAACATAAAATGAATAAATAAGTCTTAACATCAACATCTTTCAAACAATCAATAAACAAGTCTTCATCACTTGTTTGCCATGCCTTTTTCCTTACTAGTGGATGGCTCGTCAATTCTTTCAACCTTAGCTGTAATGTTATTATGCAAGAGTGAGCAAACGATTGCCCACAAGTATAACAATAACAATAATAACATGCGAGAAATTAATGGACACTGGATAATAGAAAGCTCGGCTTTTGAATCAAGATTAGAAAACAAGAATCAAAAGTATATCTGAGGGTCACAAGACCAAGAACTATATATGTCCCAAGGTTATCAAGTATTTTTACTTAAACCTTTAACAGTCATAAGACTATATGGACCTTACTTCTCGTACTTATAGGGATCAGCCCTTTGTACCATGTATGTGCACAACATCTTAACGCTATCGTGTAATATAATTCCCTATAATAGGGTTGTTCATCTCAATTTTGACATAAGAGTCTGCACCAAAGAAAGTTTGGTTTGGATAAGCTTCAACAGTAGTTCTAGAATTTAGAACGCTCGTCAACTATGGACCAGTCGAATCAATAAGGGTTCGCTAATCATTCAAAGGTTTCAATACAATAATGTAAACGATATTTAAATCGAAGATTGAATCTCAAATGTATACAACTGAATAAACATTGAATAACCGAAGTATTACTTCAAAAGAATTAGATCATCTTATTTGGAATCCTGAACTTGAATAACAAGAGTACAAAACTTGTTCGATACAAGAATAGAATTTAAGACTTGCATAATTATAATCAAGATAGGGTAAAAAAACGTGCCTCGTGCATAAGTTAAACAATCATTATTCACGTTCCCAAATAATCCTACATATTCCATTAAGATCACAACATCCATTAGTTATACTAATGTTAACCTTATAGGTTTAAGTCTCACTTCCATTTCAACTTATTAGCTTAGTTTAAGTTCTTGTCAATTACATCAACCACATAACATAAATCTAAGATACCTACTTAACAATATTACTTTACAAAAATGTCAATTTTCACAAACCACAAGTTTAATGTTCCTTACAATTGTTCATATACAATTTAAAACCATCATATACATATTTAATGTGGGCCCAAGTGACAAATTAGGGTTCACATGCCCTAATTGAATTAAAGACACAGTTAAGGTTCCACGACCTAATTAAATGAAGATAAAAAAGCCAGAAATAAATAGGCGAGACCCGAGAGAAGCCTCCACGGGTCCCGAGGCAGAAGGCTCGTGGAGGCAGCTCGTTTTGGAAATTGATTGAGGGATTGGATTGGTGGCTAGAAGGACATGACGATCTAGGCATTACTCTGATGATTAAAGGGTATTTCTGGAATTTTCCTAAAAGCATGTGCCTGGCACATGACCACTTTCCAGAAAATCCTATAAATACCCCTTCCATTCCATTGGGAAGGGGACCTCTCTTCAGACGCAGCACTTGGACTCTTGGAAGATCGAAGGACCTGGACATTCTCTCTCAACACTCAAGAAGACTCTTGGAATTCCAATAACCCTAACAAGGTTTTCGAATTCTAGGAGTGGAAGGACTCAAGAAGAAGGCTCTTGGAATCCCAATAACCCTAACACGATTTTCGGATTCTAGGAGTTCTGCCACGCGTCATTAGAGTAATCGCCCACCTGTCATTCTCCCTCTTCAATCAATCAATCAATCAATTCCGTGCTCTTCGTGGATTTCTCTCATCCTCAGCCAACATGAAACCCTAACCCTAGCAAGGTACGATTTCCTTGCCCACATTAAATTGGCGACTCTGCTGGGAAGGTGTAGAATTCGTGAAGGGTATGCCCACAACTCGAAGTGGGAGAACTACAGAAATAGTTTCACCGACAACGAGCATTACTTCACCAGATCCAGTTCCAAGGCAAGCAAATCAAGCTTTCCAAGGCGTGAATCTAGATCTCAATCAAACCATCCTTAAAGACGCTTCAGAAGGAATTTCAACATCACCATACATGGCTGATCAACAACCAACGAATGTCAAGCAGACAGGCGCAGGAAGGCACGACGAGGACTCAAGCGGAGAGTAGACGAACGATGTGCAACTGGAGATGCTTAAGGCATTGAAGGAAGCACGGGAAGAACAAGGGATGATGATAGCTATGATACTGGAGATGCAGAGGAAGCAGGAGGAAATGGGGAACTTCTGCCAGCAGTTGATGCAGATCCCCACTTTCAAGGCTATGTTCCCAGGCAATTCGCAGGAAGAACAAGCAGGAGTGGAAGACAACAACAATGGCAGCAATAACAAGGAGAACCAGATTGTACCTCCATTGACGGAGAAATAGTCGGCTTCAATCATCAACTTGGAACCCCAGAACAGTGGTGACGTGCCACAACTCAGAATGGAAACAAGCCAACCTCAGACAAACATCATCCCGACTGCTCTCCCCGTATTTTCACAATTGTAGACGATGACCATCCCAGGCCCTGTCCAGCGAATGAGCCAACAACTACCACCAGCGCAAGCGTTGCACAATGCAAGTGTACACCAGCCGATCTCTTTGGCGTACACCTCGCCAATGTAACAGTACATCACAGCACCCCAGAGAGTCCATGCCACGAGCCAGTACGTGACGAAGGATGATATGATCGACGTGATTAATCAACTTCGCAAGCAGACATCCCGACCTTCGGAGTTAGACTTTACTCCACCTTACCCGGCACACATTCGGAGGCAGCCTTACCCAATAGGGTACATTGAGCATCCCCCACACTTTCCAAAATATAGCAGGGAGAAAGGAAATGCCAGGGAGCATATTGCCAGGTTCGTGGAGTCGATGTCTCCGTGGCTAGGATATGATGAAGTAAACAACCATAACTTATTGATGAGGGAATTCAAAAAGACTTGAATAGATAGTGCCTTCAGTTGGTACTACAATTTGGAGAAGGGATCAGTCCATGATTGGGATGATCTAAAATTTCAATTTTTTAAGAAATTTTTCTATGTGCAGAAACAGGTAACCATTGTAGAGCTGATGCGATTTAAGCAGAAGTCGAGTGAGGAGCTGTCAGATTATGTGGACAGGTTCAGGGCCCAGGCACAGAAGTGTGCAGAGCCAATCGAGGAAAAGAACTTGGTCAGCATCTGCAACAATGGTGCTTTAGACTCCTTCAATCCCCATCTCATTACGAAGCCTGTGATTCATTTGCGACCCTCTCATCTTTTGCACAAGACTTGGGAGGAATCATGACATTGCCCACCAACCATGCGACGGTTACATAGAAGGGCAAGAGGACGACAACTATGGCTTTGGCAGATTCTCAGTCAAAACCACATGGGGGCAAGAGGGACAAGAGCGAGAGAAATTTTGAACAGAGCAGAGAAAATCCTGGAGATAAGTATACTAGAATGCCGGTTCCAGAGGCCATCACATGCAGTGAGAAGGCATTCAGGGGCCTGTATGAATAATGGGTTGAACATGGAATGTTGGAACCTCCCAGACCCAGATTTGTTGTGATAGAAGAAATGAAGAGGAGACCAGACTTCTGTGTGTACCATCAACACACAGGACACTCCATCATGGACTGTCACAGTTTGCGAAGGATGTATCACTAGAAGTTAGCAGCTGGTGAAATCGAATTGGAAAAGGAAACACCGTGCTAAACAAGCCACTGTCCGAACATCTTATCAGATAAATGAACTCCCACCATCAATAGGGACGTCAAGAATCTGACAGAGAGATACATGGTGAAACACTATAAATCACCACCTTACTACCCAAAGTCAATGGTCATACAAAGGCCACGAACAGTATCTTAATCAAGATTTTCTCAAAAATTCAGGATGATCATCCGAAGATATGAGAAGTTTTGCTACACAAGCTTCATCAACACAAGATGATGGACGACATAAATACTGGCTCTACCATTGAAAGATCTCTGAGCTGTAGATACAAAATTATGAAAAAATCCACCCAAAATGGTGGTCCACTCTAAATGGTGGCCAAGTCCTCGTAGAGTACACTCGCCAAGAAATTGGACGACCTAACTGACGAGGCACCCTATTCCAAGTCCTCGTAGAGTACACTTGCCAAGAAATTGGATGACCTAAGTGACGAGGCACCCGATTTCAAGTCTTCGTAAATCACACTTGCCAAGAAATTGGACGACCCAAGTGACGAGGCACCCGAGTGTTAGACTTTATCATCAAAAGTAATCGAGGCACCTGATTATAAGTCCTCGAACCAGAAAAGTTATACTTTCAACTTTAAAAGTAATCGAGGCACCTGACTATAAGTCCTCAGACCAGAAAAGTTATACTTTCAACTTCAAAAGTAATTGAGGCACCTGAGTATAAGCCCTCGACCTCGAAAGTTACACTTTATCTCTAAAAATGGCAAACATTATGCTTTCTCCGACAAAAGCAAAGATTTATTATGAAAATCTGAATGTTATGCTTTTTCGTTAAAAGCAATCTGATTATTAATAAAATGACAAACTTTCACTTATACTTGAATAATTTTTCTGATTTGTGAAAAAAAAAGAAAAAAAGAAGAGTATGGATTCAAGTGATTGGTTTGCGAGAAATTAAAAAAATATGTTTTTAAACAAAATTTATGTTTACTCTCGTATTATACATATTCTTGTCTTGGAGTATTAATTTGAACGACTTACGATTCAATGTTTGAATATTAGGTCTTACGAAAGAATTCAAGTTAAAGTCAATTAATAATGTTGAAGAAACTTTATTCTGATAATGAAAATATACATGCAAATGAGTCTTCTGAAACAGAAAATGAGAGACTAAAAAAGTTCATGATCTAAAGGCCATGATATGTTGAACAGAAGAGGGGGCATAACTAAAGCCTCCAAGTTGACAATGGCGGTATCCCGAGCCTTCGTATTTGAGGCTATCAGTTCCTCAAGGTCTTGGGCAGCTGACTCAATTTTCCTAAAGCTTGTTCTTTAATTTACCCATGGCATCTTGAAGCTCCTAAAGCTCTACATAAAGTAAGTCATTCTCATGATGACGTGAAGTGACCTCTGAACGAAGTGCAACGACATGATAACTGGAAGTAAAGAGATCCATCCTAGTACGGAAGGGAGACATATCAAGGCTCGTGGAGGATCAAGAAATCATCAACCTCACAACTAAGCCTATCTAAGTCCTCTGCTCGCAAAGAATAGAAAGAAAGACTATGTATTTCGAGAATAAGGCTCGCAAAATGATCTCGCAAGATGCCCTATGAATATGTATCCTACAGGATACAGGGGAACCAAGAAGAAAATTAGAAAAAATGAAGGAAGAGGCCAAAGTCTTCTAGGGTTTGGCCCCTAAGGCTAGAACACCTAGGGAGGCTTTCCCCTCTTACCTTTGGCTTCTCCTTGCTCGTTGATCAAGTTTCTGAAATGAAGTCGCCTAGGGTTCTCCCCCCAGAGTTCGACCACTTAGGGGAAAGTTCTTCTTCATCTTTTGTTCACCCCGATTGGAAGCACGCTCACTTGATGCCTTCTCGATGACTCCTTGATTTTGAATAAGTGAAAATAGAAGATAGAAAATTTTCCATGATGTCCAGGGAGAGCTCCTCTAGAAGTCACCCTTTAGGGTTCGACCCCCTAGAGGTTCCCTCTCCTAGGACTTTGGTCTTCGAGGCTTGGAAAATCGAGCTCTGCGAATTAGTTCAGAAACTTGAAGCAAGACTGAAATACTTAAAATATTTTGCACAATCGTCCCACTAAAGGCGTGACTCATGTGCATGGGGCAAAGGTGAGCAACTTACTGGTAGATGACATAGACATCCTCCAGAGTAGGGGTGAATTCCCCCCCCCAGGCAGTGAGAAATGTGCAAGTAGAGGAGCACCATCATGAGATCAATACAGTAAAGGCGTTATGATCTTGTTGGATACGCAGGTCTCTACATAGCTGAACACAACGAAGAATCTCAGCACTCTTAAGTATGTCCACATAATCAGCATTCCCTAGGATCTCGTCAGTCCAATTCTGCCATCCCTGAATGCAACCAGATGAATCGAACAGAAAGAGAAGAGGGCTGAAAGGGTACTCCTGTTTCTCCATGCATATGAGGGGAATGCGATCGGCATGAGGGAAGTCGTCCCAACCTCCATTAGTTGCGGCATATAGAAACAAGCCTTCTTTCTCTGGCAGAGGAAAATCTCTATAGTCATAGCTCTTGACTTTCTCCCAGAAAACGTCAGAATGACCAAAGAAGGGAGCCTTCCCCCAATCAGTGACGAAGGGGGATGCTTGAGTAGTTTTCCGGAACTGCAGGAACAATTCAGTTGAAAGGGCCTGCAAGCAAGTAAAGTTCAATATAAGGGTCTTCAAAAGCAATAAAAGGGTGTCAAGGCAATCATTTAAACTCAAAAGTGCTTACCACAGCAAAGAAGGAAGTCTGAGACTCAAGCCTAAAGACGTCTAGAAAGAAGAAGATACAGTGTTAGGAAAAGTCAGAAATCACAATTATGCATGATTTTTTTTCCTGAAAAGTTTTAAAAAAAACTTCTGACGGCTAAAAATCATTCTTCGGAGCCTTTTTTGGGCAATTTCAGGTATGTGTCATGGACGAAGGTGATAGCTTTTGAAGGTCTCGTCGTTAGCTTCGTTTTGATATATTATGGGCCCCGAAACTCTAAATGAGTCAAAAGTTATGGCCAAAATAGTGATTGCTCCTCCCGGACTACATTTTGTTGAAGATTTCTCCTTAGGGTTCGCCCCCCAGGGTTCGCCCCTCTAGGGTTCGGCCATTGAAGTTGGTCCTTGCTGCAGAAAATTTTGGTCCTTTGCATTTTTGGCCAAAAATATCAATCTTTCTTTATGATCCGATGGAAAAAACCAAGATATAATCAAGGTAATGGGGCTCGGAAGACAAAAGAAAGATTGGAGGTACCTGGAAAAAAAAACTCTAGGGTTCGGCCTCCCTTATAGGGTTCGGCCCTTATAGGGTTCAACCACCTAGGGGGTTGTTCCCTCTATTCCTTTGAGGTCCTGTTGCTCCACAAATCAATTGCTTGGAACGAATCTTTCCTCCTCGCGAAAATTATAGCCTTTCTTTGATAATATCCGAGGGAAAAAACCAAGATGTGATCAAGGTGATGGGGCTCAGAAACAAAGAAAGACTACAATTGCCTGAAACAGAAAAGAGAAATAGAGGAAGCAAGTCAAGAGAAATCCGAAAGAAAACATGCAAGTAAGCAAATTGAAAAGCAATGACGAGAAGAAGGAATGGAGCCCCAAGGGTTCGGGTCCGCCCATAGGGTCCGGCCCTATAGGGTTCAACCCCTAAGGTTCGGCCCTATAGGGAGAAATCCTCTTTGTTACCTCTCGCTCGGATTGAAGAACGTCTCCTTGCTGCTCCCTTGATGATCTGGCTCGTAAGAAGAGAGAAAATCCAAAATGATGCAAGACAAAAGTGAAGCTTGAATGGCTTGGAAGATGCATATATATGAATACATATATATGTTCTCAAGGGTGCTTACACCAGAAAAAGAAGCAGTCACCAATTAAGGGAAGACTTCAATCCGATTTTCAAAAGATAAGTAGATTTGATCTTGTTTCTAAATAGAAATATATAAACATATTATTTTCTAAAATATTAAAAAAAAGATTTGATTTTATTCCCAATAAGGGGAATTTTCGAAAATTGATTTTTCCTTCCAAATAATAATAATAATAAATGATGAGGAAGGATCTTGTTTCCAAAAAAAAAATTAAAAAAAGATTTTATTTTATTTCTAAAATGAAATAAGATTTTATTTGAAAATATTTGATTTGATTCTTAAATAAAAAGGATAGATTTGATTTACCAAAAAGAAAGATTTTATTAGGTTGAATTTTATTTGATAATATTTGATGATCTTCCTTGTTTTAATTTCCAGGGAAAAAATCTTAAAACAAATATATTCTTTTTAAAATATGGAAACGAATAAAAGCGGAGGATTTTGAAAAATATTTGGTTTCCTTCTAAATAGAAAAAAGAGAGGAAATATTTGGTTTTCCAAAAGAAAAGATTTTGTTTTATTTCTAAAATAAAATGAGATTTTATTTGGAAATATTCGATTTGATTCCTAAATAAAAAGGAAAGATTTGATTTACCAAAATAAAGATTTTGTTAGATTGAATCTTATTTGGTAATTAATATTTGATGATCTTCCTTGTTTTAATTTCAAGGAAAAATTTAAGGAAACAAATATTGGGCAAGCTATATATATATGGAAAGATTTACAGAAAATTTCCCAATATGTCCAAGGAAGAGCCCTGCTAGGTTTTGCCTCCTTATGGTTTAATCTTAAAGTTTGGCTCCCTAGGGGTTCCCTCTTCTAGGACCTTGTCTTCAAGATCTATAAAGTGGAGTCCCGCAAAACCATTGAAGTATTCTTGCACGATCGTCTCTTTGGAAACGCGACTCCCCCAAAGGGGGCAAATGTGGGCCCAAGTGCAAATTAGGGTTCACATGCCCTAATTGAATTAAATACACAATTAGGGTTCCACGACCTAATTAAATGAAGACGGAAAAGCCAGAAATAAATAGGCGAGACCCGAGAGAAGCCTACGCGGGTCCCGAGGCAGAAGGCTCGTGGAGGCAGCTCGTTTTAAGAATTGATTGAGGGATTGGATTGGTGGCTAGAAGGACAGGACGATCTGGGCACTACTCTGATGATTAAGGGGTATTTCTGAAATTTTCCTGAAAGCATGTGCCTGGCACATGATCACTTTCCAGAAAACCCTATAAATACCCCTTCCATTCCATTGGGAAGGGGACCTCTCTCCAGACGCAGGATTTGGACTCTTGGAAGATCGAAGGACCTGGACATTCTCTCTCTTAACACTCAAGAAGACTCTTGGAATCCCAATAACCCTAACAAGGTTTCTGGATTCTAGGAGTGGAAGGACTCAAGAAGAAGGCTCTTGGAATCCCAATAACTCTAACACGATTTTTGGAATCTAGGAGTTCTGCCACGCATCATTGGAGTAATCGCCCACCTGTCATTCTCCCTTATTCAATTAATCAATCAATTCCATGTTCTTTGTGGATTTCTCTCCTCCTCAGCCAACATGAAACCCTAACCTTAGCAAGGTACGATTTTCTTGCCCACATTTAACAATCTGTTATAACCTCTTGTTATATTCCTAACACATTATCATGTTCGTTAGACTAAGTTAAACTAACATGCCATGACTGAAAATAAAAAAAACAAAACAATTTCCTTTTTGCAATTCTCGCCGAGGCGAGATTTTATACTAGGAAAACTTCTCCTAGGCGTAGGCTTGCCGAGGCGCGATTTTTAATGCTGAGAACCTCGCCGGGGAGAAGGTTCCCAGATTTGAACTCTGCAACTCATGACAACACTGTTCATCATCCCAACAACTCGATTTTTAACATGCCCAACTCTGAATTAAACATACCCAAACGATATAGACTTCACCAGAGCCGGCCTTGGCCCAGGGCTACTGCCTTGAGCCCAAAGCTGAGGGGGGCCAAAACTTTTTATAAGCTTATGTATATATACCTCACAGCCCACAGGTCAGCAATCGCTTACTCAAAACTCAAAAGTTGGTATATTGCACTAGGCGGCTATCTTGCTTTGTTCACTTCGCTAGTTTGCTACGTACTCAAATCTTGTGTAAGTTTAACCCCTATTGTTCTGCTTTGATATTTGTGAATTTTTTCCCCATGAATCTCATAATATGCATTTCCTTTTGGCTTTTGATTCTTCCATGTGTTCTTTATTTCTTTTGATCCAATTTTGAAAATAGTTTAACCTCTATTTGGGTTTTTGGTTCTTTTGATCCAATCGTTCATGGTCTGGTGGTTTTTTTTTTTGAACATTAGACAAGAATTGAAACAGTGAGGGTTTCAATTGGTTTTTGTTTTTATTTATTTTCTCCTGTTTTGTAAATTGTAATACATATAACATATTTGTGTTAACTTTTTCTTAGTTATTATTTGATTCAATAGAAAATTTGGTTGGAATTCTTGTTCTTTATAATTGGAAGTTTCAAGTGAAAGAAAATATGCTCAAAATTCAAGTTTTATTGTTCTTTGTTAATTAGTTTTATTATTTTTTATTGTGTTGTGTTTATTATAAAAATTAAAAAATATTTCCTAAGAAACAACTTTCCGGAAATCTCAAGAGACAAATAAAGGAAAAAGAAGAAGAAATTACTCAAAGTTTAAGAGGATCTTTGAATAAATATTTTGTTAAACAAACCAATGCTTCACTTGAAAATTTAAATGAAGATTTACCAAATGAATATGAACAACCAATTCAATTGGAAGAATTAGTAGAAAATGAGAATGATGTGAATGAAGAAATTGGTGATCTAGATGGAAATGAAAATAATGATGAATTGAACCTTTCCTTGATGAAAATGAAAATATTAAAGAACCTTGTCGTGAAAATGAATGTCCCGAAACAAGATTTGATTTGAACATTTATAATTCACGAGTTTCGGATAATCTTGATGCAAAAATGAGAGATTTACTTGTAGAAAAAGGTCCCCTAAGAGAAACTAATCTCAAATTCCTTATGGACGAACACAATAGACATTTTTCTTCAAATTATTATCTTCGTACGTTTCCAAATGGGGAAACTAAGGATCGAAAATGGCTAGTGTACTCAAAGGAGTTGGATAAAGTGTTTTGTTTCTGTTGTAAGTTGTTTAAAACAATGAATTCTAGATGTTAGTTAACTAGTGAAGGAATTAAAGATTGGAAACATCTTGGTGAGAAGCTTAAACAACATGAAAGCAGTATTGAACACCTCACTAACTTGAGGTCTTGTGTTGAATTGCAAATCAGATTGAAAACAAATCAAACAATTGATACAGAATTACAAGAGCTAATCAAGAAAGATACACTACACTAGAAAAATGTTATTGTCATAATCATCGCTGTTGTGAGATGACTTGCTATACATAATTTGGCTTTTCGTGGAACAAATGAAAAAATTTATGAAGATGGTAATGGTAACTTTTTAGACCTACTTGAAATGATTGTAAAGTTTGATCCAGTAATGCAACACCATTTTTGACTCATTCAAGATAAGAAGATTCATTATCATTATTGTATGACCCCAACTTTTATGAATAAAGATTTAATTTTCTTTATATATTATTTCGAAATAGTAATGTGTTGATTTGATAAATGTGAAAAGTTATGGGTGAAATGTGCAAATATTTCAAAATAAGCAAGTGGTTATAAAATATTCATTGTTGTTGGAGAATATTCGTTTGGTCGTGGAATATTCTTGTTGTCGGAGAATATTCGGACTTCTAAACCGGAAGGGAATCGGAAGAGGGACAGAGATGACCAGCAGGGTCAAGCTTCGGGTCAGCATGGGAGAAATCAAGGTGGTCAGTGGAACAGAAATCGTGGTGTCCAGCAGGGGCAGTGGCGTGGCCAGAATCAGAACAAGGGTAATCAGCAGATGCCTCAGCAGGGGCAGAATCGTCGGCTTTAGCTACCTTGGTATGGTCAGAATCGGCAGCAAGGGCAGAATCGTCAGCAGGGGCAGAATCAGGGTCGTTATCCGGGACCAGCTGGTGGGGGTAACCCAAATCTTATTCCGATAGTTCCTTGTGCCATGTGTGGGGCTAATCATCGGGGGAGACAGTGTCATAGAGTTACGGGTGCATGCTTCTTGTGTGGACAGATGGGTCATATGGCTAGAGATTGTACCGGGCCACGTGGTAATGGTGGAGGCGGTGATCATGGTGGCAATGGAGGTCAGCGTCAGGGTGGTCGGGTATTTTCCTTGACCTATAATCAGGCGGCAGGTGCGCCAGGTACTGTTTCTGGCACTCTTTTAGTTGGTAGCCGTGAGGCTTCTATTTTATTTGATACTGGTTCTACTCATTCTGTTGTGGCTCAGTCTTTTGTTCGACACCTAGGTGTGCCATCTCTGTCTTTAGATTCTGCTATGTCTATTGCTACCCCGATGGGGACTTCTGTTATTATTTCTGAATTATATCGAGGGTGTCCGATCAATTTTGGGGATAAGATTCGTAGCGCTAATCTTCTTCCAATGTGTATGCACGATTTTGATGTTATTCTCGGGATGGACTGGTTGGATAAGCACCAGGCCACTATCGACTGCCAGGCGAAGAAGGTTATATTTGGAGATGCGAAGTCTCCGAAATTCGTATTTCAGGGTTCACAGCCGAGTAGAGTGGTGAAATTAATTTCAGCCTTGAAGGCTGGGAAGTTAGTGGCAAAGGGTTGTGAGGGGTATTTGGCATCTGTGAAGGATACCTCTAAGGGCGAGTCTCGTATTGAGGATATTTCAGTGGTTCGTGACTTTCCCGATGTGTTTCCTGAGGAGTTGTCAGGGTTACCACCGCAACGGGAAGTTGAGTTTACTATTGAGCTCGTTCCTGGGGCGGGACCTATTTCTAAAGCGCCGTATCGGATGGCACCATTGGAGTTGCAGGAGTTGAAGGAGCAGTTGCAAGAGCTGTTAGATCGTGGTGTGATTCGGCCGAGTGTTTCGCCATAGGGTGCTCCGGTTTTATTTGTGAAAAAGAAAGATGGGTCTATGAGGTTGTGCATAGACTACAGGGAGTTGAACAAGATTACTATCAGGAATCGGTATCCACTGCCGAGGATTGAAGACTTGTTTGACCAACTTCAGGGGGCGAAGTATTTTTCAAAGATAGACTTGAGGTCGGGTTACCATCAGTTAAGGGTGAGAGATGAGGATGTCTCTAAGACAGCTTTTCGTACTCGCTATGGGCATTATGAGTTTCTGGTGATGCCATTTGGGTTGACTAACGCTCCGGCAGTGTTTATGGATTTGATGAACCGGGTGTTCAAGGAGTACTTGGACCAATATGTTATTGTCTTTATTGATGACATTTTGGTTTACTCCAAGTCTAGGGAGGAGCATGAAGAACATCTTCGTACAGTGTTAGGAATTTTGCAGAAAGAGAAATTGTATGCTAAATTCTCTAAATGCGAGTTTTGGTTGGAGCAGATTGCATTTTTAGGCCACGTTGTTTCTGCTGAAGGCATTAAGGTGGATCCTGCGAAGGTTGAGGCTATCACTAAGTGTCCGAGACCTACTACTGTGACAGAGATTAGGAGTTTCTTGGGTTTAGCAGGGTATTATAGGAGATTTGTGGAAGGATTCTCTTTGCTTGCTTTGCCATTAACTCAATTGATGAAAAAGGGCACGAAGTTTGTGTGGAATGAGGAGCGTGAGAAGTGTTTCGAGGAGTTGAAGAAACGACTTGTGACAGCTCCTATACTTACATTACCTTCGGGGACAGGAGGTTTCCAGATTTATAGTGATGCTTCTAAGAATGGCTTGGGGTGTGTTTTGATGCAACACGGTAAGGTGATTGCTTACGCGTCTAGGCAACTTAAACCTTATGAGGTGAATTACCCCACACATGATTTGGAGTTGGCAGCGGTGATCTTTGCTCTAAAGATTTGGAGGCACTATTTGTATGGAGAGACTTGTGATATCTTCACCGATCACAAAAGTCTGAAATACATTTTCACTCAAAAGGAGCTTAACATGAGGCAGAGGCGTTGGTTAGAGCTTCTAAAAGATTATGATGCGAGGATTCAGTATCACCCGGGGAAGGCAAATGTGGTTGCAGATGCTCTTAGTCGAAAAAGTTCAGGAAGTGTAGCAGCTCTTATTACACAACCTCAGCTTAGTTCGGATATGGAGCGACTAGAGTTGGAGTTGTATGTCCAAGGTTCAGATGGGCATTTGGCAGGTATGCGAGTGGAGCCCTCTCTTATTTCAAGGGTTAAGGAAGCTCAAAAGGAAGATGGGGAATTGTGGAGTATGGCACAAAATATGGAGGAGGGTAAGCAGCCCGACTTTCGTATTGATGACCATAGTGTGATTTGGTTGGGTGAGCGGTTGTGTGTACCATTTGATCCAATCATTCGGGAGGCGGTTTTGGCGGAGGCTCATAGTTCACCATTTTCTATTCATCCAAGTTCTACAAAAATGTACAGGGATTTGAAGGAAAATTTTTGGTGGAATTGGATGAAGCGAGAGGTGGCTGAATATGTTGGGAAGTGTCTCACTTGTCAACAAGAGAAGATAGAACATCAACGAGCTAGTGGGCTGCTGCAACAGTTAGACATTCCAGTGTGAAAGTGGGAAGATATCACGATGGATTTTGTGACTGGTTTGCTGAAGACTTTCAGGAAGAATGATGCCATTTGGGTTGTGGTGGATCGGTTGACTAAATTGGCACACTTTTTGGCCATCCACGAAGGCTACTCGGTGGATAGGTTGGCACAGATATTTCAGCAGGAGATTGTTAGACTTCATGGTACTCCGGTGTCTATTGTTTCGGATCGGGACCCACGATTCACTTCACGGTTCTGGAAAGGGTTTCAACGAGCTTGGGGTACTCGGCTCAACTTTAGTACTTCTTTTCATCCGCAGACTGATGGGCAATCCGAATGGACCATTCAAACGTTGGAGGACATGTTAAGGTCTTGTGCCCTTGAGTGGTCAGGTAACTGGGATGATTACTTGAGCCTAGTTGAGTTTGCTTATAACAATAGTTGGCATGCGAGTATTGGGATGGCTCCGTTTGAGGCGTTGTATGGTAGGAAGTGTCGGGCACCAACTTGTTGGGATGAGGTTGGCGAGAGAGCCATAGAAGGGCCTGGGTTAGTTCAAATCACTACGGAGAAGGTAGCGGTGGCTAAGGAGAAATTGAAGTCGGCTCGATCACGGCAGAAGAGTTATGCTGATAAGCATAGGAGGACCTGTTTCTTGGAGAGATGTATTCCATGGCTCATCGGCATGAGACCTCTTTTGGAATCTTCCATGCTAAATCTCTTAAGCATTGCATCAATGTACGTTCCTTGGGATAAACCAAGCATCCTTTTAGATCTATCTCTATAGATCTTTATCCCCAAAATATAGGATGCTTCTCCCAAGTCCTTCATGGAGAAGTGTTTAGATAACCAGATTTTAATCGATTGTAGCATAGGAATGTCATTCCCTATCAGTAATATATCATCAACATATAATACAAGGAATGAAACTGCGCTCCCACTAACCTTCTTGTACACACATGGTTCATCGTCGTTTTTGATAAAATCAAACTCTTTGATTGTCTCATCAAAACGAATGTTCCATCTACGAGAAGCTTGCTTCAATCCATAAATAGATCGTTGCAGCTTACAAACTTGATTTGTTCCAACCTTTGAAACAAATCCCTCTGACTGTTTCATATACACATCCTCCTCAAGTTTCCCATTGAGGAAGGCCGTTTTCACGTCCATCTGCCAGATCTCATAGTCGTTATAAGCTGCAATCGCAAGCAAAATCTGAATGGACTTGAGCATAGCTACTGGTGAAAAGGTTTCATCATAGTCAACTCCTTGTCTTTGTTTGAAACCTTTTGCAACCAGTCGGGCCTTATAAGTCTCTACCTTGCCGTCCGCTCCAGTCTTTCTTTTAAAGACCCATTTACACCCAATAGGCTTAATACCTTCAGGTGGTGAAACCAAAGTCCATACTTTGTTTTCATACATGGAGTCCATTTCGGATTTCATAGCTTCAAGCCATTTTCCTGAGTCTTTATTACTCATAGCCTGTTCGTAATTCAATGGATCATCATCATTCATGATGTGTACCTCATCGTCATCCACTATAACGAATCCATACCTCTCAGGTATCTTCGGTACTCTTCCAGATTTACAAACAGGGTGTGGTATAGTAGGTTCTTCTACTTGGTCAGGTACCTGACTTTGATCCGTGGTAATTTGTGGTTCTTGAACTTCTTCAAGATATATCTTACTCCCACTGACCCCTTCATGGATAAACTCCTTTTCCAAGAAGGCAGAATGTTTCGCGACAAACACCTTTTGATCAGTTGGATGATAGAAATAATACCCTACAGTTTCTTTAGGGTATCCCACAAATCTACACTTATCGGATTTAGTCTTTAGCTTATCATTTTCAAACTTTTTGACATAAGCTGGGCAACCCCAAGTCTTAACATGCTTAAGATTTGGTTTCCTCCCCTTCCACATCTCATATGGAGTCTTTGGGGCGAATTTGGTAGGTACCTTGTTAAGTAGGTATGCAGCCGTTTCTGGGGCATATCCCCAGAAAGAAATTGGAAGGTCCGTAAAACACATCATGGATCGAACCATGTCCAACAGTGTTCGATTTCTCCTTTCAGATACTCCATTTAACTGTGGTGTACCTGGAGGAGTCCATTGTGAGATTATACCATTTTCTTTGAGACAATTGAGAAACTCACCACTTAAGTATTCTCCACCTCGATCTGATCGAAGTATCTTTATACTCTTGCCCTTTTGTTTCTCTACTTCACTTCTGAACTCTTTGAACTTTTCAAATGATTCTGACTTGTATTTCATTAAATACACATATCCAAATCTTGAGTGATCATCAGTGAAAGTAATAAAATAAGAATACTCACCCCGTGCACTTGTTGTCATAGGTCCACAAACGTCTGTGTGAATCAATGCCAACAACTCTGTAACACTTTCTCCTTTTCCACTAAAAGGAGATTTAGTCATTTTACCCATGAGACAAGATTCACAAGTTGGATATGATTCATAATCAGATAACTCAAGGAGCCCATCTTTATGCAACTTGGATAATCTTGTTTCATTGATATGACCGAGTCTACAATGCCACATGTAGGTATAATTAATATCATCTCTTTTCCTTTTCTTAGTTTATTCAATTTGAAAAATATTTTCTTGTAAGTCAAGTCTATAAAGTCCATTTCGCAAATTTTCAACACCATATAAAACATCGTCTTTATAAATAGAACAACTATTGTTCTTTATAACAACGTTAAATCCTTCCATATCCAATACAGAAATTAAAATAATGTTTTTAATAATATTCGGAACATAATAACAATTATTAAGATAAATGGACTTTCCCGAAGGCATTGCTAAATAATAAGTTCTTACAACTAATGCAGCATCCTTTGCTCCATTTCCCACTCGTAGGATCACCTCATCATTGTTCAGCTTTCTACTTCTGACCAATCCCTTCACATTATTACATATGTGAGAACCACAGCCGGTATCCAATACCCAAGTAGAATTTTGACTTTTTGAAAAATTAATTTCAATCATGAACAAACCTTGATTGGAAGTCGAAGCTTCTCCAAGCTTCTTCTTTGCTAGAAACTTCTTGCAGTTCCTCGTCCAATGACCCGGCTCGTTGCAATGGAAGCACATTCCTTTGCTAGCTGGATCAGATTTTTTTTGTTCCTTTATATTCACTTTGACCTTGGTCATCCGAGATTGGAAGAGCTCCTTAGATATCTCATATCTAGCAGTCCTACTTTGTTCACCATACAACTCCTTGAGGTGAATCAACATAGTAGGAGCATCCATGTTTTCGTGCTGACGCTGAAGCTCGTTATTCATGGATGCGAGCATGATGCATTGAACCACAGATGCATCATCTTGCCACTTTACAATGGTGGCAATCTCTTCCTCAGAGGCTGTTTCTGGAATAGTTCCAGGGACAGGTGAGTTTAGGACATAAGAAATCTTTTCAGCAGTGAGAACTATTCTCAGATTTCTTAGCCAGTCCGTATAATTCGGCCAGGTAAGCTTATTAGCATCAAGTATGCTTCGCAGTGAAATTAGTGATTTTGACATTTTAAAAATTCTGCATGTGAAAAATAACATTTTAGCAAACATTTATTTTATTAATTTTGCATAACAAAATAAATTTATGTCTTTATTTTAAATTGGTATCTCCCACTATTTTTATCAAACTATATTACCCTCACTTATATAGTTCGACAACATCTAATTAAAGATTTGCTAGTGAGAATAAGGATCCCATTTCAAATGTGTATAACCTTGTGGATAGCACAACAAGCGATATACAAATAAATAGGTAGACAACTCTTGTCAATTACATCACTATATAACTCCTTTTATTTTGCCTCTTAAATCATAATGGTCAAGTGTGTGCACATCCGAACTAAAATGATTTAAGTTAAGTCCAGCCTAGCACTTCCATAAATTCAAAAAAGAAAAATGTTCGTCCTTGTGGATAGCACAACAAGACTAGATCGTTCAATTTTCTTGATAAGCATCAAATGTGATTAATTAACATCTTAAATATGCAATACTCGCCTTGTGGATAACTGTCGGATATAGAAAGCGACAGAAATAACCTTTTTATAAATAACGGTAAAACTGTTACGGTTAAACTGTTGAAATATCCGGTGATAAAAATACAATAATACGCGTTGTTGCACAGTAGCACACGGTATTGTACAATATTTTGAATTATTGGTTCTTACGTAAGAAGTCGCTACTCAATAATTGTTACAGTAATTACTGTTCAATATTTTATATTATTGATTCAATAATTGTATGATATTTTATTGGTTCAATAATTGCTACGTTGATATTTTATATCAATAATTGCTACGTTGCTATTTTATATGATTGATTCAATAATTGCTACCATTGATATTTTGTATTATTGATTCAATGATCAATGATTGTCATTGCACAGTATTTCACATTATCAAATCAATAATTCATATTATTTGAATAATATTATTAGATAGCATTATTGACAATGTCTAAGGAAGTTATGTCTATATGAGGGGTTATTTAATTGCGCGCCAGTAAGGAGAAATCCTTATTGGAAGGCCCCCTCTTTCTTGGGAACGACCTGGTTGTTAATATTGTAGTTCTGCAATATTATTTATGAATAATTAATTATTGATTTATATGATAAGAAAATATTTATTTTGTGAATATAAAAGAAGAAATTAGTGTTGATGTATTTTTATCAGTATTTTGGTGTGAAAAATCATCTATTTGTGGATTTCGTTTATTTTCGGTTGGGAATTTGGAAAAACTTCCTTCTACAAAGTTGTAGAGAATTAAATTTCCTATAAAAGGGATATAGAATTCGTATTTTTCTGATAAAGGGGCTATTTATTATGAATTATTGAAGTTTCAGAAAATAAATATTTTTTTATATGGGTGGGCCCCACTTTTGTTTTTATAGCTTGTAAATGCTGAATTTCAAATTTCAATTGTGGTGTGCATATGTGAGAAGCCGCCGGTAGCAATTAGTCAACTTTGGTGTTCTAGCATTTTCCTATAAATAGGGTGCTTAAGTTAGAATTGAAAATCACACCAGAATCAGAAGTTTTCTCTCTCTATAATATCGAGCGTATTTTTGTGAGTATTTAGATACTTTGAGTGTTACTATTCAGTGCAAGTTTCCTTCGGTATTATATCCGATATTCCAGTCAGAAGTACTATTCTTTTGAGGTAAGGGATGTTATTTTCTTTCGTAAATGATGTTATTCTTTTCAATATCATTATACCAAAATATTGGCATGGATTGTATTATGAAATTCTTACTTTTTCTGTCGGAGTTACTATTCACGTATACGGCACTATTCACGAAAAAAATAAATTTTCTTCTATTTGACCAAGTTGCTTGTTAAGGTTCCTATCTTTGATTGGATCTAAGTTTTGAGCTTTATTCTTGAATTTTGCTCCACAATTGATTATTACGAAGTATTTTTGAATTGCATAAACTAAAATACGAATCCTTAATCTTTGTCATTTATCTCACTGGATTCGTTGTTTAAAATATTTTTCATCATCCTCAATCCTAAAAGGTAATATAACTAAATATCTTTGGCCTGTAGAGCAAAGATGAATGATTACCTGATGAATATCTTTGGCCGTAGTGCAAAGATGAACAGTTGTTGAGATGAACATGACCACTGATGATACAAATGAATATCTTTGGCCGTAGTGCAAAGATGAATATTTGATTCGAGATGTATATTGATTGATGTTACAGGGATAAAATATTGATGATAAACTTTTAAATCACAGAAGATAGTAGACTTCATTCTCTACTTAACTCTTCTAATGAATTGTTATTTTCGCTGTGAATATTGATCTAAAACTTGTTGTCAATAATATTTTATCTGAATTATTGAAGACTAACGATAATTTATTTTCCATTATCTTAGTCATAATATTTTTTACTGGGCTAGTTGAGCTCACCCTTTTCATCTATTGTCCTCTTCAGAAAATGAGAATGTCTAAGGAACTAGTCGGGGGACAGAGTGATGGTCCGAGTTAGAGCAGTAGTAGTCCTCACTATTTCTAATAAATAGTGTGATAATAATTGTAATGAGGACTTAGTTTGAATGTTAATATTTTTTACATATTTGTATTGACACTCACAGTTGTGTGAACGTATTTTGCACGACCGTGTGATATAAAAGTTTGTATTTGAATTCTGTACCATGTATTTGGCGACTCAGAATGGGTTGGGTTGACTGGACCTGTTCTGGGGGTTTCACAGTTGGTATCAGAGCTTAGGGATATGATCTCTGGCGGAGATCTGTGAATAGAACTAGGAGGGGAGAGACGAGTAAATCCTTCGCTAGTGTGTCCTATCTAAGCTTATGTGGTATTTAATTGGTCAGTCGAAGCATAGGGTTATTATGTGATATGTTAATTTGTTTAATTAACCCTTATTTTATGGCATTATTTGAGAATGGCAGCTGAGAATGTTAACAATGAAGTGAATGAGACCGTGGAGACACTTTTAATCACCAACCAGGAGAACGTGCAACAAGAAGGCAATGTTCATCCTGAAAACAACGTTGATCAGACGATAAACGATGACATGTTTAGAAGTTTTTTTGCAGTTCATGCAAAACTAGACGAGGGAGACTCGTGTGCAAAATACAGGTGGAGATAATAACAACTCGCGGCTTGTCACTGCCAAGCAGTTCAAAGAATTGGGACCACCAGAGTTTTTGGGAAAGTCGAATCCGATCAAGGCGGAGACGTGGGTTAAGTAAATTACCAAGATATTTGATGTATTGGGATGCACGGAGGAACAGAAGGTTCCATTTGCCACCTTTATGTTCCGTGGAGAGGCAGATTACTGGTGGAAATCTGTGAAGCGTACCCAGCCTGCCGCACTCAAGATGTCTTGGGAGGAATTCCAGAAACTGTTCAATGACAAGTACTTTCCAGAAAGTATTCGTCATATGAAGGAAGTAGAATTTATCAGACTCGAACAAAACAACATGACTGTGTCCCAGTACGAGGCTAAGTTAGCGGAGTTGTCCAGGTTTGCACCTCATTTGGTAGAGAATGAGGAACGTATGACGCGGATGTTTCTAAGAGGTTTGAAACCCGAAATACGTCAATACCTCAGTTCTCATAAATTTTCTCTATATTCGGACGTAGTAAACAGGGCCCAGTTATTAGAACGAGATAGTGATTATATTCAACCAAGGGACAACAACCAAGGTCGTACCGGTGGCAGCAGTCATCGGAGCAATGACAACCAGCGGGGAGAAAGTATGACAGGAGCGGTAACCACTCCGGTAGTAATCGTGGCCATGATAGTAGAAAAAGCGAATCAGGAGGAGATTTCAAGAAGAGAAGGTACAACAATGAGAACGTGAAGACGTCAACATCAGCACCAGCATCAACTGTTTCTAGGGGAGGAGAACGATCACCGGTCGTATGCTATAAATGCTGGAAAGAGGGACACATCAGCCCAAACTGCCCATAACAATTCAAAGCATGCTATAACTGTGGAAAAGAAGGACATAGAGCTCGAGATTGTCCTATAGCGAAACCAAGTCCAGCGGGGGTGGTGATTCCAAAGGTGGTTTCGGACAAGTCAAAGTCGGTGATTCCTAGAAGAGCATTTGTCGTGACAGCCCAAAACTCGAGGAACCCACACGTGGTGATTACGGGTAAGCTAATCATAAACTCTTGCGAAGTCTATTCCTTATTAGATACCGGTGCTATCCATTCCTTTATTTCACCTGCTTGTGCTCAACGTTTGAACTTGACTTCTGATAAATTAGACTTTGACTTATCTGTTGAAACCCCGTTGGGCGAAACCTTTGTTACATCCACAGTTTACAAATCTTACTTGATTCAGATTGGTACCCTTACCTTACCTGTTGATCTTATATCTTTGAAAATACTTGCATTTGATGTGATTTTAGGAATTGACTGGTTAACCACTTACCATGCCAAAATTGATTGTTTTCATAAGGTTGTTAGTTTTCATATTCCTAATCAACCTGTTGTGCGAATCCAAACCACCAAACCACTAAAATCAGTCAATATCATTTCAAATCACAAGGCTATTCGTTTATTGAAAAACGGATGTCAAGCTTTCTTAGCTCATGTCACTGATCTAAACCAGAATACGTTAGATTTGAATGATATTTCTGTTGTTAATGAGTTTCTTAATGTATTTCCCGAAGAACTTCCCGGTCTACCCCAAAACGTGAAGTTGAATTCTTTATTGACCTTGAACCCGGTACAAAACCCATTTCTAAAATCCCATATCGAATGGCTCCTATTGAACGTTAGGAGTTAAAGGTCCAATTACAGGAATTGTTAGACATCGGTTTTATTTGTCCTAGTACGTCTCCTTGGGGTGCTCCTGTTTTATTCGTAAAGAAGAAAGACGGAAGTATGCGACTTTGTATTGACTATCGGGAGTTGAATCATGTTACCATCAAGAATAGGTTTCCGCTACCTCGTATTAATGACCTGTTCGACCAGTTGCAAGGAGCACAATTCTTTTTAAAGATTGATCTTCGTTCTGGATATCATCAGCTGAAGATTAAAACTGAGGATATTCCGAAGACTGCCTTCAGAACTCGGTACGGGCATTATGAGTTCTTAGTCATGTCTTATGGATTGACTAATGCTCCTGCTGCTTTTATGGATATGATGAACCGTGTATTTAAAAAATATTTGGATCAATTCATTGTTGTCTTTATTGATGACATCCTCATCTATTCTAAAAGCCGTGAAGATCATGAGCACCACTTGAAGTTAGTACTTCAAAAGCTTCGTGAGAATAAGCTATATGCCAAGCTGAAGAAATGCGAGTTCTGGCTTGAGGAAGTAGCATTCCTTGGGCACGTGGTATCGAAACGTGGAGTATCTGTTGACCCAACGAAGATTAAAGCAATACAAAGTTGGGAGCAACCTAAGTCCGTGACCGAAGTACGAAGCTTTCTTGGGTTTAGCTGGTTATTATCGGAGGTTCGTAGAGGGATTTTCTCGAATTACTACTCCATTAACTCAGTTTACTCGGAAAGATACAAAATTCGTTTGGAGCGAGGAATGCGAGAAGAGCTTTCAAGAGCTCAAGAGAAGACTTATCTCGGCACCTGTTCTGACAATACCATCTGGTTCGGATGGATTTGTTATCTACAACGATGCTTCGGGCAAAGGGTTAGGATGTATTCTCATGCAACATGGGAAAGTCATAGCCTATGCCTCGCGACAACTCAAAGAATATGAGAGGAATTATCCTACTCATGATCTAGAGTTGGCAGCTGTCGTTTTCGCGTTGAAGATTTGGAGACACTACCTGTACGGGTAGAAAGTGGAGATTTATACGGATCATAAGAGCTTAAAATATTTCTTCACTCAAAAGGAACTCAACATGTGGCAACGACGTTGGCTTGAGCTGTTGAAAGATTATGATTATACCATCCAATACCATCCTGGAAAATCGAACGTGGTAGCTGACGCGTTGAGTAGAAGATCATATGCGAGAACGAGTGTGATGATGTTAAGTATACGCGTAGAACCAGCTTTGATTGATAAAGTTAAAGCTGATCAAGCTACGAATCCGGAGCTGATGAAGATGAAGAAGAAGGTGCAAGAAGGTGCCATTCCAGAAGCAAGAATCGATGAAGAGGGAATACTTCGAGTCAACTCCAGACTTTGTGTTCCTAACGATTCCGACTTGAAGCATAGAATCATAATGGAGGCACACAACACCCCGTTTGCAATCCATCTTGGGAGTACCAAAATGTATCGTGATCTTCGACATACATTTTGGTGGAGCAATATGAAAAGAGAGATCGCGGAGTTTATTTCGAGATGTTTAACTTGTCAACGTGTAAAGGAGGAGCATCAAGTGCCGAAGGGTCCATTGCAACCACTGGAGATTCCGAAATGGAAGTGGGAACACATTACGATGGATTTCGTTATGGGTCTTCCCAAGGTTTCTCAAGGCATAGATGCGATTTGGGTTATTGTTGATAGATTAACCAAGTCTGCTCATTTCTTGCCGATACGAAAAACTTATTCTCTTGAACGTCTTGCTCGTATGTACATGAATGAGATTATGAGATTGCATGGCATGCTAGTATCCATAGTTTCCGATCGTGACCCCAGATTTACTTCACGATTTTGGATCAGTTTGCAGAAAGCTATGGGCACGGATTTACAATTCAGTTCGGCTTATAATCCTCAAACAGATGGACAATCGGAAAGGACTATTCAAACTCTTGAAGATCTATTGAGACTCTGTGTTCTAGACTTCAAAAGGAGTTGAGATAAGTACTTACCATTGGTGGAATTCTCCTACAACAACAGTTATCAGGCAAGTATAGGCGTGGCTCCATTTGAAGCGTTGTATGGGAGAAAGTGTCGTTCTCCAGTATGCTGGGATGAGGTGGGTGAAGCAACATTGTTGGGACCGGAGTTAGTACGTATGACTACGGAAAAGATCCAAATGATCCGGCAACGGATACAAACAGCACAAGATCGACAAAAGAGTTATGCGGATCTTCATCGAAAGGACATGGAATTTAATGTTGGGGATCATGTATTGTTACGTGTTGCTCTATTTAAAGGAGTTACGAGATTCGGGAAGAGAGGAAAGCTCAACCCACAATTCATTGGTCCATTTGAGGTCCTTGACCGAGTAGGAAAGGTGGCCTATAGACTCGCTTTACCTCCAAGCCTGTCTCGTGTTCATAACGTTTTTCACATATCCGTACTTCGCAAATATGTGAAAGACCCAAACCACATTATTGAGTTAGAACCAGACGAGATAGCCGAAGATTTAACGTACGAGGAGGTACCTGTCAAGATGTTGGATAGGAAGGAGCATGTCCTACGCTCGAAAATTATACCTCAAGTTAAAGTTTTGTGGAGAAACCATGAAATTGAGAAAATGACATAGGAGTTGGAATCGGAAATGAAAGCGAGGTATCCTTACCTTTTAGACATACCAGGTACGTACGTCAATTTTGAGGACGAAATTTCATAAGGAGGGGAGGTTGTAAGACCCCAACTTTTATGAATAAAGATTTAATTTTCTTTATATATTATTTCAAAATAGTATGGTGTTGATTTGATAAATGTGAAAAGTTATGGGTGAAATGTGCAAATATTTCAAAATAAGCAAGTGGTTATAAAATATTCATTGTTGTTGGGGAATATTCGTTTGGTCGTAAAATATTCTTGTTGTCGGGGAATATTCGTATGACGGCGCAGCTATTTGTGGGCCCCACAACGGAATAACTGTCTGAAATAGAAAGCGACAGAAATAACCTTTTTATAAATAACGGTAAAACTGTTACGGTTAAACTGTTGAAATACCCGGTGATAAAAATACAGTAATACGCGTTGTTGCACAGTAGCACACGGTATTGCACAGTATTTTGAATTATTGGTTCTTACGTAAGAAGTCACTACTCAATAATTGTTACAGTAATTACTGTTTAATATTTTATATTATTGAATAAATAATTGCATGATATTTTATTGGCTCAGTAATTGCTACGTTGATATTTTATATCAATAATTTCTACGTTGCTATTTTATATGATTGATTTAATAATTGCTACCGTTGATATTTTGTATTATTGATTCAATGATTGTCATTGCACAGTATTTCACATTATCAAATCAATAATTCATATTATTTGAATAATATTATTAGATAGCATTATTGACAATGTCTAAGGAAATTCTGTCTAGGAGGGGTTATTTAATTGCGCACCAGTAAGGAGAAATCCTTATCGGAAGGCCCCCTCTTTCCTGGGAACGACCTGGTTGTTAATATTATAGTTCTGCAATATTATTTGTGAATAATTAATTATTAATTTATATGATAAGAAAATATTTATTTTGTAGATATAAAAGAAGGAATTAGTGCTAATGTGTTTTTATCAGTATTTTGGTGTGAAAAATTATTTGTTTGTGGATTTCGACTATTTTCGGTTGGAAATTTGGAAAAACTTCCTTCTACAAAGTTGTAGAGAATTAAATTTCCTATAGAAAGAATATAGAATTCGTATTTTTCTGATAAAGGGGCTATTTATTATGAATTATTGAAGTTTCGAAAAATAAATATTTTTTTTATATAGGTGGGCCCCACTTTTGTTTTTATGGCTTGTAAATGCTGAATTTCAAATTTCAATTGTGCTGTGCTTATGTGAGAAGCCGCCGGTAGAAATTAGTCAACTTTGGAGTTCTAGTATTTTCCTATAAATAGAGTGCTTAAGTTAGAATTAAAAATCACACTAGAATCAAAAGTTTTCTCTCTCTATAATATCGAGCGTATTTTTGTGAGTATTTAGATACTTTGAGTGTTACTATTCAGTGCAAGTTTTCTTCGATATTATATCCGATATTCCAGTCAGAAGTACTATTCTTTTGAGGTAAGAGATGTTATTTTCTTTCGTAAATGATGTTATTCTTTTCAATATCATTATACCAAAATATTAGCATGGATTGTATTATGAAATTCTTACTTTTTTCGTCGGGGTTACTATTCACGTATACAGCACTATTCACGTATACGGCACTATTCACGAAAAAATTAAATTTTCTTCTATTTGACCAAGTTGCTTGTTAAGGTTCCTATCTTTGATTGGATCTAAGTTTTGAGCTTTATTCTTGAATTTTGCTCCACAATTGATTATTACGAAGTATTTTTGAATTGGATAAACTAAAATACGAATCCTTAATCTTTATCCTTTATCTCACTGGATTCGTTCTTTAAAATATTTTTCATCATCCTCAATCCTAAAAGGTGATATAACTGAATATCTTTGGCCTATAGAGCAAAGATGAATGATTACCTGATGAATATCTTTAGCCGTAGTACGAAGATGAACAGGTGTTGAGATGAACATGACCACTGATGATACAAATGAATATCTTTGGCCGTAGTGCAAAGATGAATATTTGATTCGAGATGTATATTGATTGATGTTACAGGGATAAAATATTGATGATGAACTTTTAAATCATAGAAGATACTATCTCCGTCCCACAATAAGTGTTTTTTTAGGCTTAACATTTTTTTCCAAAATAAGTGATGTGTTAGAATTTTAATACAATTTTTATAATATTTTCCCATATGTGCCCTTATGCGACCAATGGTATTTATTGGGAAGTTAAAAGATTGAAGAAAGAGAAAGAGAGACCAAAAGACAATAAAAAAAATTCTCAAATAAAATAAAGAAAGTATATTAATGGTATTTTTGTTATTTTAATTTATGTATTGGTATGTGTGATTTAAGCTAAAAAAGCACTTATTATGAGACGGAGGTAGTAGTAGACTTTATTATCTACTTAACTCTTCTAATGAATTGTTATTTTCGCTGCGAATATTGATATAAACTTGTTGTCAATAATATTTTATCTGAATTGTTGAAGACTAGCGATAATTTATTTTCCTTTATCTTAGTCATAATATTTTTTACTGGGCTAGTTGAGCTCACCCTTTTCATTTATTGTCCTCTTCAGAAAATGAGAATGTCTCAGGAACTAGTCGGGGGACAGAGTGATGGTCCGAGTTAGAGCAGTAGTAGTTCTCACTATTTCTAATAAATAGTGTGATAATAATTGTAATGAGGACTTAGTTTGAATGTTAATATTTTCTACATATTTGTATTGACACTCACAGTTATGTGGACGTATTTTACACGACCGTGTGATATAAAAGTTTGTATTTGAATTCTGTACCATGCATTTGACGATTCAGAATGAGTTGGGTTAACTGGACCTATTCTGGGAGCGTCACAATTATCTTAGCCATAAAATTCAAAATGAGTTGATAGCTACTTTAGCATCAAATGTTAAACACGCAATCATTAAAAAAATAAAAACAGCTAAATATTTTTCAGTCATTCTTGATTGTACTCCTGATGCAAGTCACAAAGAACAAATTACTTTAATATTGAGGTGTGTAGATGTTTCAAGTACTCCAATAAATATAGAAGAGTACTTTTTAGAGTTTCTGAGTGTGGAAGATACATCTGGATTAGGAATTTTTAATGAATTGCAAAATGTAATTGAATCCCTTACACTAAATATTATTGATGATGTGAGGGGACAAGGTTATGATAATGGCTCTAATATGAAAGGGACAAATCTAGGTGTACAAAAAAGATTACTTGATATAAATCCTAGAGCATTTTACATGCCATGTGGTTCTCATTGTCTCAACTTAATAGTTTGTAATATAGCCAACTCATGTGTTAAAGCAAAATCTTTTTTTGGAGCATGTAAATGCATATATACGGTATTCTCTAATTCAACAAAGCGATGGAATGTGTTACTTGATTATATAGATGGTTTAACTTTGAAATCATTGTCAACTACACGTTGGGAAAGTCACATTGAAAGTGTCAAAGCAATAAAATCTCAAGCTTCCCAAATCAGAGAAGCTTTATTTAAATTAACAGAAATTAGTGAATATGCCAAATTGAGTAGGGATGCTCAAAGTTTAGCATTAGGAGAGCTTTCAAGTTTTGAATTTATATTAAGTTTGGTTATTTGGCATGCCATTTTGCACAAGATTAACTTAGTTAGTAAAAAGTTACAATCTGAAGATATGCGTCTTGATGCTGCTGTAAGAGAATTAGAAGGACTTGTTTTATTTTTTGAAAACTATAGAATAAATGGGTTTGTTTCTGTCATGATTGATGCTAAAGAAATTTCCCTTGATATGGGAATTGAGCCTGTATTTCCAAAAAAGAGTCAAGTTCATAGAAAAAGGCATTTTGATGAGGTTTCCAATAATGATAGGGAACAACAATTTGCTGAAGAATCATTTAGAACTGATTATTTTCTTGTTATAGTGGATATTGCTCTTGGTGAATTGAAGAGAAGGTTTGAACAATTGCATTGTTTTGAATCTATTTTTGGGTTCTTATTTGATGTTGCAAAGTTGACTTCGTTTGATGATAATGAATTGAAAAGTTCTTGTGTGAATCTTGAAAATGCTTTAAAACATGGTGATGTTTCTAATATTGATGCAAGAGTCTTATTTTCAGAATTACAGGTGTTGCAAGTGATGTTACCAAAAGAAGCATATGGAATAGATAAACCATGGACATCCATTAAAATTCTTGAGTTTGTAAAGAGTGTGGATATGTTTCCTAATGTAATGGTTGCTTATAGGGTATTATTGACTATACTTGTGACTGTGGCATCTGTTGAAAGAAATTTTTCTAAATTAATATTATTGAAATCTTACTTGCAGACCACCATGACTCAAGATAGGCTAAATAAATTAGCGATATTATGCATTGAAAAGGATATGTTAGAAAACATTAAATATGATACTACCTCCGTCCCATAATAAGGGCTTTTTTAGCTTAAATTACACATACCAATACACAAGCTAAAATGACAAAAATACCCTTAATATACTTTGTTTGTTTTGTTTGAGACTTTTTTTTATTGCATTTTGGTCTCTCTTTCTCTTTCTTCAACCTTTCAACTTCCCAATAAATATGCAATAAATACCATTGGTTGCATAAAGGCACATATGGAAAAATATTGTAAAAATTGTATTGAAATTCTGACACATCACTTATTTTAAAAAAAAATATTAAGCCTAAAAAAGCACTTATTGTGAGACGGAGGTAGTAGTATAATTGATAATTTTACATCTAAAAGTGCAACAGGAAGACATTTTAAATGATGTTTTATGATTCAGAATTCATTGCTATTTTTATTTTGTAGGTACATGTGATGAATCTTTGCTTCAATTAATTGTGGAGGATGAAAAGAAGATTGATCAAATCAAGAAATGCTTATGAAGATTCGGGAGGAAGCGTATAGACTCAAATCTGTAAATTTCGTTTTTTAATGTAATGTTTACAATCTGGGGTATTCTTTTTCCTTTGTTTGGGGTTTTGTCCTATTGGATTTTCCCCAAACAAGGTTTTAATGAGGCCCCAAAGTGTTTTTCCTTATCTTTTGTAAATCCTTATAATTTTAATAAAATTAATTAGTTGATAATTTATTTATTTTTTTGTTTAATTTGTATAAATGGGCACACTTGAGAAAATGTTGTCTTGTGCCTTAGAAAACTCAGAACCGGCTCTGGACTTAACAAAAACAATACCAAACATGCATATACTGATTATAACAACAAAACAACAACAATCATCAAATTTAAACCGTTTAAATTCCATGTTTTTGCTTAAAACTCAACTTTAGACAAGTTTAGCGAAATTGGACATCACCAATCTGTTTCTCAACCAAATCAGTCCATACAAGTTTCGTTCTTTTTGTTTTCACATGTATAAACATAATCAATCATCAATTTACCGTTTAACATACAATTCAAGCATCAAATCTCGTACATACAAGCCATATTCAAATATTATTTCTCTGTAAATTTAAAACTCCATTTCAAACATAATTTCATGTATTAATTACTCTAAAGTAGTTTATAAACATCATATAATAGATTATACATGCATATTAACGATTACAAACAACTTCTGATCAACAATTTAACCATAAAAATCTATTAAAGAGAACTTAAAACCTATTTTAATGGAGAAAATTCAAGAACAAGAATTATAACTTGAGATTAAGAAATTACCCTTGATTGCTTGTTTAGATGATAGCAATCTCTTCTTTGATTCTCCAAACTTTTTCTTCAATCTCAATTTCTCTCAAGTTATTCTCTCTTTTTCTCTCTGTGTTCTCTAACTCAGCAAAGTAATATGACTGATAGTGAACTAATATAATTATATGTATAACATTAACTAGCACAACATGGGTTGCGGTTAAGTGCTTCATGGCCTTAACTACTCCCATGTTCTTAAGGCCATGTTTGGTTTAGGTTTAAAAACTTCTTTTTAGTTTATTTTAATTAACTTGTTTATTATATAGTTTATTTGTCACACTTTAATTAGTCAAATTATATTATTTAAATTCAATTAAATAAAAGCCAATATTATTCATTAAATCAAATTATCACATAATTAAAATTCTCATTTATTAATTATGACAAATCATTAAATCTCTAATTAATTATTAAATTAATTAGAACAATATTATAAATATTTAACAACTCATTTAATTTAATTATCCCAATTAAATTCACACTTTGAACTATAAAGTTATCCAACATTAATTTAATTAATATAATACATTTAATTAAATTAATCTACCATAATTCCATCAAATATTTATTTAACTCAATAAATAAATCAACAAAAATATTTATTTAATTCAATAAATATTTAAAATCAATTACAAAAATCTCGTTCGTCACAATATATGTCAAAATTTAGAATGTTTATGATTTTGATTATAATTTTTAGTACAGTTGATGTTGTTTTTATACAATGTTGAATAAAAAAATATAATAATATTTATTACTACCTCTATCTTGTAAAAAGATTTTTCTCTTAATATTTTTTTTTTGAGTAACAACATTTGCCATTTTTACTGTAAATAATTATGTCCAAGTGTGACTTATGTTTAGTTTAATATTTGAGAAAAATAATTTATATAATTTTTAATACTTTTTTATATGAATAATAAGATTCGCTCTAATAATAAGTTTTTTAAGTAAATTTTAATATTTGAAAAAAATAATTATATTTTTTTTGCGTTAATTTGTATTTTTATGACTTAAAATTTTACTTTTTAATTATAAAAAAATTTAATGTTCACTAGCAAGAATAGTAGAAAATTATATTTTATTAATTACCTTCATGATTAAAAAGTAAAATTTTGTCATTGCCTAATTTTATTCATATAATTTGAATGTATATTACGTAAATTTTAATCTTTAAGAAATTTAATCAGTAAAATGTGTATGATTTTATTTTTCTGATAAATAAATATTTATTATTTGTTGACATTTATGTTATTTATTGCACAAGTTAATAATTTAATTAATTAGATCAAGTTAAGTTAAAATTATAATATACACATTTATATTTAGTGGATATATTAAACATTTTAACTTGAAGGGTGTATTAGACATTATATTAAAAATATTTTTAGATATTAATTAGTCAACCACACTAGGGGTAGTGAATGTTACTAAAGGGATACTGACTGTTACTTGAAATGTTAGAGTTTATGCCCTAGAGACTAATTCTTTGATGTAATTGTTTAAATATTTTTTGATATTATATTTGATTGAATAAATGAATTATTTTATTATGATTTTATTTACTGCGTTATATAAATGTTAACATAATAAAAGTCCTTAGAATAGTGATACAAATTATATGGCTTCAAGTATGTGACTTGAACATGAGATCATATAGTTACAATTAGTATCATTACTCTTAAATGTCCCTAGTTGAGTGTCATTGTTAATGGGACAACAATGATACATTGAGACTAGTATGTGGATTGACTGATGGCCAAATCTCATTGGTCATAAATATATGAGATATTGAGTCAATGCATAGGTACATGTTAGAGAACAATGTACTGGGCAGACCCACCATGAGAATTCTACGTGGAGCATTATGCAAAGTGTCATAAGCAATTCTTATAGTGACAATGATGTAATGATCCTCCGACCTGAAATCACTATATTACTAGACGAGAATTTATGTACTTTGATATCATCAAAGGCCACCTTTAATAGGTGGACGATAAAGGTGATTATTGGGTATATCATGAATCGTGTGAGGAATATGAGTGATCTAGATGGAATTTAACCCTTCTATATATTAGGGGTGATATCCATAGGCCTCTTGATTGAGTAGGACTATGAAATGCATGGTAATGCTCAAATAGTGATTTGTTTCATATAGTCTACTCATCGATCAAGAAAACTCAGATTAAATTATGAAGAGGATGACACATTCCATGCCTCGAGTTTAATCTAGGATGTCAAGGTTAAAAGGATTAAATTACATTGAAACATTGGTCACGAAAAGGTTGTATCGAATCACCGATCTTATTATTATTTGGGTAGCAGTGATGCATTACTAGATGCCGCTCACTGTTTATAATTTTATAATATGATTTTAAAATTATTGCCAACATAATAATAACCTATAGGGTCACACACTTACAACGTAATTAAAAGGGAATTAATTTAAATTGTATGGATTTAAATATATCAATATGATTGATAGTATTTAAATTATGAATTTAAATTAATAGGATAATTTGTATATATATATATGTATATTAATTAAGTAAGACTTAATTAAGATATAATATATATATATATATATATATATAAATTCGGATTTTATATTTCTAATTGGATTAGGTTTTGGTTAATTCCTTTAACTGCTATATATATGATATATCAGCCGTTTAGGGTATCATCGATATCAAAACCCTAGCCGCTCTTAGAGAGAGACTAGAGAGAAAAATTTCGAAAAGTCCAGATCTGTAATACCCGAAAAATAAATAAATAAATATATAACAGTTAAAATTTTGTTTTAAATATTTTAATTGGGCTTTTCTTGTGTTTGGGTCAAATTGTATTTAATTTATGTGGACTATAATAAGTAAAGAATTATATTAATCTGGGCTTTTAAAAACTAATTGGGTTTAATTTATCAGGCTTTACCGCAGTTGGTGGCACAGGTGGTACAGGCAATGCAGCAGCCGCCAGAAATTCCTGAGCAGGGGAACTCGGGAAATAATGGTCCGCAGGCAAACGAAGAGGAAGGGAATGCAGATGGTCTTGATCAGCAGGTGGTTCCAATGTATGTATGGTTGGAGAGGTTTCAGAAGCAGAAGCCACAGTCATTCAGTTCAGCTCCGACTCCGATCGATGCAGAGAATTGGATTGCACACCTAGAGAAGATTTTTGATGTGTTGGGCTGCTCAGATAATCAAAGAGTGTTGCTTGCAGCTTATAAGCTGGAGGGGGATGCACAGAGGTGGTGGAAAGCGCTGAAAACAACCAAGGGTGATGGGTACGTGGAAACACTTCGATGGGCAGAGTTTTGTGAGGTCTTTTATCAGCAGTACTTTCCAGCTGCTGATAAAGAGGCCTATGCTAGAGAGTATCTGTCTATTCGGCAGAAAGATGATGAGTCCATCACAGATTTTATGACGAGGTTCACCAGGTTGGCAGGTTTTGCGGGAACCTCTGCAGGGACTGCAGCGGAACAAGCGGAGAAGTTCAAGTGGCGGATTCATTATAGGTATCGGCAACATCTCATTAACACCAAGTTTGCGGATGTATCGGCTGTGGCTAATGCGGCCAAGAACATTGAGATGGAGCGGCAGGACTTTCGGTCTTCTAAACCGGAAGGGAATCGGAAGAGGGACAGAGATGACCAGCAGGGTCAAGCTTCGGGTCAGCATGGGAGAAATCAAGGTGGTCAGTGGAATAGAAACCGTGGTGTCCAGCAAGGGCAGTGGCGTGGTCAAAATCAGAACAGGGGTAATCAGCAGATGCCTCAGCAAGGACAGAATCGTCAGCTTCAGCTACCTTGGTATGGTCAGAATCGGCAGCAAGGGCATAATCGTCAGCAGGGGCAGAATCAGGGTCGTTATCCGGGACCAGCTGGTGGGGGTAACCCAAATTTTATTCCAATAATTCCTTGTGCCATATGTGGGGCTAATCATCCGGGGAGACAGTGTCATAGAGTTACTGGTGCATGTTTCTTGTGTGGACAGATGGGTCACATGGCTAGAGATTGTACCGGGCCACGTGGCAATGGTGGAGGCGGTGATCATGGTGGCAATGGTGGTCAGCGTCAAGGTGGTCGAGTGTTTGCCTTGACACATAATCAGGCGGCAGGTGCGCCAGGTACTGTTTCTGGTACTCTTTTAGTTGGTAGTCGTGAGGCTTCTATTTTATTTGATACCGGTTCTACTCATTCTGTTGTGGCTCAGTCTTTTGTTCGGCACCTGGGTGTGCCATCTCAGTCTTTAGATTCTGTTATGTCTATTGCTACCCCGATGGGGACTTCTGTTGTTATTTCTGATTTATATCGAGGGTGTCCGATCAGTTTTAGGGACAAGATTCGTAGTGCTAATCTTCTTCCAATGTGTATGCACGATTTTGATGTTATTCTCGGGATGGACTGGTTGGATAAGCACCAGGCCATTATCGACTGCCAGGCGAAGAAGGTTATATTTGGAGATGTGAAGTCTCCGGAATTCGTGTTTCAGGGTTCACAACCGAGAAGAGTGGTGAAGTTGATTTCGGCTTTGAAGGCTGGGAAGTTAGTAGCAAAGGGTTGTGAGGGGTATTTGGCATTTGTGAAGGATACCTCTAAGGGCGAGTCTCGTATTGAGGATATTTCAGTGGTTCGTGACTTTCCCGATGTGTTTCCTGAGGAGTTGTCAGGGTTACCACCGCAACGGGAAGTTGAGTTCACTATTGAGCTCGTTCCTAGGGCGGGACCTATTTCTAAAGCGCCGTATCGGATGGCACCATTGGAGTTGCAGGAGTTGAAGGAGCAGTTGCAAGAGCTGTTAGATCGTGGTGTGATGCGGCCGAGTGTTTCGCCATGGGGTGCTCCAGTTTTTTTTGTGAAAAAGAAAGATGGGTCTATGAGGTTGTGCATAGAATACAGGGAGTTGAACAAGATTACTATCAGGAATCGGTATCCACTACTGAGGATTGAAGACTTGTTTGACCAACTTCAGGGGGCGAAGTATTTTTCAAAGATAGACTTGAGGTCGGGTTACCATCAGTTGAGGGTGAGAGATGAGGATGTCTCTAAGACAGCTTTTCGTACTCGCTATGGGTATTACGAGTTTCTGGTGATGCCATTTGGGTTGACTAACGCTCCGGCAGTGTTTATGGATTTGATGAACCGGGTGTTCAAAGAGTACTTGGACCAATATGTTATTATCTTTATTGATGACATTTTGGTTTACTCCAAGTCTAGGGAGGAGCATGAGGAGCATCTTCGAACAGTATTGGGAATTTTGCAGAAAGAGAAATTGTATGCTAAATTCTCTAAATGCGAGTTTTGGTTGGAGCAGATTGCATTTTTGGGCCACGTTGTTTCTGCTGAAGGCATTAAGGTGGATCCTGGAAAGGTTGAGGTTATCACTAAATGGCCGAGACCTACTACTGTGACAGAGATTAGAAGTTTCTTGGGTGATATTATAGGAGATTTGTGGAAGGATTCTCTTTGCTTGCTTTGCCATTAACTCAGTTGATGAAAAAGGGCACGAAGTTTGGGTGGAATGAGGAGCGCGAGAAGAGTTTTGAGGAGTTGAAGAAACGACTTGTGACAGCTCCTATACTTGCATTGCCGTCAGGGACAGGAGGTTTCCAGATTTATAGTGATGCTTCTAAGAAGGGTTTGGGGTGTGTTTTGATGCAACACGGTAAGGTGATTGCTTACGCGTCTAGGCAACTTAAACCTTATGAGGTGAATTACCCCACACATGATTTGGAGTTGGCAGCGGTGATCTTTGCTCTAAAGATTTGGAGGCACTATTTGTATGGAGAGACTTGTGATATCTTCACCGATCACAAAAGTCTGAAATACATTTTCACTCAAAAGGAGCTTAACATGAGGCAGAGGCGTTGGTTGGAGCTTCTAAAAGATTATGATGTGAGGATTCAGTATCACCCGGGGAAGGCAAATGTGGTTGCAGATGCTCTTAGCCGAAAAAGTTCAGGAAATGTAGCAGCTCTTATTACACAACCTCAGCTTATTTCGGATGTGGAGCGACTAGAATTGGAGTTGTATGTCCAAGGTTCAGATGGGCATTTGGCAGGTATGAGAGTGGAGCCCTTTCTTATTTCAAGGGTTAAGGAAGCTCAAAAGGAAGATGGGGAATTGTGGAGTATGGCACAGAATATGGAGGAGGGCAAGCAGCCCGACTTTCGTATTGATGACCATGGTGTGATTTGGTTGGGTGAGCGGTTGTGTGTACCGTCTGATCCAATCATTCGGGAGGCGATTTTGGCAGAGGCTCATAGTTCGCCATTTTCTATTCATCCAGGTTCTACAAAGATGTATAGGGATTTGAAGGAAAATTTTTGGTGGAATGGGATGAAGCGAGATGTGGCTGAATATGTTGGGAAGTGCCTCACTTGTCAACAAGTGAAGATAGAACATCAACGAGCGAGTGGGTTGCTGCAACAGTTAGACATTCCAGTGTGGAAATGGGAAGATATCACGATGGATTTTGTGACTGGTTTGCCGAAGACTTTCAGGAAGAATGATGCCATTTGGGTTGTGGTGGACCGGTTGACTAAATCGGCACACTTTTTGGCCATCCACGAGGGCTACTCGGTGGATAGGTTGGCACAGATATTTCAGCAGGAGATTGTTAGACTTCATGGTACTCCGTTGTCTATTGTTTCGAATCGGGACCCACGATTCACTTCACGGTTCTGGAAAGGGTTTCAACGAGCTTGGGGTACTCGGCTCAACTTTAGTACTGCTTTCCATCCGCAGACTGATGGGCAATCCGAACGGACCATTCAAACGTTGGAGGACATGTTGAGGTCTTGTGCACTTGAGTGGTCGGGTAACTGGGATGATTACTTGAGCCTAGTTGAGTTTGCTTATAACAACAGTTGGCATGCGAGTATTGAGATGGCTCCGTTTGAGGCATTGTATGGTAGAAAGTGTCGGGCACCAACCTGTTGGGATGAGGTTGGCGAGAGAGCCATAGAAGGGCCTGAGTTAGTTCAAATCACTACGGAGAAGGTAGCAGTGGCCAAGGAGAAATTGAAGTCGGCTCGATCACGGCAGAAGAGTTATGCTGATAAGCATAGGAGGAACTTAGAGTTTGAACCTGGTGAGCATGTGTTCCTAAAAGTTTCTCCTTGGAAGGGTATTCGGCGATTTGGTCTGAAAGGGAAGCTTAGTCCGCGTTATATTGGCCCATTCGAGATTCTGGAGAGGGTTGGTGAGGTTGCATATCGGTTAGCTTTGCCTCCACAGCTAGCTGTGCACAATGTGTTCCATGTGTCGGTGTTGAGAAGTTATAAATATCATCCGTTGCATGTGGTGCAATATCCGTTCGATAAGATTAGTGATGATCTTACTTGTGTGGAGCAAGCCGAGGCGATTTTGGATCGTCAAGAGCGGTTTATGAGGAGGAAGACAATTTCGTTCATCAAGGTTTTGTGGAGAAACCATTCGGAGCGAGAAGCTACATGGGAGATGGAGGAGCCTATTCGAGCGGAGTATCCGCATCTTTTCGATTATTAGGTTCGTTCTTTTCTTTTGATTCCGGGGACGGAATCCTTTTTAAGGGGTAAGTGATGTAATACCCGAAAAATAAATAAATAAATATATAACAGTTAAAATTTTGTTTTAAATATTTTAATTGGGCTTTTCTTGTGTTTGGGTCAAATTGTATTTAATTTATGTGGACTATAATAAGTAAAGAATTATATTAATCTGGGCTTTTAAAAACTAATTGGGTTTAATTTATGTGTGGATAATAATAAATCCTATTAAGATTAGGAGAATCAATAAAATCTGTTAATAAATAAACTTATTACTAAACCTAATTTTATTTTTTTACTTTCGTTATACCGACTGAAAAAAAAAGAAAGAGAAACGCAGCCGCTGCTATAAAGAGAAGGAGCGGAGGAAATCAGGAGGCTAAAGAAGAAGAAGAAAAGTGTAAGACTTTTTTTTTTCCTTTGTTATTATCCAGTATTAGAATAACTAAGTTATGTTTGCATGCCAATGATATGAATGGCCTCACTTGTGATTTTCGTATGCTGGAAAAAAAAATTGAATCAGTCTGCAACTTGACATATATATATATATATATATATATATATATATATATATATATAGAGGCCGGATCAGGTCCGGACTCCCGGACCTGATCAAAATCCGGACCAATTTTTTTTTTTTTTTTTTTTTGCTTTTTTTTTTAAAATAACTAATAAAAAATGTATAATATTTTATGGAACTGGAATTTTTTCATAATGCAGTGTTTTAGGTGTGATTTGGATACATATAACAACACAGGTTATACAGACTGTACAGACTTATTTTGTTATAAGTATCCAAATCACACCTAAAACACTGTATTATGAAAAAATTCCAGTTCCATAAAATATTATACATTTTTTATTAGTTATTTTAAAAAAAAAAGCAAAAAAAAAAAAAAAGGTCCGGATTTGATCAGGTCCGGGAGTCCGGACCTGATCAATTTTGTATATATATATATATATATATATATATATATATATATATATATATATATATATATATATAAGAAAAGAAAACGGAAGGCTATGTTAATAAATATATAATTGATTATATTAATAATAGTTTTAAAAAAATAAGTAAATTTGTAATTTGTAATTAGTATTTAGTAATTTAATTTACAGTTAGTAATTTACATTTCGTTTGTTAAATTATGTAATTAGTTCGGACGAAAGGAGTTTAACGAATAATTTTTGGAATATAATTTTTGGGTATTACATTACTTAATTCAGGTACGGATTCCGTACTCTTTCAGCGATACTCTTGTTAAATTTAATTAGTTCGTTTTGTTACTCGTTTCTAATTTCGTTATTATTTCACATAATTGTTCCTTGTGAAATTAATATATTAGTTTCGTCTTGGTATTGATACTTAGAACTCATGTTTGTACTCTTGAATTGGGTTAACATATTTAGTGTTTATTTTAATCTTTTAGAGATGTACATGTTAACGTATATTTGGAGTTTCGTATTTATATTTATTTCGTTGTTACATGTACATACTAGAACCCCTTGTGTTAATATTGTGTCGCATGTGTTGTGATATGATATTATTATTAGATTATACCGTAGGGTATACCTGAGCTATAACCACCTGTGGGGGTACCACAGGCATGTCGTCTTGGCACGAGAGGCATGACACTTTCCGTGGCGGTGTGATCAGTCCACGGCGTCTCCGTTTTGTGCTCCGGTGGGAGTTGGCCATTTGGTGTTTTGTTGTGGGAGGCGTATGGGTCGACCCTAATTTTCTGTTCTGTTCTGTTCTGCGGAGTGGCGATGTTTGTGCCAAGCACGCCTTCCGATTTTACATACATTTGGATTCGCGATCCAATGTGTGTGACTTGCCTGTGTGGCATTATTTGACCTTGCCTGTGTGGCAAGGTATATTTATGTTCTTTTTTTTGAGCTCGGTATGAAATAACACCCAGCCATTTGATTCAGCCTATTATTTTATTGTGTTAGTTTTGTTTGTTTCAGTTCAGTTCAGTTCATTTATTGAGTTAGTTATTTCGTTTCATTATTCTTGTATTCTATATCCGTACTGGGCGTTTGGCTCATGCTGTGTTTTTCTTCCGGCAGGTAATCAGGGGGATCAAGGGCATGTGTGATGAGAGCTCCATTCGATCCAATGATTTAGATATTCTGTTTAGGCTTGATAGATTGATTTTATTTTTGAGTTGTAATAAATACTCTAGATTTGAGTTTGAGTTTGTTGGTATTTATTTTTGGTTTGACCTTTTGATATTTATTGGTGAAATATTATTCTTTCGTGGCATAGAGGTTTCGTTCGGTTTTGTTGTGGTTTGAGTAACCTCCCTTTCTATTTCGGGAAGGGGGTGTTACAAGATCCTTGGCGGCTAGTACTGCAGCTTTCCTTGCTGCAGATCGTGTGACGATTCGCGGGACGTTCGTGTGGATACCGTAGAGGCGCAGTTCCGTTGGATTGCGTTGAGGATTCGAAGCAGTTCCAGAATCTCCATCGTCTCCTTTCAGGCTTGAATAATCGGTAAAACATATCTTAACCTCTGAATTAATATGTTTTCGCATGGATCCTGTTTTAGGGTTTCGAAATTTTTTTATTTCCGCTGCGTTTATGTGCCGAAAACCCTACATGAAAAACAAGAAAGGTGGTGAGTGTTATTATGATTATCTACAAGGGGTGTCAATATATTTTACTCTAAAATTAATAGTCTAATCGTAAGTCTTATCTTTGTAAACAAACATAAGTTTTCTGCTGAATTATAATTACAACGTACATGTATATATGTTTAAAGAAAAAAATTAAGATTAATCCTATCGTAATATATTCTATCTTATCATATAAATTTTTATGTTTGTCGTAATTTAATTTCGTTACAAATTTGTCAATATTTTTAAAGAGTCATGCTACTATCATATAAAACAATTATATAACTCTCACGTACTGTTGACGTGACAATATAAAATTTATTGTTGACATGATCTATTTAACTCAACAACAAATCACATATTTTCACTTCAACAATATATAATTTTTATGTTATATTTTTATGTGATAGTAGCATTATTCATTTTTTAAAGGACAGTAACGACAACAGAGTCAAAGTTTGGTCTACTTGGTGACAGTTGCACGCTTATGTTACAGTAAATTGTACTACATTTGTTTATTTGGATATGATAGCCCTATTTCATTGATTGATTGTTTTTTCTTTTCATTTCACTGTATTTAAAATAATACTACATAAGTACGATAGACGGTGGTGTAACTGTAATTCTTACTAAATACTCTCGCTTATTTTTTTAAGTCAGTTTAAAATATTTTTAAATTTAACAAAAAAATATTTTTAAATTTAAAATTGGCATAAATTATTTTAGTTTTAATTAATATAATAATAAATATTATAAAATATCTAAAAAAAATTACTCGTTACAACCTTTAATGTTTCATAATTTTTAATGAATTAACTCAATTTTGAGTTTAAAAATATCTTAAATTGACTTTTCATAACAATTTTATAATTTGGAACGGAAGAAGCTAAGTAGTACTTTTTTTTTGATATAAAATGATATATTTTAAAATAGGTATTTTAAAATGATGTTTATATGTTTGCAAACTAGTATAGTACTAATCCATCGGTTCCAAATTATAAATTTATTATTGACTTTTTGAAGTCAATTTAAAATATTTTTAAATTTTAAATTAAAATAAAATAATTAATTTCAATTAATATAATGAATAATATTGTAAACTATATAAAATATACGGCTAATTATAGAATAATACTAATTTTGAGTTTAAAAATATATAAAATTAACTTTTAAAAATCAAACTTGATATTATATTTTTAAACGAATGTAGTACTGTTAAACTGCCAATTTATGTATAGGGAAATGAGCTTGTGTTTTTTCTTTGTTATAAACTTACAGAAAGAAAGAGTTTCATCTAAAGTAGATTAATTATTTTAGGCTATCTCACACATTTATTAATGAAAAATGTTAAGGATCCCAAGTTTGGTGTGTTTTAATACAGTAGCAAATTATGGAGAAATTAATAATGTTAGCTAAAAACAAACAAATTAAAGGTTTACAACACCAAATGGAAGACAATATTGTTTGTTGCTGCTTCTCTCTCCCATACAGAATGATATCTATCTATCTATCTATATATATACGGAATCCTTCAGAAGCGAACTGGAGGAAGCGAATTAAGAACGAATCGGCTACAGCAACGGTTTTTTCCATCGCTATACCATAAAAAATCGACTTTTTATGCTATAGCGACGAAAAAAAACGTCGCTATAACCGGTTCGCTCTTAGTCCGCTCCTTCCAATTCGCTGGAGAAGCAGGACTATATATATATATATATATATATATATATATATATATATATATATATATATATATATAGTCTGGCGGGCTGGACCTGCACGGTAGAAAATATATATACATGCTGACATTCTTACTCGTCATTACGGCGCAATATATAGAGCATCCTAATTCTCCAGGCAGTTTTTTTTTTTTTTTTTTTTGTGAAAGATTGATTAATTATATTTAAATCTTACTCTGCTTCAAAATTAAAATACATTAATTTTGACTTTTAAGTCAATTTGCAGAACTTTATATTTTAAAATCGACACAAATTTATTTGAATTTAGTACAAACAACTATTATTGCGAGCATTTTTTTATACTAATTATTATATTTGTTATTTTTAATATTTAAATAATATATTTTAATATTAAATTTTATAAATTAATTTAAAATATTAAAATATATCTCTAATTTTATAACCGATGGAGTATTTATTTTCAGAATGACCGTTGAGCTGCTTTCACAATTTCAATTCATAACTTATGTTTTCCATTTCTCTTGAATTGCACTCCAATAATCAGTAGCCTAGCTTGCTAATCACTATATATAATATGCATATATTTTATATGTAAAGTGAGAAAGAACTCTTTTTCAAATTCTTAAAAGGTATATATATATATAAATTGATATTTTCACAACACTTTTTGATATTTTCACATGAAAAGTGTTGTTATAGATGTATAGCGACGGTTTATAAGATCTATAGCAACACTTTTCATGCGAAAATATCATTTTCTGTTGTGTATATATAGAGAGAGAACTTCTATTCTTCTCACTCATGGTTTGAGCTTTGCAGCACAAACTCAAGGCATGTATGGCCAGTTTATCGGGTATTTTTAACCTTGTAAACAAGAGAATTTGTACTTGAAATCTACCTCTAAAGAAAATACTTAACATACGCCTGAATTCAACGACTGATACGTAGTTTATTTATATTCTTCACTTTTGGCTTTGTTTTTCAACATATGGTACTCAAATAAAGACAAGGGTTCTCAGCCGTGTAGCGATTCATATTATTCAAAAAAAATTAACCTATATTATAGTCTACAATGATACACGCGTTGCATGTATAATTAATTAAAAAATAAATTTAAAAGTTCATTACATTTAGAGTACAAATTAATATATATATATATATATATATATATATATATAAGTTAAATAAAAAAATAAAATTGTATGAATAAACTTACAGGTACAAAATAAAAAAAATATAATAAAACGTGACACGGAATCAAAAGCAACGTCAACAAGTTTTGGCCCACTTTATATATAGAGATAAAGTAAATGAGTTCTTATACGGAGACAATCGAATTAGACAGTTAAATTGGATATTTTTAATTTTTTTAGTTTTAGTTTTTATTGTGACTGTTAAAAAAGATATAATATTTATTTTAACTGAATTTTTTTTTAAAAAATATTTTAAATATATATACAAAAATAATATTATACAGACCGTCCTATTTAACTGTCCGTCTAAACTTATTGAAAGTAAATATATGGTTGATAGTATAAAGAACCATATTGCAGGTCAAAATTTGCTATGATTTAACTGAATTAAATAAGTAAAACTGCATTCAAAAGTGGTCACACTGACACAGTCTAGTACTCTACATGTACAGCTGTGAGCAACATTGACCAGCTGTATTTATTATAAATGCATGGTGTCCAATTAATTTTAATGCAAGAATATTGGGGTTCATGCATGTATCTAGCGATCGACTAAATACAGCATCAATAATGTTACTATCATATAAAATGGATAATATAAATATTATATAATATTAATATGATAGTATGTGATTTGTTATTAACATAATTTATTTAATTCAATAACAAATTATATATTATCACATAAGTATTATGTGATGTTTATGTTATCTACTTTATATGATAGTAGCATTATTTATACAGCATTTAGGTTCGCAAGATTTTGAATGCATGGCCCCGACTTATTTAGATCAATGTTACGTACGTAGCTATCTAATGCAACGTTCATATAGAAGAATTATGTCAATGTGGTCGCTTTTTTACCATTTTTTTTCCAATTGTTGGTACAAAGTTCGGCTGATATAGAGAGCTATCTTCTCGATTGATGGTGACTAATTTTTTTTTATAAAGATTATTCGTAATTATGTATTTATCAATCTTAATTATGTATTTATCAATCTTATTCGTCTGCCGTAGGGGTGTTAATGAGCCAAATCTTGATTTTAATTTGACTGGTATGTGGTAGTTTGATCCATTGAACCAATATTTCAAATGGATTAAATCATTGATTTAATTTGATCCAATGATTCAACAAAAAAATAATAAATACCGTAAAATCTTCACTAGGATCACGACAATTTCAACAATCTAATGGAACTGCTTGTTTGCCGATGGTAGATGGAATCATCGCAGAGAATAAATCCAGCGATTTTCTTGGTTAGAATATTTATGTATTCCTCTAGTTTTACGGCTAGTGATTTTTTTTTTTTCAATTTAAATTCTGAAAAATAATTTTGTTGACTCTAACTTACATGAATCATAAGGAATTATAAAAATGTCAAAAGTATTTTTTTTAAATATAAGATAAATATTTCAAAAAAAAAAATCATAAAAACCGTAGTTTTAAAAATATATGCATAATTTTGGAACACGGTATTTTGTATGGATTCTGATATAATTTATTGAATTAAAGTTTTAATGTTAAAAAAGAAACAATTCATAATTGGAGAGATTATTTAAGACTTCACTACTATCCTCTGGACTAGGCCATCCAACCCTTCTTAATCCCATCAAGTTAGTATTTGACCTCTATGTATCAGTTTCTTCACAAAGTTAAAATTATTACACTATAAATACTTCTTTCTTTTCAAATTATAAGATTAATATTAACTTTTAAAAATCAATTTATATATTTTCAAACTCAAAATTGACATAAATATTTAGTTCATGTCAATATTATTATGAATACTATAAACTACCTGAAAAATACTAGTAGTTATAAAGTTTATTGTTCTCAATTTAACTTTTAGAAAATTAATATTAATCTTATAATATGAAACGAAAGAAGTAAATAATTAAGTTTGATTATATATTCACCAATTATGCATGCATCAAGTGGTTGAGTGTGTTTCCACTTTTATATCACTACATGAAAAAGCCTTAATTCCGACAGAATATTCTGTCGGAATGTCAGTCGGATATATAGGCGTCGAAAATTCGATCGAAAATACAAAAAGTAGACTGAATAATTCTGACTATGTTTCTGTCAGAAATAGCATATGTTCGACGGAATTTTTGTCGGTATTAAGAACTATTCCGTTAGAATTAGAGTTTTTTTTATTAAATTAATTTTCTTTTCCTCGACGGAAGTTCCATTGGAATTACCTTATTCCATTGGAATTAGCCTGTTTTTTCATTAATTTTTTTCATTTTTGCAGTTTTCAGGGTTTTAAACCCTATTTTTGTACCTATAATCTACTTTATCCCAACAATACATACAGTAAATAATATTTCACTACATCCATGCAACTTATATTGTAATCAACAACGTAATTACTTTGAAAAATAATCTATATACACGTTTATGTTAAACTACATCGATATAACTTATAAACTACAAAAAATAACGAGACTCTTTAATTATTTACAAAACACACGACGTAAAATACATTTATTTACAAAAAAACAAGCTAAACTAAAATAATTTACAAATGTTTTACAAAACATCTAAACTACTGTTATACAAAATATCAACTTAATCTAGTAATACCACCAGTAAGAGGAGAATCATCGAGCGAGGGTCAACGTCGCTGCTCTGGCGTCTGAAAATTCTCGTCATCATTTCCCTGTTCGCGATCTGCATTGCCATCCTGTTCTCCATCACCATCGAGATCGTCATCGCCACCCTGCTGATACAATTAAAAATATAAGTCATTAGTTCGTTTGACTGTATTAAAGAGACAAACAAGTGAAATTTAAATAACATGCAAAACAATAAACTTACAATAAAAAGAAATTATACCTGAGTAGTAGAGGGCTGACTCAACAGAGGGCCAAAAGCCTATTTACATCAACTTTAAATTTGAAAAAGTTTCATATTGAGTTTGTTTTTTCAATTGAAGAGTAAATATATTTTTTCATATTCTCCCATTACATGCCTTTGGTCAAGCCTGATGCCTTCTTGAAGTAATATATAAGTAACTTGTTGGCGGAGTTGAAGCAAAATAAGGGTGTTACAAGTCCAATAATAATCTAGAAGGGGGGGTTTGAATAGATTATTACAGATTAAAAAATTATCTTAGGACTTTTTGAATTTTTAGATAATTAATTTGCAGTTTTAGAAATTAATATGTAAGACAATAAAAATTTAATCACACAATGTACAGAGATTTGTCTGGTTCACAACATACATCCCGGGTATGTTGCTACGTCAAGTCTCATGCTCTTCTCTAGGACTTGAGATCCTATTACTTATTGTAATAATAACTCCTTCAACAAGCGGAGAAGTCTTTACAAAGTTTTATAGACAAACTTCTAACTATATATTCTAAACTAATCTATCTTGGACAACAAGCTCTCAGTTCTCTCCTCAAGCTTAATTGTACATTCTTTTAAGTTCAGTTCTATTCTATGATCTGGCCTTGAAACAGTCTCTTCCTCACCTCTCAAGTACACTAGAGACCCAACTCCCAGCTGACCTCTCTAAGACTCTAGTCCTGGTCGAAGAATTACTCTGGTACTTGGTCGAAGAATTACTTGTCATTTATTGGCGCTTTGAGTAACGAGCTGTTGATGCTTTAGATAACAATCAATTAGCGCTTAGTAGCGAGCAAAATGGACATGATGTCGCCTTGACACGAGCCAAGATGAGGTTAATTTGGATTAACCGAATATAGTATGTCCCACCATCTATATTAACCTGTATTGATAGCCGGATACGAAATTTCAGGTTTGGCGCTTAGATAAGCGAGCAATTTAAAAATTCGAGTTAGGTGCTTATGAAGCTACTGAGCTAAGATCCTTACAGCATGACCATTGGACATATGCTCATGTAGATGAGATTGTCTGTCGTAACATGGTAACCAGACGTGAAGTTATAAATGTAGCGCTTAGTTAAGCGAGCAATTTGAAATGTTCTAAGGTCCGCACAACAAAGCTATAGAATAACATGTTGTGAGCGAGTTACATGTGCTTAGCGACCATGTAAAGGAGGTGAGAGAATGAATCTCTATTTCTTCACCGTGTGAGTCTTGTAGGACAAGTTTTGTTCCTACATCAAGTGCTCTTTGTGATCTTTGACTTTACTACAAAGACATGAATTAATGTTGCTACTTTGGTTTCGATTCCTAAGGTCAGGATTGATGAGACTATAATGACCGATTCTGGGAAAGCAGTTGATTAATTTCTGAGTAGTATTAGGGCAAATGGAAGACAATTTGATTTCACCTCGTTCTGCACTTATTGTCGACAACTATAGCGCTTTGATAGCGATATAGTAATAAGTGAGATACGAAATGGACTTAGGCCCAAAGGTGGTTAAGTAAGGCTCTCTGAGGAATTAGAGATACTTAACCTAGTGAAAATTCAAATGTGTCTGGGGTACTCTGAGTTTGTGGGTTGTAGCCTCTACGTGAACTAATTGGGTGCATCAGAGCTCCCGTATTTTTTTCTTTAAAAGGGTAGATGTCTCTATGTTGGCCCTAACGAGTTTGATATAGAGCTCCCACATTACAGGTAAACTCAGCGGTCGTACGGTTCGACAGTTAGAGGTTTACATGTTTTGGTTTGAGCTGGTTTTGGCAGATATGAGGATTACGTCGTCCCCGCCTTGGACGAGTGGGAGATGTTGGATCTTGGGTATCCAAATAGGTCACCCATGGAGGGTCCGACCCAGTTGGTTTAAGTAACAGCTTTCCCAATTGACAAGGTCAAAGGAGCCGTTCATTTATTTGAACGTGGCTTGACTAATCGTGGAGAGAAATTTGGGAAGTGCTTCAACCACTTCCGTATTAAATACCTATATCTCAGTTGATCAATAAATACGATTTATTATTCAGTTGACCAAAATACAGAGCGCTCACATATACAGACCAAACTCATAATTGTTACGAACTGTGAGATAGTATTCCGTTCTCGATCGTAGTTCGGAGACGCTGTTGGGTTTCAAGATTTGCAGGAGGTTTTTCCGCATCAAATGCATTCACGCTACAAGCGGTAAGCTTTTGATTCTCCAATTACGTGTAAATATATGAAATAACATGCTTATTAAATCCTTCAATTTAAGACTAATAGGACTGAATCATTTGTTGGGAAACATCGTACCTAAATTTCATTACGAATCTAACAACTTATCATTTTTAGGGGTATACATGGAACAAAAAAATATTTAATATCCAAAAATTTTGCAAATGGAATTTTTTTTAATAGAGAGTGTATGAATTTGGATTCAGGTGTAAACTTAATTGCCTAATCCACCAAGATGACTTGGTAAACAAAGTGATCGTGCATCTTCATATTTTTTCAGTAAATTAACACTTGGAAGAAATAGTAAACTAGAATCTAACAAGAAACTACCAGTTCTCCTAATTCAAAATTCAGGATAGGTTGAGGTGGTTAAAAGTTAGTTGATGATGTGAAAATGTTTCTGGCACCTACAAGAGATAATTAATAACGATATGAATTTGGTATAATTCAGTTCATTAAAAGCATGAAGAAAGCCAACAAGATTTATTTACGGTATTATCGAAATATTCTTATGTATACAAGTTAAAAATTTGATAGTGAAAGGTTCCTCAGTGTATCATATGGAACAACAGATACACAACCCAAGTATATAAACAAAGAGCTCATATTTCCTCCTGAGCTATTGTTAAGGAAATTGAGTTACTTAAATTTGAGCAAATTTGGTAGGTTGAAGTGGTATAGGCCTTCAAAACTTTACATGTTTTAGACTTAAAAGAAAGATACCCAAATGTAAAATTAGTTGTAGGTAACCCGGGGTGGGAATTGAGATAAGGTTAAAGAGAATCCAGTACCTTGTTTTGATTTCTATTATATAAACATATACCTGAACTTAGTACAGTGACTGTGACTGATGATGGAGTTTCGAAAATCTTTAACTCTGAGTTGCTTAAATTTAGAATTTTGTTTTTAAACTGAGTTCGGAAATAGAGTTAATGCATCATAAAATGGTTTTAAAATATAAACCATGATTTTATGGTATGTTAAATCCAAATTGATAATGAATCGAAGAAATTAAATTTATACTACATATTGTATAAATTAAGTTGAAAGACATATAACTGTATTTGCTAACCTATATAAGGTATGGATTATATTGGAGCGTAAAATAAATAATTTTTTTTTAATCTAATCTAAGTAGTTTAAGTCTCGAAATGAGATTGAAATGGGATGAAAGAATTCGTTTTATCCCTGAATCAGGGATTTTAGGTTATGCAATGAATGAAAGCGTATGGTGATGTAAAGATTACTAAGTTAATTTAGAATAACGTTAATATTTCGAATAGAATTGATGAACGTGTTATAATTTGATGGTATATATAGGATATACAATGAAGAACAATGTACGAGGAATGTTAATCGATAAAAGAGGTTACACAATGAACTTTCGATGAACGTACAACGATAAATACAAACCGAGGCAAGTTTTTCAGTCTTGATTATTATATGAGAATTTGTTATTGTTTACGTGTAAACTGTTTTATGTCGTAATAAAGCCTTTGTAAGTATGTGGAAATATGTGTTTGGTACTACAATGTTATATAAATTGTCAAAGTCAAGTTATGAATGAAGTTAGTTGAGTTATGGAACTCAATCTATTTGTGATATATGAGAAAGGAAATGTATATTTGGAAAATGCCAAGCATGAACTATTTGATGCATGGATATAATGCACACCATGAAATGTATATAGCATGAATATACTGTAAAGCATATATGTTATGTGAGGTATGAAATGTGTTAACTGTTAATCTTGCTGACTTGTCGTGCTCATTCTTGCAAATATTTTATTTGCAGATAAAAGTTGAACAATCAGATGATATTGGTGATAAGGATTAGAAATATATTTGTAAAGACAATAATTATTGTTTGGATAGTTGAATTTGTATCAAGTCAAGAGGACTAGTATAGAGTATTGAACCAAATTGTATCAAACTTGCGTGACATCAAGTAAAATTTATTCGTTTTGAATTGATTGTAATTTTATATGAGATATAGTATACCATAAATATATGGGTTACTGTATCGGGAATTTAGTTATCGTTTTGGAAATCCAGTTAATTTCGTGATTCATTGAGCTTGCTGAATTTATAAGAAAACGTATAAAAAATGAATATGATATTAAAGGTTGAAACGAATCATAATGAATTGTAAAGGTTGAGATTTTGGATCCGATATTGTAAAGTTTTAAATAACTGAATTATAATATCTATAATGGTATTGAATGATTGATTTTTTTTAAAAAAAAGAATATACGTCTTTTATCGATTATAATATTGATAATGATGTAAAATGGGAACAAATATTGTGGTATTTTAATGCACAAAATCGGAAATGAAAATGGTCTAGATTTTGGGGTCGTTATAGGGGTTATGCAATTCTTCACGCTGCAACCATCATTCGGGTAAGGCTAACGACTCTTCATAAATGTTCTCCTCTATAGTTAGTTCTTGGTCAGATACTCAACATATCACACTTTTCGAGTTTTTGAAGGTGCAAGTATATCTTCCAATTGCACTTCCACAAAGGACTAAAATGGAAGCCCAACAAAGAATTGGAATTTATGTTGGTTTTGATTCTCCTTCAATTATCAGATATCTTTAACCTTTAACTGGAGATGTTTTAATGCACATTATGCAGATTGTCATTTTGATGAATTTGTATTTTCACCATTAGGAGGACGATAATTTTTAAATAAAAACCCTCTGAAATATCATGGAATGCATAAGAATTAAATTCACTTGATCCTCACACATAACAATGTGAAATTGAAGTTTAAAAAATTATTTATTTACAAAATATTACAAATCAAATGCCAGATACATTTAATGATGCTAGAAAAATGATAAAATTACATACACATACAATGAATACTCCAACAAAGATAGAAATTCCTATCGAAAAATCAATTCTTGAAAGAATTGACAAATAATATAATAGAAGAATCTAAACCACGCAAAAAGCGTGGAAGACTGGTTGGTGCAAAAACACTGTACAACGAAAACAAAAAGCAAACAAACGAATCCTAGAAGTAATACCCGCTCCAGAAGTAGATCTTATTCCAAAAGTAGGAATACTCCCAGAAGAGGTACAAAATCTCATTGAAAGGATAAAAGATGAAAACCAAGAGATCTCAATAAATTATGTACATGATGAGAAAATATAGGATCGAAGCAAAGTCATGATTGATGATATATTTTCTTTTTCTAACATCAGAAATTACTTTAATTCTTGACATTAATCCTGAACCACAAAACGTGGAAGAATGTCGGAAAAGAAAAGATTGGCCAAAATAGAAAGATGTTATTCAAACTGAGCTACAATTATTATTGAAAAGAGAAGTATTTGGACCAGTAGTCCAAACACCGATGGACGTAATTCTGATTGGAAACAAATGGGTATTTGTACGAAAGCAAAATGAGAAAAATCACTTCTAGAAAAACAAGAATACGTGGCGGAACTTTGTGACAGTTTTTAAAAACAATCACAAAAGATAGTAATTTGTGATGGACTTTTTAAGCAATTATAAAATAATAATATTTATGATGGCTCTTAGTGATGGCTAATTTTGCCATCAGTATATTATAATTGTGATGACCATATCAATCACCAAGTTTTTCATGCAAAATAAATTTTCTTTTTGTGACGCACTAAGTCATCACTTATAGATATACCCTTTTCGTAATTGAATTTAAGATATCACTAATATTTTAATGTAAGAAATAATCAAAAAAATATTTTATGACGGCCATGACAATCATTAAAAAAGATAGATTTTTATGACAACTTTTATTTGCAATTACAAAAAGAAGTTATTTTGTGATGGATTTTTCAAGCCATCACAAAATTATAAAATATATGATGGCTCTCAGTAATGACTAATTTTACCATCATTATAACGTATTTGTAACTGTCATTGCAATCCCCAAATCTTATGTGGAAGTAATTTTGTTTAGTTAGTCAACTCACATATGTTTCTTTTTATATTTTGTTTTAAAATTATAATCATGATCTGGGCTTTGGTGTAGTGGTAATACTCGTTATTTAGTTTGCAAATGGGGGGAAGGTTCGAATCCTACAAGTATCATTTGATACAATTATTATAGTAAAATAAATTATCTGTAAATAGAGATTCACATTCTTACCTTTGATCCCTAAAACTGATTTTTTTTGTGATGACTTTGACAATCACAATAGATTACGTGTTAATGTGATTGTATTAATCATCACAAAAGCACTAAGCGTTTGCGTGATTGTCAAAACCATCACGGTAAACCTTTCATTATGGGCGTATACAAGACGGCCATTATGATGCTTAAAGTCATCACGTAAACCTTTCGTGTTGGTTTTTCTAGTTTTTGTGATGGATTTTGGCCATCACAAATGATCATTTTTTTAGTAGTGAATGAAATTATGAGATACAAAGTCCGACTTGTAGCTCAAGGGTTTTCACAAACTTAGTATTAATTATCAAGATACATACTCTCTAGCAATGGATGAAGTCATTTTTCTCTTTCTGCTAAGTATGACAATCGAGGAAAGTTTGTAAACACGTCTGATGGATGTTGTAATCATACACATATGGCTCACTTGATAGTGAGATCTACATGAGAATTCCTGAATGATTAAAAATGGTTGAATAACAAAAACCTCGTCATATATATTAATCAAGTTGCAACGCTCATTATATGGTTTGAAACAGTCTGGTCGTATGTGGTATAATCGACTTAGTGATTATTTAATAAAAGACGAGTATACAAATAATCAAGTATGCCGATTGTTTTTATTAAGAAAACACAAAGTGAATTTACCATCATTGTTGTATATGTTGATGATTAGAATCTTATAGGTACTCTTGAATAACTCACAAGAATTACTACTTATTTAAAAGATAAATTTGAAATGAAAGATCTTTGAAAGACAAAATTCTGTTTTGCGCATTTAGCATCTGGAATTTTTATTTATCAATCCATATATACCGAAGAGATTCTCAGTCATTTTCATATGGATAAAGCTCACCTTTTGACTACCCCGATGGTTGTCCGATCTCTAAAAGTTGACAAAGATCCATTTCGGCATCTAGAAAGTGGGGAAGAAGTTTCTGGAGCTGAAGTTCCCATACCTAAGTGTAATAGGTGCTCTTATGTATCTTGTAAACTTTACACGACCTGATATTACTTTTGTTGTCAACTTTTTGGCAAGATACAATTCTTCTCCGACTAAGAGACATTGGGATTAGATCAAACACACTTTGAGATACCTCCATAGAAGTATAGATCTTGGGTTAATTTATTCAAGAGATTCAACGTCACAATTGGTTGGATATGCCGATGTAGGATATTTATCTGATCCACACAATGAGAGATCACAAACAGGTTATATACTTACATATTGTGACACGACTATATCTTGGAAATCCACAAAGCAAACAATGACAACTACATCTTCAAATCACTCAGAGATTCTCGCTATACATGAAGCAAGCAAAGAGTGTGTTTGGTTGAAATCAATTATTCAGCATATTCGAGAGTCATGCGGATTACCATCAATTAAATACATTCCTAAAATTATGTATGAGGATAACGCTGCATGCATTGCTTAACTTAGAGGAGGATACATCAAGAGAGATAGAACAAAACACATTTCACCTAAATTCATCTTCACACATGAGCTGCAAAAGAAGGGTGATATAGATGTGCATCAAATTCGATCATGTGACAATCTAGCCGACTTATTCACAAAGTCACTACCGAATGCAACGTTACAAAATTTTGAAAAAAGATCATAATGCGTCGACTGAAAGACTTATCACAACATTTCATCAATGAATACTGAATTACTTTTGAGGGGGAGACTGTACACTTTTTCTTTAGTCACGATTTTAATCCCAATGAGTTTTTCTTGACAATATTTTAATGAGGCAGTCAATTAAGATATAATATATTTATGTAAAAGATATGTACTCTTTTTTCCTGCGCTAAATTTTTCGCACTGAGTTTTCTTAGCAAGATTTTTAATGAGACATAATTTTATATCTTAGGAAATCACTGGAGGAGTGTTAGAATATGATTTCCTTTATTCTATGTTTGTGGGCTAAAATTGTGGGCTAATAAGACAAATTTAAAAAAGAAAGAAGTTGAAGTTTTTACTCTGATTATCTCTCTTATTTCTTTTTTCTCTCAATATTGCAACAACTAGCTAGAGTATTCATCTAAACTTGTTCTAAAATTTTACAACAAATTAGGATTTATTTAGTCAATAATTTGAATATGGGTTTCAAATCATTATTATAACAATAATTTAAATCCTATTTTATTTGTGTTTGGCTAGTTTTTATATTTACCGTTATAGTCAACCGGTTCAATTTGATTTTTGATCAAATCGAATTAATCTCTCTTTTTTTTCTTCTTTCTTTTTTTTGGTTTGAACAGTAAAGAGTATTATTGGGTTAACTTAAGTCTCAACGTAACTGAAATGATACTTTATTAGTCTCAAATTAAAATTCAAGAACATATAGATCTCTAAAAAATAAAAATAAATAGACTTGAACAGTTTTTCTTAACACGAATAATGAAAAAAATAGATTGTTGTGATAACTTCATACCCAAGCATAAATAGATATGCCTTCACCTATTAATGCAATCAAACATTTTGTACGGAAAAAACTTCATAAAACTAAAAGTAGAAGAATGGAAAAGAAAAAAAAAAGTTTTTCCTTGAATGGAAAAATCCCAAACTAAAAGAAGAAGGCTTCATGGATTGCAAAAATTTCAGAGTAGGAGAAATAAATCTTCATAAAAAGAAACACAAGAACAACGAAACCAAAAAAAAATGTAAAACAAGACTTGATGATAAGAGACCCTCACTAGATCTAAAACAATAGAAGCTAGAGTTTTTTGTAGAGAAAAAAAGAGACTTAATCTTGCACTAATATAAGAATTAAGAGAGACTTCTTCTTCTTTTGTTTTTTTAATTATCCGGGCTACAAATTAAACTTGCGTCCAATGAAATTATAACAATACATCAATACAAGCTAGCAGCCTGCAGCTATTGCAACAAGAGGAAAAGTTTACTAGGTCTCACATGATAGTACAGTAGGAGGCGGCTTTGGAATCGCCGCCGGTGCCGGAATTGTCGCCTGACTTGTTAACGCCAGGCCATTCCTTGCACATACAGTGCTGCCCCTCCGGAACTCGTTTATAAACGGCGAGGACGTGCCTTCCACACCCACCCCAAGTGGTTTTGTTGCACTTTGAGCATTTCACCTCGTAGCACATCTTCTATTCTAAATCTTCAATTTCCTCGAGCATTTCTCCTCGTAGCTGAAACAGTACTTGTTTTATAGGAGAGGGAAAATAACTCCAGTAATTGGGTGTTCAAGAATGACTTATAAGTTGTCAACCTAACTTATAAGTTAGTTTGTAGTGTTTAATTAGGTATTTGGGGTCAACTTAATTTTTGACTTATAAGTCCGTATGGATAAGTAACGAATTCTGACTTATTTTAAAATGACTTAAAAGTCATTTTAAAATAAGTAGGTTTAACCAAATGTAAAGATTCTTTTACTCTTATTTTAATAGTTTTTACATTTTATTTTAACTTATATGTTATTTCAGTCAAACACATTTACATTTTATTTTACTTAATTTTTGATTTATAAATCAAAATAGTGTTAAACACTTTTATTTATAAGTCATCACTTAAAATGACTTATAAGTCATTTTAAAATAAGACATGAGTCTTATAATAAATTTATGTCAATAATAAATACTAATTTATGTTGATATATAAGATATGAAAAAATTATAAAAAATCTTAAATTAATTTATTCTGTTTGGAGTACTAGCAATACAACTTCGTCATAAAATTTGTTCAGGCTCCTAATTTAATATGATTAGACTGAGATGAAAGACAACTTATTTTGTCAACTTAAAAGTCAACTTAAAAGATTTTTAAATTCAAAATTGATAGATTCTTTTAATTTAAATCTATATAATGATAAATATTATAAATTATCTAAAAAGTATTACTTATTGTATATTATATTATTTTATAATTTTAATGAATCATCTCAATTTTGAACTTAAAAACGTTTTAAATTGACTTTCAAAGCTCAATAATGATCATATAATTTAAAATAAAGAGTATAAAAAGTTTGACTTATCGTTGACTTTTAAAGTCAACTTAAAAGATTTTTAAATTCAAAATTGATAGATTCTTTTAATTTAAATCTATATAATGATAAATATTGTAAATTATCTAAAAAGTATTACTTATAGTATATTTTATTATTTTATAATTTTAATGAATCATCTCAATTTTGAACTTAAAAATATTTTAAATTGACTTTCAAAACTCAATAATGATCATATAATTTAAAATAAAGAGTATAAAAAGTTTGAATTTGAATTTTATATATATATTTATTGATATTCATTACATGGGTCATGCCATTTGAATTTTTACCATCTTTATTGGCATTTATTACATGAGTCCTAATATTTGAGATAGTATGACTTACCATTTGAATTTTTACACATCTTCAATTAGTATGCATTATAATTAGGGGTGTTCAACGGTAAAAAACAGTATCATATCGGTCCATATCATACCATACCGGTTACAGATCTTCCTCAAAAATGAATACCGACACCAGTACCGAATTACCGATATCTTGTACTGTTAGGGCCAGTTCGGTATCTGTAAGACCCTAACTTTTTACGAATAAAGATTTAATTTTTTCTAAATATTATTCTAAATAGTGAGGTGATAATTTAATAAATGTTATAGTTATGAGTTATTTGTGCAAATTTTGCAAAGTAAACAATTGTCGAAAAATATTCGCTTTGTCGGAGAATTTTCGTACGACGGTGCAATCATTGGTGGACCCCACAACGGAATAACTGTCAGATATAGAAAGTGACAGAAATAACCTTTTTATAAAAATAGTGGTAAACCTTTTATCGTTAAACTGTTGAAATATCCGGTGATAAAAGTACAATAATACACGTTATTTCACAATAGTATGCGGTATTGAACAGTATCTCTAATGATTAATTCTTACGTAAGAAGTCACTCAATATTCAATAATTATCATAGTAGTTGCTGCATAGTATATGTGACGCTACCAAAATAGGTCCACACAACCCATTTTGAGTCGCCAAAATACATGGTACATAATTCAAATACAAATCTTCTTATTGCAACGTACTATTACTCTGTCGTGCAAAATACGACCACACATAAACTGTGAGTTTTAATACAAATATTGTGTCATAAGCCAACACTTGATTGCACGCGCATAAACCAACACTTGATTGCACGAGCAGATTTCCCGACCCGACTATTTCCGCCGAGGATATAGAGTAAGGGGAGACCGCTTATACGACATCCTGACTATTTTCTCCCGAAATAGAATAAGGGAAGACTGCTACGACTGCTATCCCTTTCCAACTCTTTCCGCTTAGGAAAGAGAATACGGGAAGATCGCTTCTGAGCCAACCTCCCCCGAGGGGAGGAAGGAGGGGGTAACGGTCCGCTCTTATATACACCGACCGACTATTCCCTCACAGGGAATAGAGTAAAGGAAGACTTATACGGATGCTCTTGAGTTAAATTTTTATCATCTTTATTGATATAAATAACATGGATCCTACTATTTAAGATAATAGGACCTATCATTTGAATCTTTATACACTTTAACTGATATGCATCAGATGTGTCATACTATTTATATATAATTATTTGTGTATAATTTATGTGCATAGAACTATTTTTTAATATTCATAATTTTTGTCGTGCTAATGATTTTTGTACTTAAAAATCTTGTCATTGGGCGTTATAATCCGGATAGGAAACGTTGTAAAATTAATCAAACAAGAATACACGGGATATTAGCTGTTCACACGGAAGTTGTATATTCCTAATTAAAAAAAAAGAAAAAAAAATCTTTTGTCTTGGTTTAAGTCATTTTTCTATCTTGGTTTAGCTTTTGAGTTTGTTGATATCATTATACCCATGCTATAGAAGAAGTCCCAAGTTTAATCACAGTCTTTGTAATAATCTATTAAATATACTTAATTGCAGTACATAACACCATTATATGACACTTGTTATTCCTAAATTACAACACATGTCCTACCTAATTAATGTGCTCATCTATTACTAATTTATTTATTATCTCCTAAAATCACTACTTTTTAATCCCAAAAATAATATTTTGAATTTATAATCCCTTAAATCACTACAAATCTAAATTGTTTTGATAATTTCAACTGTTCTATATTATCCTTTCTAATTTTATATTTAAAATTTTGAAAAGTATATATAAGATTTTTGTCAAATTACTAATATATTTTATATTTTATTAAGGTAAGTAACTAATAGGATCTATTTGAATTTGCTAAGTAGTAAACATATTATGTGATTATAATCCAACTCAACGCGTGATATACTTTGGAGGAGAAAATAAAACTAGCAGACCAAACATGATTTTAAACACGATTTGTTTTTGAATTTTTTGTTTTTAAAAAAATAACATTTTTATATTACAATAAAAAAAATAAGGAACCCACATCGCGTGTGTAGGTGACTTTTAGTATAAATAACTAGATACAAACCCCTAAATCACTATTTTTTCAATCTAAACGATTTTTATATTATCGTTACTTAATTATTATCTCCTAAAATCACTACTTTTTAATCTCACATTAATATTTTGATTTTATAATCCCATAAATCACTACAACTCTAATTAAACTGTTTTGATAATGTTAACTGTTCTAATATTATCATTACTAATTTAATTATTATCTCATAAAATCACTACTTTTTTTGTAAGACCCCAAATTTTATGAATAAGATTTAATTTTCTTTATATATTATTTTGAAATAGTAAGGTGTTGATTTGATAAATGTGATAAGTTATGGGTGAAATGTGCAAAGTTTACAAAATAACCAAGTGGTTATAAAATATTCGTTTGGTTGAGGAATATTCTTTTTGTCGGAGAATATTTGTACGACGGCGCAGTTATTGGTGGACCCCACAACGGAATGAATGTCGGATATAAAAAGCGACAGAAGTAACATTTTTATAAAAATAACGGTAAAACTATTACCGTTAGTACTGTTGAAATACCCGGTAGTTAAAATACAGTAATACGCGGTGTTGCACAGTAGCACACGATATTGCACAGTATTTCGAATTATTAATTCTCACGCAGGAAGGCACTTACTCAATTATTGTTACAGTAATTACTGTTCAATATTTTATATTATTAATTCAATAATTGCATAATATTTTATTAGTTCAATATTTGCTACGTTGATATTTTATATCAATAAGTGCTACTTTGCTATTTTATATTATTGTCATTGCACATTATTTTAAATTATCAAATCAATAATTCATATTATTTGAATAATATTATTAGATAGGATTATTGGCAATGTCTAAGGAAGTTCTGTCTAGGAAAGGGGTTGATTAATTACGCGCCAGTAAGAAGAAATTCTTATCGGAAGGCCCCCTCTTTCTTGGGAACGACCTGGTTGTCAATATTGTAGTTCTGTAATATTATTTGTGAATAATTAATTTTTGATATATATAATAAGAAAATATTTATTCAATGTGGATTTAAACGGAAGAATTTTTAACATGTGACATTTGTTGAAAGTTGGTATTTTATCTTGTCCGATAAAATAGTTCATTCAAATATATTATTATAATATTATATTATAGTAGTATGATGTGATTATATAATAGTATGATTTTTATAATTTGAATGGTAACATTATTATAGTAAATTCATGATATAAAAGTTAAACGAGGTGGAATAGTGCAAATTGAATTTGAACTCTTATGATGCAAACAATGATGTCATCGGAGCGATGAGGTAAGCAATGATGTCATCGGAGCGATGAGATAAGCGATGATGTCATAGATCGATGATGTAAGCGATGATGTCATAAAATTATGGCAAAAAGACTATTTTACCCTTACTCTGCCGAGCCTATAAATAGAAGCTTCATTTCTTCATTATTTCTCACCAATTCACTAAGCTATAGAGAGAGAAAGTATAAAGAGAATAATAGGGAAAGAAGAAGAGTATTCTGCTATTACGCTAGTGCATTCTCCAAATTTTTAAGGTAATGGGTATTATTTCTTTCGTATTCATGAAGAGAATTATTTTTTTCAATACTCATAGGGGTTGTTATTCCATTCTTTATTATTCTGTTGGAATAACCTGTCTACGCGGACTACCGCATGTATGGTGAAATTCTGTTGTTATTCCATTCTTTATTATTCTGTGGGAATAACATGTCTACGCGGACTACCGCATGCCTGGTGAATAACCCTTCGTATTCAGTTGTTATTAAATTGTGAAAATAATCTTTCTGAGCGGACTACCACCAGACGGGTGAAAATTCAATTGCAGTTTCGTATATTGTTTCATTTCAGATTCCTAACTCTAAATTTACTACGGTAAGTATTGCTTCTATAATTCCTGAAATGATCAGATATTACTTGAGTTTTGCGCTTCATCTAATATTATTTTACTGAAATATTGGTCTGAACTTTCTTATAAAATTTTTATCTTTTCATGTCGAGTTACTATTCACGAGTTACTATTCACAGAATACTATTTACGGTAAAAAAAAATATTTTTTTCTTTTAAATCATCTTTGATTGGATCCAGGTTTTGATCTTCATTCTGGAACTCTGGATAAATTCTCTAATATTTGTCCTTTATCTCACTGGATCCGTTATTCGTATTATTTTTCATCATCCTCAGTTCTAAATGGTGATATAACTGAATATCTTTGGCCTGTAGTGCAAAGATGAATAATTACGTGATGAATATCTTTGGCCTGTAGTACAAAGATGAATGATTACCTGATGAATATCTTTGGTCCGTAGTGCAAAGATAGACAGGTGTTGAGATGAACATGACCAACTGATGATACAAATGAATATCTTTGGCCCGTAGTGCAAAGATGAATATTTGATTCGAGATGTATATTGATTGATGTTACATGGATAAAATATTGATGATGGACTTTTAAATTAAAGAAGATAGTAGACATCATTCTCTACTTAACTCTTCTAATGAATTGTTATTTTCGCTGCGAATATTGATCTAAAACTTGTTGTCCATAATATTTTATCTGATTTATTGAAGACTAACGATAATTTATTTTTCATTATCTTAGTCAAAATATTCTTTACTGGGCTAGTTGAGCTCACCCTTTTCTTCCATTGTTCTCTTCAGAAAATGAGAATATCGCGGGTACTAGTCGGGGAATAGGAGTGATGGTCCGAGTTAGAGCTGTAGAAGTCCTCACTATTTTTATTTATTTAAAATAGTGTGATAATAAATGTAATGAGGACTTAGTTTGAATGTTAATATTTTTTACATGTCTGTATTGACACTCACAGTTGTGTGATCGTATTTTACACGACCGTGTGATATGAAAGATTGTATTTGAATTTTGTTGAGTGTATTTGGCGACTCAATATGGGTTGAGTATTGAACCTATTTTGGGGGCGTCACAGTTGGTATCAGAGCTTAGGGATATGATCTCTGAAGGAGATCTGGGAATAGAACTAGGAGGGGAGAGACGAGTAAAACTTTTGCTAGTGTGTCCTACCTAAACTTAATTGTTATTTAATTGGTCGGTTGGAATATAGGGTTAATATGTGATATGTTAATTTGTTTGATTAACCCTTGTTTTGTAGCAGTATTTGAGAATGGCAGCTGAAAATTAAACAATGGAGTGAATGAGACCGTTGAGACACCTTTAATCACCAACGAGGAGAACGTGCAACAGGAAGGCTATATTACTCCTGTAAACAACCATACCGAAGAAATGATAAATGACGGGATGTTTAAAAGCTTTTTACAGTTCATGCAAAACCAAACAAGGGAGACTCGAGTTCATAATACTGGTGGAAATAACAACTCGTGGCTTGTCACTGCCAAGCAGTTTAAAGAGTTAGGACCACTAGAGTTTCAGGGAAAGCCAGATCCAATCAAGGCGGAAAAATTAGATTAAGCAAATTACTAAGATATTTGATGTCTTGGGATGCACGGAGGAACAAAAGGTTCCATTTGGCACCTTTATGTTCCGTGGAGATGCAGATTACTGGTGAAAATCTGTGAAGCGTACCCAGCCTGCCGCACTCAAGATGTCTTGGGGGGCGTTTCAGAAACTGTTCAATGACAAATACTTTCCAGAAAGTATTCGTCACATGAAAGAGGTAGAGTTTATCAGACTGGAACAGAACAGCTTGACTGTGTCCCAGTATGAGGCTAAGTTCGCGGAGTTATCCCGGTTTGCACCTCATTTGGTGGAGAATGAGGAACGTGTGACGCGGATGTTTCTGAGAGGTTTGAAACCCAAGATTCGTCAATACCTTATTTCTCACAAATTTTCTCTATATTCGGATATAGTGAACAGGGCCCAGTGATTAGAACGAGATAATGATTATGTTCAACCAATGGACAACAACCAAGGTCGTACTGGTGGCAGCAGTCATCGGAACAATGACAACCAGTAGGGAGGAAAGTATCATGCCAGAAGCGATAACCACTCCGGTGGTAATCGTGGCCATGATAATAGAAGAAGTGAGTCGGGGGAAATTTTCAAGAAAAGAAGGTACAACAATGAGAACGTGAAAGCATTGACAGCAGTACTAACATCAAATGTTTCTAAGGGAGGAGAATGACCACCAGTCGTATGCTATAAATGCGGGCAAGAATGACACATCAGTCCAAACTGCCTACAATAATTCAAGATATGTTATAATTGTGGAAAGGAAGGACATATAGCTAGAGAATATCCGGTTGCGAAACCAAGTCCAGCGGGGGTGGTGATTCCAAAGGCTGTCCCGGACAAATCAAAGTCGGTGGTTCCTGGAAGAGCGTTTGTCGTGACTGTCCAAAACGCAAGAAACTCGAACGAATTTATCACGGGTTAGTTAATCGTACACTTTTGCGAAATCTATACCTTATTAGATATCGGTGCTACCCATTCTTTTATTTCACCTGTTTGTGCTCAACGTTTGAACTTGACTTCTGAGAAATTAGACTTTGACTTATCTGTTGAAACACCGTTGGGATAAACCTTTGTTACATATATAGTTTACAAATCTTGCTCTATTCAAATTGGTACCCTCACTCTACCTGTTGATCTTATATCGTTGAAAATACTTGCATTTGATGTGATTTTAAGAATTGACTGATCGACCATTTATCATGCCAAAATTGAGTGTTTCGTAAGGTTGTTAGCTTTCATTCAAACAACCAGACCACTAAAATCAATCAATGTCATTTCAAGTCATAAAGATGTTCGTTTATTAAAAAAACGGATGTCAAGCTTTCTTAGCCCATGTCACTGATCTAAACCAGAATACGTCAGGTTTGAATGATATTTCTGTTGTTAATGAGTTTTATGATGTATTTCCCGAAGAACTTTTCGGTCTATCCCCAGAACGTGAAGTTGAATTCTTATTGACCTTGAATCCGGTACGAAACCCATTTCTACAACCCCATATCGAATGGCTCCTATTGAACTTCAAGAGTTAAAGGTCCAACTACAGGAGTTGTTAGACATCGGTTTTATATGTCCTAGTACGTCTCCTTGGGGTGCTTATGTTTTATTCGTAAAGAAGAAAGACGGTAGTATGCGACTATGTATTGACTATCAGGAGTTGAATCATGTCACCATCAGGAATAGGTATCCGTTACTTCGCATTGATGACCTATTCAACCAGTTACAAGGTGCATATTTTTCTCAAAGATCGATCTCCGTTCTGGATATCATCAGTTAGAGATTAGAACTGATGACATTCCAAAGACTACCTTTAGAACTCGATACGCGCATTACGAATTTCTAGTTATATCTTTTGGATTGACCAATGTCCATGCTGCGTTCATGGATATGATGAACCGAATATTTAAGAAATATTTGGATCATTTCGTGGTTGTCATTATTGATGACATCCTAAAGCCTCAAATATTTCTTTACCAAGAACGAACTCAATATGCAACAACGACGTTGGTTTCAGCTGTTTAAAGATTACGACCATTCCATTCTATACAATTTTGGGAAAGCGAACGTGGTAGCTGACGCGTTGAGTAGAAGATCGTATACGGGCACGAGTGCTATGCTGTCAACACAAAGGCCTATTTTTTATGACGTACAAAAGATGGAGATAGAGTTCAAGACTCCGGGGACCTATGCGATGATATCATGTATACGCGTAGAACCAGCTTTGATTGATAAAGTTAAAGCTGCTAAAGCTACAGACCCGAAGCTGATGAATATGAAGAAGAGTATGCAAGAAGGTGCTATTTTAGAAGCAAGGATTGATGAAGAAGGAATACTTCGATTCAACTCCAGACTTTGTGTTCCTGACGATTCTGATTTGAAGTATAGAATCATGATGGAGGCACACAACACACCGTTTACAATCTATCCTGGAAGTACCAAAATGTATCGTGATCTTCGAAATACATTTTGGTGGAGCAATATGAAGAGAGAGATCGCGAAGTTCATCTCGAGGTGTTTAATGTGTCAACGTGTCAAGGCGGAGCATCAAATGCCAAAGGGTCCATTGCAACCACTTGATATTCCAAAGTGGAAGTGAGAACACATTACCATGGATTTCGTTACGGGTCTTCCCAAGGTTTCTCAAGGCATAGATGCAATTTGGGTTATTGTTGATAGATTAACCAAGTCTGCTCATTTCTTGCCGATACGAGAGACTTATTCCCTTGAACGTCTTGCTCGTATGTACGTGAATGAGATTGTGAGATTGCATGGCATGCCAGTATCCATAATTTTGGATCGTGACCCAAGATTCACTTCACGATTTTGGGTCAGCTTGCAGAAAGCTATGGGCACGGATTTACGATTCAGTTCGGCATATCATCCACAAATGGACGGACAATCAGAAAGGACTATCCAAACTCTTGAAGATCTATTGAGACTCTGTGTTCTAGACTTCAAAGAGAGTTGGGATAAGTACCTACCATTGGTGGAATTCTCCTACAATAACAGTTATCAGGCAAGTATAGGCATGGCTCCATTCGAGGCGTTGTATGAACGAAAATATCGTTCTCCAGTATGCTGGGACGAGGTGGGTGAAACAATATTGTTGGGATCGGAGTTAGTACGTATGACTACGGAAAAGATTCAAATGATCCGGCAACGTATACAAACTGCACAAGATCGACAAAAGAGTTATGCTGATCTTCATCAAAGAGACGTGGAGTTTAATGTCGGAGATCATGTATTATTACGTGTGGCTCCATGGAAAGGAGTTACGAGTTTCGAAAAGAGAGGAAAGCTCAACCCCACGATTCATTGGTCCATTTGAAATCCTTGACCGAGTAGGAAATGTGGCCTATAGATTTGCCTTACCTCCAAGCATGTCTCGTGTTCATAACGTTTTTCACATATCTGTGCTTCGTAAATATGTGAAAGATCCAAACCACATTATTGAGTTAGAACCAGACGAGATAGCCGAAGATTTAACATACGAGGAGGTACCTGTTAAGATCTTGGATAGGAAGGAACATGTCCTACGCTCAAAGGTTATACTTCAAGTTAAGGTTTTGCGGAGAAACCATGATATCGAGGAAATGACTTGGGAGTTAGAATCGGAAATAAAAATGAGGTATCCTCACTTTTCGACATACCAGGTACGTATGTCAATTTCGAGAACAAATTTCATATGGAGGGCAGGTTTGAAGACCCCAAATTTTATGAATAAGATTTAATTTTCTTTATATATTATTTTGAAATAGTAAGGTGTTGATTTGATAAATGTGATAAGTTATGGGTGAAATGTGCAAAGTTTACAAAGTAAGCAAGTGGTTATAAAATATTCGTTGTGTCGGGGAATATTCGTTTGGTCAAGGAATATTCTTTTTGTCGAAGAATATTTGTACGACGGCGCAGTTATTGGTGGACCCCACAACGGAATGAATGTCGGATATAGAAAGCGACAGAAGTAACCTTTTTATAAAAATAACAGTAAAATTATTACCGTTAGTACTGTTGAAATACCCGGTGGTTAAAATACAGTAATACGCGGTGTTGCACGGTAGCACACGGTATTGCACAGTATTTCGAATTATTGATTCTTACGTAGGAATGCACTTACTCAATTATTGTTACAGTAATTACTGTTCAATATTTTATATTATTGATTCAATAATTGCATAATATTTTATTAGTTTAATATTTGCTACGTTGATATTTTATATCAATAAATGCTACTTTGCTATTTTATATTATTGTCATTGCACATTATTTCAAATTATCAAATCAATAATTTATATTATTTGAATAATATTATTAAATAGCATTATTGGCAATGTCTAAGAAAGTTCTGTCTAGAAAATGGGTTGATTAATTGCGCGCCAGTAAGGAGAAATCCTTATCGGAAGGCCCCCTCTTTCTTAGGAACGACCTGGTTGTCAATATTGTAGTTCTGTAATATTATTTGTGAATAATTAATTTTTGATATATATGAAAAGAAAATATTATTCAATGTGGATTTAAACGGAGAAATTTTTAACATGTGACATTTGTTGAAAGTTGGTATTTTATCTTGTCCGATAAAATAATTCATTCAAATATATTATTATAATTTTACATTATAGTAGTATGATGTGATTATATAATAGTATGATTTTTATAATTTGAATGGTAACATTGTTATAGTAAATTCATGATATAAAAGTTAAACGAGATGGAAGAGTGCAAATTAAATTTGAACTCTTATGATGCAAACAATGATGTCATCGGAGCGATGAGGTAAACAATGATGTCAACGGAGCGATGAGGTAAGCAATGATGTCATAGATCGATGATGTCAGCGATGATGTCATAAAATTATGGCAAAAAGACTATTTTACCCTTACTCTGCCGAGCCTATAAATAGAAGCTCATTTCTTCATTATTTCTTACCAATTCACTAAGCTATAGAGAGAGAAAGTATAGAGAGAATAAGAGAAAAAGAAGAAAAGTATTCTGCTATTACGCTAGTGCAGTCTCCAAATTTTTAAGGTCATGGGTATTATTTCTTTCGTATTCATGAAGAGAGTTATTTTTTTCAAAACACGTAAGGGTTGTTATTCCATTCTTTATTATTCTGTTAGAATAACCTGTCTACGCGAACTACCGCATGCATGGTGAAATTCTGTTGTTATTCCATTCTTTATTATTCTGTAAGAATAACCTGTGTACGCGGACTACCGCATTCCTGGTGAATAACCCTTCGTATTCAGTTGTTATTAAATTGTGAAAATAATCTTTCTGAGCGGACTACCACCAGACGGGTGAAAATTCAATTGTAGTTTCGTATATTGTTTCATTTCAGATTCCTAACTCTAAACTTACTACGGTAAGTATTGCTTCTATAATTCCTGAAATGATCAGATATTACTTGAGTTTTGCGCTTCATCTAATATTATTTTACTGAAATATTGGTCTGAACTTTCTTATGAAATTTTTATCTTTTCATGTCGAGTTACTATTCACGAGTTACTATTCACGGGATACTATTCACGATAAAAAAATATATATTTTTTCTTTCAAATCATCTTTGATTGGATCCAGGTTTTGATCTTCATTTTTGAACTCTGGATAAATTCTCTAATATTTGTCCTTTATCTCATTGGATCCGTTATTCGTATTATTTTTCATCATCCTCAGTTCTAAATAGTGATATAACTGAATATCTTTGGCCTGTAGTGCAAAGATGAATAATTACGTGATGAATATCTTTGGCCTGTAGTGCAAAGATGAATGATTTCCTGATGAATATCTTTGGCCCGTAGTGCAAAGATGGACAGGTGTTGAGAGGAACATGACCAACTGATGATACAAATGAATATCTTTGGCCCGTAGTGCAAAGATGAATATTTGATTCGAGATGTATATTGATTGATGTTACATGGATAAAATATTGATGATGGACTTTTAAATTAAAGAAGATAGTAGACATCATTCTCTACTTAACTCTTCTAATGAATTGTTATTTTCGCTGCGAATATTGATCTAAAACTTGTTGTCCATAATATTTTATCTGATTTATTGAAGACTAACGATAATTTATTTTTCATTATCTTAGTCAAAATATTCTTTACTGGGATAGTTGAGCTCATCCTTTTCTTCCATTGTTCTCTTCAGGAAATGAGAATATCGCGAGTACTAGTCGGGGAATGGGGTGATGGTCCGAGTTAGAGCTGTAGAAGTCCTCACTATTTTTTTTATTTAAAATAGTGTGATAATAAATGTAATGAGGACTTAGTTTGAATGTTAATATTTTTTACATGTCTGTAATGACACTCACAGTTGTGTGGTCGTATTTTATACGACAGTGTGATATGAAAGATTGTATTTGAATTTTATTGAGTGTATTTGGCTACTCAAAATGGGTTGAGTATTGAACCTATTTTGGGGGCGTCACATTTTTAATCCCAAATTAATATTTTGAATTTATAATCCCCTAAATCACTACAAATCTAAACTGGTTTGGTAATGTCTACTGTTCTAACATTATCCTTTCTAATTTAATTATGATCTCCAAAAATTACTATTTTATGATATTATCATTACTGAGCTATTATCCATTTCGTATGTGTTTTACTTTAATTCTTTTCATTTTTATTTAATATAGGAGCTAAATTCCTTTATGTTCTGTTAGTTTTCAATCCGACAAACACGTGAATTTTTAGTTAATTGTGAGACTTTTTTGTTCTCGGGCAAAACTATTACCTATAGAAGAGTTGTGGAAAGATAATTATTTATTTGGTTGATAGTTTATGCAATGTTGAAATCAACTATTAAGTATGTCTAAATTCTTATATCTTACTATAGCCCAGATTCCTGTTGCAAATATTTATAAGATTGCAGCGACTGTTAAAAAGATCCTTTAATTACTAATTTTTGTTTGTGTGGATATATTGCACATTCAATAAACATAATTGAATTGAAGCCTAAACTGGAAGCAACTTAATAGTGATAATCCTAGTACCTATGTTTCAATGGTAATGTGGTAATGAATTTGGTGTATGCAGTTCTTGGCAGTGTTAAATTTTTGTTGTCATGCTTCTTGCATTATTTCAGGTGCATCATGAATTTTATTTAGCTTATCACAACACAACTTTGCGTCCTGCAATTCTAAATACTGTTGAAAGTGCAAATGAGTTATATGGAGACCTTCAGATTATGGTGACAGTGCATTCAATGGGAGGGGCTGTGGCTTCATTTATGGACTATATCTCACGGTGTTTATATTTATGGCTTCTTCATCTATTGCATTCTATTATATGGATTGTGACTTTGCATGATTTGTTAAGTACTAATATCCGGGAAATCATTTTCATCATCATTAATAGTTTTTTTTGGCATTATGGTAATAATGTGAGTGCCTCTACAATTGTCAAAAATGGATAAAAAACTAATGAGACAATGTATTCGTTCTTTAACTATAACATTGTGTTATCTGTGACACGGTGCTATACTGTTATGGTTTTGGACATGGTATTTGTTTGATATGAAGATCTAACATAATTATTAATACTCGTGCTTTTCAGTTTCCGCATGTTTTGTCAATGTAATTTTTCTTTAGGTCTGAGGACCGAAATTGGGACATTCTTCTGCTATTTCCCCTTTCGTTTGGATGTTAGAATTCTGGTGCAAGTAAGCGTATATGAGACATAGACTCTTTAAAATGCATCAACTACCTGTGTTAGATATTTGAGGTTTAATGAGGTTTGTGTAATGTGTAACAGATTTCAAATATGTTGAGCAATCATATCAATATAACAACTCGATGACATTGTGCATTACAATTTTTAAATATTTGTTAGTGTTTTAGAATGAAAGAGGTACCCATTTTTAACCCTATTGGTTACATTATAAACATTTTTATTAAAAAATTAATATATATACACACACACACACACATACACACACACAACTGTTATATAATGTTCTATGATTTAGTGATCAGATTAATTCTATACTTGGATATATATTTACGCACAAAACTTTTACCCAACTCTATGTAACATATGCTACCAAAATTTGATCATCGCACAACAATCTACCATCTTATTATATTTTAATTTATGAATTGCACGTATAAATTTATTATTAACAAAATAAATAATCCAACCGCAACGCACAAGTTTGTATCTAGTAATGACTAAAAGGCACTTAACAAATATATTACGTTAAAATACAATAACTTGGTTCCCTTTATTTTTTATATTTTTGAATCTGTTTTATTATAATTTAATTTAGAAACTGATATTTTCACATGATTTTTTTTGATATTTTCATATGAAAATCGTCGCTATAGATCTATAACGACACTTTTCATATAAAAATATCAAAAAAATCATATGAAAATATCAATTTCTTTTAATTTTTAAATACATTTCATCGATCATATAGATTTAGGGGTAGAACTTGAAAAAGGTTGCGACTTTGCACAGTAAAAAGTAGAAAGTGAGATATCTACGGGTAAGCTATTATTACCTTTGGCCTAATTACTTGGTTCCTTAATATTGAAATGAACTTTCGTTTTTGCAAGTTTTGGAAAGAGATAATGGACTCACTTTAGGGGATTAAGTACACTTTAAACTCTTAAAATTTTGTATTTTACAATTTAAATCTCAATATTTTAATTTGAAGATATAGAATTTTAATGTTCTTAAAATTCTATAAATAAAACTTTTTGATTTACTAACATGTAGGCACGTGATTAGTGTGTTAGTATGTAAAAAAAAAAAAAAAAGAGGAAGAATTGGTGCCAATATACACGATATATACTGTTAAAAGATTTAATTGTCATTTTATTTTTAATCACGAAACATATTCCGACAAAAAATACTAAATCGGTGGCTAAAAGTTTTATCTTTAAGTTCAAACTAGCATCTGATGTAAATAATATAAGAATAAAATAAAAAAAATTATAAAATTTAGAGAACTACATAGAAATATATAGAAGTTTTAAATTAAACAGGATAAAATAATAATATATCTAAACATAAGGACAAAATAGGAAGGAAAAAAAAAACTATTGCGACCCAATTACACCAATGGCGTTAGCGGTTCAGGAGAGCTGCTTTATTAATAGAAATATTAGAGTTTAAATTGTAAAAACTAAAAAAAAAAAGAAGAAGAAGACTAAAGTGTATTTATGCTCATTTTAGGACATAAGGAGTTGGTATATGTACTCTTTTTTTTTTTTTTTCAAATTATAAGATTATTATTATTTTTTGAAAATCGATCTAAGACAATTTCAATTTCAAAATTCAGTTAATTTATTAAAAATTAATTATGCAATAATAATTTTACAACGACTAATATTATTTAGATCGTTGACAATATTTATTATTGTACTGACTAACATTATAAAAAAAACAAAAAAGTCTTGTTAATTTCAAATTTAAAAATGTCTTTGATTTACTTTAAAAAATTAATAATAATCTTATATTACTTTGAAACGAAAAAAATATTATGGTAGAAAAAAAGAAAAAAATGAGGAACTGTTGGTTCCACGAAAAAATCATTATTTCTACATGATTATTTTTCACACAAATATAAAATTCACTAGTCATGTTAGAGTTACATGCGAAATAAGGATTTAATTTCCGAAATAACATTTTACCCAACTATAAATGATTTGAAAATATTGTTGAGGAAATAACATTAGCCAACTATAAATGATTTGAAAAGATTGTTGAGGAATTAGATTAGGCTAAGTTCACTTTTTCCAACTCTGATTTATAAATGTATTATTGGACTGTAAATTTTAATAGTTAATTCATTAAACTACTTATTTTTTATGAACTGTCACAAATTTCGTCTAAACAAATTGACTTTTAATGAAAAAATTAAAAATAATAATATTTTAAGCTAGTTATCCACGTGAACTTGTCAAATAATATTCACACATTAAAAATCTATGAAAAATAAAAATAAATATGAAAGTTGAAATAAATCAAACAATTAAATTAAATAAATGAAATCTTGGAAGAAAAACATATATCTTAATAATTATATTAACTTGAGAAAAACATGGAAGAAATTTTGTTTACAAAATAAAATATATCTTAATCAATTAAAATAAAGAACAATATGTAATTATATAACAAATTGATTAAACAACTTAAATAATTTAATAAAACACATTAAATAAGATGGGTTTGAATTTAAAGTGTTTAAGTTGTTTAATTAATTTAATATGTTCTATTATTGTATTTCATTTAATACTCCACATTTTAATTCATTTTCATTTTTCTAACTCTGTAATTTATTTATATATTTTTGGATAGATTTTTAACGTTTTACAAATTTTTAATTAATGTTAACATATAAATTTTCTACTTTAATGCCCACATGGACAAATTTATGAGACACATGTTACTTGACTATTATTTGGTGTGTCCACGTCGACAATTTGATAATAATAATATATGTATATTTTAATTTTTTTCGTTAAAAGTCAACTTGTTTAGGCAGGATTTGAGACGGTTTGTAAAAAATAAACAGTTCAATGAGTTGACCGTTAAAAATTTCAATCTAATGATGCATTTGTAAATTGAAATCGACTACAGTGGAGAAAATTTGATTTAACTGAAATTAGATTGGGCTAGGCCTAGGCTTAGGTTGGATCAATCCATCCAAATTGTATATAATTTGTCCAATGAAACACATACTATGTAGATAGTTTATAACATTTATTATTGTACTAACTAACATTAAAAAAAGTCATGTTAATTTTGAGTTTAAAAATATTTTTAATTGACTATAAAAAATTAATAATAATCTTATATTACATTGAAACAAAATAAATATTATGGTAGGGAAAAAAAGTAAGAAGAGAAATCATTATTTCTACATCATTTCTTTCCCCACACAAATATAAAATTTATTAGTCATGCTATAGTTGCTTGGGATATAACGATTTAACTTCCAAAATAACATTACCCAACTATAAATGATTTGGAAAGATTTTTGAGAAATTAGATTGGGCTAAGCCTAGGCTGGATCAATCCATCCAAATTTAGAAGCTGAATGTGACCACTGACCCGCTTGGAGTCTTCGGGGCTGGCATTGGCTCATTGGACCTAGAATGAAAAAATCATTTATATATCGATAAATTTTGTTAGTACAATGCTTGATTTAGATTTGGTGATGTTAGTTAAAATTAATATATATTTGTAACTAATAGTTCTTGTACAGTCTTTAAAATGAAATTGATGTAAAATGACTTAATGTAGGGATCAAACTTGTTAGGCTGATCTAACTTCATAGAGTGAATGTATTGTATAGAATTTAAGTATGAAGACTATCGTAAAGCAAGATAAGTAAGCAGTTGTAGATCGTAGAGATTGCATATCATATTTCTGAAGATCGTAGAGTTATAACTGTCAGTACTCTAAGTTTGTAGAATTAGCAAAACAAGCTCTCAAAGTTCGTAGATTACAAACAATGATCCAAGAAAAGAGCAAAGTTTGAAATTATCAAGCAAAGAAAAGACAAAGACGTAGTCGTACAAGATTGAGAAGAAACATCGTACATTACACTGAAGTCAAGTATAAAATGTAGAATTTGCCAAGCCATATACTCTACGATTGGACACTCAACTCTACGATTAGGAAAAATCATAGAGTTTATCAGCTCTGACAATGCCGATCATAGTAGAGTGAAGATCCCAAGGTAGTTTGTTAAAACTCTTGAGGTTAAGGAGAAGGACATTTGAGAATGTGTCTAACAACTATATTGGCTAAAGGACATAACCCACGTGTTGTTTATATAGCCGTCAGTACGATAAAAGCGACGTGACATAGTCTAAAGTTGACACATATCTTTTTAGAGTCAACAATCAAGATCTACAAGTGTCCAAGTCAGAATGGAGCAACGGTAACTTTCCAACGAAAATTTTTTAAGGAATGTCTATAAAAGGCAAACAAATTCAAACAAACAAAAAGAGAAACAGATGATCAAAAAGTCGAATTACTGCCATTTATTAAACGCTCTTACTCTACGATTCTGAGCAACTTATTCAACTGCTAAGTTATTTTGTATTGAACTTAAAGTCATTTAGCAACACATCAAACACCTTATTCTATTTGTGATATCAAGTCTTTGTGACCTTTTGTAACCAAGTCTAAGTGACTTGAAGGATTTCTGTATGAACCCGTCTTAGTGACTTGTACCAAGTCTTAGTGTCTTGAATGAATCTTTGTGATTCAGTCGCTATAATTGTTTTGTGTGAACAAATCTTATTGATCACTCCATCCTTAGTGGATTATATACTTCATCAAGGAATATAATAATGGACTAGGAGATCTTTGTGCTCCGATCCACTTAAAATCTCTTGTGTCTTTTAATTTATGCACGTACTTTCCTATTGCATTACTTTTAAGAATAATACTAGAGACACAACTTATTCTATAATTATTTTATAATTTGCTGATATAGTATACTCCACCTCAACTTTTATGTGAGGCCGAAGACTACATTGAATTAATTTGTTCATCAACATACTGAGGTGGAGTATGACACATCAGCAAATTGTAAAATAGTTGTAGAATAAGTTGTGTCTCTAGCATTACTCTACTTTTAGTACTATATGATTTTGTTCTGTGACTTAATTCCACATTTGATTGCTAAATTTAGAGCTGAGATTTTCTTATAATTTATAAAGGAATTTTCTAAAATATCATTCCGAGATGCATAGTCAACTAATTAAAATTAAAAGTTTTTAAGAATTTATTCAATTCCCTTCTAAATCTCTCAGTGCATTTGAAAACAATAAATTTCAGTAACGAATTTCGTCATATGTAACGATACTTTTAGAATAATGCAAAAACTAAACTTTATCTATGTTGAAGAAAATGTACCACTTTCACCGAAATTACGACCAAAAAAGAGAGTAGCTAGGACTATTTTTTTCTGGACGATGAGAATGTGTGTATGGAATATAACTATTTAGCATAGAATAAAAATAGAATATCAAATGTTGTAGATCCTGTCTATTAAGAATATAATTGGAGTTTATATATTCGCAAGTAACGATTTCCACTAATATATATTAGCTTTCCCCGTCTATTAATTAAGAATAAATTTGGAATTTTTTGTTTTTTGGTGCAAAAACTGATGGAGATGGGGTAGCATAAAACCTGGCAAAACCGGCCCAAGTCCGCGGGTCGGACTTTGGGCTTCACATTTTCAGCCTATTAAAATTTAAGCCGTTTTGGCTCGGTCCGTCGATGACTCGGTTCGTTTGGGTCAAGCTCAGAAATGTATGAAAATATAAGCATGAATCAGTCCAAGTCGCGCGCCCGTCACGGGCCGGGCTTTGAATTTTACTTTTTCAAGCCATCAAAATCTGAGCCGTTTTGATCCGGCCCGACGATGATCCGACCCGTTTGGACCAGCTTGACTCATTTGCCAGATCTAGGTAGCATAGTACATAACTCAATCAATATACAATTAACTCATAAGTTTCTCTCTCTCTCATTTCTTCTGTTTTGGGCTGAAGGTCGAGCTGGTTGAAGAACCCAATTATTAGAAACATTTTTCGATTCCAAGTAATCTTCCACTACTCAATATGGAGCTTGGGCCCATGAGTTATACCTTTTAGAGACCATACATAAAAGTTTTCTACATTCCCTCCTACAACAATCCATGAGACATCATGTGTGGGACAAGCCCACTAAACTTCAGTTGTAAAGAGATAATTAGTTAGTCACCTTGATGGGATTTAATTGCTTCATAGGAGTAAAATATAACATTGTGTTTGTGTTTGTTTTAAAAAGGAGATAAAAGAAATTTCAAAGAAAATTTAGAGAAAAGATTAAAATTTTATTATTTGTCAGTTTTTTGAGAAGAGAAGAGAAAATAAAATAAAATAAATATTAAACAAATTTCCTCCTTAACTTGAGAAGATTTAGAAGAAAATTTATTAAATTACCAAAAATATCCTTATAATAATTCTCAATTTAAAGTAAAAAAAATATTAATATACTCTTTTAAGTTCAAATTTCCTTAAAAAAACTCAAACAAAAAAAAAAGATTAACATATTTTATCTTCCTGTATTTTTTTTCCTCATAAATTTTAAATTCTTTTAATTTCTTATCTCCAAACATATATGTAGGGTATATCAAAAAAAAAATTATCTCCAAAGGTGGTGCCTAGGTAGTAGGTCTGACTAGACTTTATTTGTCCCTCTTCTCGAATTTATTCCATTTCTAGAAGTCTCCCACATTTCTACATTTTCATTATTATTACCAGAAACTCAGAAAGAATATTAGTACCACCATTATTTTCCCTTTCTTACTAGTAGTAGTATTTCAGTATCAATTCCAAGGTATATAATCTTGATGACATGTGGTGTTGAAAGATTTGTAAAATAATGTAAAGATTTCAGTATCAGTTTCCTTTTGTACCCGACCCCTCAAAAAGACTTTTGTCCCTAAATTAGTCTCACTGTGAAATTAAAATATATATCCTTGTTTACCGAAATTATCCATCTCTATTCCATAATAACAGTCGTTTTAATTTTATACACACGAATTAAAAAGTCATTTAACTCTATCATTTAATAATTAAAATTTATATAAATTTTTTCATCACTATCCCTTTATAAAAAATTAAAAACTACTAAAGGGACAATGAGAGAAGTTAGGGGTGATATAAGAAAGTAAATAATTTATTCTTATAAAAATATTTAAACGACAAATAAATTAAAATATAAAAAATTAATTATTATGAAATGGAAGAAGTACTACGTAGATTTCAAAATAAGGCATATTTTTTTTGTCCATTTGAAGAACTTGGAGATATATTTATATTTGTATACTCTAATTATAAAGTAACTTGAAAATCCTAATATGGTAGTACTTGAGTATTGTCATACTATGACTATTATATTTTTGACTGATGTAAGGAATATATTTGTGGGGGAGTATTAAGATAATGTTTTCACTAATGAATAACATAGGATGGAATATCAAGAAAGACCATTTTTCATTATATTTTATTTTATTTATAGGATGCCGGCCAATACAGTTATTGTATCATTATGTATTATTTAGGTTCTAGTAGATTTAAATAATTTTGCCCCAGTTTTTATTTTGGACTTAATTTTTATTTTAATGAATTATATTTCTTTCTAGGTTTAGATAATTATTATCTTAGGGTTGTTTTTATCGTTCAAACTATTATTATTAGGAATTTCTTAACAATAATTTTTATTTATAGAATAGATAAAGGATTAAAATCGTCTATCAAGATTATGAAATCCTAGGATCCATTATACCAAATACTACCAGTAATATTATTTATAAGCCACATAATTAATTTTAAAACCCATAAATAAAGTGATTAAATTAATACAATATTTAAGCCCAATAATTCCATAAATAGTAGAAGCCACATAAGGAAATAAAATATTTTGACATTCTCTCACTTGGCGGAAATATTATTTATATACAAAACATAACGCTTACAATAATTAATTTGACCAAGTATTAATTTAATGTCAACATCTTGTTCAAATAAAAACACCAATGCGAATTAATACAATCTTTGTGTCACTATTAACATAAGATCTCCATTAGTTACACGATTAATACTTTTATTAGACAAATATTAACATTAAGCATAATCATGTATGAATATAGTTTACATAAGTGGTAATAGATTAAACTCATTCATATGGTCCAAAACATAACTGTTTGCTCACAAATTCTCAAGTGTGTACAATAAAGAGATTAGCAAACCATTAACATAATATAAAGTTCAAAACAACGAGCTAAAAAATGTTGTCTTACATAAAAAATAACTCACTAATTAAAACTACTAGATAAACCCATGCTGGCAACATGCTCTAAAAAGAGCTTGGGTGGTAAGCTAGCCTTTCGTAAATGGATCCGCCAACATATCATGCGTACTAATATACTTAATGACAATGATTTGATCTTCAACTCTTTCCCTGACAAATGAGTACTTAATGTCGAGGTATAGTCCAACACCACTCGAACCTGGTGCTGTTAGAAAAATTAAAAGCAGAATCATTATCACAAAATACTTTCAGTGACCTTGAAATAGAATCTACAATCTTAAGTCCTGAAATAAGATTCCTCAATAATACGGCGTGACAAGTAGCATGTAACAAGCCACATATTCTACCATCATCGTGGAAGTGGTAGTTAACTCATGTTTATGACTTCTCCACGAAATTTAATAGGGCCTCCTGAAAGTATAAAGATATACCCTGATATAGATTTCTTTTTGTCTTTGCACTTAGCAAAATCAGAATAAGAATAACCAACAACTTTAAAGTTATCTATTTTTCTGAATGTAAGAATAAAATCCTTAGTACCCTGTAAGTAGTGTAAAATCTTTTTGACTGCTTTCCAGTGATCCAAACCTGGATTTGACTGGTAACATCCAAGCATATCAGTTACATACGCTATATATGGTTGTGTACAAACTTAAGCGTAAATAAGACTCCTAACCACAGAAGCATAGGTAATAAGATTCATTTAATCACGTTCAAGTTGATTCTTAAGGACATTGATATGAGCCAAATTTGTCACCCTTAACAACATGGGTGACAATAGGGGAGTAATTTTACATATTGTATTTGTTAAAGGCTGTGTTAATATAAGCTATTTGGGATAATCCTAATATCCCTTGAGACCTATCTCGATGAATTTCAATACCTATAACATAAGAGGCTTCAGCGAGATCCTTCATATCAAAATTTCCAAAAAGGAAACGTTTGGACTCATGCAATATGTCTAAGTTATTACTTGCAAGTAGTATACCATCAACATACAAAACAAGAATAACAAATTTACTTTCACTGACCTTCAAGTATATGCATTGATCCACTATATTTTTTCTTAAAATCAAAATTACTCATCACCTCGTGAAACTTAAGATGCCATTGTCAAGAAGCCTGATTTAACCCATTGATGGACTTCTTAAGTCTGCATACCATATGTTCCTTGTCTTTAACCAGAAAACCTTCTGGTTGTGCCATATAGACATTCTCAAGCAAGTTACCATTAAGGAATGCAGTTTTAACATCTATCTGATGCAACTCTAAATCATAATGAGCTACTAGAGTTATGACTATTCTAAATGAATATTTCCTGGATACTAGAGAGAAAGTTTCATTATAATCCGCACCTTTCTTTTGAGTAAAAATCTTAGCAACCAATCGAGCTTTATGCCTTTCAACGTTCTCTTTAGGATCTAATTTGATCTTATAGACCGACTTGCAACCAACAGGTTTAAAACACTTTTTGGTAATTCTTCAGGATCTCAAACATTATTAAGCTCTATTGATTTCAACTCATCATTCATGGCTTCAAGCTATTAAGTTGATCGAGCACTCGTAATGACCTCTTTATAGGAGATAGGATCATTAATTATACTAGAATCATAGTCAATCTCATTAAGATAGGTTATAAGATCATCAAAATAGGCTTTCTAGGTCTTTCAAACCTATAGTAAAGGTTGCACAATTTCAAGAATATGATTTTCAATAATGTGAGGTTCAACATTAGGTGGTGGCTCAGCTATCTCAGGGGCATCAAACGCCTCAATAGGAGGTTGTTATGCCTCACCCTCTTGAATTACAAGATTAAGAATAAATCATGTTTTCTTCAAGATCAATTTTTCTAGGTTCACCACTCCCCCCCACTTAAATCACCATTTTCTAAAAGCTCTGCATGCCTAGTCTCAACAATTCTAGTAGTATGTGAGGGACAGTAAAATCAAAAATCCTTAGATCTATCAGGATATCCAATGAATTGACAACTAATGGTTTTAGAGTCAAGTTTCCTTATTTGTGGATCAAAAATCTTAGCCTCGGCTTGATAGCCCCACACTCCGTAAGTATTTTAAACTAGGTTTCCTACCTGTCTAAATTTCATAAGGAGTGTTAGGGATAGATTTGCTAGGAACCCGGTTTAAAATATGAACAACTGTCTTTAATGCCTCAGTCCACAAAAATATAGGTTAGTTTAAATTGCATAACATACTACGTACCATATCCATAAGGGTACGATTTTGCCTCTCAGCTACACCATTCTGTTACGGTGTACCAGACATTGTATACTGAGTGACGATGCCATTTTTTGACAAAATAAGGCAAATGGTCCAGGACTATTACCTATATCAGAGTGTTTACCATAATACTCTCCGCCTCTATCTAATCTCACTACTTTAATTTTTCGGTCAAGTTAATTTTTAACTTCAGCCTTGAAAATTTTAAACATATTTAGTAATTCAGATTTTTCATTAATCACTGTAGACATAAGTATAACGAGAATAATCATCAATGAACGTAATAAAAGATTTGTGTCCACCAATTCTAGGAGAAAATGATTCACATATATCAGTGTGAATCACCTCAAGAAGTACACCACTTCTAGTGGCTCATTTCTTACTTCCTTTCACAAACTTTTCTTTTATACATTCAATACAATGGTCAAGATCAGAAAAATCTAGTGAATGAATAATTACATCCTTTATAAGATGTTGCATTATATCTTTTGAAATATGGCCTAGAAAGAAGCATCCGCCGCTCAGCAAACGGGGGGGACGCGTGCAGTTCAGTTTGATTTCCTTGGCGCATTCCGCGCAGGGGGGTCGTTGTTCGAACGAGGAACACCTGAGGGCGGTCTTCGACCATGGGTTTGTAACTTGGGGAGCTTGCGCACCCTTCGTCCCTCACCCGGTGTTGTAACGTGTTCGCGGGTCATTCTACTGTGCAGGTTTCGACAATGATCCTTTCGCAGGTTCACCTACGGAAACCTTGTTACGACTTCTTCTTCCTCTAAATGATAAGGTTCAGTGGACTTCTTTCGACGTCGCGGGCAACAAACCGCCCACGTCGCCAACGTTTATGTCATAATTTTTAAGAATTCTCATTATATAGTTTTCTCTTATTTTCACTTTTAGAGATACTTTCTATCACATTCATTGTTAACAAAGATTCAATAAAGGACATTATCCAAATTTATCTTATAGATGTTTCCCTCTAACATGAGAGTAATGATAAATAATTATTTTTATTATTACCAAACTTAAACGAAAAACCATCAACGTCAAGTTTAGATACAGAAATTACATTTCGTGTCATACGGGGAACATAAAGAGTATTATATAAATACAAGGTGAAACCACTCCAAAATTAAAGTAAGAGTTCCTACAGCTTCAACTTGTATAGACTCTCCATTGCCAACTTTAATGGCTTTTTTCCCTCTTTTGGAGTGTCTTCTTTGAAAGGAATCCCTTCAATGTATTAGTAATGTGAACCATAGCACTAGTGTCAAACCACCATGTATTAGAAGGAACATCAATTAGAAAGGATTCATAAGTCACATAATTGAAGGACAAACCTTTCTTTTCAAACCATTCTCTGAACTTAGGGCATTCTTTTTGAATATGTCAGTGCTTCTTACAGAAGCGACATTTAGGACCTGTCTTAGAGTTGTTACCTGAATAATTTGCCTTATTTGTTTTGATAGAAATTGGCTTATCCTTATTCTTAAAATCTTTGCCATTTTTATAAGCTTTCTTCTTATGGGATCCAGTGGTAGTCAAATGAGTAACATTAAGTTTATCAACCTTAAGCCTTTTTTCCTATTGGATGCACATGACGATTAACTCGCTCATCTTCCATTTTTCTTTCTGCATGTTATAATTGATCTTAAATGGATCAAACTGTGCAGGAATAGAAGTCATAATGAAGTGAACAAGAAAACCCTCAGTGAAAGTCTAATAATAATCTAGAATGGGGGTTGAATAGATTATTACAAATTAAAAAAATATCTTAGGCCTTTTTGAATTTTTAGATAATTAATTTGCAATGTTAGAAATTAATATGCAAGATTGTAAAAATTCAATCACACAATGCACAGAGATTTATCTGGTTCACAACATACATCCCGGGTATGCTGCTACGTCCAGTCTCAAGCTCCTCTTCAGGACTTGAGATCCTATTACTTCCTGTAATAAAAACTCCTTCAACAAGCGGAGAAGCCTTTACAATGTTTTATAGACAAACTTTTCAACTATTCACAACTACCTATCTTGAACAGTAAGCTCCCAGCTCCCTCCTCAAACTTAGTTGTACTTTCTTTTGAGTTCAGTTTTATTTTATGATCTGGTCTTGAAACAACAGCCTCTTCCTCACCTCACAAGTTCACTAGAGACCCAACTCCCATCTGACCTCTCTAAGACTCTAGTCTTGGTCGAAGAAGTATTTGTCTTTCTCACAGGTACATAAAATAAACTAACTCTATCATTTTCCCTTTTTACAGAGTGTTTAATAGAATTTTGCTTCTAAAATAAGCAGATACAATTTAGTACAAATATATAAAAGTTTAAATAACTTTATATTTAGAGCTTTTCAATTAAACAAATATCAGTTAAAGAGCAGATATATTTATAAAAGTTCAAAGACTTTTATACTTGAGAAAATATACTTCTTTGTAAGCAGATATTAATTTATGTTTTGATCAAATAATACTTCTGTGTAAGCAAATATATAAATTATGCACTGTTATAAAAGTTTAAATAACTTTTATATTTTGTGTGAAAAAATACTTCTTGAATAAGCAGATATATTAATTTTTAGCTTTAGCTCAAAAATGCTTTTGTATAAGCAAATATATAGTTTAATGCAAATTTATAAAGAATTATTTATTCTTTATGGATTAAAAAATATAACTTTAAGTTCAAATATAAAAATTTAAATTACTTTTATATTTAGAGTGAAAATGCTTCTGAGTAAGCAGATAAGTTATTTTAAGCTTTGAATCAAATATGCTTATATTTAAGCAGATATAATCACTTAAGTTTTTAATATAAAAGTTTAAATAACTTTTATATTATGCAACAAGTATTTTATGAATAAATGAATTTATGATCAAATACTTGTGATGACAGATATCAAGTATAATAAATAAATCAGTTAAACAATACTTGATATAACAAATATATTTGTTTAATTCAAATAATATATAATAATATTTTATCTATTATGTGACAGGTTATAAATAAAGTCACTTAGTACTATAAGGAATCGTACGGTTCGATTCCCTCACTTAAGAGGAATATCTCTGTAGCCTTGCGGCGTCTAAGTATTACAGTATTTATAATTTCACAATTGATATTTATATAAATATTTTTAATAGATCACTTAGATTTTCAAATCCGGTTCGAATGATTCCCTCTTTCTAGAGGAATTATCTCAGTGTTGATTTGAACTATCAAGTGTAGATCTATTTTATGATATTTATATAAATAATATTAAATAGAAAGTCACTTAGTACTATAAGTAATTGTACGGTTCGATTCCCTCACTTAAGAGGAATATCTCCGTAGCCTTGCGGCGTCTAAGTATAACTTTTTATTTGATAAATAGATGAAATATATATATATATATAGGGGTTCAATCCATGGCAACCGGTTGCCATGGATACTATTCAGCAACCAATATATCCACCGTTGATCAAGTTAATGAATGGCTGAGATTAAAAAAAAAAGAAAAAAAAGAAAAGAAAAGCCGCTACTTGGAGTAGCGGCTTGCTAAAAAAAAATAAAAAAATTGAAAAGGTGACCGCTACTCATAGTAGCGGCTTACCTGTTTGTAATTTTGTCCCATTTTGTTTGTCTCCATACAAGTTGCCAAATATTATTAATAATAAAATAAATATTCTTACAAAATAATATCACTAAAACCTACAACAAAGTAAAAAATAATATTTATTTTATTATTACTAAAATTTTATTATAATAAAATTACAAAAATAATATTTATTTTATTATTAATATTAAATAATATTATTTTTGTAATTTTATTATAATATTAATAATAAAATTACAAAAATAATATTATTGAATATTAATAATAGTATTATTTCAAAATATTATTATAATATTAACTAATATTTTAATATTATTAATATTCAATAATAATATTAATATTATTAATAAAATTACAAAAATAATATTAATAATAAAATTACAAAAATAATATTAATAATAATATTCAATAATAATATATAATATTATTAATATTCAATAATAATATATAATATTATTAATATTATTTTTGTAATTTTATTAATAATATTAATATTGTTATTGAATATTAATAATATTAAAAATATTAGTTAATATTATTATAATAATATTTTTGTAATAATATTATTATTAATATTCAATAATATTATTTTTGTAATTTTATTATTAATATTATAATAAAATTACAAAAATAATATTATTGAATATTAATAATAAAATAAATATTATTTTTATAATTTTATTATAATAAAATTTTAGTAATAATAAAATAAATATTATTTTTTACTTTGTTGTAGGTTTTAGTGATATTATTTTGTAATAATATTTATTTTATTATTAATAATATTTGGCAACTTGTATGGAGACAAACAAAATGGGACAAAATTACAAACAGGCAAACAGGTAAGCCGCTACTATGAGTAGCGGTCACCTTTTCAATTTATTTTTTTTTTGTTTAGCAAGCCGCTACTCGAAGTAGCGGCTTTTTTTTTTCTTTAATCTCAGTCATTCATTAAGTTGATCAACGGTGGATATATTGGTTACTGAATAGTATCCATGGCAACCGGTTGCCATGGATTGAACCCTATATATATATATATATATATATATATATATATATATATATATAATTGTGTATAGGAATTTATATTCGTATATCTATAAATTTAAATAAGTAAGAGAAAATTTAAATAAAGTAAATCAAACAACTTATCTCAAATGCTTAGACCAATTTTCTCTTCTTAAATGATTAGAACTTTGATAAGAAGAGAGAGAAAGCTTCTTAGAGAGAGAGAGAGTTTGTAGAAGGAGTATAAGCTTTTCTTTGATAGTGAATTGGCAAATTGGAAATGAAAGAAAGACCTCATATTTATAGATTTTTGAGGTTGGGGGCAAATTGGTAATTTTGAAATTTGTTTTGAAATGAATGACTAGGATTGTTCATTTTAAAATCAATGATCCGGATGAAAAATTTTTGCACTACATCACACGGATTGCCAACTTTTTAGCCCATCAATTTAGTTCATTAAATGTCTAGCAATTAATTTGGTCAAGAGAGGTTTTATTCATTAAATGTTCAAGCACATGCTCTTTTTCTTTCTCAAAGCCCGCAAACAAACCATGTCCCAAAATTCTTGTCACAAAAATATTTAATGCTCATTAGATACACATATATGAACATATATATATATATAGCATATTTAATGCATATTTATATATACACATTTATGAACATATAATACACATGCATATTTAATATGCATTAATATAGCCACATATTTTAATTCAATTTCAAAGATTTTAATGTACCAACATATGCTCGGGTAGAAGATGTCCCAAAAAGCATGTCTCATTTTAATTTGCAGCATATGAAAATTTGGTCAATCAAGAGTATTTAATACCCACATTTTAAAGCACATTAATTTTTGGTTCAACAGGAGCATTTATTTCCTATTTATACACCATCTCATTTCATGCTCGGTTAGGTCAACAATTTTGACCCAAAAAAGATGGACACATTTTAAACTTCCAATTTGACAATAAATTCGGTCAAAGGCAAAAAGCTTTTTATTTAATGCACATATAATTATATATATACATACACGTTATATATATACACACATATAAGATATAATTAATGCACTACATTTCATTTTCATATACACACACGGTTTTGGTTAAATGCTAGAAGCCTTAGCTCATTTAATGTTCTTTCATGCACATATTTGATTATATACATATACACATAACCGAAGATTTTATCTCATGCATGCAACCATAATGTTTTAACACTTTATATTAACTTATCAAGAAAATAGATTCAATACAGATTTTGAAAATATTTTTGGTCAAAATAAATAAGATAATTAAAACAATTATAATATAAATCCTATGAAGATGAATTCTACCCTTTTATAAAATTTATTTACAAATTATTGTTATCATCAAAATAAACCTAAAAGTTGGAGACCCAACACTCAGAAATCGCCATGTCCATACCCTTTAATTTAAAGGTCATGTCGTTCATCATCATAATGTGCTCACGCACTCCACTAACCCCATCATACTTGCTAGCGAGCATTTTCAAAATAAAGGTACTTGCATGAGTTTTAGAAGAATCCTTAAATTGTTCATCGACTGAAGCTAAGTACTCATTAGCATTCTCAAAGTCAAGAATGATTCCTTTAATGGCTGTCGTGATAGAGTTTTTCATAATCATAAGGGACATGCAGTTAGATCGCTCCCACTTTTCGTAAATAGTTTTTTTTGCTTAATTGAGCTTGTATCTGTAAGTGGAGCAGAAGGATCCACTCGTAATGCATAGTCCAAATCCATAACGTCGAGAACAATTTTCACTTACTCTTTTCAAGCAGTAACATTAGTTTTCATTCAAGGCTTCAATTCCAGGGAGATACCCAGAAATACTAGTTAGAGTCAATGTTGAAACATAATCAAACCCATAAGTATGCTTACAAAAAACTAAAAGAAATTCACAATGTAAAATAATAATTAATTATTAATTATAATAAAACCAACTGTAGGGCTAGCAGTTATTTACATAAAATCTATTTATAGCACCAAAAAATAGATTTTAATGAGATGTTAGTGCATAATTATCAATCTTTCGTTGGTCCAACTAATAATATATTAATAACATTCTCATAAAATAATGTACAACACATTTATCCACGCATCACTGTTGGGCAGAAACGAAATAAACATGTTACTTATGCACTAAAATTTTATTTAATAAATTCTAATTCTAATTTTTTCGTTGGATAAAATTAAAATATTCATTTATTAAATATAACATTATGTGACTTTTCTTAATCTTTAATTGTTTCAATTAATAACCATTTGTTGGGTTGATTATTAATTTTAATAATAAAAGAGTCACGCATACATGTAAATTATTATGATCAAACTCAATTTTCTTTAAGCAAGATCTTAATCAAGTTTGAAAATTAACACTATTTATAATTTACATGTAACAACTTAAATGCCCTAATAATATATCACATCATGTTCTAGAATTTTAAATTAAGATTATGAACATTAATTGATTACATATAAAATAATCAAATTAATTCTAACCTGAATACACGAGGGCATAATAATACAGTCAAAATGAGCTAAAAAATAAAATAAAATTCAATACATGTATATTAATGATGGTTTCATGTAAAAGTGAATTAATATAAATACTATCAAAAAAGAATATATTACATGTACAACAGATATTTAGCATGTCATCATAAATTAAAAGGTAATCATAAAAATATTAAATATCATGCATCAAAAGATGAATCACATATCATGCAGCATGTCAATTGTAATGAATGTGATTTTTGCTATTTGTTAAAAATATTTATTGAATTAAATAAATATTTTAGTTGATTTATTTGTAAGTTAAATAAATATATGATAGAATTGTTATGGAGTAATCTAATTAAGTGTGATATGTTAATTAAATTAGTGTTTAGTAATTTTGTAGTTTGAAGTGTTAATTTAATGAGTTAATTAAATTAAATGAATTTTTAAATAATTACCATAGTATATAATGGTGATCTTCTAATTTAATTTTAATAATAAATAAATTAGAAATTTAATTAATTTGTTTAATAATTTAAATGGTTAAATGGAAATTTTGTTATAAAGTTTAATTGAATTAATATGTTTACAATTTAATTGTTTAAATATGTGACAAATGAACTATATGATAAATGAATTATAAAAATAAATTAAAAAGAGGGTTTAATATTGTTAGTCAAATAAGGTCCTTGTGGCTTTTGAATTTTGTAACTGATAAATTAAACTCTGGGTTGTGTAACTGATGAAACCATAACGTTGTACGCGTTATATTTTATCAGTTCAAGTTTTAGTTTATGTATTATTATTCTTAAGCTTTGGAGAGAAAACACAGAGGAGGAGAGAAATAGTGAGGGAACACTCTGTGGGTTTTGAGAATTCTATAAAATAGAGGAAGTTGGATTCAAAGAAGGAGTTTTCTATCATCTGTGATAAGAATCAAGGTAATAATCTAACTTTAAATTATTGGTTTATGTTCTTCATCGTTCTTCACTGGAAGTTGGTTTTGGTTTCTCTGTAATTAGTTTTCTTTGACTAAATTGTTGAGAAATTAGTTTCATATACTAATTGAGCCTCTTTAATATGATATATGATGATTATAAAGGGTTTTAGTGAGATTAAATTCATGAAATTATGTTTAAAAGGAAAAATTTGAGTTTACAGAGATGCATATATGAATATAGCTTATTTGTTACCAAAATTGATGTGTACTTTGTATATAAACCTGTTAATTGATTGTGGATTGTGTTAATACGTTAAGAAACGAAAATAATGCAACTTTAGCGGACTGATTTGATGTATTAACGAATCTGTGGTAAGCAATTTCACTAAATATGTTGAAACTTTGATAAAATAACAAAAACCTTGATTTTGAGTCTTTAAATTGATGATTTATGTGATTTATGATGTTAGAAGCATGCAAGGAATGTTGGGTTAAGGTTCTATGAAGTTTGTATGAACTGGGTATGCTTGATTTGGTGTTAAATCAAAGAATTGGCTTGCGTTATGCTCGTTCGCGTACTGCATAGTCAAAATTTGTAGCGCGACACTGCAGCGCCTATGGAAAGGTCTGTCTGCATGCCGCAGCACCACAGCCGAGCTGCAGTGCCACACCCTAGCTACAACGCTAGTTTTAAGCTTAAACGCTGCGCTGCAGTGCCACCTGGCAGACTGACCCAGAAATGATTACTTAAATGTACAACTTCTGGGGATGTTAATCTAATCTTATTTAATGATCATGAAAATTTGTTAATCATATAATGAGATGATAAAACAGATTATTAACATGTAAATGATGATTTCAAGTAGTAAATTAATAAGTAAAATGTGAACTTAAACTCGTTGTTAATTCGTAAGGTTTGATAATGTGTTAAAGAGTTAAGACTTGTGTATGTGGATAATATAATCAAATTTAGAGCTAAGAGTTATAAAGTTAAGTTAAAGAGAAGTAAACCAATGATGTTAGTTGCATTATGATTAATTGGTGTTGTGATTCTAAATGGTATGTAGTGTGACGTCCCTAGAATTGGTCCAATCAATTCCAACCCATTCTGAGTCGCCAAATACACTCAACAAAATCCAAATACAATCTTTTATATCAAATGATCGTGCAAAATACAACCACACAACTGTGAGTGTCAATACAGACATGTAAAAATATAAACATTCAAACTAAGTCCTTTTTACATTTATTATCACACTATTTTTAAAAAAATAGTGAAGACTTCTACAAGCTCTAACTCGGACCATCACTCCATTCCCTGACTAGTACCCGCGATATTCTTATTTCCTGAAGAGAACAATAGAAGAAAAGGATAAGCTCAACTAGCCCAGTAAAGAATATTATGACTAAGATAATGAAGAATAAACTATCAGTTAGTCTTCAACAAATCAGATAAAATATTATAGGACAACAAGTTTTAGATCAACAACTACAGCGAAAATAACAATTCATTAGAAGAGTTAAGTAGAGAATGATGTCTACAATCTTCTATGATTTAAAAATTCATCATCAATATTTTATCTCTGTAATATCAATCAATATATATCTCGAATCAAATATTCATCTTTGCACTACGGGCCAAAGATATTCATTTGTATCATTAGTGGTCATGTTCATCTCAACACCTGTCCATCTTTGCACTACGGGCCAAAGATATTCATCAGGTAATCATCTTTGCACTACAGGTCAAAGATATTCATCAAATAATCATTCATCTTTGCACTACAGGCCAAAGATATTCATTTGTATCATCATTTAAGATTGAGGATGATGAAAAATAATATAAAAACAAATCCAGTGAGATAAAGGACAAAGATTAGGGATTCGTAATTTAGTTTATCCAAGTTCAAGAATACTCCGCGATAATCAATTGTGGAGCAAAATTCAAGAATGAAGTTCAAAACTTGGATCCAATTAAAGATAAAAAAAAAATATTTTTACCATGAATAGTAACTCGTGAATAGTAACTTGTCATAAAAAGATAAAAAATTCATAAAAAATTCAGGCCAATATTCCAGTGAAATAATATTTCGTATGAGTATGAATGAATATACGAAACTATAATTGGATTTTCACCCGTAATGCGGTAATCCGCGTAGACAGATCATTTTCATAATTTAATAGAAATGAATACGAAGGGTGATTCACCACGCATGCGGTAAGTCCGCGTAGACAGGTTATTCTCACAGATTAATAAGGAATATAATGAATACAAAAGGTTTTCACCAAGCATGCGGTAGTCCGCGTAGACAGGTTATTCCCACAGATCAATAAAGAATGAATACGAAGAGTTATTCACCATTCATGCGGTAGTCCGGGTAGACATGTTACTCTCACAGATCAATAAAGAATAGAGTAACAACCCTTACGAGTATTGAAAGAAAATAGCATTCTTCATGAATACAAAATAAATAATACCCCTTACCTCAGTAGAAGATTGGATACTGGAATAGTGTAGTAACAGAATACTCTTTTTCTTTCTTTCTCTATAATTTCTCTCACTATTATAACTTTGCTCTTCAAGAATGGTGAGAAATGAATGAAATTAGCTTGCTATTTATAGGCTAGAAAAAGTTTGGTTAATTATAATTTAGTACCTCCATCTTTGCCTCAATTTTTGATTTAGTCCCTTAAGTTTATAAATCTTGCACCACCCCTGCAACCACCCACCAACTATTTATTATTCACCAATAAGTGGGTCCCACATGTTAACCACCCATTAATTACTTATTTATCCGATTAATTTCCCGTTTGGTCAATTTAGCATTCGAAAATCAACTATTATGGAAATAAATGTCGATTTCCACTAACATTAATAGTTCCAACACAATGAAAATATTGTTATCAACCATTCATCATTATAATTCACAATATTGACAACCAGATCGTTCCTAGGAAAGAGGGGGCTTTCCGATAAGGATTTCTCCTTACTAGCGCGCAATTAAATAACCTAACCCCTTTCCTTGACAGAACTTTCTAGACATTGTCAATAATGCTAATAATAATAATAATATGAGTAACTGCGTTGTGTTAATTATTGATTTAATACTTTAAAGTATTGTGCAGATGATACTGTGATAATAATTGAATCAATAATATGAGATACTATGCAATAACTACTGTAACAATTATTGAATACTGAGTGACTTCTTACGTAAGAATCAATAATTCAAAATATTGTGTAATACCGTGTACTACTATGCAATAACGCGTATTACTGTATTTTTATCACCGGGTATTTTAACAGTTTAACGGTAAAAGTTTTGCCGTGAAAATGTTATTTCTGTCGCTTTCTATATCCGACAATTATTCCGTTGTGGGGTCCACCAATGACTGCGCCGTTGTACGAATATTCTCCGACAAAAGAATATTCCCCGACACAACGAATATTTTATGACCACTTGCTTACTTTGTAAAATTTGCACATTCCACCCATAACTTACCACATTTATCAAATCAACACCTTACTATTTCAAAATAATATATAGAGGAAATTAAATCTTTATTCATAAAAGTTGGGATTTTACATGTAGGGTAAATTGGAGAACGTGAGTAGTAATTGTTTAATCTATGCACGATGCATGTTTTCTATCCCTAACTTGTTATCGTTACGCAAGTTTCTTATCTTTATTGAGCGAGTTCCTAACCATTGTTTCTTGTTATTCAAAACATAAATTGTTCAAGTTCATTATTCCAAATGAGATTTTCTAATTCCTTTGGAAGTAATACTTTGGATATACAATGTTTATTCAATTGTATATTATTGTGATTCAATCTTTGATTTAAACATCGTTGTTCAATACTATATTATTGTATCGAACCCTTGAATGGCTAGTGAACTATTATTGATTCGACTAGTCCATAGTTGATGAGCGTTCTAAATTTTAGAACTATTATTGAAGCTGATCCAAACCAAACTTCCTTTGGTGTAGACTCTTATGTCAAAACTGAGATGAACAACCTATTACAGGGGATTATATTATGCGATAAGCGTTAAGATGTTTGTGCACAATACATGGTACCAATGGCTGATCCCCCTAAGTATGAGAAGAAAGGTTCATATAGTCTTATGACTGTTAAAGGTTTAAGTAGAAATACTTGATAACCTAAGACGTAGTTCATGGACTTGCGACCCTCAGATGTACTTTTGATCTTGTTTTTATTCTTGATTCAAAAGTCGATTTTCTATTGAGTTTCCAGTTCTTGTTTCTATTTATAAGGAAAGATCATATTATTCATTTAAATTCTATCCATTGATTATTATTGTGCTATTACTATTATTGTACCTTGTGGGCAATCGTTTGCTTACTCTTGCATAATACATTGCAGCTAAGGTTAAAAGATCTGAGGAGCCGTCCACTAGTAAGGGCAAAGACAAGATTAACAAGTGATGAAAACTTGTTATGTTTCTTTTGATCAGTTTATGTGATGAGACTTATTTAACTATAAGTTTAATTTTGGCAAATGAATGATGTAATAAAGGTTAAACAACCTGGGATTTATTTGAGATTTTATAACCCTTTTATGGGGATGATTATTGTTTAAGTTTAATAAGCTTACGTACTACTGTTATCCTATATTGTGGGTAGTTAGATGTGAATATTTTGATCAGTGAACACCAAATTCTGTAGTAATGAAGTACCCGGATTTGGGGGTGTCACGTCAATAATAGAGGATTGGTCCATTAATCAAGTAAGTTTGTTGTTATATATAATATAGATATTTAATAACGTAAAAGAAAACATGGTAGGTACGTAACATTTACGTCGCTATTTATGATTTATGATTTATGATACGTACACCAAATGACTTATTCTTTTCATAAATACTTCATATACCAAAGCATAATTATCAATATTAAAATTAAACCGTAATTACATTATGTTCGAAAACTTCTCTTCATGGGAACATACTAAACAATTCTATATCATACCAATAAAGAGAATCTGTAGAATTAAAGAAAAATTCTAGCAAAGCAACATAATTAATTTATTCTATGCAATAGCTTAACCATGCTCTTGATACTAATTATTGAATAATTATATCGGAACGTGCTATTACATAAAATAAAATAAATTAATCAATTAGGCACTTACATGAATTGAGAAAAGTCATCTTGTATGTATCACGCTTCCGCTGCGCTTAAGGGTGAAAGTCTTCAATTGTCTCTCTCAATATTATGATGGATGTATAGGTGTGTATAAAGTTCTTGAGACAACAATTGTGACCAAACCCTAACTGTTTTAATTATAGAATAGCTAACGGTCAAAATCGTCCATCAAGATTATGAAACCATAGGGCCCATTATACCAAATACTATCAGTAATATTATTTATAGGTCACATAATTAATTACCAAATTCATAAATAAAGTGATTAAATTAATAAAATATGTAAGCACAATAATTACATAAATAATTATGCTTAATTGGTTTAAGTGTGGAGAGGTGAGAATAATATATATATTTTCACAAGTGGGTCATATTTTTAACTAAACCAACCCTTTGTGCATTAGACTAAGGGGGTGTTTGATAAAAACATGAAGCGAATCTGAATCTGAATGAGTTGAATCTGAATCTGAATCTGAATGAGCTGAATCTGAATGAAAAAAATTATTTGATAATTGGCATGTATTAAACAGCTGAATAACAATATTTCCCATTTTAACCTTCTGAATTGTCTAAAAAATATTTTTGAGATACTTTTTAAGACAAAAAATGACAACCAAAATTGATATAAAAAAATAATTTTTTGTCTCGTATTTTTCATATGTTCAATTTATACCAATACAAATCCATAAACAAAAAGGGTAATTCAATTCCAAAACATACATATATTACATAATTTTATATAATATTAGTACTTTGACCACTTTTGAAGGGATAATACTTAAATAAATGACAAAGCAGTAGCAGTTCAAACCGCCACAAGCACACTAAACAAACGTACTAGTGCTGTCAAAATCAGAGAAGAACAACTAAAGCACCGACATCACTGTCGCCGACAAATATGAGCAGCTTAGATCTACTGAGTATGATCAAACGAACCGCGAGATCAGCAACAACTATTTCCATCTGTCAATGTGTGAGGAACCAACGACGTTGAAATCATCAAAAAAATGGAGTCTCCAGATTGAGAAATAGGAGACATGCTGGGTATTTTTCATGTCAGAGAATTCAATTTCTGGAGACAGAAAAATGGTGAATCGTCTTTTGGTGGAGATGTCGTTCTCTTCACTTTGTTATCAGTACTCGAAAACTTTTTCGATTTTCTAATTTTATTCAATTTTGTTTTCTAATCATAAAACTTAGATGAGGAGAGAAGTAACAGGGGATCTTCCCGACAGCTATGAAGTGATCGACGACTGATTTTGGAGTGATTGCAGTGATGGATTGAGGGAATGAAAGTGCCAAAACAACTTATGGGCTTGGGGGCAATTTCCGTAAAAATTCATTTAGACGGCTAACATTCCTATTGAGCCCAAAAATTCTGGCTTATTCGCTCAGTTGAAATTGGACCATTCAGATTTTAAAAAATGATAATCAAACAATATGAATGGCTGAATCGCTCAGATTCAGAGCCATTCAGCCTTATTAAGACAGAAACAAACAGGGCCTAACTATATTATTTAGTTTTTATGCCCAATTTGCCCTTATTTAGTAAAAGTTGAATTCTAATATATTTTAACTATTACTCAAAAGTCTATTCATATTTTCTTTCTTATTGAATTCACATGTACTGTGTACAGACATGTATAAACAAAAAAGAAGTGTAGACATAACATTGTATATATACACACATAAGAGAGAATCGAGAAGTTCATACGACTGAGGACATACGATAAGTAACAGATGTAGATTGTGCACAACAAAACTTGGAATTAAAAAAATAATAATAAATACTAGTCCTAAAACTTGCACACAAATTTAAGTGAGTGATGTTATTTATGTACTAATACTTTCATTGCTTCTTCTTTTTTTCCATTGCTTAATCGACTCATGCAATTCTAATTAAGTATCACAAGAGAGGAAAGAAGTAAAGAGGAGGGTAATATTTGACAAAATCTTATAGTATATATATATTATTAAAACATGATAAAAAAAATTAAACAGAAACAAGCTAATGAAAATTAGGATGAAGTTTAGTTGGTGTAGAAGATTTTAGAATTTATAATTAACTAGTTTTATTCAAATACTAATACTTAACTAGTTTTAGAAATATGATATGATAATATAAATTTTGAAAATAATTTTTTTTCCTAGTAGGAGAAAGCCTTAGATACTATTTTTTAGCTGTAAATAATTTTTTCACTTATTTCCTAACAATTTTCTAATTATTATTAATATTAGTACTATCATAATAATTAAATAAATAAAATTTATCTTCAATTGAGTAACGCTACTAATCAAATAAAGTTAAGCAACTATATACTTAATTATTTATCAGTAGGGGTAATTTGGACATAAGAATTAAATCATATAGTTAATTTACTGCACAAATGGTAGATTTAGTTAAAAATGAGACTCACTTGTGAAAATATCAAATTAGTTTGTAAAAATATCAATTCTCTCTCTCTCTCTCTCTCTCTCTCTCTCTATATATATATATATATATATATATATATATGATTTAAATAAATGGACGGTATATAAGTCAGGGGAAAAGGTTAGAAAAAAGACAAACAAAGAGCATACATAACCTCTCATTAACACATCCGAAATGTTATCTCCAACATGACCTTTCACCTAAAGAATCAAATCCCATCATGCCAAATCATTACTGGGGCCAATAACGTACATAAGCTTTGTCGACTCCGTGCTGGCGACTACACGTGGCACTACTCTTGGAACGACACGTGTCCAGTGCACACATTATATTCAGCAGTGTGAGCACGAGTTTTGTGGAGGTGACAAGATCAGAGGAGAACCTTTCTTTGTGCAATTTAGCATCATTAGTTTATTAAACTTTTCTTGGGGGACATAAAAATTAAAAATTAGATATGAAAATTGGATATAAATATATTTAAATTTTATATATTTATATTTTTATTCACTACTGGAGATTAAAATATAAATAAATAAATTTTAAATTATTTATGTTCAATTTTTATATCCACATAGAATATTCACATAGAATTTAAATACCTTTTTTATAAAATTTCTTTGATTTGTCTCGTGCATATACGTTTGTTTTTGAAAAAGAAAATTGTTTATTATAATTAATTATTTTAAAAGGAATACACTTGGCAAAATATATATAAAAAAAGTAATAATTTTAGCCGTACTGATATAAAGATTAAACAAAAAATATACAAATATGGAGCAAAATTTAAGAAAAAACTGCGAATTGATATAGTAAAGAGTTTGTATTTACGTAATGGATAAAAATTAATAATTTTTATCTAATTCAATCCATGCAACTCTTTCCTATACCATAATAAAAAATAAAAAGTTGTATGTGGGATTCTTTAGATGATTAATTAATTTATATCCACACCCTAACTTTATTATTAGAAAAATCTAGTTGTTGAGTCTTGACAAAATAGAAAACTTGTGAATGAAGGTTTGTATAATCCTTTCTTAATCAACTTTACATGTATGGACTATGATCTCAACTCTTATTTTAATAAAATAAAAGTAATATATAATATAAAAAATAAAAAGATAATACTCAATTTATACTAATTAATTACTATTGTCTATAATAATTAAAGCTTAAAACTTGATGGAAGGACTAGATTGAATTGTCGGCTCATAATTTGATCGGTTGTACCATATGAGGCATCAAATCACATCACCTATATTTTCAGACAAGGATGTTCTTCAAGTTTGGCATATAAAGATATATTAATTAGTGCATTATGTTTTATAACCGACAAAATGTTGATTGTATATGTATTTATGTAATAATTGTGTAAGTTGTTTAAAACTCGCTATAAACTTTCTTATCTAAGCAATATCCGTGTAATTATCAAAATTGGACATTATTGTAATACACTACATGGTTTTAAAAAACGGACAGGATAGTCGGTTTGACCAGTAAAAATCAAAATCGGAATCGGTTGACACTTCGGTCCGATTTAAATAAAAAATTAATTTTGGTCAAAACCCGATTAATCCAGTTTTTGTTGTACTAATTTTTTTTAGTATTACAATTAACCACTTTTTGTAATATTGTAACTAAACTTTATTATGTTTTAGTTCATAAAAAATGAGATTTTTTAAAATTTTATTAATTACTAATAATATCTATTTTTATATATTAATGAAGTCACTAGGTCAATAAAATTTCGATCATTGGTTGGACTAGTGATTCATCCGCTCGATATCTTTTTCGATTCGATGACCGCTCCGAATCTGAGAACCTTGGTGCACTACATAAATGTTGTTTTGAAAATTATATGCTACTCACTCCAGTCCCTTAATATAAGACGTTTTAGAGTTGTACACAAGTATTAAGAAAATGATTGTATAATATTAAATATAATATCAATTGTCTATACTACATTTGTATTGAAAAAATATAGTGTTATTTATTGAACAAAAAATAGTGAGAGAATCAAAGTTATATTTAATACTTGGAGTAAAATTAAAAATTAAGCAATTAATGTTTCTTGAAATACTAAAACGTCTTAAGTTAAGGGACAAAAATATTTCTCTAAAACGTCTTATATTAAAGAACGGAGGGAGTAATAATCTAATGGTTTAACAGTGTATATTATTTTCAGGAAGTCCTTCTGTGATGCTCCCCAAAATAGGTCCACACCACTCATTCTAAGTCGCTAGAAATATATGGTACAGAATCCAAATACAAATCTTATTATATTCTAACTATTAAACTGTCGTACAAAATACGATCACACATAAGCTGTGAGTTTCAATACAAATATTATAATAACAGTAATCACCCTTCAAACCAATAATATTTTACATAAAGGTACAATCAATAACTGTTTTAGGAATTAAAATCTTTGAAAAATACTTAGGAAGCCTTCATACATGAGAGGTCATGCTTCTAAGTTATAATAGATATCATAGGACTTGAGAATTAACCTTGGTTGATCCAATAGACCCCAAAGAAGAACAAGAGGATTACTATCTTGTTCATTCTAATGGTGAGTATTCTCTTACCATATAATTTTTGTCATTGTCTCAAACTGAGAATTATATTCCAATCCATACTCCAAGATTATATAGGTAGTGCTCATAGATATAATCAGTAAGTGAATATTCACAACCATGTCTTATGATAACACGAAGTCGTATGTGATTAAACATCTTGTATGATAGTGGCAACACACCCTTCCAAAGTCGAGTTCACCTCACCCTATTTGGTTCACCAAAATCAACTGTTAAATGACGTATAAAATACGACACACACATTTAAAGTTTTCAATACAATTATTTTCATACTGTTTTATGGAAAACCTCAATAGTTATAGACCATCGTTCTATTTTCCTGTTATCCCCGCTCGACCCAGCTACACTTTTATTGCCTGAAAGGAATTGTGAGGCAAAAGGATGAGCACAAATAGCCCAGTAAAGAATATCATGACTAAAGATAATTAAATTATCAATAACCTTCATCAGTAATAAATCAGATATTTAGAACATATGGTAGATGATAAAAGCTTTCAATCATAGTTGCAGCAGAACGAACAATCCATTAGAAGACTCAAATAGATCAAAATGTCTACTCTCCATGTTAAAAGTCCACCAACAATATTTTATCACTGTAACATCAATAACAGTTTCTGTCCACAATCATGTAAATAATTCATTATCATAATTATGTTGATAAATTTCTCTTCGAACCCAGGACGAAGATAATTTTCATCACATGTCTTTACCTTGTAACACCAAAGATTATGGTTATATTCACAATTTATGTTCATAATCATGAAATCAACAGTTTCTCCTTGCCACAAAGGCTTAATAGAACTTTCACTCAATGTCCTTGCCACAAAGGCTAAAGACACTTAATAATCATATCAGTCTTTACACCCTACACCAAAAAAACATTCAAACGTAACAACTATGATCATGATCATACCAATCAATTATCTATCTTTGTACTACAGGCCAAAGATATTCATTTATACATCGGTGGTCATGATCATGCCATACACTTGTCCATCTTTGCACTACGAGCCAAAGATATAAATCAACAGTTCATCTTTGCACTACGGGCCAAAGATATCAATCTATGGGCCAAAGATATCAATCAACAGTTCATCTTTGCACTACAAGCCAAAGATATCAATCAACAGGTCATCTTTACACTATAGACCAAAGATATCAAGCAACAGGTCATCTTTGTACTACGGGCCAAAGATAATTTTTACCACAATTTAAGTCTGATGATTATGACAATGATATAAGAAATGAATCAAGTGAGATCAAGGACAAATATTAGAGATTTATAATTCAATTTATCAAGAGTTCAATAATGTCCAAATTATTCACATGAAGATAAAAATATGGATTCAACTTCAAGAATAAGTTTCATAAAACATAAATTAGACAAAAAAAAAAGAAACTAAATTTCGTCGTGAATAGTACTCCGGCATGAATAGTACCCTGGGTGAATAGTACTCTAGTATGAATAGTATTCTGGATGAATAGTACTCCGACATTAATAGTACCTCGGATGAAAAGATTAAAATTTTCATAAGAAAATTTAGATCAATATTCCAGTGAAATGATATTAGATGAAGCGAAAACCTTAAGCAATTTCTAATTATTTCAGGAATTATAGAAGCAATACTTATCATAGTAAGTTTAAATTTAGGAATATGAAACGAAATAATATTACTTACATACTATAGAGTATGGAATAAAATAATATTCCTTACGAATATTGAACGAAAATAACATCCTTTACGAGAAAAATAATATTATTTACTTTAGTAGAATACTAGATCTGACTGAAATATCGGATATTATGGTGAGAAAATCTTGCACTGTTATCCACACTTCAAAATATTATTATACTCACAAGAAATACACTCAATAGTATAGAGAAAGAATTTTTTAATTTTGGTGTGATTTTTATTTTTTAACTAAGCAACCTATTTATAGGAAAGCGCCAGCACACCAATGTTGACAAAAGTATACATGCGTACACTTGCTTGAAAAAGTTTGCAGCGCACCAACAAGGAACCTATTCCAAGTTCTCACCCCATTTTCACATGTTTATACATATAATATATATATATATATATATATATATATATATAAACATTTATAATTATTAAAAAGAATTAAATTTAGTTTTCTCTCTTCCACCTCCATTTATTTTTATACCATGAATTTATTATAATAATGTTACCATTTAAATTATAAAATTGTACTATTATATTATCATATTATAATATAATATTATAATAATATATAAATATTTTATCGGAGAAGATAAAATGTCAACTTTCAACAAATGTCTCATGCTAAAAATTCCTCCATATATATCAAAATTAAATAAATATTTACTTATTATATTTATCAATAATTTTTTTTATTCATCAATTATTATAATTAATATTATTGAATCACAATATTGACAACTAGGTCGTTCTCAAGAAAGAGGGGACTTTCAAATAAGAATTTCTCTTCATTGGCGCACAATTATATAACCTAACTCCTTTTCTCGACAGAACTTTCTAGACATTTTCAATAATGTTATCTAATAATATTATTTAAATAATATGAGTGACAATTATTGATTTAATAATGTGAAATACTGTACAGTAGTTATTGTGACAATTATTGAATCAATAATATAAAATAATATGCAATTATCAATGTAGCAATTATTGAATCAATAATATAAAATACTGAACAGTAATTACTGTAACAATTATTGAATGCGTGACTTCTTACGTAAAAATCAATAATTAGAAATTATTGTGCAATACCGTGTGCTACTGTGCCACCAGGGGCGGAGGGAGGGGGTCCTAGGGGGGTCCACGGCCCCCCCGGCCGTCGAAAAAATTAGTATGTAGTATGCGTGCGCTGGTAAGAAAAAGAAAGGGGAAGAAGAAGAAGAAATATATATATATATATATATATATATATATAATTTTATAATTAAATAGTCTACACATAATATAAATACTGACATATTAATAAATTTTTATCCGTTTGTAATTTTAAAATGGTCAAAGAAATGAATCTCTAATTTAAAAAGGAAGAAGTACTAATTTACCTAGATTTTTTGCATCTTTTTGACACTTTTGGAGGCAAGTTGTTTAACAAACTTTATTATATAATCTTTCTATTTTGCAAGAGAAAAAAAGAGAGTCCCATTTATAAATTTTGCAAAGCACTAACTACTTTTTATTTTATATATGTATACTTTTTAAAATAATAAGGTGTTCATTCATTAATAATGACATTATCTACATGAATATAACTAAGTGATAGAATTTATTTATTTTTAAACGAAAGGAGTATTTCTGTTATTTAAAAATAATAATTACTTCGTTTCACAAAAAGAACTTTATTTATAAAATTTATCAATATTAAATATGTATTTTTGTTCTATATCTATATCAAGTGAATAAGTTATTAGGTTAACATTAACCATACTATATAAAAATATGATGATAATTTATACTCATCACTACAAAAATAATTATTTTTATACTCTTTTTAAAAGGAGTAATGGATGTGTTTGACTTTTTCAATATTTTTCTATTTGTGAAATGAAGTAAATAACAGAGGAGGTCTGTATATTGGAGGGTCTGATAGAAATAGAAGAGGAGAGGAGAGAAGAAAGCCACCGCTGCTGCCGCCGGTCGCCGCGCCGACGCCCGTCAGCCGGACCCCCCGGCTAAAATTCTATGGCTCTGCCACTGTGTGCCACAATGCGTATTACTGTACTTTAACCACCGAGTATTTGAACAGTTTAACGGTAAAAGTTTTGCCGTTATTTTTATAAAAAGGTTACTTTCTGTCGCTTTCTATATCGGACAATTATTTCGTTATGGGGTCAACCAATGATTGTGACGTCGTATGAATATTCTCCGGCCAAAAGAATATTCTCCGACCAAACGAATATTCTCCGACACAACGAATATTTTATGACAACTTGCTTACTTTGTAAAATTTGCACACATCATCTTAACTTTAACCTTTTATCAATTTAACCATTTATTGAATAGAATAATAATTATAAGAAAATTGAATACTTTTATTTATAAAATTCGGGGTCTTACACCTTCTTTGGGGATAGCCAAATTGGACATTTTTATTTTTATTTTTTGGTTTTTGTTGTGACTCTCAAAAAATGTATAGTATTTATTTCAACTAGAATTAAAAAAAAGAAGTTTTAGGTGTAATTTAGATACATATACACGAACAGTGTTGTACTTCGTGTATATGTATCCAAATTACATTTAAAATATTTTTTTTGTAAAATTCAAATTGAAATAAATACTATACATTTTTTGAGAGTCGCAACAAAAACTAAAAAAAATTAATTTAAAATGTCCAATTTGGCTGTCCAATTTAGTTGTCCGCCTAGACTTATTGTATTTTCAGTGCCCAAAGATTAGCTAGTAAATTAGTTCTACATTTAAATTATGTTAATGCTTTATGCTTTATTGTGCACGATATATATAGTAAACGGGACCCACATTCATGTGAGTAAGGCATTGTGAAAATATCAATTTTTCTTGTAGAAATATCAATTCTCGATATATATATTTGCATGGCAAGAGCTACACATGCACTTAGGGGTACCATTGTCACTCCAATTTTTTTTTAATATTAGTTTTTTAAAAATCGAAAATCTAGTTTTTTTTTTGTATATTTTCAATATGATACCCCGAATTACAAAACTATGGTACCTCTAATTTGTAAAACAATTTAAATAAGTACCTTAATCTATATAAAATAATAATAAATAATACCCGATTTTCAAAAAAATAAATAAATAGTAGTGAAATAATTATTTTGGAACCCCGTTTTTGAAAAGTTTGGCTTTAATGTCTCTTCGAAATTTGGACTGATTTTGCAATTTATAATAAGTGAGAAGCATAAAGAAATGTCATCAATATTCTTAACCCTAAATTTGGAAGCATTTGAGTTCAAAGTGTAATTATATATAACAAGTTTGATATCACGTAGCTAGTTTATATTATTTTTTTTCTAAGTATTTGATAATTTTTTATTGATATATATTTATTATTTTTCATTAACATAATACATATATAATGTTGAAGATAATGTAGATTAGCATATTCTACAACAATTAAAGGGAATTTAATACTTCTATTATATAGTGATTAAAATTACAAATTAATTGTCAAGAAGAAAATTTTGGTATTTCTACGTCTGCAATTTTAGAGAAATTAATTATATATTTTTTATTTTAAACTCACATATATCTTTTTTAGTATTTCAAGAAGAAACTCTTTGTTGTTTCTTAGAGGCACAAATTAGAGATCTAGAAGGGGGTTGAATAAATCCTTTAAAACTTTTTAGTTATTAAAGAACGTATTACCAAATAATTAATTAATCAATGTTAATTAAGTACAATGGAATATTAGTTTAAAATCCCCTTAAAGAATTAATGAAATCATAGTTATGAATTTAGTTTTTATGGATTTCAACCAACGCAGATAATATAACAGATTGTAAAGACAAAAAGTAAATGACACGAGAAGCTTTAATTTAAGTGGTTCGAAAACTGAATAACTCATAATTCACTCTTCTACTCTACGAGTAGAAAATTCACTAAGGATATAGATCACAAATATCTTGATACAACTAAACCACTTATGGCTTCTTCGAGTCACTAAGTCTCGGTATAGTCACTAAGACTGGGACACTTAGTTCATATCACTAAGATCTTCTCAAGTCTCTTAGACTTGACATATTGTCACTAAGACAATGAATCACTAATGGTTGAGAGTTGTTGTTTGAGGTGATGCTAAGTTTGCAATAGGCTTGACTTCTTCAGTACTTAGCAGCTTGAATAAGTAGTTCACTTTCGTTGAGTGGAGCTCTTATTATTTGGTAGAATTTTAGCTTTGTAATTTTTTTATTCGTGCTTGATGGTTTGAAACTCCTAGAATTTTATAGACCTTTTTGATTCTTCCCGTTTTAAAGTTCCTGTTTGAGCATTTAATGCGTTGATCCTAGAAGATCTCTAATGTTGACATTCGGATAATTATGTCAGCTTACTTTAGGGTTTTGACCTGTCACATTAGTCTATAGCTTCTCTAACCACATAAGTGATGTTGCTTTGACCAAACTAGTTATTAAAAACAAACACCTTCTGATCTTCGATTTCAACTAAGGATGCATGATATTTTCAATGAGAAATTCAATCTGCAACGCTCCTTATTGTCAGTCTTGACTTGCTTTGCGAGTATAGTCGATCGTAGAGTTTGATGAGAAATGTAGAGTCTTTATCTTACTCAACGTTTCTGAGCTCTACGTTTTACTCTACAACTGATTACTCTACAAGCAGAGAAACACTCTACGATTGTGCTCTCTACGATCTTTCTTCATTATACGATCTTTGAGTCTTTATGCGATTCATACTTCACTATACAATATGGAGTGAAATTTATATCCTGACTTCACTATACTTTATTGACTTAGCTCTGCGATCTTCTGTTCACTCTACGATCTGATCTTCAATATACGATATGGAGTGAACTCTACAATGAGAATGCAGGCTCTGCGATCGAACACTTGATGCTATACGAAAATATAGTTTACTCTACGATCCATGTTAACAATAAGAAATACCAGAGTAACTGTACGATTGATTAACCTTATTCTACGATCAGACAAATCTATCATGTATACATTAATTTATCTCATAAGATCGTTTTAACAAGTTTGATCTTTTCTACTCTAAGTCTTTATACAACATATTATCATTAAGGACTTTACAAAAACTACAGGTACAAATATACATTAATCATATCATCATCAAATTTGTCATGCAGACTCGAACAATCTCCCCCTATTTGATGATGACAAAACTAATAGTTTCAGAACATTCATCAATTATATAATGTAATTGCTTGAAATTAAACATGACTTTAAAATACAATGAGCAACTGTATTGCTAGAGCAAAAAGATGAATTTATTGATGTATAAATATTTTATACAGAGTATGAAAATTTATAATTGAAATAATTTAAAATTGAACAAGTATACATTTATACTTACTATCTTTTCCCCCTCTTTTCCTTTGAGAGCCATTTCTTTTCACTTTCGACTCTGCTCCTCTAAGATTCTCTTTTTTCAGAATCTCTTCTTTGAATCTCCTTAACGGAATCTCTTAGGCAAAGATCAGGCGTGAATATTCTTTCTCCCCCTACAGGGTGATGTTGGGTTTGTACGTAACGCAATCATGCAATCAAATCACATAAATAGGGCGGAAGCGTAAAAACTAGGTTTTCAAAAATTTATACAAACCCATTACCATGATCATTCTTGTGCATCAATTATCAGTGAATGAAAAAGGAGAAAAACAGAATTATACCTTTGAAGATCCAAGCTTCCTCAGGTACAAGTTCTACTCCTTTGATTCCTTTGATTCCTCTGTAGTGGCTCCTTCCCTTGATCAATGTCAGCCACCCAAATGTTTGGCCTCTAACGGTGATCCACCAAGGAAGATGAAGGACTCAGTAACATGGGTTATTGGCTTAACCCTTGTTTCTATCTCTATAGAATATGTGTACTCCCAACTCTTGAAAAATTCACGTACCTTATTTCTGATATAAGACTCTCTTATATAGATATTAGGTTAACCCTCCTAATCCAATTAGAATAGGGTTTTATTTAATTAATTAATTAAATACTTTTAATTAATTTATATCCTAATCTTTATTAGGATTGTGAGAGAGTACTGATATTATATTAATTCCTAAACTCCTTTAGAATTAAAATAATAATAATAATAATAATATTAATAAGACTCCTCTTATTAATTTATATTTAATATTTCTAAAATATTAAATAATAAACATTAAACTATTTAATTTATTCTATCATCATAGATTAAATTAATTATACTTAATGCATTATTACTATCATGCCATTTTCTTCTTAAATAATTCTTCTTCCTTTTATGGTGTGACCCTTTAGGTTCTCCATATTAAATCGGTTGTGAATAAATCAATTAGATTAATTCTAATCTTATTTAAATAAACAAATTAAACTAATAATCTATTTAAATAAATAACATTTATTCTACAATAGGGATAAGCCTCCCTAGCGATCAACGACTTTCCAGTTAATATAGATTTCAACATTAATCATAAAAGAACCTGTGAGTTAATAGTTACCGTACAATTCAATCCTTCCACCATACAATGTCCCAATTAAATATAAGACATGGATTTACTGTCAAGTCTTAATTTATTTAATTATATGTATTTCGATTAGAAAATGCACAACTCCAAATAATGCAAATTAGAAACCTCTTTCTAATTTCATTCTACCTTGGCCAAGGATTCCTGGGTTGTCATTTAACGAATCACATAGGACATATCTCCTCTTTTACTAGAGGTGGTAGATTCTTTATTGATCATTCATTATCTCCATATGTAACTCATTACACCCAAGCATACCCTATATATGCCTTAAAAGGCCTTAAAGAATTAGTCAAAGTATAATTTGTTACATACAAGATACTATGATGATCTCAAGTCCAAGGATCACATGTACTACTATCACATTAGGAATTCCTATTGACAGGCGAGTAAAACTCCATTAGGTATTCCATAGCGAGTCACGTTCAGTGAACTTATTCTCCAATAAGCACCTACATACTTGCTTTAGTGTCTCCACACAAATGACCATGAGATCAGTCATCCTCATTCAATGAGCAAGCAACATATGTACCAATCTATCCGGATTTACTAATCCCCATTTTAGTAATCCCACAATTGGGAACTATTTTAGTTTCTAAGCTTTCTAAGAATTTAGATCTCATTATCATGATCTCATCATGATTCTAAAAGCATTGCTTAAAACTATGGGTTATTTACATATTATAAAAACAGCACCATGTAGATAATTATATGCCTTAAATGAATATTTTATTAATAAATAAATAAGATTGTTTACAAAGTATATGCTTTGTCATCATACATGATTGGCTTGTATGCACACTACTATCAGGTGAGTCCCTTGAAGATTTCTATTCATGAATGCATGATCGCCAACTATAACTCTTGTGCCAGTGAGAGTCATATCACTCAACGATCCATGATGTGAAGAGGAAGAATGTCTAATATCCATTGGGAGTGCTGATTGAGGAGCTTGAGGTGATCTAAAGGCTGGAGGATAGATAAATGTTTGCACATGTCTCATTCTCTCCATTTTCTTCTCTTGTCTAAGTCTTTCCCCCTTTTTTTTATCATTATAATCATCAGAAAGCTATTTGACAACATCAATAAGATCTTTTAATTGATTGGTTGACATGGAAATGTCATCTCGAATCTCTCACTGCCTTGTATTGGCTTGATCACGCTGTTGATGGACAAGAGCCATAACATTGTCAATGAGTTAGATCATTGTACTTTTGAATTTCGAGAGAGAGGAACTGAGTGATGTGATGTCGCAAACAACCAAAATTACAATCTTACTGTGAAAAATATTTATGTAGTAGTGCAGGTAAGAGGCGATCCCAAAAAAAAAGATTAGTCTAATTTTATGCTTTGTAAACCATAATGAGGGGTCTTAAATAACAAAGACAATTTAAAAAACATTAACCAACACAACCAAATGCACAATTAGCATAGACTAATCTGACGAAATAAATCAGAAGAACAAGCGTTGGATTAAGTTAATATACACTATCAGAAATTTGCACTGATCATTGACTCTAGCATAAAATAATTAGTATTTTGAATATTTACCGTTGGAATTATTTTCCTGTCTCTCCTTAATTATAGTTAATTAGAAACAAGCGATATTCTAAAAAAACTTAACTACTAAACAACCTTAGACATGCGTTAAAGATTTAATCTAGTAGCTGCTTTAAGCAATAAAAAGATTGAAGAAACTAAATAACATAAGCATACACAGTTGTATTTAATTTAGTTGGGTAGTCTCTCTAAGATATAATAATATTTTGATCTGCAATAAATTATTAATCTTAGTTACTTCACAAATTAGAACGATCAAATAATTACGGATTTGATATCTAATTCAGGAGTAGATTGCAACGAATAATAAACTAGTATGCATCCTAGCAATTAAACAAATCAATCATAAAAATCAAGCATAAAAGAATATCCAATACTCAAAATATAAATTAAACAATTAAAACCAATTTAATCTAAGTGTAATAATTTTGAGGCTTCCGTTCACTTAAACCAAAGATAGAAATGTAGCCACACATAGCCATGAACACAGTAAAGAATAATAGAGAGAAAAGTTTGTAGACTAATTATGCCCTAAATTGTGTCTCAAAACAAGTATTTATAGGTTACATAACAAATATCTAATTTCTGAGGAATACAAATCCAATTCAGAATCAAAATTGCAGTAAAAATGCGTCAATTCTGGCCAGACTGCGACCTCGGCGCTGCCGCGCCTCTTCTCCTATTATTTACAGCGTTGTCGCGCCACTTCATCAAAGTCCTTTAAATTTCCCTAGCGCGACCGCCCCAATTTCCTTTTTATTTTTGGCACTGCCGTGACATATGGTCAGAATATTCAACTCCTTCCAGCACTGCCATGCCATGCTGCTATACAAATCAGGCACCGCCGCGCCACCCTATGTTGCGTAATTACAACTTTGTACTTCCTTTTACTTTAAGTCCAATTAACGATCAATTTATCCTCCAAAACACTTCAAAATTCACGGAATCCTTTAATTGTACCTTAAATAAAAATATAAGAATAATGAATGTATTTAGTCACAAAATAAAGACTAAAGGTTAAGCATTAACGGATAAAAACATAGCAATTTTATTCTCATCACTGAGCTTAAAGACTTTTTTTAGAAAGGAGTCTGATCTGCTCGGCATTGGTGTTTTGAAAGCAGACTACAACAACCTTATGAGCATATATCTCCATGAAGAATACTTGATCGCGCTGTTTGAGACTAGTCGACATGTCTTTGAATAAATTCTTCATATGCTTTTTAATTAAACTCTCCACCCATCTCTCCATGGAGTTGGCTTGCAGCTTCAGTGAGCTTATTCATTTTCTGATGGAGGTAAACTGAATTTCCTTCAAGCTCTTGAATTATGTCTTCATTAACAAGAGCCAGCAGACCAACCGTTTTATCTTTGGAAGGGATCTAAGAGACATGTTCCAAAATTTGGTCAATGAGTGCTTCAGAATCAACCTTATCACTCCGATTGAGATTGGTTAAGGCAAAAGAGAGGTTAAAATAAACATTTCAAGAGGAGAAAGAGATATCTGTATGAGAAATTGAATTCATTTTTGGTTTAACTGTTTGTATAGGAGATACATGATATATAATCTGTATCGGTCATGAATGATGTACAGGAAAATTTACAGGTGTTGAAAAAATGTTGGAAATATGTATAAAGGATGGAGAGTTAAAGTGTATCCTAGTATTATCGATATCGATCGTAGGGTGTTGAGACTCTACGATCGGGGAGTGAGGTGAATTTTCATACTTCTTAGAGTGTTGGGACTCTACGACCGAAAATTTAATATTATCGATATCATCCGTAAAGTGTTGGGACTCTACGAACAGGGAATGTACAAAAGAATCAGGAGTATAAGGTTTCTCAGAGATCGTAGAGGAAGGCTTTACGACCTTGTCATCGCAAACAAAGAATGAAATTTGAAGAAGCAGCGAAAGACTTAGTTATAGAAATGACTCTATCATATCTACAAGATGAGGAGAAGAGTTCAGTGCAGATTACCTTTGTAGCATAAGAAAGGACTTTTGGGAAATTTTGAACCACCAACTTAAGGTTCATAAATTTTGAATAACTCCAGCTGATGACGCTTTGATCTCTTAATGTTACAGTTCTAAACAGTGGCATCAATGGCAAGAAATAGAGCCATTGCTCATTATCAGGGTTGAAGATATTAGTGCTCCTGTCCATTTCTATGTTGAAGAAATTATTGAAAAGATCATCTACGCTCATAGAGACCATATGTATTCGCCCAACCTCGGATCCTATAAATCTTTGAGGGAGGCACACATTTGGATCTTGATCAGCTTCCAGCACAATGTAAGTCCTTATTAACCCTGAAGTTGTGGCCACTGTAGGGGTTTCTTAGTGAGACAATGGTTGTTCCCCCTCAGTGTCCAGATCCTCTGCCTTTACGATCGAATGGTTTAACTAAATATTGATGCCCTCAAAAACATTATCAATGACTTTAGTGAGTTCGAGGGAATCATCAGTTGAGCTCGACGATCGTTGGACGGGATCTTCCCTTTTCTTGCTTATAATTTCTACATTCTTCTTTTTCTTCTTTTTCTTCTTTTTTATCATCTTTATCAAATTTTTCTTTTTCTTTGGCTTAGGACTTGGAACCTTCACAATCATTTCTTCTTCAACTTCTTGTGACTCCAGCACATCAGCTATCACAATCATTTCTTCATTCACATTAGGCTCAAGCATAGAAGTCGTCCCAGCTATCAAATCATCAACCTCTTGGTGAGGCTCTACGATCAGAGGAATGGACCTCTTTATGATCAACTCACCAATTGCTCTTCAAAGGCTAAGAGAAAAGGCTTAATAGAAGTCTTATTTCAGTGTTTTCCCCTTATGACCTTTTTCTTCTTTGCAAGTTGGGAGATTGGAGTGTTGATTTCTTTTTCCCTTACCTCATAATCACTAGGAGATTTCTGAGGTTCCCTAGGAGCTTCTGCCATTTTCTTCTTTTTTCTGCAGGGGCTGCTCTATAGTTGAAGCTAGAGCTTCATGATCTTGAGGTGCAACAGACCCCTGAGATGCTTCTTCTTGAATGATAACCACTTTCCTCTTGCCTTTGGCTTTGGTTGGCTTCTATACCTCACTGATAGTGCGCTCACTTCCTTCAGACTGTCGTGACCTCAAGATTTCAACTAGGTTCTTCTTCCAGTTATCAAATAACTTGGGGATGATCTTCTTATTGACGTTAATAGGCTCCCCTTATTGATCCCCAATACTCGTCTTCAAAGTATTTTTCAAAACGGTGCTGATAAAATGACTGAGAAACATCTTGGGCACTGACTTGACCTTCAGCTTCCTCTTGGCAGCATCATTAATCCACTTGCCTAGCCAACTCATGAAGATGTCACCAAAGTTGATTTGGGTCTTCATGAAGATTGCAGTCATGATCTTCAGTTGAAGCTTACTGACTGAATCGTGAGTAGAGTCCTTGCATAATATGCATTTGCCAATAATATCGACAAGGAACTCTTACTCTGGAGGAAATTCCTTCTTGATACCCTTTAGCTGAGGGTTCTTCTTGTGACCCATGAGCTTCAGCCTCTCCTTCACATCAACATTTTCAAAGGAGGTGATATCTTGGGTCAATAAATCTAGTAGATGACTTAGCTCCATAATCTCTATCTTTAGTGGAAAGACCTCAACCTTTGTCATGAGAACTCCATCTCCATGCACAGCTTCCAAATAGAGTTCTTCCACTAGTTTGGTGTAAACCCTAGTGTTGGAGTCAAGGATATCTTGGAAGCCAACTTTCTGAACCAACATAAGAATGTTTTTGAATTTTTCCTCTGCTACATCAAACTTGCTGAAGTAGAGTTGGTTGCCAGAGATTACTTGGAAGTTGGCTCTTTCTTTGAAGTTTGAATTGAAAAGAAATGAAAGTGTTTGAGTTTTCTGAAACTTTTGAAAGCTAGAGTTTGGGAGTAAAGAGGGTTTGAAAACTTAGATTTCAGATTGCAAATGAAGAGTAAAATTAAGATGAAAAATTTAAAAAGATTTTATATCATTTCTCTCTAAATTCGACTGAGTGGTGCACGTTGGTCGCTTTCGCGATCGATGAACACGCGCAAGTATACGTGGTCTAACAAGTAATACAGTGATAAGAAAAAGTCGATCCCACGAGAAACTAAATCCTAGAATATACCAAGCATTGACCTTATATCGCTTAAGTCAGGTTTGAACAGAATAAAAAGGAAGATATGTAATTACACTAGTTAAAACTAATTATCAAAGCAAGTAAATGGATAACGATGGGTGTCTAAGGCAATTCAAGCTAAAATTATAATATCAACCCACACTAGCATTCTGTCGAACACATGGTGTGCTATGTTTCATCAAATCTCCTAACCCTCTCTTATGGTCTAAATGGTCACGACGGATTGTCGACCAATAACTCACAAGTACTTACACACCTCTTCCGAGGTTTGTATGAGCATATCCTCTCTAATCCACCCAAAAAGGGATAAAAATGGAGGAACATCCAAGCTAGGGGAATAACCACTCATTCCTAAGCAAGTTATCCCTAACAAAGAATTAAGCAAAGGTTCTTGATAGGTCACACATGGCCACAGGTATATTCCTATCCTATGGACAACATATGCTAACATATAATGGTCTTAATCTACAATTCATTTTCAATCCTTGTAGATTACCAACAATCACTTGGTTCCTTAGCAAATTGAACAATAAGCATATATATTGAACCAACCCATATGGTGCCAACCAAAGAGATAAAGAAATTCAATTCAAATAGACAAAGGGATCCACTATAATCTTAGAGCAAATAATTAGTTCATAGCTAGTAAACTAATCAAAAGTAGCAACAATAACAACATCCATAATTACAAAATCAAAGGAAAGACTAGAGAAGAATAAACTCTGTCACAGTTTTCTTCAATCTCCAAGAACTCCCTCCAATTCGCCTTCCACTCCGTGTCGCTAAGATGCTCTTGAGCTCCAAGGAATCCCCATCTATCCCTACCTATATGTACAAACTAAACTAAGCTAAGAACGAAGAAAGTGAAGGAAATGTATTCCTAGCTTTTTTCTGTTCTAGAGTATTATCTAGAAGAAACTCTAATAAAAGGAAAAATCTATCAAGCAAGAAGAAGGAGAGAGTCAGCTGCTCAAAATGGCAGCCCAAGTGTTATATATATACTCCACCAGCTGCTAGGTCATTTATCAAAAATATCTTTTGAAAACAGGGGCTGACTCTTTTCCACCATCTTTAAGTTGGCGCTGCGGCGCCAGGTTGCAAATATTTGGGGCGCTGCGGCGCTAGGTGACCAGATCTTTTGAAGGTTACTGGCGCTGCAGCGCCAGATTTGTACTGGGAAGTGGCGCTGCGACGCCAGATCTGGTAAATTGGCATTTTTGCCCCTGAAAGCTGGGAATGACCTGTAAACTCCTACAAAACATATATTATGCAAAATAATAACAAAACATTATAAAAGCAATATTAAGTAATAAGAACAAGCATTTTCTCAAGTAGAAAAGTACTCGATTAGTGGGTATAAATCCCACTTATCAAGCCCCCAAATTTAAGCCTTTGCTTGTCCTTAAGCAAAAATATGATGAACATACTATAAAATTAACTAAACTACGAATCAGATTAACTACTATGTACCTGCATTGCAGCCTCAAGGATAAGAATAACAATTTCAAAATGGAAGCAAAGCAATAAACACGGCTCGATCAAAGTTCTAGATTAAACTGCTACTGATCCAAATATGTGTGTGTGTGTATACCAACTACTCTAACCAGTTATAATTCACAAACATAGACAATTGCACAAAGGAAAATGCTTACTCACTACGCTCAAGCTACGCCAATAATTCAGAACAAGACACAAATGCAAGGACAAACCACCCGGTATTAGCATGATAACGGTTAGACTTGACTTGTGCAAAATTCGGCTACCTTAGGCTGAGTTACCCATGTAGTGAGTTTTCGAACAGTGACTCCCAAGCCAGAAGACTTTAGGGGACTAGGTGTAGAACACCCCTCAGAATCTAATAACTCAAGTAAAACTAGCCACGCAGCCAAACTTAAGCCAAAATAGAATTTCCTTTTCCGTTATACTTTCAATGCAACCATAAGCATGACCGTGCAATGTCTAATCACATTAGGCTTTTCAGAGTCACCCATGTAGCAAGCTTTTGATCAATGACTCCCAAACCAAATGGCTTTAGGGCATTAGGTGTAAAACACCCCTAAGGATCTATTAACTCGAGTAACAAAGGCCACGTAATCAAACTTGGTCAACTCAGATTATTATATATATATTTTTTCATTTCGTTTCGCAATTAGGCCTTGAATGTGTCCGAACTTGCATAAGGATCTAAATCTTAGTACATCGACTCACTTAAGTTCGCAAGAGCTAAAGCCAAAAAAATTTCGTAAAGATTACCAATTAAGTCTAAATGAAACAAACTAATTATCACAGTTGGTACGTGCTCAAAATTGTAGACAGGATTAACAGCAGCATTAACTAAAAAGCAACCTAAAACTGATTCATACTTGCTTGACCATTTTGACAAAGCCATAACACACATATCATTGGCCACAATCAAAATTTTACTAAATATAACCCTCCAATCATATAAACAGTTAAAAATAGGATTCTAAACTAACATGGATATTATCATAGCACAAAAAGATAGATAAATATCCATTTATACTAATAAAACTGTAACATGGATAGAAATAGGTAATAAACATTCCACAACGATCCATGCATCCAAAAACTAATAATAATATAACCCTAACTGCAAATAATATAACTATGCAGTTCAAAAACGTGCTAATAGCATCCTAACATAATATCAAAAGCAGATAAAGGAAAACTGATAAAGCTGCTACACCCCCAAACTGGAGATGGCCAATGCCCTCATTGGCTGAGTATGGAGAAAGGAGGTGTTAGGTTGCGTCCTCTTCAAAGATCCTCTGCAGGTGAAGATGGTGGTGGGAAGGGTGGGAAAATAGGGGGCTCTGGAAATTGATATAACGTGCCAATATTCTCACCTCCATAATATGTGTAAATGCCTTCCATAGTGTTAGCGACCCCAGCCTGAAACTGCATCATCATATCTTGTCTTTGAGCGAGAGCAGCTATGTGCCTCGCCTGCCTCTGAGCATTTTCAGTCTGGCTCTGTCGCAGGAGGTTAATAGAAGCAAGAATGTCAACCCCTGATCCCTGTGAGGATGACCCTATCATTGGCCCTTGAGAAGTCCCAGCCTCAGTCTTAATAAGCGGTGGAGAAAATGGCCCACAAATAATCGGCATGGGTGGCACTTTGATCTCGTCAAATCCCCATCGAATCTCTGCTCTTATACACAATCGAGTGATCAATGACGGATGTGGAAGTTCGTTAGATGTATTTGTCATGATCGCCCGCTGGATTGAATCCTGAATAACAACACCAATATCAATGTCCAATCCAGTGACAATATCGAACAGCAGGATCGCTCGCTCTCTAGTCACGTCACGTGGATGGCGAGTAGGAAGGAGATTGGTACACATGAAAGTATACCATGCCAGCCCATGGGAATTAAGTACATTCTTTGGAAAGTTAATTTCTTTGCCCGACAATGCACAGACTGTCCATGTGGTTCCGGGTATGCAAAGTCGCTGAATAATATCATTTAAAACATAGTCGCGATGCCTCGGTTTGGGGTAGTCAATTCCATCATAATTCGGCGTCCCGAAATAAGCATTGATGGCTTGACTATCGTACGCCACTTGCCGACCTCGAACCATAACCACGGCTGGACCCTCGATGCTTGCATTTGCATAGAACTCATGAACCATCGGAAAAATGGTTGACTCCGGCTGTTTAGTGAAAAACATCCACTTTCGCTCCATAATCATCGCCCTTAAGTCGCCATCTTGAGGATGGCCTGGCTGAAACACTTGCTCAGGCACGAGGTTTCTTATGACAAAGTCGTGCTTGTACCTTGTCCACACTTCTTCACTGACAAACTTGGACCCAATGCTAAGCCTATGGCGCCTAGAAGTCATTCTCAGAATTTCAAGAGAAGTCTCACTAAAAACCAAGTTAATGGCCCAGTCAAATTTCAATACACGACTCCTTTTGAACACCAAGAAACAATCCCCACTAAAAACCCAGCAATTTCGCGCAGAAACGAGCCAAAAATTCTTCCAAAACTCTTTAAGGACTTTTGTCGAACACGTAGCGTGCGCAACTTAAACCCTACTCAGACAGAACCTTGTTTGTATTAGCTCAAAATCCAAATTTCCTTCAGTGGAAATTCAACAACCCAAGCAGAAGAAGAAGATAACCCAACATAAATAGAAATTAAATTCCAACTCAATAACCTTGTAAGGAGAAATTCCAATGTACTATTTGGTGGGAGAAATTATGCTTTGGATATCTCTTGGGGGGGGGGGATAGGACTGTTCTGTCGAGAGAATAAGGGAGAATGGCCTAAAAACTGTCGAGTTTGGCTGTTTTTAAAAATAGATTTTTGCTACTGGCGCTGCGGCGTTGGCTTTTGTTCCTTGGTTGGCGCTGCGACGCTAGGTATGCAGGGTTTCATACTTGTTTTAGCGCTGTGGCGCTGACTTGCCTTCAATTGGTGGTGCTGCGGTGCTATATAGGCAGGGATCTTGAATTATCTTGGCGCTACAGCGCTGTCTCTAGGCCAATTGCTGGCGCTGCAGCGCCAGTTTTGCAACTTTGAAATTTTTTACAGCTTTCCTACACTAGAAATGCCAACCTATTAGCACTCAAAGCTAAAATGTTATATACAACTGCATACTTATATATGAAACATATATACAGACCACGATACTTATCAAAAATATGGAAATAAACTACATTATTCCTACATTTATATAAACTAAAGAAAGTGTAATATTCACAAAGTAATAAAGAAAAATAGTAGGAAATTGATACTGAGATGGGGGTAGCCTCCCCATCTAGCGCTTGTTTTACAGTCGATAGCCCGACTCTTTACGGTTACTCTCAATCGGGCTCACAAGCAAAGAAAACCTTTTCATGCCGCCTTTTTGTCTTTTCCTTGATTAGCTTGGCGGACATGGCCAATCGACGAGCCTCGTACTTCCCTTCATCCATTGGCACGAAAAATCGCTCCTTATTCAAATTATCCACTAATTCACCTCTTTTTATCAAAATGGAAACGTTCTTCGTACACAAGCGAGTCCCTTGGAATTGCCACAGCTTCGAGCGTGATTCTAGCCTTTTCATCGTTGTTAACCATACGCTCAACCATGATCATCTCCATTTCTACCTCAGAACTCTCCGGCTGGTCCATAAGCTCATCAACCTCTCCCTCATCTTCTTTAAACTTATTGTCTTGTCCTTGTGTATCCACCTTGCTTTGCCTTCCATCCTCCTCTTTGTGATCAGTAACGGGCGGTAGATGGCTTTGCAGTGGATTCATGGCAGCATTGACAATTTGGCCCATTTGTATCTCGAGGGTTCTCAATGATGCTTCTTGGTTCCGCAATGAGGCTTCTTGGTTTGTCATACGAATTTCATTCTGCACTATGAATTTGGAGAAGAGATTCTCAAGCCTTCTCTCATCTTTATGCTTAAAGGTATTCAAATTCTGTCTAGTAGGAGAAATTTGGATCATAGTACTACTCTTGACTGTAGTCCCAAGAGTGTGAATACTCTTGATAGTTTGGATGAAAGTAAGTTGGTTCATTGTCAGCTTCAGTCTGACAGTATGCATTCTGAGGAAACAGTTGTGTCGTCCTCTCAAAAGACCATTGATAATTATGCTCCATCTCTGAAAGTACTTAAAAATAAAAACAAATTAAATGCAACTATACAAGTTCAAATCAAGACAAAATTGATTGAAATCAAGGTTGGACAATAATAGAATAAATAGTTCCCAGGCAACGGCGCCAAAAACTTGTTGGTCGCTTTCGCGATCAATGAACACGCGCAAGTATACGCGGTCTAACAAGTAATACAGTGATAAGAAAAAGTCGATCCCACGAGGAACTAAATCCTAGAATATACCAAGCATTGACCTTATATCGCTTAAGTCAGGTCTGAACGGAATAAAAAGGAAGATATGTAATTACACTAGTTAAAACTAATTATCAAAGCAAGTAAATGGATAACGATGGGTGTCTAAGGCAATTCAAGCTAAAATTATAATATCACCACACACTACCATTCTGTCGAACACATGGTGTGCTATGTTTCATCAAATCTCCTAACCCTCACTCTATGGTTTAAATGGTCACGACGGATTATCGACCAAGAACTCACAAGTACTCACACACCTCTTCCGAGGTATATATGAGCATATCCTCTCTAATCCACCCAAAAGGAGATAGAAATAGAGGAACATCCAAGCTAGGGTAATAACCACTCATTCCTAAGCAAATTATCCCTAACAAAGAATTAAGCAAAGGTTCTTGATAGGTCACACATGGCCACATGTATATTCCTATCCTATGGACAACATATGCCAACATATAATGGTCTCAATCTACAATTCATTTCCAATCCTTGTAGATTACCAACAATCACTTGGTTTCTTAGCAAATTGAACAATAAGCATATATATTGAACCAACCCATATGGCGCTAACCAAAAAGATAAAGAAATTCAATTCAAATAGACAAAGGGATCCACTATAATCTTAGAGCAAATAATTAGTTCATAGCTATTAAACTAATCAAAAGTAGCAACAATAATAACATCCATAATTACAAAATCAAAGGAAAGACTAGAGAATAATAAACTCTGTCACAACTTTCTTCAATCTCCAAGAACTCCCTCCAATTCGCCTTCCGCTCCGTGTCGCTAAGATGCTCTTGAGCTCTAAGGAATCCCCATCTATCCCTACCTATATGTACAAACTAAACTAAGCTAAGAACGAAGAAAGTGAAGGAAATGTATTCCTAGCTTCTTTCTATTATAGAGTATTATCTAGAAGAAACTCTAATAAAAGGGAAAATCTATCAAACAACAAAAAGGATAGAGACAGCTGCTCAAAATGGCAGCCCAAGTGTTATATATATATTTTCTCACCAGCTGCTAGGTCATTTATCAAAAATATCTTCTGAAAACAGGGGCTGGCGCTGCGGCGCCAGGATTTTGGCCTTGAGAGGCGCTGCAGCGCTGGCTCTTTTCCACCGTCTTTAAGTTGGCGCTGTGGCGCCAAGTTGCAAATGTTTGGGGAGCTGCGGCGCTAGGTGACCAAATCTTTTGAAGGTTACTGGCGCTGCGGCGCCAGATTTGTACTGGGAAGTGGCTCCAGATCTGGTAAATTGGCATTTTTGCCCCTTAAAGCTAGGAATGACCTGTAAACTCCTACGAAACATATATTATGCAAAATAATAATAAAACATTATGAAAGCAATATTAAGTAATAATAACAAGCATTTTCTCAAGAAGAAAAGTACTCGATTAATGGGTATAAATCCCACTTATCACACGTGTTGAGCAGTGATTAATTGCACGTCGCTTTATTTTTGCAATTTACAAAAGTGAAGCAGTAAATTCTTCTATTCACTCGTCTTTCTTGACAATGAAAACTACGTGTAATAAAGTAACAGCCTTAGAGCTTTGCGGCTGGAGAGATAACGTAGAGTAAACTTCTGAAAGACATTTCACTCTACGTTAGTCCACTGCTCAACGATCTACTTTACGAGGTCTTTCACTCGACGAACCGTTCTACGAACTTCTTCTATTCTACAAGCCTCTCTACAAAACTTGGATAGTTCTACAAACTTGAACAAGTCTACAATCGTTTCCTGCATGCACTGTTAGCAATATCCAAGACACGGTACTAAAAGTGCAAATTTATGCATACTTAACTCATTTATTAACTTATTAAACCTAGATTCATCTAAGGGTTTTGTAAACACATTAACAAGCTAGTTTTTAGTTGATATAAAATGTAAAGCTATATTTCCATTTTGCACATGATCTCTAATAAAGTAATAGCTAATGTCTATATGTTTAGTCCTAGAATGCATGATATGATTTGAGTTATTGAAATAACACTTGTTTTATCACAAAATATAGGTATAGACTTAAAATTAAACCTATAGTCAGCCAACTGATTTTTCATCCACAAAATTTGAACACAATAGCTACCAGCAACAATGTACTCAACTTCTGTAGTTGAAGTTGACAATGAGTTCTGCTTGTTGTTGAACCGTGAGACAAGTCTATTTCCTAGTAGTTTATATGTGCCACTAGTGTTTTTCTTGTCAATCTTACATCCTGAAAAATCTGCATTTGAATATCCTATTAGATCAAAGGGAGACTCATTGGGATACCACATTCCCAGATATGGAGTACCTTTGAGATATCTAAAAATCCTTTTAATAGCTATGAAATGAGATTCAATCTGCATCACTTGAAGTGCAAGGAAGTAGTTCAGCTCACCCATCATGCTAATCTCAAATTTGCTCTGCATTAACTTGGCAAATCGCTCACACAATTTTTCGTTAATAGAACCAAAAATAATATCATCTACATATATTTGAACTAATAAAATTTTATCCTTATACTTCTTAAGAAATAATGTAGTGTCTACCCTACCTCTAGTGAATCCATTTTCAATAAGAAAAGTAGTGAGTGTTTCATACTATACCCTAGGTGCTTGCTTTAAACTATATAGTGCTTGCTTTAAACCATATAGTGCTTTATCTAATCTATACACATAATTTACATGTGTTGGATCAACAAAACCTGGAGGTTGTTCGACATAAATCTTTTCTTGAAGTTCTCTATTTAGGAATGCAATCTTAACATCTATTTGAAAGATTTTGAACTTCATGTGGGTTGCATAGGCTAAGAATATTCCGATAGCTTCCAGTCTTGCAACAAGTGCAAAGGTCTCATCGTAGTCGATTCCTTCTTCCTGTGAATAACCCTTTACTACCAGCCTTGACTTGTTCCTAGTGCTCACACTAGCTTTATCCATCTTGTTCCTGAAAACTCACTTGGTGCTAATGATTGTTTGATCTCTTGGTCTTAGAACCAACCTCCAAAATTTGCTTCTTTCAAACTGATTCAGCTTCTCTTGCATAGCGTCAATCCAACTTAAATTTTACAAGACTTCTTCGATCTTCTTAGGATCCATCTGAGAGAGAAAGCTTAGAAAGAAGCATTCATTTTTGGTAGCCGAACTTGTCCTGATCTTAGCATTGGGATCGCCGATGATCAGGTCTTGAGTGTGATCTCTCGCCCATTTGCTTCCAGATGGAACATATGTCATTATGCCTTCTTGTTTGAGTTCTTCAAGATTTGGTTCTAGATTAGCAACTTCATTTATTCGTAGAGTTCCCATACTTGGAACTAGGGACTCTATGATCTCCTTGTCAATCACTACGATCGTTGGGTCTAGCTATACGGCTTCAGTTTCTATAATCGTAGTGTTCTTCCGCTCTCCGATCAATGGGTCCAGCTCTAAAATTTCATCAAGTTAAGCATCTTTGCTTGGTTCTCTTTGGTAAGACTCATTGAAGGCGACATGGATAAAGACTTCAACGATTAATGAATTCTTGTTGAACACTCTATAGACTTTGCTTTTCATAGAGTATCTAAGAAATAATCCTTCATCTGAATTGGGCTGGAACTTGGTTAAGTACCTTTTGCTATTGTTAAGGACGTAGAATGCACAACCAAATACATGAAAGTAACTGATGTTTGACTTTCTTCCTTTCTATAACTCGTAGAACATTTTCTTGAGCGTAGAGTGAATTATGGATCTGTTCTGAGTATAACAAGCAGTGTTGACAACTTCTGCCCAAAAGTATTCAATGAGATGGGTCGCTGTTAGAAGTGTCCTTCCTGTTTCAATCAACCATTTGTTCTTCCTCTCAGCTACTCCATTTTGTTGTTGATTTCTTGGAGTTGAGAAGTTATGATGAATAACATTATCTGTACAGAACTGGTCTATCTCAGAGAAATCAAACTTCTTTCCATGATCACTCATTATTGCTTTGATTTGCTCACCCTTCTTATTCATAACCAACTTGAAGAAATTGATTAGTTGAGTGCTGGTCTCGTCCTTTTAGTCGTCAACTACTACCCGTGATTATATTTTGCCTCCAAGACTAGAAGTTGGAACAGGCCCGAACAAATCCATGCGCAACAGCTGCAAGGGCCTTTCATTTGAATTTAATGCCTTGCTTTTGAATGAGTTCCTTGTCTGCTTTCCAAGCTGACAGACCTTGCATAGTCTTTCTTTGACAAAACTCAGCTTTGGTAGGAATTTGAATAGATCTTTAGAGACAAGTTTTGACATGCTCTTGAAATTTAGGTCAGACAATCTCCTATGCCACAACCAGCTGACATGTTCTAAGCCTTAGCGAAGAAGCAAGCAGTTGCAAACAAACTAAGCTCAGCGAGATTGACCACATATACGTTTCATTCTCTCAATCTATTCAGCTTCAAGGAGTTAGTTTCCAGGTCTCGAATTTGACACTGGTTGTTAAGGAAGTAACTTGATGACCTTTATCACACAGTTAATTTATGCTTAGCAGGTTGTGCTTCAATTCTTCAACATAGAAAACTTTGCTAAACAAGACAACACCATTTCTAATTGAACCATATCCTCTGGTCTTTTGTTGTCTCCAATGACAACTGTTGGACCATTTTTAGGTTTAAAAGCAGACATGTGTGACGCCCCCAGAATAGGTCCATTCAACCCAACCCATTCTGAGTCGCCAAATACATGGTACAGAATTTAAATACAAACTTTATATCATACGGTCGTGCAAAATACGACCACACATCTGTGAGTGTCAATACTAATATGTAGAAAATATTAAGATTAAAACTAAGTCCTCATTACAATTATTATCACACTATTTATCAGAAATAGTGAGGCCTACTACTGCTCTAACTCAGACCATCACTCTGTCCCCCGACTAGTCCCCGCACATTCTCATTTCCTGAAGAGGACAACAGATGAAAAGGGTGAGCTCAACTAGCCCAGTAAAGAATATTATGACTAAGATAATGAAAAATAAATTATCGTTAGCCTTCAACAGTTCAGATAAAATATTATTGACAACATGTTTTAGATCAATATTCGCAGCGGGAATAACCGTTCATCATCAATATTTTATCCCTGTAACATCAATCAATATCCATCTCATCAAATATTCATCTTTGCACTACAGGCCAAAGATATTCATTTGTATCATCAGTGGTCATGTTCATCTCAACACCTGTCATCTTTGCACTACAGGCCAAAGATATTCATCAGGTAATCATTCATCTTTGCTCTACAGGCCAAAGATATTCAGTTACATCACCTTTTAGGACTGAGGATGATGAAAAACATTTTAAAGAACGAATCCAGTGAGATAAAAGACAAAGATTAGGGATTCGTCATTTAGTTTATCCAAATTCAAGAATAATCCATAATAATACTTTGTGGAGCAAAATTCAAGAATAAAGCCCAAAACTTGGATACAATCAAAGATAGTAACCTTAACAGACAATTTGGACAAATAGAAGAAAAATAAATTTTCCCGTGAATAGTGCCGTATACGTGAATAGTAACCCCGACGGAAAAAGTAAGAATTTCAACATAAAATCCATGACAATATTTTTGTATAATGATATTGAGAAGAATAACATCATTTACGAAAGAAATAACATCCCTTACTGGGAGCTGTCGTTTACACTCCTAAATTAACCTCACTTTCACTTCACGAATTTAAATAATTAGCACAGCAGTAAGCAAGGATCGATCCCACAGAGAGTAAGTTTGTTTTAGATTTATTCTACTATTTTAACAGAAAATAAATATGGGGGATTTTTGAAATTGTTTTAAACTAAGAAAAACAGAATTTAAATAAAGAGATTAACCAAATATGTAAAAACTTCAGTTCTGTAGTTCAGTTTCACCAAGCACAGAAATCAATTAATCAAGTTATTATTCTTTATCCTTCAATGAAACTATTAACCCTAGATAACAATAAGCTCTGCTATCCGAAATTCTCCTTAGATATTCACTGTATGAAACAAGCTCTTCACCAGATTCAACTAGCATATAACCTAGAACAAGCTCTCTAGATTTAATATGATAGAAGTATTAAGAAATAGAGAATTAGGCTAATCCAAGCAACAAACACATAAGCTCGATTTGTTTAACTTGTTTTCTGATAATCTTAGCAATACATAAAAGCTTGTCCACAATTAGTATCACTAATTTACTACTTGTGATGAAGACAGATATCAATTACACGTAATACCAATCTTAATCTAGCATATGATAATGATTAAATTAACTCAATTGGCCATATCAAATTAATTAGATCAATTAGAATGCAATCAATGAAAACAGATTATCAGAAGAAATTTCATACAAGAAGGAATAAATAATAATACTCAATTAATTAATTACTTGTAACAAGGTTCCACCTCCCTTTAGAACTGAATAAAGAAACTAGACTGACATGCTCCAAGTCTGCACTTCAATGAGGTATGATAGTTGGTAGAAGATTGAATGAATTAAAACCTTGACTATCATCCTCTATTTATAGTGCTAGACAAAGACCTAAATCCTATGAGAACTAGGAATCCAAATCCTAAAAGGAATTGCAATTATAACTAGTTTCCATAAAGAAATAGAATCTAATAAGGAAATAAAATCTCAGTCCAAAGAAGTCCTAATTCTAATAGTAATATCAATCCAATTCCATGTAGGAATCTCCAAATATTGAGAAAGTCAACTGCTGGTCAAACTCCTCTTCAATTCAACTCCAAATCAACTTGTTTCCATCCTTTTAGCTTTAATTCACCTGAAAATAATAAACATCTCAATAAGTCCATATACACTATAAAATATATAGTAAACTAAATATAAAGGAATAAAAATAAATGAATATTATGTACTTATCAAATTCCCCCACACTTAGCCTTTACACGTCCTCGTGTAAACCAAAAGTTTGATTTCCAAAAACAATTCCATTCAACCATAATGTTAAAAGATTTTAAGATCAAATCATAATTATCAATACTAAACCCACAAAAGCATAATCAATGTTCATCAATTAACTCATGATAACCACCTTGCCATTTCACCAATGAATTTCATTAAGTTAAATTGTAATCACATAAGTCCTCTTCTATGATCCACACACTTACTCAACTTAATTATCATGGAGCAAAAACCGTGCACACCACTCAAAACTCAAAACATATTTTTATGCTTTAATTTTTTACCAGAACCCTTTCATTTTACTATTTGTTTCCGGTGAATGCATTTTATGCTCCGTTTCACCTTCCTCAATCATTCTTTTGTAAATGAGTGCATTTTATGCTCCATCTCACTTATCCGCACGTGTTTATGGGAGAGTGCGTTTTACGCTCCATCTTATCCCACCACATGACTTCTCTTGTGTTTCTTTTTCAACAATTTCACTGGTTTCCAATTTTTCTTATTATTTTTTTTTTCACATGGTCCTGTAAAAAACTTAAGCAGTTCAATAGTTCTAGAGCATGAGATTAGTGCACATAGACAACTCCACAGATAACTTAGCCAACTAAGCATATATCACATGTTCAAGTACTCATGAGACACAAATTCAACTCAAATCAATTACTATGGATCATAACTTAGTTTTTCTCAATCATTAACCAATTAAGCATCAAATAGATTTTAAATTTTTAGCATTGATTCTCATTTGTTGATCTTAACCTTCGAACACATAGGCAAATAGAATCATGGAATCCAATTTTTTTCAAAAATTTTCAAAGGCATCAAGATGGTCCTATTTTCTATCAAAATCAGCAGATCAATATCACTAAAAAAAAATAAAAAACCTAAATCTCTCCCCCCACACTCAAACCTTACATTGTCCCCAATGTAAGAAAATCATGCAAATAAGAAAGAACTACATGCAATTAAAAAAAAATAAAGAACTAAATAGTTAAAGGATAGAAAAATCAAATCTGATTTCTTGGGTTGCCTCCCAAGCAGCTGCCCTTGTTTATTGTCATTGGCTTGACATCTTCCCCTCGTTCTATGTAATTGGAGTTGTGAACTTCAAGTGGATTGGTAACAGTTTCTTCCTTAATTGAGGAACATTGTGTACTTCATGATTTTGCTCCTTTCCAGCCACCAAATCCTCCTTGTATAATTGTATTTGATCAAAATATTCCTGTACTGAATAATTCATAACATCAATAGCAAAAAAAGTTTTAACATTACCAAGATACCTTTTAGCCTCATATGCATTGAACTGGAACTTTGCATTGTCCAATTTCATGGTAAAGGTACGATGGTGTGTAGCACTCCTTGTTTCTGTTAGTTGTACTGATGGAGATGAATCCACATCTTTCTTGTCGAGATCTGCAGAATTTATCAAATTATTCTCTTCTTCCTCTTGTTCATTCTCTTCGTCAAATTCCATATTACAGTCCGTTCCCGGAGTAAGCACTGAATCCTCCTGCTCCTCTTCGTCAAATCCCATTGTACTGAAGTTCTCAACAAACGGAGGAGGTAACTCCTCTAAACCTTGAGATTCTAACCTCCCTATTGTGGTTGCAAGCTGACCAACTTGATCCCTCATACCTTGAACAGAAGTTATTGTCTCCTGCTGGAACTGCTGTGTCTGACTCATGAACTGTAGTGTTTGGCTCATGAATGCCTTGAACATATCCTCCATAGATGTCCCAGAATTGACAGGTACTTCGTAGCTCAAGTCGTGATGATCTCTCCATCCGAAATTGTGAGTTTCTGCCCAAGGATCACATAGATGTGGATTTTGTCTGGAGAATGTCCCCACAGCATTAACTTGATGAACAATTACATCCTCTTGCACTATGGGACAATCATTTGTCACATGCCCTGATTTTGAGCAAATTCCACATACTTTTGCAACCGGCACGTTTCCTGTTGTTAATTGTTTCACCACAGCAGTTAAGTTAGAAATCTGTTGTACCAATTCACTCGTGCTTACCTCACTTACCCTTTGTGGAGCATGATCATTTCTTGTTCCGTATTGTTGTGAGTTAGCAGCCATGTTTGCAATCAAATTTCTTGCATCCTCCAGTGTCTTGTCTACTAATGCTCCTCCACTAGCCGCATCGATCATACTTCTTTCCATTGGTATCAATCCCTCATAGAAGTACTGAATCAAGTGTTGCTCATCAATCCCGTGAGGTGGACAGCTGGAACACAACTTCTTGAACCTTTCCCAATACTCGTAGAGAGTTTCTCCATTGAACTGCCTGATTCCACATATCTTCTTCCTTGTATCAGCAACTCTTGATGAAGGAAAATACCTCTCCAAGAATAGCCTTTGCATATCGGTCCATGATCGTATCGATCCTGAAGGAAGATAGTATAACCAGTCTTTCGCCAAATCTGCTAAGGAGAATGGAAAAAGCCTAAGCTTGATCTGCTCATCTGTCACTCCTTGTGATTCCATTGCGGAACACACCACATGGAACTCCTTTAGATGCGTATATGGATTTTCACCTGTAAGACCACGAAAAATAGGCAAAAAGCAAATTAGTCCATAGTCAAGTTCAAAAGCAACATCTAAGGTAGGATATTCAATACACAAGGATGGTTGATCAAGGTCTGGAATAGCCAGTTCTTTTAAAGTCCGATTGTTGTTCGGCACAACCATCTTTTTCTTTTTAAGTGTTGGAACAAGAGCTTCTTTTGTATCTGCAGTTTTCTCTATCTCTTGATCAAAATTTGAGTGAGAGGATTGAGTCATAAAACAAAAAGAAAAAAAAATAAAATAATAAAATAAACAAAAACAAAGAATAAACAAAAACAAATAACACTCCCCGGCAACGGCGCCAAAATTTGGGAGCTGTCGTTTACACTCCTAAATTAACCTCACTTTCACTTCACGAATTTAAATAATTAGCACAGCAGTAAGCAAGGATCGATCCCACAGAGAGTAAGTTTGTTTTAGATTTATTCTACTATTTTAACAGAAAATAAATATGGGGGATTTTTGAAATTGTTTTAAACTAAGAAAAACAGAATTTAAATAAAGAGATTAACCAAATATGTAAAAACTTCAGTTCTGTAGTTCAGTTTCACCAAGCACAGAAATCAATTAATCAAGTTATTATTCTTTATCCTTCAATGAAACTATTAACCCTAGATAACAATAAGCTCTGCTATCCGAAATTCTCCTTAGATATTCACTGTATGAAACAAGCTCTTCACCAGATTCAACTAGCATATAACCTAGAACAAGCTCTCTAGATTTAATATGATAGAAGTATTAAGAAATAGAGAATTAGGCTAATCCAAGCAACAAACACATAAGCTCGATTTGTTTAACTTGTTTTCTGATAATCTTAGCAATACATAAAAGCTTGTCCACAATTAGTATCACTAATTTACTACTTGTGATGAAGACAGATATCAATTACACGTAATACCAATCTTAATCTAGCATATGATAATGATTAAATTAACTCAATTGGCCATATCAAATTAATTAGATCAATTAGAATGCAATCAATGAAAACAGATTATCAGAAGAAATTTCATACAAGAAGGAATAAATAATAATACTCAATTAATTAATTACTTGTAACAAGGTTCCACCTCCCTTTAGAACTGAATAAAGAAACTAGACTGACATGCTCCAAGTCTGCACTTCAATGAGGTATGATAGTTGGTAGAAGATTGAATGAATTAAAACCTTGACTATCATCCTCTATTTATAGTGCTAGACAAAGACCTAAATCCTATGAGAACTAGGAATCCAAATCCTAAAAGGAATTGCAATTATAACTAGTTTCCATAAAGAAATAGAATCTAATAAGGAAATAAAATCTCAGTCCAAAGAAGTCCTAATTCTAATAGTAATATCAATCCAATTCCATGTAGGAATCTCCAAATATTGAGAAAGTCAACTGCTGGTCAAACTCCTCTTCAATTCAACTCCAAATCAACTTGTTTCCATCCTTTTAGCTTTAATTCACCTGAAAATAATAAACATCTCAATAAGTCCATATACACTATAAAATATATAGTAAACTAAATATAAAGGAATAAAAATAAATGAATATTATGTACTTATCACTTACCTCAAAAAGAATAACACTTCTGGCTGGAATATCGGATATAATATCGAAGAAAACTTGCGCTGAATACTAATACTCAAAGTATTGAAATACTCACAAAAATACGCTCGATATTATAGAGAGAGAAAACTTCTGATTCTGGTGTGATTTTCAATTCTAACCTAAGCACCCTATTTATAGGAAAAGCTTAGGATGCCAAAGGAGACTAAAATAATAAAATATTATTATTTTTTCTAAAATCCTTCCGCCGCCGGCTGCTATGAAATCAGGATTTTTCAACCAAGAAACAAAAGTGGGGCCCACCATTTTATTTAAAAAATATTTATTTTTCGAAACTTCAATAATTCATAACAAATAGCCCCTTAGTCAGAAAAATACAAATTCTACGTCCTTCCATAGAAAATTTAATTCTCTACAACTTTGTAGAAGGAAATATTTCCAAATTCCAAACATAAATTATCCGAAATCCATAAACAGATGATTTTTCACACCAAAATACCGATAAAAAACACATCAGCACAAATTCCTTCTTTAATATCCACAAAATAAATATTTTCTTATCATATAAATCAATAATTAATTATTCACAAATAATATTATAGAACTACAATATTAACAACCAGGTCGTTCCCAGGACAGAGGGGGCCTTCCGATAAGGACTTCTCCTTACTGGCGCGCAATTAAATAACCCCTCCTAGACAGAACTTCCTTAGACATTGTCAATAATGCTATCTAATAATATTATTCAAATAATATGAATTATTGAGTTGATAACGTGAAATACTGTACAACGACAATTATTGAATCAATACTACAAAATATCAACTGTAGCCATTATTGAATCAATCATAAAAAATAGCAACGTAGCAATTATTGAGTCAATAAAATATCAATGCAGCAATTATTGAGTCAATAATATAAAATATCAACGTAGCAATTATTGAGTCAATAATATAAAATATTGAACAGTAAATACTGTAACAATAATTGAGTAGGTTCCTTCTCACGTAATACTCAATAATTCGAAATACTGTGCAATACCGTGTGCTACTGCGCAACACCGCGTACTATATTTTAACCACCGGGTATTTCAACAGTACTAACGGTAACAACTACGCCGTTATCTTGTAAAAAAAGTTATTTCTGTCGCTTTTTATATCCGACAGTTATTCCGTTGTGGGGGCCCACAAATAGTTGCGCCGTCGTACGAATATTCCCCGACAACAAGAATATTCCACGACCAAACGAATATTCCCCGACAACAAGAATATTTTATAACCACTTGCTCATTTTAAAAATATTTGCACATTTCACCCATAACTTTCATATTTATCAAAACAACACCTTACTGTTTCGAAATAATGTAAGGAAAATTAAATCTTTATTCATAAAAGTTGGGGTCTTACAACCTCCCCTCCTTATGAAATTTCGTCCTCGAAATTGACGTACGTACCTGGTATGTCGAAAAGGTGAGGATACCTCGCTTTCATTTCCGATTCCAACTCCCAAGTCATTTCCTCAATAGCTTGGTTTCTCCACAAAATTTTAACTTGAGGTATAATTTTCGAGCGTAGGACATGCTCCTTCCTATCCAAGATCTTGACAGGTACCTCCTCGTACGTTAAATCTTCAGCTATCTCGTCTGGTTCTAACTCAATAATGCGGTTTGGATCCTTCACATATTTACGTAACACGGATATGTGAAACACGTTATGAACACGAGACATGCTTGGAGATAAAGCGAGTCTATAAGCCACATTTCCTATTCGGTCAAGAATCTCAAATGGACCAACGAATCGTGGGTTAAGCTTTCCTCTCTTCCCAAACCTTGTAACTCCTTTCCACGGAGCAATACGTAACAATACATGGTCCCCAACGTTAAATTCCACATCCTTTCGATGAAGATCCGCATAACTCTTTTGTCGATCTTGTGCTGTTTGTATACGTTGTCGGATTATTTGGATCTTTTCCGTAGTCATACGTACTAACTCCGGTCCCAACAATGTTGTTTCACCCACCTCGTTCCAACATACTGGAGAGCGACACTTTCTCCCATACAATGCCTCGAATGGAGCTACGCCTATACTTGCCTGATAACTGTTGTTGTAGGAGAATTCCACCAATGGTAAGTACTTATCCCAACTCCCTTTGAAGTCTAGAACACAGAGTCTCAATAGATCTTCAAGAGTTTGAATAGTTCTTTCCGATTGTCCGTCTGTTTGAGGATGATAAGCCGAACTGAATCGTAAATCCGTGCCCATAGCTTTCTGCAAACTGATCCAAAATCGTGAAGTAAATCTGGGATCACGATCCGAAACTATGGATACCGGCATGTCATGCAATCGTACATATGAGCAAGACGTTCAAGGCAATAAGTCTCTCGTATCGGCAAGAAATGAGCAGACTTGGTTAATCTATCAACAATAACCCAAATCGCATCTAAGCCTTGAGAAACCTTGGGAAGACCCGTAACGAAATCCATCGTAATGTGTTCCCACTTCCATTTCGGAATCTCCAGTGGTTGCAATGGACCCTTCGGCACTTGATGCTCCGCCTTTACACGTTGACAAGTTAAACATCTCGAGATGAACTCCGCGATCTCTCTCTTCATATTGCTCCACCAAAATGTATGTCGAAGATCACGATACATTTTAGTACTCCCAGGATGGATCGCAAACGGTGTGTTGTGTGCCTCCATCATGATTCTATACTTCAAGTCAAAATCGTTAGGAACACAAAGTCTGGAGTTGACTCGAAGTATTCCCTCTTCATCGATTCTTGCTTCTGGAATTGCACCTTCTTGCACCTTCTTCTTCATCTTCATCAGCTCCGCATCTGTAGCTTGAGCAGCTTTAACTTTATCAATCAAAGCTGGTTCTACGCGTATACTTGACATCATCGCACTCGTTCCCACATATGATCTTCTACTCAACGCGTCAGCTACCACGTTCGCTTTTCCAGGATGGTATTGGATAGTATGATCGTAATCTTTCAACAGCTCAAGCCAACGTCGTTGCCGCATGTTGAGTTCCTTCTGAGTGAAGAAATATTTAAGGCTCTTATGATCCGTATAAATCTCCACTTTCTCTCCGTACAAGTAATGTCTCCAGATCTTCAACGCGAAAACGACTGCTGCCAACTCTAGATCATGAGTAGGATAATTCCTCTCATATTCTTTGAGTTGTCACGAGGCATAGGCTATGACTTTCCTATGTTGCATGAGAACACATCCTAACCCTTTGCCCGAAGCATCACTGTAAATAATAAATCCATCCGAACCAGATGGTATTGTCAGAACAGGTGCCGAGATAAGTCTCCTCTTGAGCTCTTGGAAGCTCTTCTCGCATTCCTCGCTCCAAACGAATTTTGTATCTTTCCGAGTCAACTGAGTTAATGGAGTAGCGATTCGAGAAAATCCCTCTACGAACCTCCGATAGTAACCAGCTAAGCCCAGAAAGCTTCGTACTTCGGTCACCGACTTAGGTTGCTCCCAGCTTTGTATTGCTTCAATCTTCGCCGGGTCCACAGATACTCCACGTTTCGATACCACGTGCCCAAGGAATGCTACTTCCTCAAGCCAAAACTCGCATTTCTTCAGCTTAGCATATAGCTTGTTCTCACGAAGCTTTTGAAGTACCAACTTCAAATGGTCTTCATGATCTTCACGGCTTTTAGAATAGATGAGAATGTCATCAATAAAGACAACAACGAATTGATCTAAATACTCCTTAAATACACGGTTCATCATATCCATGAAAGCAGCAGGAGCATTAGTCAATCCAAAAGACATGACTAAGAACTCATAATGCCCGTATCGTGTTCTGAAAGCAGTCTTTGGAATATCCTCAGTTTTAATCTTCAACTGATGATATCCAGAACGAAGATCGATCTTTGAAAAGAATTGCGCTCCTTGCAACTGGTCAAACAGGTCATCAATACGAGGTAACGGATACCTATTCTTGATGGTGACATGGTTCAACTCCCGATAGTCAATGCAAAGTCGCATACTCCCGTTTTTCTTCTTTACGAATAAAACAGGAGCACCCCAAGGAGACGTACTAGGACGAATAAATCCGATATCTAACAACTCTTGTAATTGGACCTTTAACTCCTGAAGTTCAGTAGGAGCCATTCGATATGGGGTTTTAGAAATGGGCTTTGTACCGGGCTCAAGGTCAATAAAGAATTCAACTTCACGTTCTGGGGGTAGACCGGGAAGTTCTTCGGGAAATACATCAGGAAACTCATTAACAACGGAAATATCATTCAAACCTGACGTATTCTGATTTAGATCAGTGACATGAGCTAAGAAAGCTTGACATCCGTTTTTCAATAAACGAATAGCTTTATGACTTGAAATGATATTGACTGATTTTAGTGGTTTGCTGATTTGGATTCGCACAACAGGTTGATTAGGAATATGAAAACTAACAACCTTACGAAAACAATCAATTTTGGCATGGTAAGTGGTTAACCAGTCAATTCCTAAAATCACGTCAAATGCAAGTATTTTCAAAGATATAAGATCAACAGGTAAGGTAAGGGTACCAATCTGAATCAAGCAAGATTTATAAACTGTAGATGTAACAAAGGTTTCTCCTAACGGAGTTTCAACAGATAAGTCAAAGTCTAATTTATCAGAAGTCAAGTTCAAACGTTGAGCACAAGCAGGTGAAATAAAGGAATGGGTAGCACCGGTATCTAACAAGGTGTAAACTTCGCAAGAGTTTATGATCAGCTTACCCGTAATCACCTCGTGTGGATTCCTCGCGTTTTGGGCTGTCACGATAAACGCTCTTCCAGGAATCACCGACTTTGACTTGTCTGCAACCGCCTTTGGAATCATCACCCCCGCTGAACTTGGTTTCGTAACAGGACAATCTCGAGCTATATGTCCTTCTTTTCCACAGTTATAGCATCCTTTGAATTGTTGTGGGCAGTTTGGGCTAATATGTCCCTCTTTCCCGCATTTATAGCATACGACCGGTGGTCGTTCTCCTCCCCTCGAAACAGTTGATGCTGGTGCTGATGTTGACATCTTCGCGTTCTCATTGTTATACCTTCTCTTTTTGAAATCTCCTCCCGATTCGCTTCTTCTACTATCATGGCCACGATAACTACCGGAGTGGTTACCGCTTCTGTCATACTTTCCTCCTCGCTGGTTGTCATTGCTCCGATGACTGCTGCCACCGGTACGACCTTGGTTGTGGTCCCTCGGTTGAACATAATCATTATCTCGTTCTAATAACTGGGCCCTGTTCACTACATCTGAATATAGAGAAAATTTATGAGAAATGAGGTATTGACGTATTTCAGGTTTCAAACCTCTTAGAAACATCCGCGTCATACGTTCCTCATTCTCCACCAAATGAGGTGCAAACCGGGACAGCTCCGCGAACTTAGCCTCGTACTGGGATACCGTCATGCTGTTTTACTCGAGTCTGATAAACTATACTTCCTTCATATGACGAATACTTTCAGGAAAGTACTTGTCATTAAACAGTTTCTGGAACGCTTCCCAAGACATCTGGAGTGCGGCAGGCTGGGTACGCTTCACGGATTCCCACCAGTAATCTGCCTCTCCACGGAACATAAACGTGGCGAATGGAACCTTCTGTTCCTCTGTACATCCCAAGACATCAAATATCTTGGTAATTTGTTTAATCCACGTCTCCGCCTTGATCGGATCTGGCTTTCCCAGAAACTCTGGTGGTCCCAATTCTTTGAACTGCTTGGCAGTGACAGCTCGCGTGTTGTTATTATCTCCACCTGTATGTTGCATACGAGTCTCCCTCGTCTGATTTTGCATGAACTGCAAAAAACTTCTAAACATCTCATCGTTTATCGTCTGACCAACGTTGTTTTCAGGATGAACATTGCCTTCTTGTTGCACGTTCTCCTGGTTAACGATTAAAGATGTCTCCACAGTCTCATTCACTTCGTTGTTAACGTTCTCAGCTGCCATTCTCAAATACTGCCATAAAACAAGGGTTAATTAAACAAGTCAACATATCACATATTAACCCTATGCTCCGACTGACCAATTAAATACCACATAAGCTTAGGTAGGACACACTAGCGAAGGATTTATTCGTCTCTCCCCTCCTAGTTCTATTCCCCGATATCCGTCAGAGATCATATCCCTAAGCTCTGATACCAACTGTGACTCTTGTCCCAACCTTGGACAGCACCTCACAATGATACCTATCAGTTTGCCACCGCAGAACGGCGTCCCCTACGGAGAGTCTGGCTTCGGTGCATCCCCCATACACAGGAAGTCACCAGATAGAGGCTCGGGGCTCTTTACTTATGGCTCTGATACCAACTGTGACGCCCCCAGAATAGGTCCATTCAACCCAACCCATTCTGAGTCGCCAAATACATGGTACAGAATTCAAATACAAACTTTATATCATACGGTCGTGCAAAATACGACCACACATCTGTGAGTGTCAATACAAATATTTAGAAAATATTAAGATTCAAACTAAGTCCTCATTACAATTATTATCACACTATTTATCAGAAATAGTGAGGACTACTACTGCTCTAACTCGGACCATCACTCTGTCCCCCGACTAGTCCCCGCACATTCTCATTTCCTGAAGAGGACAACAGATGAAAAGGGTGAGCTCAACTAGCCCAGTAAAGAATATTATGACTAAGATAATGAAAAATAAATTATCGTTAGCCTTCAACAGTTCAGATAAAATATTATTGACAACATGTTTTAGATCAATATTCGCAGCGGGAATAACCGTTCATCATCAATATTTTATCCCTGTAACATCAATCAATATCCATCTCATCAAATATTCATCTTTGCACTACAGGCCAAAGATGAATGATTACCTGATGAATATCTTTGGCCTGTAGTGCAAAGATGACAGGTGTTGAGATGAACATGACCACTGATGATACAAATGAATATCTTTGGCCTGTAGAGCAAAGATGAATGATTACCTGATGAATATCTTTGGCCTGTAGTGCAAAGATGACAGGTGTTGAGATCTCAACACCTGTCATCTTTGCACTACAGGCCAAAGATATTCATCAGGTAATCATTCATCTTTGGCCTGTAGTGCAAAGATGAATATTTGATGAGATGGATATTGATTGATGTTACAGGGATAAAATATTGATGATGAACGGTTATTCCCGCTGCGAATATTGATCTAAAACATGTTGTCAATAATATTTTATCTGAACTGTTGAAGGCTAACGATAATTTATTTTTCATTATCTTAGTCATAATATTCTTTACTGGGCTAGTTGAGCTCACCCTTTTCATCTGTTGTCCTCTTCAGGAAATGAGAATGTGCGGGGACTAGTCGGGGGACAGAGTGATGGTCCGAGTTAGAGCAGTAGTAGTCCTCACTATTTCTGATAAATAGTGTGATAATAATTGTAATGAGGACTTAGTTTGAATCTTAATATTTTCTACATATTTGTATTGACACTCACAGATGTGTGGTCGTATTTTGCACGACCGTATGATATAAAGTTTGTATTTGAATTCTGTACCATGTATTTGGCGACTCAGAATGGGTTGGGTTGAATGGACCTATTCTGGGGGCGTCACAGTTGGTATCAGAGCCATAAGTAAAGAGCCCCGAGCCTCTATCTGGTGACTTCCTGTGTATGGGGGATGCACCGAAGCCAGACTCTCCGTAGGGGACGCCGTTCTGCGGTGGCAAACTGATAGGTATCATTGTGAGGTGCTGTCCAAGGTTGGGACAAGAGTCACAGTTGGTATCAGAGCTTAGGGATATGATCTCTGACGGATATCGGGGAATAGAACTAGGAGGGGAGAGACGAATAAATCCTTCGCTAGTGTGTCCTACCTAAGCTTATGTGGTATTTAATTGGTCAGTCGGAGCATAGGGTTAATATGTGATATGTTGACTTGTTTAATTAACCCTTGTTTTATGGCAGTATTTGAGAATGGCAGCTGAGAACGTTAACAACGAAGTGAATGAGACTGTGGAGACATCTTTAATCGTTAACCAGGAGAACGTGCAACAAGAAGGCAATGTTCATCCTGAAAACAACGTTGGTCAGACGATAAACGATGAGATGTTTAGAAGTTTTTTGCAGTTCATGCAAAATCAGACGAGGGAGACTCGTATGCAACATACAGGTGGAGATAATAACAACACGCGAGCTGTCACTGCCAAGCAGTTCAAAGAATTGGGACCACCAGAGTTTCTGGGAAAGCCAGATCCGATCAAGGCGGAGACGTGGATTAAACAAATTACCAAGATATTTGATGTCTTGGGATGTACAGAGGAACAGAAGGTTCCATTCGCCACGTTTATGTTCCGTGGAGAGGCAGATTACTGGTGGGAATCCGTGAAGCGTACCCAGCCTGCCGCACTCCAGATGTCTTGGGAAGCGTTCCAGAAACTGTTTAATGACAAGTACTTTCCTGAAAGTATTCGTCATATGAAGGAAGTATAGTTTATCAGACTCGAGTAAAACAGCATGACGGTATCCCAGTACGAGGCTAAGTTCGCGGAGCTGTCCCGGTTTGCACCTCATTTGGTGGAGAATGAGGAACGTATGACGCGGATGTTTCTAAGAGGTTTGAAACCCGAAATACGTCAATACCTCATTTCTCATAAATTTTCTCTATATTCAGATGTAGTGAACAGGGCCCAGTTATTAGAACGAGATAATGATTATGTTCAACCGAGGGACCACAACCAAGGTCGTACCGGTGGCAGCAGTCATCGGAGCAATGACAACCAGCGAGGAGGAAAGTATGACAGAAGCGGTAACCACTCCGGTAGTTATCGTGGCCATGATAGTAGAAGAAGCGAATCGGGAGGAGATTTCAAAAAGAGAAGGTATAACAATGAGAACGCGAAGATGTCAACATCAGCACCAGCATCAACTGTTTCGAGGGGAGGAGAACGACCACCGGTCGTATGCTATAAATGCGGGAAAGAGGGACATATTAGCCCAAACTGCCCACAACAATTCAAAGGATGCTATAACTGTGGAAAAGAAGGACATATAGCTCGAGATTGTCCTGTTACGAAACCAAGTTCAGCGGGGGTGATGATTCCAAAGGCGGTTGCAGACAAGTCAAAGTCGGTGATTCCTGGAAGAGCGTTTATCGTGACAGCCCAAAACGCGAGGAATCCACACGAGGTGATTACGGGTAAGCTGATCATAAACTCTTGCGAAGTTTACACCTTGTTAGATACCGGTGCTACCCATTCCTTTATTTCACCTGCTTGTGCTCAACGTTTGAACTTGACTTCTGATAAATTAGACTTTGACTTATCTGTTGAAACTCCGTTAGGAGAAACCTTTGTTACATCTACAGTTTATAAATCTTGCTTGATTCAGATTGGTACCCTTACCTTACCTGTTGATCTTATATCTTTGAAAATACTTGCATTTGACGTGATTTTAGGAATTGACTGGTTAACCACTTACCATGCCAAAATTGATTGTTTTCGTAAGGTTGTTAGTTTTCATATTCCTAATCAACCTGTTGTGCGAATCCAAATCAGCAAACCACTAAAATCAGTCAATATCATTTCAAGTCATAAAGCTATTCGTTTATTGAAAAACGGATGTCAAGCTTTCTTAGCTCATGTCACTGATCTAAATCAGAATACGTCAGGTTTGAATGATATTTCCGTTGTTAATGAGTTTCCTGATGTATTTCCCGAAGAACTTCCCGGTCTACCCCCAGAACGTGAAGTTGAATTCTTTATTGACCTTGAGCCCGGTACAAAGCCCATTTCTAAAACCCCATATCGAATGGCTCCTACTGAACTTCAGGAGTTAAAGGTCCAATTACAAGAGTTGTTAGATATCGGATTTATTCGTCCTAGTACGTCTCCTTGGGGTGCTCCTGTTTTATTCGTAAAGAAGAAAGACGGGAGTATGCGACTTTGCATTGACTATCGGGAGTTGAACCATGTCACCATCAAGAATAGGTATCCGTTACCTCGTATTGATGACCTGTTCGACCAGTTGCAAGGAGCGCAATTCTTTTCAAAGATCGATCTTCGTTCTGGATATCATCAGTTGAAGATTAAAACTGAGGATATTCCAAAGACTGCTTTCAGAACACGATACGGGCATTATGAGTTCTTAGTCATGTCTTTTGGATTGACTAATGCTCCTGCTGCTTTCATGGATATGATGAACCGTGTATTTAAGGAGTATTTAGATCAATTCGTTGTTGTCTTTATTGATGACATTCTCATCTATTCTAAAAGCCGTGAAGATCATGAAGACCATTTGAAGTTGGTACTTCAAAAGCTTCGTGAGAACAAGCTATATGCTAAGCTGAAGAAATGCGAGTTTTGGCTTGAGGAAGTAGCATTCCTTGGGCACGTGGTATCGAAACGTGGAGTATCTGTGGACCCGGCGAAGATTGAAGCAATACAAAGCTGGGAGCAACCTAAGTCGGTGACCGAAGTACGAAGCTTTCTGGGCTTAGCTGGTTACTATCGGAGGTTCGTAGAGGGATTTTCTCGAATCGCTACTCCATTAACTCAGTTGACTCGGAAAGATACAAAATTCGTTTGGAGCGAGGAATGCGAGAAGAGCTTCCAAGAGCTCAAGAGGAGACTTATCTCGGCACCTGTTCTGACAATACCATCTGGTTCGGATGGATTTATTATTTACAGCGATGCTTCGGGCAAAGGGTTAGGATGTGTTATCATGCAACATGGGAAAGTCATAGCCTATGCCTCGCGACAACTCAAAGAATATGAGAGGAATTATCCTACTCATGATCTAGAGTTGGCAGCAGTCGTTTTCGCGTTAAAGATCTGGAGACATTACTTGTACGGAGAGAAAGTGGAGATTTATACGGATCATAAGAGCCTTAAATATTTCTTCACTCAGAAGGAACTCAACATGCGGCAACGACGTTGGCTTGAGCTGTTGAAAGATTACGATCATACTATCCAATACCATCCTGGAAAAGCGAACGTGGTAGCTGACGCGTTGAGTAGAAGATCATATGTGGGAACGAGTGCGATGATGTCAAGTATACGCGTAGAACCAGCTTTGATTGATAAAGTTAAAGCTGCTCAAGCTACAGATGCGGAGCTGATGAAGATGAAGAAGAAGGTGCAAGAAGGTGCAATTCCAGAAGCAAGAATCGATGAAGAGGGAATACTTCGAGTCAACTCCAGACTTTGTGTTCCTAACGATTTCGACTTGAAGTATAGAATCATGATGGAGGCACACAACACACCGTTTGCGATCCATCCTGGGAGTACTAAAATGTATCGTGATCTTCGACATACATTTTGGTGGAGCAATATGAAGAGAGAGATCGCGGAGTTCATCTCGAGATGTTTAACTTGTCAACGTGTAAAGGCGGAGCATCAAGTGCCGAAGGGTCCATTGCAACCACTGGAGATTCTTGACCGAATAGGAAATGTGGCTTATAGACTCGCTTTACCTCCAAGCATGTCTCGTGTTCATAACGTGTTTCACATATCCGTGTTACGTAAATATGTGAAGGATCCAAACCGCATTATTGAGTTAGAACCAGACGAGATAGCTGAAGATTTAACGTACGAGGAGGTACCTGTCAAGATCTTGGATAGGAAGGAGCATGTCCTACGCTCGAAAATTATACCTCAAGTTAAAATTTTGTGGAGAAACCAGGCTATTGAGGAAATGACTTGGGAGTTGGAATCGGAAATGAAAGCGAGGTATCCTCACCTTTTCGACATACCAGGTATGTACGTCAATTTCGAGGACGAAATTTCATAAGGAGGGGAGGTTGTAAGACCCCAACTTTTATGAATAAAGATTTAATTTTCCTTACATTATTTCGAAACAGTAAGGTGTTGTTTTGATAAATATGAAAGTTATGGGTGAAATGTGCAAATATTTTTAAAATGAGCAAGTGGTTATAAAATATTCTTGTTGTCGGGGAATATTCGTTTGGTCGTGGAATATTCTTGTTGTCGGGGAATATTCGTACGACGGCGCAGCTATTTGTGGGCCCCCACAACGGAATAACTGTCGGATATAAAAAGCGACAGAAATAACTTTTTTTACAAGATAACGGCGTAGTTGTTACCGTTAGTACTGTTGAAATACCCGGTGGTTAAAATATAGTACGCGGTGTTGCGCAGTAGCACACGGTATTGCACAGTATTTTGAATTATTGAGTATTACGTGAGAAGGAACCTACTCAATTATTGTTACAGTATTTACTGTTCAATATTTTATATTATTGACTCAATAATTGCTACGTTGATATTTTATATTATTGACTCAATAATTGCTGCATTGATATTTTATTGACTCAATAATTGCTACGTTGCTATTTTTTATGATTGATTCAATAATGGCTACAGTTGATATTTTGTAGTATTGATTCAATAATTGTCGTTGCACAGTATTTCACGTTATCAACTCAATAATTCATATTATTTGAATAATATTATTAGATAGCATTATTGACAATGTCTAAGGAAGTTCTGTCTAGGAGGGGTTATTTAATTGCGCGCCAGTAAGGAGAAGTCCTTATCGGAAGGCCCCCTCTGTCCTGGGAACGACCTGGTTGTTAATATTGTAGTTCTATAATATTATTTGTGAATAATTAATTATTGATTTATATGATAAGAAAATATTTATTTTGTGGATATTAAAGAAGGAATTTGTGCAGATGTGTTTTTTATCGGTATTTTGGTGTGAAAAATCATCTGTTTATGGATTTCGGATAATTTATGTTTGGAATTTGGAAATATTTCCTTCTACAAAGTTGTAGAGAATTAAATTTTCTATGGAAGGACGTAGAACTTGTATTTTTCTGACTAAGGGGCTATTTGTTATGAATTATTGAAGTTTCGGAAAATAAATATTTTTTAAATAAAATGGTGGGCCCCACTTTTGTTTCTTGGTTGAAAAATCCTGATTTCATAGCAGCCGGCGGCGGAAGGATTTTAGAAAAAATAATAATATTTTATTATTTTAGTCTCCTTTGGCATCCTAAGCTTTTCCTATAAATAGGGTGCTTAGGTTAGAATTGAAAATCACACCAGAATCAGAAGTTTTCTCTCTCTATAATATCGAGCGTATTTTTGTGAGTATTTCAATACTTTGAGTATTAGTATTCAGCGCAAGTTTCCTTCGGTATTATATCCGATATTCCAGCCAGAAGTGTTATTCTTTTTGATGTAAGGGATGTTATTTCTTTCGTAAATGATGTTATTCTTCTCAATATAATTATACAAAAATATTGTCATGGATTTTATGTTGAAATTCTTAATTTTTTCGTCGGGATTACTATTCACGTATACGGCACTATTCACGGGAAAATTTATTTTTCTTCTATTTGTCCAAATTGTCTGTTAAGGTTACTATCTTTGATTGTATCCAAGTTTTGGGCTTTATTCTTGAATTTTGCTCCACAAAGTATTATTATGGATTATTCTTGAATTTGGATAAACTAAATGACGAATCCCTAATCTTTGTCTTTTATCTCACTGGATTCGTTCTTTAAAATGTTTTTCATCATCCTCAGTCCTAAAAGGTGATGTAACTGAATATCTTTGGCCTGTAGAGCAAAGATGAATGATTACCTGATGAATATCTTTGACCTGTAGTGCAAAGATGACAGGTGTTGAGATGAACATGACCACTGATGATACAAATGAATATCTTTGGCCTGTAGTGCAAAGATGAATATTTGATGAGATGGATATTGATTGATGTTACAGGGATAAAATATTGATGATGAACGATTATTCCCGCTGCGAATATTGATCTAAAACATGTTGTCAATAATATTTTATCTGAACTGTTGAAGGCTAACGATAATTTATTTTTCATTATCTTAGTCATAATATTCTTTACTGGGCTAGTTGAGCTCACCCTTTTCATCTGTTGTCCTCTTCAAGAAATGAGAATGTGCGGGGACTAGTCGGGGGACAGAGTGATGGTCCGAGTTAGAGCAGTAGTAGTCCTCACTATTTCTGATAAATAGTGTGATAATAATTGTAATGAGGACTTAGTTTGAATCTTAATATTTTCTACATATTTGTATTGACACTCACAGATGTGTGGTCGTATTTTGCACGACCGTATGATATAAAGTTTGTATTTGAATTCTGTACCATGTATTTGGCGACTCAGAATGGGTTGGGTTGAATGGACCTATTCTGGGGGCGTCACAATAAACAGAATATTCTTGACCCTCTTATCTAGTTGAACCAGATTCTTCTCATTATCTGTCCATTCAACTCTTTGCTTGACAACCATCTTGTTTGGATCTTTAGTTGTTGGTTCCAGCTTTGTAGGGATGTATGAACCATTGATCACTGCATCAAATAACTCATCATCTATTGCGTCCATATATGCATGTATACGAACCTTCCAGTTAGCAATTTTTTCTCTATTTAGAAGAGGTGACTAATTTCCACCATCAAGCTCAGAAATGGTTCTATTTTATGCCATATGATCAACTCAAAGTGTAAGCTTTATGTTCATGAGAACCTGCTTTGATACATCTTGTTGTTTCCCAGAGACACAAAAGAGATCTAGAAGGGGGGGTTGAATAGATTCTTTAAAACTTTATGGTTATTAAAGAATGTATTACCAGATAATTAATTAATCAATGTTACTTAACCATAACTAAATATTAGTTTAAAATCCCCTTAAAGATTTAATGAAATCACAGTTATAAATTTAGTTCTTATGGATTTCAACCACAGGATAATATGACAAAATATAAAGACAAAAAGTAAATGACACAAAAAGCTTTAAGTGGTTCGGAGATTGAACAACTCTTAGTTCACTCTTCTACTCTACGAGTAGGAAATCCACTAAGGATATAGATCACAAAGATCTTGATACAATTGAACCACTTAGGTTCCTTCGAGTCACTAAGTCTCGGTATAGTTACTAAGATTGGGACACTTAGTCCAAATCACTAAGATATCTTCAAGTCACTTAGGCTTGGGATATTGTCACTAACACAATGAATCACTGTTGGTTAAGAGTTGTTGTTTGAGGTGCTGCTAAGTTTGTAATAGGTTTGACTTCTTCAGTACTTAGCAACTTAAACAAGTAGTTCACTTTCGTAAAGTGAAACTCTTATTACTTTGACATAATTTCAGCTTTGTAATTTTTTGATTCGTGCTTGATGGTTTGAAACTCTTTGCCTTTTATAGACCTTGTTGAGTTATTCCCGTTGTAAAGTTCTCGTTTGAGTATTTAATGCGTTGATCCTAGAAAATCTCTAATGTTAACATTCTGGAGAGCTTTGTCGCTTGTTTTACGGATTTGACATGTCACATCAGTCTGCAGCTTCACCAACCATATGGGTGTTGTCGCTTTCGCCAAACTAACTGTTAGAAACAAGCACCTTCTGATTTTCAATTTCAACTAAGGATGTTTGATATTTGCATTGAGAAATTCAATCTACAACACTCCTTATTGCCAGTACTTTGTCAGTCCTGACTTTCTTTACGAATATAGTCGATCGTAAAGTTTAATGAGAAACGTAGAGTCTTGATCTTACCCAACCTTTCTGAGCTCTACGTTCTGCTCTACGACTAATTACTCTACTAATGTGGAGACACTCTACGAGTGTACTCTCTATGATCTTTCTTCACTGAACGATCTTTTGAGTCACTCTGCTATTAATACTTCACTACATGAATTGGAGTGAACTCTATGTTCTGACTTCACTATACGTTCTTGATTTAGCCCTACGAGCTTCTGTTCACTCTGCGATCTAATCTTAACTATACGATCTGGAGTGAACTCTACGATGAGAATGTAGGCTCTGCGATCGAACACTTGATGCTCTACGAAGATATAATTTACTTTGCGATACATGTTAACATTACAAAAAGACAGAGTAATTATATAATCGATTAACCTTATACGATCAGACGAACCTATCATCTATACATAAATTTATCTCATAAGATCGTCCTAACAAGTTTGATCTTTTCTACTCTAAGTCCTTGTACAACATATTATCATTAATATCTTTACAAAAGTTACTGAAACAAATATATAATAATCATATCATTATCAAATTTGTCATGTAGACTCTAACACTCTTCATATTCTTCTTTCATAATTCAAGGAAAGTTAATTATAATTATTAATTATCGTATTAAATATAATATTAATAATTGGAGTTAATTCATGACCATCTGACTTAATTTAGATGGTCAAGACTAAAAGAATTGATTGTTAGTCGTATTTTTATATAGAAGGAATAGATTAATCAATGCCTTTTCTTTGTGCCACCACCACGACCAATGCATCATCACTGCTAACACCACTACTCCTACCACCATCCATCACCGCCATAGTTTTCCATTGGTGCGGTCTCTCGTACGTGCAACCACTGTCAAACTATATGTATTACTCCCTTCGTTCCTAAAAGATTGTCGTTTTAGAAGAAAAAATTTGTTCCTAAAAAATTGTCGTTTACAACTTTCTAGGAGAATAAATTATTTACTTTCCTATATCACTCCTACTTTCTCTTATTGTCCTAGGAAATTCTCTCCCTTGTATTAATAGTTTTTAACTTCTCATAAAGGGGTAGTGATGAAATTTCACACAAATTTTAATTATTAAATGATAGTATTCAATGACTTTCTTAATCCATGTGCAAAAACCTTAAACGACAATCTTTTAGGAATAGAGATAGAGTATACCCTAGTTGTTACGAGAGCAGATCCTCTGTCCCCAAATTTTCTGTCCCCCTTGTGTCCCTCACTTATATTTTAACACATGGATTTTTACTTAACATTAATTAACTCTAAAATTAAAATAAGAGCCCAGTGTCAAAATATAATTGGAGGACACAAGGGGGACAGAGAATTTGGGGACAGAGGATCTCCCCTCAGTTGTTAGAGAGCAGATCTCCTGTCCCTAAATTCTCTGTTCTTTTGTGTCCCACCACTTAAATGTTGACACATATCCTCTTACTTAACACCAATTAATTTTAAAATTAAAAAAAAAAAGACAAGTGTCAACATTTAAGTGGTGGGACACAAGGAGATTTGGGGACAGAGGAGAGCAGATCCTCTGTCCCTAAATTTTATGTCCCCCTTGTGTCCCTCACTTATATTTTGACACATGGGTTCTTACTTATCATTAAATAACTCTAAAATTAAAATAAGAGCCCAATGTCAAAATGTAATTGGAGGACACAAGGGGGACAGAGAATTTAGGGACAGAGGATCTCCCCTCAGTTGTTAGAGAGCAGATCCCCTGTCCCTAAATTCCTGTCCCCTTGTGTCCCACCACTTAAATGTTGACACATATCCTCTTACTTAATACCAATTAATTTTAAAATTAAAAAAATACAAGTGTCAACATTTAAGTTGTGAGACACAAGGGGACAAGGGATTTGGGGACAGAAGATCTGCTCTCGTAACGAGAGCAGATCCTCTATCTCCAAATTTTATGTCCCTCTTGTGTCCCTCACTTATATTTTGACACATGGGTTCTTACTTAACATTAATTAACTCTAAAATTAAAATAAGAGCCCAATATCAAAATATAATTGGAGGACACAAGGGGGACAGAGAATTTGGGGACAGAGGATCTCCCCTCAGTTGTTAAAGAGCAGATCCTCTGTCCCTAAATCCCCTGTCCCCTTGTGTCCCACCACTTAAATGTTGACAAATATCCTCTTACTTAACACCAATTAATTTTAAAATTAAAAAAAAAAATATTAATATTTAAATAATAAAACACAAGAGAACAGGAGATTTGGGAGAGAGGATGTGCCCTCCAGTTGTTACATCAAAACTAATCATGATATTAGGTTCAATAATAGCCAGCACAATCATATTTTTGTTGTGATTATACTATCACGTCATTTAAAGTCAGCATTAAATAAATTGCATAGCCAATTAATTAAGACGACTTTTTATATTTTTAGTTCTTTAAAGATTATAGATAAGACGACTTATTGAGAAAGTTACTATTTTTATATTTAAAATATATTCAATAATACTGAACCATATATACCGACATGAGAATATATATATATATATATATATATATATATATACACACACACTAGCCAAAAGCTTTATTTAATCGTAGGCAAGATATAGAAAACGGTTGCTTAGAGAAATTGAATTTTTAATAGAGGGGAAGCAACTTAGGTGAAAATATTACTTGGGAAATTATGCTAACTGCAGTTGATATAAAGTAAATTACGATAATTCACTTCTTTTTACTGTTTCTCGTTGAGATATTCTGAATATAAAATTTTTAGAATAGAATTTGTCATTGAGGAACTAAATTTATTATAAAAATTGTCTAAGTGTGTCCTAAATAAATATTATTAATATATAATCCCTCCATCCCAAATTATTTGCATTTTTAACCATTTACACACTTATTAAGAAATGCAATTATTATGTCAATTTTAGAGTAAAATACAGTGACACCTCCTCTAGATAACCATAATAAAGCTCACCTTCACTCTAGTTTTTTAAATAACCGTTAATACCCCTGCAAGTTTTTAGGGTTGACTAAATAGATAAAATTATATATTTATCCTTATATGTTATCAAATTTTAATTTCTAAAAAATATATATGTTTAATTATCCTTTTTTTTAATACAATACATTTTAATTATAGTTTTATTTGTAATTAAGACTATCTCATTTAAATTGTTGGTAACTTATAAAAAAAACTAATTTAGTTTAATTAACACATATTTTTGGATAAAGTGATACAAATATTAAAAATTTTAAATTAAATTATTAATGGAGCTATTCTAATTAGAGTAATTAATTATGTTGATAGTTTAGTTTTTTGGTGTTTAACAACAAAAATTATTATTTGAATTCTTAGTTTCATATTATGATTTTTATATGTTAAATTTTCTTGAGTATATGTCAAAATTTGGGATGTTTATGATTTTGATTACATTTTTAATATACAGTTGATGTTGTTTTTGTGCAATGTTGAATAAAAGAAAATATAATAATATTTATTATTATCTCTATGTTGTAAAACGATTTTTCTTTTAATATTTTTTTGAGTAACAACATTTGTCATTTTTACTATAAATAATTATATTTAAGTGTGACTTATGTTTAATTTAATATATGAGAAAAATAATTAATATAATTTTTAATACTTTTTATATGAATAATAAGATTCGTTCTGTAATAATAAGTTTTTTTATGTAAATTTTAATATTTAGAAAAAATAATTATAATTTTATTGCATTAATTTGTACTTTTTATAGGTATTAAAATTTTACTTTTTAATTACAAAAAAATATATTTGAATATATCACATAAATTTTAATCTTTGAGAAATTTAATTAGCAAAAAGTGTATGACTTTATTTTTTAATAAAATAAATATTTATTATTTTTTGACATTTATGTTATTTATTGCACAAGTTCATAATTCAATTAATCAGATCAAGTTAAGTAAAAATTATTGTATACAAATTTATATTTAGTGGATAAATTAAACATTATAACTTGAATGGTGTATTAGACATTATATTAAAAATATTTTTGGATAGTTGGTCAACCATACTATGGATAGTGAATGTTATATATTGTAGACTAGAGGGATACTGACTGTTACTTGAAAAACTAGAGGGGTGGTGAGTGTTATCATGATTATCTACAGGAGGGTGTCAATATATTTCACTCTCAATTTTATTATTAAAAGTACAATTATACCCATACTTAAAATTACTGATCAAAACTTAGCACCCACATAATTGTGTTTTTGGAACAAGAGTCTTTTGGAATTAATTGTTGCATGATAAATTATTCTCATATATACACCTCTCTTTTTTATTTGTAGAAATAAGCTCAACATTTTTATGAAGTAATTTTTTTTATCATCTCGATATTTGGGGATTATACATTTATGAGGAGAAATAATAAATGAAAAGGGTAAATTTGTAACATAACTACTTTAATAGTCTAGAAAAGAACAAAATACAATTATTTTAGTACAACAAAAATTATCTAAAAGAGTAGATAATTTGAAATGGAGAGTATTTTATTAAAATTGTGAAGACAAATAGAACTCTCATTTCGAGATGAAAAGGGATTAGATGATGAGCAGAGGCGAAAGGAGGGGGAGCGGGAGGGGGCATATATATGCCTCCCCTCCGAGGCTGGGGGCTGGGGGCTGGGGGCTGGGGGCTGGGGGCTGGGGGGGGGGGAAGGGGGTAGGTATATCATATATGTCATTTATAATTCAGACTGCAGAGATTTAAAAAAAAACAGAGATTGTAGAAGTAAGTTAGCCGCAAAAAGAAAAAATAGAAAGAAATAGATAAAGCCAAAATGTGTCGTCATCATAGCACTTGGGAGTTTTATTGAGGGTGGCTCCTTCATTTGTGTCACCAGTGAACAATTGATTTTTAATTTCAATCTTTAAAAAAAAACAAGACAAATTTGAGGGCAAATATCGAAGATTAGTGAAGACCGAAATGCGGTAGGGAAATGAGCATTGAAGGCTTTTTTGGTAATCTGCGCTATCGCTAGAAAAAATATCACTGCAGCTACAGCCTACAAGGTCTAGCTACAGGATTAAATTGTATGAGTTTTTTATTATTATGATCAACGGTTGATGAGTTTATTTGTTGCTAGAATAGTGTTCGTAGCTACCTATGGGGACCCATATATATATATATGGAAAAATGGGCTATATTAATATTACATACGTTTAAGAATAAATATATATTTTTATATATATGTAGGATTCTTCTAGGAAGTGCGAGTGATTATTGTTCTACATGTTAAGTGCCCAACGGTAATTGTGAAGAAGTCTAAGAACCAAAAAAAATTGAACCACTTTGCTAGGGTCTCGCCACAAACAATGTATATGTGTTATGGGGTTCTTGTAGGAATTTTTTAATGTATTAGAAGAAATTAATTAATTAAGGGAAATATTATTTCCACATGTAATGATCTTCTTTCATAAGAGAGTAGGGTGAGTCATATCTTTATGTGAGAAAAAATATGTGAAAATGGGAGACGAGTAGATGAATGACAGTCTGATAGTTTATATTGAGAAGGATATTTTTTCAATAATTGAAAACGAACAAATTTTGAGACGTTTTCAAACTATACAAATTCGCAGGATACAGTTGTCTCCTCTCAGTCGTACATTCGAAAGAAGCACTTCAAGCGTCAATAATTAATTTTTTTTAATGATGTATGTTGCCTCCCTTCTGAAATTGTCCTGATTCCGCCACTAATGGTGCGATTCATCTTTTTTTAGGAAAGACAAAATATCATTAATAGAACTAAAATACAATTTGAATCTCAAAATTTGTAAGCTAGTTGAGGTTTGTACTCAAATATTTAAACGTATCTAAAAATATTCTAAGAATCTCTTATGTTTAAGACTATAAAATGAGCAAACAGTTCGGGCTTGATTCGTATTCGACTCGAAATATAAATGATTCAAATATGAGCAAATTTTAATATTCGATAAATTACTCGAACCTCCTCAAATTGTAATTTTCTATTGGTATTCGGATTATATTCGTTCGAAAAGTTTAAACTGCTCGGGCTCGATTCGAGATCGTACTCGACTCGATCGGTAGCTAAACGAAACTCAATCAAACCTTATTTTATACTCAGTAAATTTTGTAAACTAAATTTGAGCAACTCAATACTCGACTCGACTCAGTTCATTTACACCCTTACTTATGTTAAACAAAATACACCCTCCGAGGTTTAAACTAATCAAAATGCACCCCAAAGTTCTTTTTAGCTAACAAAATGCACCCCAAAGTTTATTGCGCTAAACAAAATTCACCCTCACTTTTGAATGGTTAAAACATCGAAAACAATTTTGAGGTGCACTCAAATACGTTTTAAATATTGGGGTACAAATATCAATAACCCTAAAAACTTTAGGGTTCAACCTGTATTTTAGTCAATTTATATATATCACCTTTCGTCATGGTGCGATTCATATCTGCCTTGATGAAGTGGCAGACATCTCTGAATGGTCTTGAAGTAGGTGGACATGCAAGCATTGAGCTTATGGGGCACCAATCCTGCCTCTCATGAAGGTTGTCCCCTTTGGATAAACTTTAAAACCAACCCTTCAATCTCTCCACCATACCACCTAAAATAAATTGATTCCATCATTCAATTAATCTGTAACATAGTCAAAATAATAGAATTATACAGATGAATATCAACATGAGATATGTTGTAGTATGATGCCAATTAAATGGACCACGTTTCCACATGTCTGCTTGTACATAAAAAAATAATTTTTTTAAAAAAGAACTCTTTGTTTTTCATGTTAAAAATTGATCATATTATTTTAGCAATGAAAATTTTGGGATGAATAATTACCTCTTAAATGGTAGAAAATTACGATTAATAATTTTATTTTAATCTTAATATATCGGAAAAAAAGAGTCAAGAATTTGGTTCCAATCCATAAACTTCATGTTTAAATTGCTTGAGAATCTAAAAATTTACCTGTCCATACTAATGGATTTTTACCTAAATCAAAAGTCTTCATCTTTTTCATCTCTTTATTCCTTGTTGAGAGAGAGAGAGAGAGAATTTATGGAAAAATACATGCAGCATATACCTCGAATTACATGCATGATTAGAGTGTCTACTGGTGCAACTTTAGGCCATAAACAAGGAAAAAGTATAATGTATAATTGTCTCCTACTAGATCTGCAAGAAAAGCAAAAAAGAAAAGGTAAAAAGAGGCCAATCATTCATCCCTCTTGTGTATTTTGTGTACACCCACTTCATTTCCATATGATTCCACATGTCATCTAATCTCTATATATTCTATACCCTCATTATATTCATGTTTTGGGTTATAAATTTGGTCAACCTAAGAAGACAAAGGAAAATGGGGACTTTTTTTCTATACTTAAAACAGTCTAGATTCATTTTTTCTACTCATTCCATCTTTTGATTAATCTCTCTTTTCCTCTCCATATATTTCCACACCACCTTTCTTACATGAGTTTATGTCTATTAGATATATATGATCATAATTTTCTTCGTCTGATAGATTATTATGCAAAATGGGTTTTGAGGATCTTTGTAACACTGGCCTTAGTCTAGGCTTAGCCTCCATAGAAAGGCCAAAAGATGATCAATATTTTCATCAACAAAAGAATATTAAAACATCGTCGAAATCGGATCATATTTTCCCATCTCTTACTTTAGCCTTATCTTCAGATGATCAAGTGACAATTCAAAGGGGATTAACTTTTGATGCAAGTAAAGTGCATGGTGAATCGAAATCGAAATCGAAATCCACCGTTTTGTATCGACAGGCCTCGTCGATTAGCGGGGTTTCATCGTTTTCTAACTCGAGCGTGAAGAGGGAGATCAGAGATGCAAGTAGTGAAGAAGTTGAAGCAGAAGATCAAGAAGAAAGAGTTTGTTCAAAAGTAATTAGTGATGATATTCAAGATGATGAAGAGGCCGAATTAGGTGGTGCAAGAAAGAAACTTAGACTCACAAAAGATCAGTCTTTTATTTTGGAAGATAACTTCAAAGAACATAGCACTCTCAATCCTGTAAATCATCTATCCCTTACTAGATCGATCTCTTAATTATGCATATTAATTAATTAGTCTTATATATATATATATATATATATATATATATTAGTATCTTTATTATCTTCTTCTTCTTTTATAATTATTTTTACATGTAAATTAATCTTTTTGCTTTAATTATGGAACTAGTACTGATTGATATATATATATATATATATATATATATATATATATATTATTAATCTTGATATTCTATCAGAATCAAAAGCAAGCCTTAGCAAAACGGCTAAATCTAAGGGCACGACAAGTGGAAGTATGGTTTCAGAATAGGAGAGCCAGGTAAAACTACTACCATCCCATTCCCTTCAGACTCCGTTAAAACAAACGGAGCCTAATATATTCTGATTTAGTATTAATATTGTCCCCCCTGAAATTAGCAGGACTAAGCTGAAGCAAACTGAGGTAGACTGTGAACTACTGAAGAAGTACTGTGAAAAATTAACAGACGAAAACAGAAGGCTGCTGAAGGAGCTGCAAGAGCTGAGGACATTAAAGCAGGCAACGCCGCCGCCATTTTACATGCAACTGCCGGCAGCAACCCTCAGCATATGCCCTTCCTGTGAGAGAATTGGCGGTTCTGTTTCTCATCATGAAAATTCATCCAAATCCCGGCCTTTCTCAATAAACAACACAAAGCCTCAATTTTATGGCCCCTTCATTAATACTCATCCCTCTGCAGCTTGCTAGACAGTTTTTTAATTAACACTTATATAAGTACCAAGGCATGATCTTAATATTAATTTGTTCCCCTAGCTAGAATATGAGAGTCATCAATTTTATCACGTAAACTTAAATTCCATCTCTCCAACTAGATCTCTTTTATTTCTGTGTTTTGTATATATTAATGATGTACATCTTTGACAATATATACTAGTCTATATATGAATGAAGTTTGGATAATATTTTTTTGTCCAATCTATTAATTGTATCCGATATTTGTGTTAATTCAACATTACCTTATGTGCGACACTAGACGTAAATAAATGTACAAGCATATACATATATGTCTGCAAATTTTTCTGATTTTATCATATATATATATATTATAACTACTAAAAGAAATGAACCAATATTTGAGAATGGAAGTTGTGTGATGTATAGGTACATAATTCTATAATTATACATTAGACAACCATTGAGAACATAAAATAAATTAAAATTTCATTAGATTTCGAATGGAAGGGATTAATTATAAAATGAATCTAGTATTATTAACAAAGTCAACCGCATTAATGTTTGATTAAAAATTTTAATTTACTTCATGGTCCTATATATAGGGAGAAAATAGGGTTTTAAAGCTAAAATGGATAGAATAAACTCTTCAAGCTTTATTTGACATTTAAGCCGAATCCAATTCGAAAGAGAAGTTGGAAATTATATTAATCATTAGCAGATACAAGACATGATTCAGCTTGAAAACTTAATTACAAAGGGGAGGGGAGGGGAGGGGAGAGGGGGAGAATAAGAGTTTATTGAGGCAGTTGATAATGTTAAAAGACTATTTATATTGCCAGAGCAAATATAAATTTAGTATATTATTACGTGCTATATTTTAAACTTTCAATTACATTTATTACTCTGATCACATAATTATTATTTTGACATTATCAACTGCTTTTATTAATCAGGATACCTGAAGTCCACCAAAAGATTAGTCCTGAAATGATAGTACATATTGATGATCGAATTGAATACCTCAACACAAGCCATCTTTCCACTTAATTTAGATTAGAGAATATATGACTGTTGAGTGAAACAGCTGATTTGGGACATGCTAACAAACTATGCATTATTGTTGCTACTATACAAAGGACATTATTGCACCCTTTGCATCTACTTGTAACAACATTCCATATCATTAATCATTGTATCAAAATAAGCAACATTTTGCCTAATACCTTCATACTAATTAAAAAAAATTAAATTATTAGGAACATCAATAATAATTGCCATCAATCGTGTCATTTTCGTGACATTATTTACAAAAAAAATTGTGCATCCTCCACATCCAACCACTGACATCTGTGTTTACGTTTGCTTTGGCACGCGTAATGTTACTTAATATAATAAAATCATACTTAAGTATAAGCAACCTTACTTAATTACTTGTTCTTTTAATAATTGTGATGTACGTTTGCTTGGATATCGTTAAGGCGGCCTGATTGATGAGAAATTGACACGTATAACAAATTGCCACAAGTTTAATTTGCCAACTTAATTTAATCATGACTCATACTTATATTATTTAATTACTCATACTTAGTTGGATCACCATTAGCATTAGGTACTTAACAATCTAGACAAAAGTTATGAGAATCTGGCCAATGTGTTATGGATATCATCATCAGAAGATCATAATCACCTGTTAATTAAAAAGAGTTTAGTTTAATAATATGACTCAAGAAAGATCACATTTCTTTAATCTTTAGCAGACTATGAAACTGAAAAAAGTAGTTTGACTTGTCAAAATTCCTGTGCTCCCTACTTAATTTGATGACTAGTCTTGCTAGTATTTTAAATATTTTGTATTGATGCTACATACTACCTCCGTCCCATAATAAGTGATATTTTAGGTGATTTTATTTGTCCCAAATTATTTGATGTTTTAGAAAATCTAGGAGCATTAATTATAATATTTTCAAAATTACCCCTCATTACTCCTACTTCAATACCCAGATGTTTTTAACTATCTCTCTCTCCTTATTAACACAAAAAGTATTATAGACAAATGATACTATATTTAATACTATACAATCATTTCCTTAATGGTTGTGCCCAACTCTAAAACATCACATATTATAGGACGGAGGGAGTATTATTTTCTTGTAAAGATTTTATTTTATTTTCTAAAAACAATGAAATATTAGTATAGTAAGTTAAAACTGAGTCCTTATTAGGTCTGAGGTTCAGTTCTAATCAATTGTGTGAATTTTTAATTATCTCATAACTTTATTTTTACTTGTACTAGTATTGCTTTAAAAGTGTAGATTCAAAGTACACAATCATTTAGAATATGGAAGGCATTAATTTTCACTATGAGGCGATTCGGAATTTATCATGTATGAAGATAAATTCTCGATCCCAACGGATATTGTTAGCATTTTTTAAATTAATAACTAAATATAGGGAATTAATATTTTCACAAGCTAATTTAATATTTTCACAAGTGGATCTTATTTTTAACTAAATCAATCCTTTGTGCAGTAAACTAACTATAGAATTTAGTTCTTATGTCCAAATTACCCTCACTTGATAAATAACTAAACATCTAGTAGCTTAACTTTATTAATTTGATTATTAGCGTTACTCAATTGAAGACAACTTTTATTTATTTAGTTATTATGATAGTAATAATATTAATAATAATTAAAAAATAGTTATGAAATAAGTGAGAAAAATTATTTACACATAAAAATTAGAATCTAAGGATCCCACCAGGGAAAAAATTATTTTAAGAATTTCTATTATCATATCATATTACTAAATTAAGATTTTTATGAAACAAATTATACTTAAAATGCGTAAACTTTATATATAAGACTGTGTAAATTTGTATATAAGACTGTGTAAATTTAAAATGTGTAAACCTTATAAATAAGACTGTGTAAACTTTAACATATCATATTACTAAATGTGTAAATTATTTTCAAAATTTTTATTATCATATCATATTACTATATTAAGATTTGTTTACACATTATACTTAAAAGTATAATGTGTAAACAAATTATACTTAAATTAAGATTTTTATAAAACAAATTATATTAAGATTTTTATAAATGTGTAAACTTTATATATAAGTCTTTTCCATTATATATAAAATGTATATTAGGTTGCCCAATGGATCATAAGATGATAAAAACTTGCATGTCTTGTGGTCCGAAGACTCCGAATAAATAAACAATTTGAAACTTCTAATTTATCTTATTGCATCAATTTTTATAAGATTAATTCAGATGAGCAGTTCCAATGTTAAACTTAAATTATTTTTTACAGTCTTATAAGATTAATTTTTACAATCTTATATATAAAGTTTACACATTTTAAGTATAAATTATTTGAAAAAAATTTTAATTTAGTAATATGATATGATAATAAAAAATTTGAAAATAATTTTTTTTCCTGGTAGGAGAAAAAAGCCTTAGATCCTAATTGTTATGTGTAAATAATTTTTCTCACTTATTTCCTAACTATTTTCTAATTATTATTAATATTATGGGCAAAGGTTCAAAAATCCCTCAGACGTTTACCACGAGGTCTACCGAGCACCCTTTTTTTTCCAAAAATGCCCATAACGTTATATTTTTTGGGTCGACTGTGCCCTTGGCCCGAATGGAGTTGCCACATAGACTAACGTTCTCATACGTGGCTTTAGTTTGCTGACGAGTCTTCAAACAAAGTCAGAACAAAGCTTTGGCATATGTTGCTGACTTGGCTTCAAACTCAAACAAAAGCTCTGTCTGTTTTCCAAAAGGGGCAAATCGACTTCTCTTGCCCTAATCGACATCTCTTGTCGTAGAGAAGAAGAGAAGAGAAATAGGAGAGAAGAAGAGGCAATGACGAAGCCCTAATCCTGCCATTTCTTTTCTTTAGTCGTAGAGAGGAGAAGAAAACACAGCCCTAATCGTCATTTCCATCATTTCTGAAATTGATCGAAGAATCGTCATGGCTCACTATTCGTCGTCATCTTCATCCTCTGCTCGAAGACGCACCATTGATGTTGATTATGAAGCTATGTCGTTGTGTTATTGTGGGTTAAGGGCTCCTATGTGGACCTCATGGAGCGAAACAAATCCTGGAAGGAGGTTTTTCTCATACTCGAAATTCAAAGTAAGATCTTATAATTTAGTTTGATTTAGTGTTTGGAAAAGGTTTTTACATACAACAATTTCTTAAAATTTTAATTTTTTGGTTTCAGGAAAAAGGATGTGGGTTCTTTGTATGGCATGATCCACAAATGTGTGATAGGGTAAAGGTTGTCATAAATGATTTAAAGAGGGAGAACAAGATTTTGCTGAATAAGGAGCTGATTAAATTTCCTCAAGTTGACGGGGCATCTGAATTGAAACAATTGGTTCAGGAGCTAAAGAATTTGAAGTCAAATGGACATGAATCTTCTATGAATCAAATTAAAGAAGTAGATTATTTGAATAGGAAGTGCATTGCTATGTTATTTTTAGTTACAATTATCTGCATTTCTTTTATGCTACATAGGTAGAAAAATGGTGTTAGATGAATTGGTAGTGTGGAGAATTGTAATGTAATGCAGTTTGAAATGTAAAGTTAATTCAATGTAATTGGTGAATTGTGTTAATAGAAGTCCTTGTTTGAGCACTGCTTGGTTAATTGGTAGTATTGTGTGTTAATGAGTTGTGCAAGTCCTTAGTGACGCTACAAGAAAATAGGCTAATTCCGACGAAATTTTTCGTCGGACATAAGGCCTTTTCCGTCGAGATTAGGCTTATTTTCAATGGAAAATTCAGTCGGCAATTCCGTCGTCATTAACCTCCTCGGCATTACGTCCGTCGAGATTTCAGTCAAAAATAATTACGAATGACGGACTAACCCCAACAGATTTTTTTCGTAGATAATACGCTATCCTCGATAGAATCTTGGTATTGCCGACAGAATATTTTGTCGTAGTTACCATGAATTAATTAAACAGATTTTAATTCAAATACTTAAGACCGATGGAATTATGGCTAAAGTCGACGGACAGTTTCGTCGAGAATAATAAATACAAAAAAAATAATTAAATACAGGTCACTAATGCCGACGGAAATTCCTTCGGAATTATATTATTCCGTCGAGATTAACATAAATTTTTATTTTAGCAGCTATTTGTAATTTTCATTTCCAGGTTTTTAAACCCCAATAATGTACATGTAACATGTTCATCCCAATCACATACGCTAACAACAAATAACAACCTAACAACACATACAAATACCAACAACAGTACAACACATACGCTAAACCAATCACATACCAACAACGCTAAAACCAATCACATACACTAACGACAACAACAACGTACCAAAAACAACGTACGCTACAACAACAACGTACCCTACAACAACAACGTACCAACAATGCTAATACCAACAACGCTAGCACGTAATATAATGAATACAATCTATACATACATGTACAAATATTCTACAATATAATGAGTACAATCTATACAAATGAGCTAGCACGTAAAACTAGCTAGTAGGAGGATCATCAGACGAGGGTGGGCGACGCTGATGCTCATCGCCATCGCCATCGCCACCCTGCAGATAAGATTAAAATATAAATCATTAGTCTATATAAGATGTGAGAATTAAAAGACTGCTAAAAGAAAATAAAATAACATGCAGAATACCTGACTCTCGGGCTACTCTGGTGGATGAGAATCAGTGACAACGACCCTCCCATCGCCATCTCCACCCTGCAGATAGGATTAAAAATATAAGTCATTAGTCTATATAATATGTGAGAATTAAAAGACTGCTAAATGAAAATAAAATAACATGCAGATACCTGACGACTCTCGGACTGCTCCCCAAAAGCCTCCTCTAGTAGAGTAACCACCATCCGGAGCACCTCACCGCTTAACGCGGTGAATTGCTAGGGCGATAATCCAGTAGTCTCTACGGTGGCCCCTGCTGCAATATCCTGAGCCAGCTGGTGAAGGCGCGTATAGGTAGGTAAGTGCTGACGTCGGAAAGCCGGATCCATCCGAAACCTCTCCGATATCGCCACTATAACCCTCTGAAAGAGCGCATCATCTAAGCCAGCGCTCGTATCAAATGATCCAACGTGTGCTCTCGGGCGATGGCGCTGGCTAGAGCCTACGATAACAAACCAATTTATTACGTAGTATATACAAATTTTATTTTATTTTAAAACTTACAATATATTATATATTACCTCCAGGTAGGGTATACACGAGTATCCTCGGCAGGCCCAACATGCGATACCTGCTGGTACACAAAGTAGGGGGATCCTGAGATGCATCTCATAGTCTCAGCTCCTCGTCCCGAGATAACTCAATCTCAGGTAGAGGAGTGGTGGAATCTAACGGCTCAAGATCCCCCCTAGCAGCCCGCAACTCAGCTAGACGGGCGTCCCGAAGCGACTGAAATCGATCCTGAAATGTTACTTGTATATGCGAGTTAATTATATTATTTGATTAACATTCTAATATTAATAATAACTTCAAATTTAGACTATGTCTTACCCGTATAGCTAAGGCTTCAGGAGACAGTATGCTAGACTCCTTAGGGGTGTGGGCCCTATCCCAGAACTCAGTCATCGTAGGGGGTCGGCCCAAGCTGGAGCTCATGGACCTAATAATTAAGATAATTAAAATTGTATTAAGTATGTTACTAACAATTGACTAACTAAATAACAAAATACGCAATACTTACCGACTTCACCTCCTCAAAGGACTGTGAGCCAGTCGTGTGTACGACTCGAAGCTGGCTTCTATTTTTCTTCGCTTGCTCCGACTTCTTCTTGAACACCTCATCCTCCCAGTGCCGACACATAGCCTCCCAAGCCTGATCACCGACTATGCGGGGCTGATGAAGTCTGATCGTAGTCCCAGGCTGCTCGCCAACCGCCCGAGCCGCCCGCTGTCTCATCTCGTAAAGCCAGCCGGAGTAGTTCTTCTCAACATGTGCAATAATAACACTGTCTCCGGCTGCTAGAGACACGTCATCCTCGTATCTATAGTAAACCTATAAGAAAAGTTGTATCGACATATCAGAATTCATTTGAAAAGTATATAATGATAAATAATAATGCATTGTTTATTTGAAGCTATAATTTGACTTACGTGAAAATCGCGCAGCACAGTATCCATGAATGAGGTATCATACTGGGCGAACTGGGTAAAGCGCATACAACCAATAGGCTAGTGTGTCAGGCAGATGGCCTGTAGCGTCGCCTTAGCAACAGTGTCCAAGATGCTACAATATAATGCGAGAAAAATAAAATAATTTGTTATATTAATAATGTAATTATATATATACATGTTAATTTATTACAATAGATAGATTAAAAGTGATACTTACTGCGTCGAGTCGACATCTACCCGGACAACGTGTAGGTGTGCCGGCGGTCGGCCAAATAATTCGAGGTTAGTGCCTCGCTGACGTCGACGAGCACTATCTGTATAAATAACATTATATAAATATAATATTTTCATAATTCCAATAAATTACATATTTAAGTTTGGAAACATACTATCTGATGATGATCCCACGCCGTGGGTGCCATCATCTGGTCCCAAACGACCACCACCACGACGACCTCCCCCGCTATGTCTAGCCATAGATCAGCGTACTACTGAAACAACCAACATATTAATCTATTAATTAAGTTGTAGTTAATTTATCTAAATCAAATTATCGTTCGATTACAGAAAACCATTTGAGTTAAGACTACGTACGTCATCAAACCCGTCAGAATCAATCTTAACTTCGTCATCTGATTTTGACTCCTCTGCCTCCATTTCAGTTTCGTACTCGTCGTCTTCGTGTACAATGATATAGTCATTAACAACCACGTCTTCCTCAACATCAGGTATGTCAATGAGGTCAAAAACCATATCATCATCCCGTAAGACATCTACCTCGGGATTACTAATTTGTTCGTGCAACGGCTCATCTAGTCCCTACAAATTAGTACCATCAAAAGCACGAGTCTTTGTTGTGACAAATGTATACCAGGGGCTCTGATAATTTAAGACATTCGGGGCGTAGTACACTTGAATGGCTTGGCTGGCTAGAACGAATACATCATTATACTGTAGTTTTGACTTTATGTCTACCGTGACGATTCTATTACGATCAATTTTAACACCCTTAACAGTATCAAACCAGCGACACCTGAATGTAACAACCTGTTTACCATTGGGATAATTTAGTACAACCACTTCCTCTAATCATCCATAGTAATTGGACTCAGAGTCTTGGTAGCAACTTCCCAACACGACAACGCCCGAATTGACTGACGTCATTTCATTTAAGTCATCAACCTTGAATCTATACCCATTCACAATGCAACCAGAAAATGAACTTATGAGTTTGTACGGGCCTGAAACAACGTCTCTGAAACGCTCATAAGCGCTATCCGGTTCAACCCTGCTCTTAAACTACTGGTGAAAATTTTTAGTAGTGAATGCTTCCAACTGTGCTGGAGTCATTCCCGGATTAGAATCATTCGCTTCCTCTCCGAATGCACTGAAATAATATGTTAAAATCATTATTACAATCATAATCTTAGTGTATTGACATGTGTACGTATAATAATACATACTTGATGTCTTCCGCCAATTCAGGCAAATTTAGAAGCACGTATGTGGATATAATCTTCAAATCTCGGTCGCTTAAGTAAGTCATTGTCTTATGGCCAAATGGTTTTGTCGAATATGTGAATACAGCTAACTCATCATCAGAATGAGATTGATCACCAATAACCTCATTTCTACTTAAACGAGTGTGCTTAGTTGAGACTACATCGTCGAAGTACAGAGAGCAAAAATTTACAAGTTCTTCCTCCGTATAATGTTCAACAATTGAACCCTCTACATGAGCTTTGTTTTTCACTTTCTACTTTAATCAACGCATATACCTGAAATATGATTGCACGCAATTATTACTAATAATATGCCTTGGAAAAATCATCAAAATTTAAACAAATAAATGATATTAGTTACCTCTCAAAAGGATACATCCACCGATATTGCACCGGTCCTCCAAGTTGCAGTTCATATGGTAGATGTATAGGCAATTGCTCCATCGAGTCAAAGAACCCTGGAGGTAAGATCATTTCGAGCTTGCACATTGTCAGCACTATATTCTTCTCCATCTGCTCAACATCACTGTACCTTATTACTGTTGAGCACATATCCCGAAAGAAAGCTGAAACTTCGGCCAAGGCATCCACAACTTTCCTAGGTAACATCTCACCAAATGCAATTGGCATCAACTTCTGCATGAATACATGACAATCGTGAGATTTGAACCCAGTCATTTTTAGCTGCTCAACCTTGGTGCAACGAGATATGTTAGAAGCATATCCATCCGAGAGCTGCAACGCACTTACCCACTTGCACACGTCTTCGACCATTTGCTTGGTTAGACAAAATAACGCTTTTGGTTTTGAGTTATTAGGTCGAAGCCACAATTCCGACCTGATATTCATTTCCTCCAAATCTTTACATCCTTTGTCAGTGTCTTTTGTTTTACCACTAGCATCTAATATGGCGTAAAATAGATTCTCAAAGACATTCTTTTCTATATGCATGACATCTATACAATGATGGACTGAAAGTGTGACCCAATATGGCAACTCAAACCACATGGGCGAGTGTGTCCAGTTATGAGTTATTCCGTAACCAGCTGCTCTCAACTTACCATGTTCCTTACCTGGCGGTGGAAAAGATAGATCGTTAAGCCAGCCCGATATCTCGCTGCCCGACAAACGTCCAACAACCTCCTTTTTCTCTGTCTTTTTGTTAAACTGTGCAGACAACTTTCTGTAACTATGGTCAGCGGGCAAGAATCTACGAGTAGTTCCGAACCAACTCATTTTACGCTCATGACGTAGTTGTATGCCTTGCACGTCCCCCATACAGACTGGACATGACAGTTTCCCATGAGTTAACCAACCACTGATCATCCCAAGTGCCGAAAAGTCGGTGATAGTCCACAACAAAGCTGCCTTCATTACAAAATTTTGCATCTTCGCTTTATCATAGGTCTAAACACCCGTCTCCCACAACATCTTAAGTTCATCGACTAACGACCTGAGATACACGTTTATGTCTTTTGTATGACTTTTATCCCCCGGTATCAGTAAAGTCAAAAACAGATACGGATCCCTCATGCACATTGATGGTGGAAGATTGTAAGCTACCATTATTACTAGCCAAACAGAGTAGAGCTGGCTAAAATTATTAAATGGACAAAACCCATCTGTAGCCATGCCAAGCCTGACATTCCTATCATCCTCTGCAAATTCTGGAAAATTTTCATCAAACATCTTCCACTCATCTCCATCTGCAGGGTGAGTTAGCTGACCAGGCACGACATCCATTGTTCTATACCAACTCATATGTTGAGCCGTATGGGACGACATGAATAGTCGTTGAAGCCTTGGCACAAGAGGAAAGTACCGTAAGATCTTCCTGGGAACATGTTTCTCCTTCCCCCTACATTTTATCACCTTGAAGCGAAGCAAGCTGCATATATCACACTGTCCCTTATCTCTATCCGCCCCATAGTATAACATGCAATGCTGCTCACAAGCATCGATCTTCTGATACCCCATATTCAAACCCTTAACCATCTTCTTCACTTCGTAATAATTTGCAGGTAAGGTATTATCCGTGGGTAAAAAATCGCAGATAAGAGCAAGCAAATTGTTGAAACCTCTCTCACTGCAGTTTTCATCATTCTTAAAGTGTAAGAGCTTAGTCACTGCAGATAGCCTGGTGTGCTTGTCATTTCCAGGATACAATGGGACCCCCGATTCATGTAGCATCTTGTAAAAGGCAGCAGCTGAATCATTTGGTTCTTGCTGAGCATTGCCTGACATATGCTCGTTATCGGCCCAGTTTATAGTGTTAGGCACATACGCATCGACCAACATCTCCACGGCATCATAGTTATCCACAATTGAATCCCTTAACTCAGCTGGTTGGTCTACACTGTTTGAAAGTTCCCTCAACTCAGCTGATTCCCCGTGATGAATCCATAGGGTGTACCCATCCACAAATCCACGAGAAAATAAATCAAATCTAATCTCGTCGGCTTTCTTCCAGATAAGATTTTTACATTTGACACACGGACATCACATTTTTTCGTTCGGATCCTTAGCATGTTCTATTGCTTTATTCAAAAAGTTAGACACCCCATCACGAAAAGCTGACACTAATCCCCTCCCATCAATGAGTATCCTACGGTACATCCAACTCCGGTCGGCAGCCATATTGATGCTGCACATAAGACACATTTAGTACAGTTTCTTTGCTTTCTATAACTGTAGTCCATGCATGAATTATATTTTTCGGCAGCATCTCCTCTATAGGACAGGGGTAATTCAGGCTTCTATCCTGTTCCTGGATGCGTCTCTTCACTAGTGCCAACACGTTAAGCACGTTTCTACTGTTTTAAGAAAATTTTAGCAGCACCTCCCTATGGTCTCCAAGTACACGAAATAGGTTAAGATAACTTAATATAAGTATGTACTCGAAGAACATGTACAGATAACAGCCGAAAAATCCTCAAAACAACAAAAACGTATTATTTCTTATTGGCACCGGCCTAAGTGAAAGACATAACATCCAGTAACAGTCCCAAACTGGGGACTATTCGACATTCACTCCTACTGAGTGAATGTCAAACGGGTTTCTAAGTTGACATGTCCAAAGCATGTCTTAATCAAGTTACAGATATGTAGGTTATCAATTAATTTTACAGGCAAATAAGTATGATTTTCCTGTAAAATTCATTGATAGCCTACGTAAAAGGAAATGGATGAAGACATGCTTTGGATTCAAAGCTCCACATAGATGCTTTCTTTGTGATGGAACTGAAATGTATACACTTCCGGAGATCGAAAAGACTCTTAAGATTTTATCCTTTATCGATGAAGAATAATATGGGAATCAGATCATATCGTTCAAACATGAGCTGATGTCTATTGGTGTCCATATGTCTATCGTTTATTGAATATTGCGGCAAACTAAGCAAATGCTACTTACTTTATTAAATTAATTTTCTTTTCATTTAATTTTCTTTAGTTATGAAAACTAAGCAAGTACTACTTAGTTTTTAATTTAATTTAATTTATTAATTTTTTATTATTATTTAATTTACTTTACTTTAGTTGTAAAAAACTAAGCAAGTACTACTTAGTATTTTATTTTAATTTCATTTAATTTTAAATTAATTTACTTTAGTTGTAGAAGACTAAGCAAGTACTACTTAGTATTTTATTTTATTTATTTTATTTTATTTTTAATTAATTTACTTTGGTTGTAGAATACTAAGCAAGTACTACTTAGTATTTTATTTTATTTTATTTATTTTTATATTATAGTATAGTATACTAAGCAAGTACTACTTAGTATTTTTATATTATATTATAGTATAGTATATTACTTTGGTTGTAGAGTACTTAACAAGTACTACTTAGTATTTTATTTTTATATTATATTATATTATACTACTTAGTATTTTATTTTATTTTATTTATTTTATTTTAATATACTTTAATTTATTTTATTTTATTTATTCTATTATATTTAATTTAATTTAATTCTATATTATGTAAATTTAATATTGGCTAATTTAAGAATTCACAAAATTTGTAGGGTCCACCAAATTTTGCATATATATGAAGAATTCTGACAGAAATTCCATCGAGAATTCTGTCAGAAATAGCTAAGTATACAACATTCAAATCCAATTATAACCAAGTATAACAACCTTCAATTAAACAACATATGTCAATGCCAATTTCAGCCAAAAAAACACTATCAGAACTTCATCAATATCATATTTCAATTTCAATATACAATAATAACAAAAATAAACCCAATTTCAGATTTCAATTTCAACAATAAACAAATCCCAATTTCAACAATAACAAATCCCAATTTCAACAATGGCAAATTTTTTAAAACTGAAGTTAATACTTACAGTGGGCTGCAGTGGAGGGCGGCGACGGTAGGGAGGAGAAGAGAAGGGGCGACGCCGGCAGGAAGGAGAGGAGTAGTGGCGGCAGGACGGTGGAGGGAGGAGAGCAGTGGAGCAGCCGGAGCCGGAGCCGGAGCCGGAGGGGAGAGGTATGCACTGGAGGGGAGAGGGATGCAGTGGAGGGGAGGAGGACGTACGGTGGCAGCAGTAGAGGGGAGGGGGAGGACGACAGTGGAGGGGAGGGGGAGGCCGGTGGCAGTAGAGGGGAGGGGAGGACCAGAGGCCGGAGGGCGGGAGGGAGGACGACAGTGAGAGAGTGAGAGAGTGAGAGAGTGAAAGTGAGAGAGAAAGAAAAAAAAGATAGTGAGAAAAAGAAAAGGAGGCACTGGAGAAGACGGTCTGAAATAAGGTTTTAACAGTTATTTTCGACGGAATTTCGTCGGGCATACGTCCCTCGAAGTTAGCTTATTTTCGACAGATATTCCCTCGAAAATACTACTAATCCGTCGAAGTTAATTTTTGCGCTAGCAGGAAATGTGGCACCAGGGGGGTCTTCTAAGGCCGACGGAATTCCGTCGTAATTAGTATTATTTTCGAGGGAGTTATCTTCGAGGGAGTATCCCATTGTAATTAGGTTATTTTCGAGGGATTATAGTCCGTCGAGGTTAAGTCCGTCGGACTTAGCCGTCTTTCTTGTAGTGCGAATGGAAGTCATTGTTTGAGCAGTTAGGTGAATGACTTGTAATGTTTTTTTACATCAATGTCAAATAATTTTTGAATCAACTAGGTTTATTTGTTAGTATCTTTTAATATGTTACATGATCACATGTTGAAATTACATCAGGTAAAGCATTGTTGATATAAGTCCCCATGATAAAATGGCAGTGTAAATACTACAAGACAATGAGAGTAACAATAGGCTGCCATTGTCTTTGACCTGAAGGTTGGAAATATTGAGGTACAATGGAGTTTAACACATTAATTAAATGATCTGGTTCTCAATGAGTTGATCAAGTTTAATATATTGAACAAAACACAGATACCAAAAGATAGTGCCAAATTATATTTCCAAAATATATGCTTCAAAAACATGTCCATTACATTAACTTTTAACTGAGCATAAACACTTGAACATTGTCCAAAATATATTTCTCAGTTCCAAAAGCATAATTAGAAGAAGTACAATTACAAAGTAGGCTCTAATAGCCACCAAGTTTAATGGACAATTTCCCAAAAAAACACAACTATTAGAAGTTCAGTTATCTCCACTACCAATAGGAGGAATTCCTTGTGACTTGATTGCATTGATGCTCATACCAATCCTCTCATCCATATCTGTCATAACCTGTGTGGTAGTGATGCAACTTCTACCTCTCCATTGCAGTCCTAGAGGTTTGAAAGGCATGTTGGACATGTTTACAGGGCCACCATCACCTCTGTGGTTTATTTTTCTACTGCCAACTAAAGATGATGCTTTGTTTATAGCTTTGTATGCTCTTAGTTGAGCTTCATTAAGGATTGAAAATTTGGTGTTAGGGTCAACAATAGGTGGCTGTGTCTAACTTCTTTCAGTGAGAATTGTTGAAGATGTGCCACTCTGCATGTATACAAAACAACATCATTCTTTGCCACTCTAACCTTGCACATCATATTATGTCAATCAGAATGAAGCACATATTCATTACCTTGTATGTTACCCCACCAGTGTTGTCATCATATAACAACCAAAATCCTTCACCTTGACTGGATTGCTTCCTGGAATAAGCTCTTGCAGCAGCTCGAACTTGTAATTTTGAAGACCTTGGCCTTGAAGTAGGAGCTGCACGACTAGCTGACTGTGCATTAAACCCTAGGCAGATTATGAGACAACTAATTCATATCATACTTGAAAGATTTAGAAAGGTACAGAACAACTAGAGCCAACTCTACGATTGTAGAGTGCCAAACCAAAACCAACTCTACGATTGTAGAGTGCCAAAGCCAACTCTACGATTATAGAGTGCCAAAGCCAACTCTACGATTGTAGAGTGCCAAAGCCAACTCTATGATCTAACAATACCTGTGTCAGCTTGACAAGGAGGTGAGACTGATGGGCCACCTTGTGTCTGTGTGTGCACTATAGATCCAGTTTGGGACTGAGAAGGGACTGAACTTTCTGTTTGTGATTGGCTTGCATTGCTAGGGGTAGACTGAGCTGGTACTGACCTTCCTCCTTCTAATTGGCTTTGATTCTGATATAGAGCAAATGTGGTCACAAATACACTATTATGAAACATAATTAACTTAGAGACATAATTTACTTAGATACATTACCTTCGGACAGCTTGCTTTGTTGTGTCCTTGTTGCTTACACAGACTGCGTGTAACTGTTTTGCCTTTCCTAGATAGTTTTGTCACTTTATTTGTAGGCCTGACCTCAGTTTCCTCTCTTCTTCTCTTAATTTTAGGCCTTCCCCTGTTCTTTTCAACCTTTGATGGCTCAACAAGTTTATATTTGTTCATTTCATAGAATCTCTTCCCTCTCACTGGCATAATTTTGTACTTGTAAGCAGCTTGGTATACATCTTTGTGATACCACTTTGCAATATGGTCATTGGGTCCTGCTTGTTGCGAACTAGAGCACATATAGCATGTTGACAAGGGATTCTAGTGAAATCTCATTCCCTACATGTGCAAGAGTTCTTGTCGAAGAACACAGTGTGGGTGTCCTCACCCTCCTTGATTTCATAACCTGTGTCTCCACTATAGAGCACAGTACATCCAACTGCCATGCTTTTATTTGACTGAAATATCTCATTACTATAAGAACTAAAATCCGTAATCCACTTCTTATATACTCCACCAATAGTTCTCAACCTGTCCATGATTTTTACCCTAATCCATTCCATCATAGTCCTAATGGGCTTGTGCCTAGCTTCAAGAATCCAGGAATTGAAACTTTCCAACATGTTGTTATCTACTACCCATGATTTGCTTCTGCTACTAAAGTAGGCTCTGCACCATGTATGAGGTGGATAATTCATGAGATCCATTGCTCCTTTTGAACACATCTCACCAAGGGTCTTCATATTGTCCTTAAATTCTTCCTCAAAGGTAGACCAGGCTGCTTTCCAAAATTTCTTCTTCAACTCTCCACCCCTATGTTTTTCTTACACCAATTTGCATATATATGACGAGTACACCATCTGTGCTCAATCTTAGGCAGTACATCAATAACAGCTTGTATTGAACCTTACATTAAAACATTAAAAGTTACGCAAAGCTATCAATCAAAAAAAAATCTACATTAACTTGGATACACAAAACAATCTAACATAAATAAACATTAAAGGCTTAAACATTAAAACATTCATACCTTTTGCATATCAGATATGAAGGTGTACTGACTGTCATCTGCCAAATCAAGATGTTCTTGCAACAAAGTCAGAAACCAAAGTTAGGGCTACACAGAGCAATCACAGAGCAAAGTTAGGGCTTTTGTTATTTCGTCGACCAACTCAGTAAGGGTTTCACCTTTGTCTTCGTCTTCGCCTCTTCTTCTCTTCAATTTCTCCTCTCTTCTTCTCTACCGTAAAAGATGTCGATTAGGGCTTTTTGCGCCTTTTAGTCGATTTGCCCCTTTTGGAAAACAAACAAAGCTTTTGTCTGAGTTTGAAACCAAGTCAGCAACATATGCCAAAGTTTTGTTCTGACTTTGTTTGAAGTCTCGTCAGCAAACTAAGGCCACGTCTGAGAACGTTAGTCTATGTGGCAACTCTGTTCGGGCCAGGAGCACAGTCGACCCAAAAAATATAACGTTATGGGCATTTTTGGAAAAAAAAAATATAGGGTGCTCGGTAGACCTCGGGATAAACGTCAGGGGCAGTTTTGAACCTTTGCCCTTAATATTATTACTATCATAATAATTAAATAAATAAAAGTTGTCTTCAATTGAGTTAACGCTACTAATCAAATAAAGTTAAGCAACTAGATATTTAGTTATTTATCAACTGGGGATAATTTGGACATAAAAACTAAATTCTATAATTAGTTTACTGCACAAATGGGTGATTTAATTAAAAGTGGGATTCACTTGTGAAAATATCAAATTAGCTTGTGGAAATATCAATTCTCTAAATATATATAACCATGTTTTTAAAATTATAAAAATTAGAGTTGGTAACAAATTATATTTAATTTCTTATAATTATATTCTTTTTATTTAAACTTTATCAACAATGGTATAAAAATTATCATATTCGAATTCAAATACAATGATATCTGTATTTTTATTCGGAAAAAAACATTTTATATGTATTCATATCCGATATTTGACAGATTTCTTAATAAACTATTTGAATTCGATATTCGAAAAACTATTTGAATTCGAATATTATCCAATAACTATTCAAATTCATTAACATAATTAATTAAAATTAGTAAATAAATAATTAAAAATTACTATTATTATATTAATATAGCATAACACAATCATCAACCATATGATTAAATTATAAAATTCAGAAGAAAAAAAATTAACCACTCTATTTAATAAAATATCTTTATGAAAGATATTAAAAAAATGTTATAATTTTATAATAAAACTCGTTCTTTGCTCGGGATTATGATACCGCATGTCTGATTCGATAAATATGTTGGCAAACTGATGTTAAATTGATACAAATATACATGTATTTATATTCGTATTTGTTTATTTGCGAATATCTCTAATTGAATATGAATAATATTTATTTAATTTGAATACAAATATTATCTACTTTAAACGAATACAAATACGGACGAATATTCTATTTTTCGATTATCATTTACAACTCTAGTATTACCTTATGGTCAATCACAAGTAACATAGTTAATCAGTATTATATTATGGCATCGTTTCAAAATTCTGTTTGAGATAATTAATATTAATTTTTCTGTAAAATAAAAATAATAATTAAATTCTTATGAAAAGCCCTATCAAGTCGGTCGAAAAGTTGACAAAAACAAAACTCGGAGAATATATCAATTATGCATGTTCATGCAAAGAAAACCTGAGGAAAGAGAAGATATTCAATGAGGTTCATAGAGAATCGAAGAGATGAGAGAGAAAGGGGATGTTTGGTTTGAATTCCAAATTATCAGTGGAGTATTTAATTTTATTTATCTACAAAGCACGCAATTTTTTATTTTTTTTGGTAGAACAGACTGGAAATTTTATTCTCGAACATGATTAAAAATTACTAGCTATCAAGCGACAATCCTCAATAATATCATTAAGATAAGTAGGGATATAAACGGATATATACGGATTCGAATACAGTAATATTCGTATTCGTTTATTTGCGGATACTTTTAAATCGAATACGAATAATATTCGCTTTTTTTCGAATACGGATGCGGACGAATACGGATTTTCCGGTTACCATTTATAGTCCTAACTATAACTAGAATAAAAAAATAATGAGTTTTAAAATATAGTTTATTAATGAATGAATGTTAATTTATTTATCTTTAATAAATACTTAAATACAATAATCAATGTTCTTAATTACAATTCAAATAAGTTTTCATCATTTTTAAAATTCTAAATTTCAATACTACTTATTAATGTTTAGATGTCTAATATTGTAGTGTGTATGAATATTTATAATTTATAATTAGATTCAAAAGTTTACATTAAATATTTAATTATTTTTTCTCAAATACTTGATTAAAATTTTAATAATATGTTTATGGGAACTTTTATTTATAATTTATCCTCAATATATAGATAACAATTTACATAGTTATAAAAAGTTTATTTTATTTTATTATATTTATGGAGAGTGAGTTATAATGTATATATGACAACTGACAACTAGTTAATCCATCTTCATCCAAAATTTACTTTGGACTTGTTTTAAATATTTAGACTTCTAATTTTTAAATAATTGAGAAAATGAAAGTGATAAATGCTCCCTCCACCCGAAAATTCATAAACGTGAATTAATTATTCAATTAACCCCCTTCTAGATTAATTATAAATTAATTCGGACTTAACACATTTTAACAATAAAATTATATTGTTCATTGTTCCCGTCTCCCAACATTACAAGTAAGTTTTGAAAGTAAAAAACTTATACCAAGCTAATAACTATAGTTTTATAATAGTATATAATTTTCTTGGTAAATGATACATGTAAGATCCCAATTTTTATGAATAAAGATTTAATTTTCTTTATATGTTATTTTGAAATAGTAAGGTGTTGATTTGATATAATGCTTTAGTTATAGGTGAAATGTGCAAATTTTTCAAAATTAACAAGTCGTAATAAAATTTTCATTGTTGTCGGAGAATATTCGTTTGGTCGTGGAATATTCGTACGACAGCGCAGCCATTTGTGGGCCCCATAACGAAAAATTTTCGGATGAAGAAAACGACAAGAATAAGTTTTTCTAAAAATAACGGCGTGGTTGTTACCGTTAAAACTGTTGAAATACCCGGTAGTTAAAATACAGTAATACGCGGTGTTGCACAGCAGCACACGGTATTGCACAGTAATTCTAATTATTGATTTTTACGTAAGAAGTCACTACTCAATAATTGTTACAGTAATTACTGTTCAATATTTTATATTATTGATTCAATAATTGCTACATTGATAATTGCATAATATTTTATTGATTCAATAATTATTATTGCACAGTATTTCAAATTATCAAATCAATAATTCATATTATTTGAATAATATTATTAGATAGCATTATTGAAAATGTCTAAGGAAGTTCTGTCGAGGAAATGAGTTAGGTTAATCTAATTGCGCGCCAGTAAGGAGAAATTCTTATCGAAAAGCCCCCTCTTTCCTGGGAACGACCTGGTTGTCAATATTGTAGTTCTGTAATATTATTTGTGAATAATTAATTGTTGATTTATATGATAACGAAATATTTATTTTTGTGGATATAAAAGAAGAAATTAGTACTGGGATATTTTTATCAGTATTGGTTGTTAATATTGTGAATTATAATATTAATGATGAAAAAAATATTATTAAAAATGTGTTTTGTGAAGCCAAGTGAGTTGAAATAAATAGAGAGATTTTTATTGAAGTATTTGTTGTAAATTTTACTTATTATAATGACCCCCACTTTCCTATTTTTTAAAATTATCGAGAGAAAGTTATCTCAGTTTTGTTTTTAAGTTTTATAGATATATTATATAAATTTTATATATATATATATATATATATATAGATTGCCTGCCGTATAAGGCAGGCAGGGTTTATATATATATATATATATATATATATATATATATATATATATTAAGTTTTGTTTTATTAGAATATTTTATTTCACAGTAATGAATAGTGAAAATCAAAATTTCAGACGAATTCGTTCATTACTGTTGGTCTGTGATTTTATTTTTCAAATAGTATCCTTCCATTCTCCTATAAATAGGATGCTCAGTTTAGAAATAAAAATCACACAAGAATCAGAGAATTCTTCTTTTATAATATTGGGCGTATTTCTTTAGAGTTTAAGAAAGCTTTGAGTGTAGAAAACGGTATAAATTTTTTTCAAGAATATTCCCGCCATACCGGTCAGAAATACTCTCCTTTTAAAGTAAGGGATATTATTTATTTCATATTCGCTTACGATAATATTTTTCGTATTCGTAAGGAATTTTATTTTTCGTTCAATATTCATAAGGAATATTATTTTCGTTCAATATTCGTAAGAAATATTATCTTCGTTCAATATTCGTAAGGAATATTATTTTCGTTCAACAGTCGTAAGGGATGTTATTTTCTTTCGTAAATGATGTTATTCTTTTCAATATCATTATACCAAAATATTGGCATGAATTTTATTATGAAATTCTTATTTTTTTCGTCGAGGTTACTATTCACGTATACGGCACTATTCACGAAAAAAATTAAATTTTCTTCTATTTGTCCAAGTTGGCTATTAGGGGTCCTATCTTTGATTGGATCTAAGTTTTGATCTTTATTCTTGAATTTTGCTCCACAAAGTATTATTATGGAATATTTTTAAACTTGGATAAACTAAATTACGAATTCCTAATCTTTGTCCTTTATCTCACTGGATTTGTTATTTATATTATTTTTCATCATCTTCAGTCTTAAATGGTGATACAAATGAATATCTTTGGTCTGTAGTGCAAAGATGGATGATTACTTGATGAATATCTTTGGCCTGTAGAGCAAAGATGAACGATTACCTGATGAATATCTTTAGCCCGTAGTGCAAAGATGGACAGGTGTTGAGATGAACACGATCAACTGGTGAGACAAATGAATGTCTTTGGCCTGTAGTGCAAAGATGAATATTTGATTCAAGATATATATTGATTGGTATTACAGGGATAAAATATTGATTATGGACTTTCAAATCATAGAAGATAGTAGATATTATTTCCTACTTAACTCTTCTGATGCATTATTATTTTCGCTACAGTTGTTGATCTAAAACTTGTTGTCCATAATATTTTATCTGATTGGTTAAAGACTAACGATAAATTATTCTTTATTATCTTAGTCATAATTTTCTTTACTGGGCTAGTTGAGCTCACCCTTTTCATCTATTGTCCTTTTCAGAGAATGAGAATGTTGCGGGAACTAGTCGGAGAACAGTGTAATGGTCAGACTAGAGCAGTAGTAGTCCTCACTATTTTTATAAAATATTGTGATAATAATTATTGAGGACTGAATTTGAATGTTTATATTTGGTATTATATACGATTTGTATTGAAACTCATACTTGTATGGTCGTATTTTTCACAAACTTTTGTTGTAAAAAAATTATAGTTGAAATTTTGTACCATGTATTTGGCGACTCAGAATGGGTTGGTATTGAACCTATTTTGGGGGGCGTCACAATACATTTTAGATATTTTAACTTTATAATAGTAAAAATCTATTAACTATATTTAAATCAATTTATTTCAGCTTATTCATATTAAAATAAAAGTGTTATTTCTTACTTTTTAGAAGTGAAATAATATATTTTTAAAATAATTTTTGTATGAAAGTGAAAACTAATTATTATATAAGGAATGTCACTTTAAAAATAATTATTTTGCTTATTATATAATATATAAGTTATTTGGATACGAATTTCGGATACGGATCCGAATCCGAATATTCGCTATTGGCCGAATATATTTACGGTCGGATGTTAAACGAATACGAATATGCTTATATCCGTATTCGTATCCGTTTATTTGCGGATACCTTTAAACCGAATACGAATATATCTATTTTTTCCGAATACGAATAATATCCGTTTTTTTTTTAATACGGATTGCGGACGGATACAAATTTTTCGGTTACCATTTACAGCCCTAAATAAGAAACATCATCCCACGCCTTAGATTAATTTTACAAATTAATTTTATAAAAAAAAAATTCACATTATGGAGTTGTCACTTAAATATTATACGTACAAACTTAATCATAAAGATGATAAATGATAAAGATGAAAGATTAAGAGTATTAAATAGTCGTAGATTAGCCCAATGGGCTATGAGACTATCCTAGAAGCCTGGCAATAATATTATACATGCAAGCCCGGATTCAGTGGCAATTGGACCCAATGTTTATGTATGTGTAGCCGATAAGCTTGAGAAAGAAACCAACATGAAGGCGACTGCCTCTTTATATATCTGGTTTAAACACAATCCGTGGGTGGACAAATTGATTTGTTTATTTTGATAAACTACAGAAATTCTACCTAACTCATCGAATATATATGCACTATGTGAAAAATGAATATAAACACACGTGGGGCATGCTTTGTTTGATTGAACTGAGAACTGGTGTTGTGATTGTGATTTTCAAATATGGGATTACAGACATGTAGAGTATCATCGTCTTCCATTGTAGCTGCAATTGCATAATTCGATTTCTATTGCATACATTTAAATTTATGTATTCTGCTATAGGTCTACAATTTCAAAGATTTATTGTGTTAATATCACAATATGTTCACCGTTATCACGTGTCTGCTATGTTGAAGTATCCGTCGGAACCACATTGAGAATAGTACGCATTTCCTTACGGAAATTGTTCCTTCCACTGAATGCAGAGTGCACATTCACAGGTATATCATGAAGCATCAAATATATTGCATATGCAAAATAGTAATCAGTTTTTATATAGAGACATTATGACAAATTCATAACTTATAGATATGTCTAATACAATATTCTTATATTGATAATGTGGTAGTTGTGATGTTAAACTTCGAGGTGGAAGACTCGTATCAATAAAAATTGGATGCCGAGTTCGTTCAATACTAATCAAGTGAGGGTCAATTTCTACAGGTACATCATAGAGCATGATATTTGTTTAATTACAGCTCACCAATTAGTCATTGATAATTTAAGAAGTTCACATAAATATTTAGCAAACCGTATGCTTACCATATATTCTATCTATCTGCATTTGAGACTCAATAAAGCATAATTATCATTTTTACATGTTAAAAAAGCTGTAAGTAGCATATTAGCATGAGGATAACTTCTCATGCCTATACTTACGATTTGAATCTGGATTTGATGAACTACAAAAATTCTACTTGGCTTATCGAATATGTATGAATTGTGTGAAAAATGAATACATAAACTTACATGGTGCATGCTTTGTTTGAGTGGCTTGAGAACTACTTCCGCGTTTTTGATTTTCAAATATGGGATTACACATGTAGAGCATTGTCATATTCTATTGTATCTGCAATTTCATTATTAGATTTCTCTTTGACATTTAATTTTATATCGTGACATGAAGACAACTTCTAATGCCTAATTACAATTTGAATCTGGATTTGATTAGGCACTCCTGAACAATGACAATAATGGTATATAATCATTAACAGTTCATGTTAAATAAGAAGTTGGTCCAAGGATAATGCACAATGAAAAAAATATTACCCATAAATACACAAGTTACATTGGAATTATTTCTTATACTAACATTTACGTTGTGCAGGTCGCAACAGTTCCGATTGCGCATTTGTTGTACCCTTAGAAGCAAAGATTGTCTATCAACGAAAAAAATGTAATCACAATTATTCACGATGCCAAACAACACTGAGAAGAGGTTGCAAAAAATAAAGATATAACAATCCAACTAATCAGAATACATGTTCATGAACCATTACACATGGAGGCTATGAAGCCGATATCGCAATCGACGTTTAGTCGTCCTTACATTCTGTTTCTTCTCAGTTTCTGCAAACATCCTGTATCGCTATTAGGCTCGTCGCGCAGCATTCCAAGACTCTGTTATTCAATTACAATGATTAGAATGAAAAAAAAATAGATGGGTATATTTTTTATGATTGTAAGCCTTTCAACAATTCTACATCTACGTTCTTTATTATCAAAAAAATTTATTATGACCTGTATATACATGTTGGTCTTCGGAAGACGAAACATAAAATATTGATTTTTGCATAGAGGAAAGATGAATTCAACGAATAGAAAACAAATCTCTTTATAGAGAAAGAATTGAAAAGAAATCGCTTTACAAGAAAAGGAATCGTTTTAATTTTTCAATCTAATCGAGTTGACTCAAAATTTTAAAAATACGAACCGAGATAACTGACCGTGTTTTTTAAATTGGTAAAGATCGGTTTACATCTTTTTGGGTTGATTTCGTAGTATAAATGCGATGTGTTGTCTATTTCCACTGGATTGTAAAATGAACCGAAGCTCCTCGAGCTCGACTGATGTTACTTGAAGGTCTTTTATGGTCGGCTAAACACAAAAATATGCGGTATAAAACATAACAGTCTTGTTATTTATGTGCCAAGTTTTATATTTTGGTAAACATTATGCCGTATAAAACATAACAATCTTGTCATTTATTGCAAAAATATTGAGTCGAATTATAATTTTGACGTATGAAAAGTTACAAACAATGAAAAGATTGCAATACAAAAAATTAAAATGATAATCATTTCAAACATAATAACAGATAATTAGGAAAAAAAAGTCAATAATAACGACAGCTGGTGGACTTTCTATCTTATTGCATAGATTTTTATGTTAGTCGTAATTCAACTTCATCACAAAATTGTCAATTTATATTTCCTAAAACATAACGCAAAAAACACTCAAAAAATTCGTTCAAAGGTGTTAATCGACAAGTATAATAACCAAGTCAACTTATTGTGGGCTTACTACTAATTATTTTAGAATAATGCTAGAGACACAACAAATTCTACAACTATTTTACAAATTGTTGTTATGGCATACTCCACCTCAACTTTTATGTGGAGCCGAAGATTATATTGAATCAATTTGTTCATCAATATGCTGAGGTGGAGTATGCCACATCATTAAATTATAAAATAATTATAAAATTTGTTGTGTCTTTAGCACTACTCTTCATTTTATTATTATTCCTTTCAATTCCATTTTTCACATGATATGAACCTACAAATTGAGCTAGTCAAGTCAAATCTTCAAATTTTATGGGCCTCAATTGAGGCTCCATACTATAAGAAGTTTTATGGCTGGCCCATCTTACAATTATGATTGATCAATTAACAATTAGTCTTCATTTTTTTTTTCTATTGATGGTCTAAAAGGTAAATCTTCATCAAATCTCTCTCTCAAAGGTGGATGAGCTTCAAGTAACTTCAGTGGGAGGGCAAAGACAAAAACTAAATAGAGATTAAGGTGTTAATCCACTATTTAATCAATCAAATTAAAGCCTTAAAGTCACGATGATTACGTAACAATAGTTCATGACAATCAAATTAACACAAAGTTTGTCTCTCAACGCAATCATAGTTACGTGAAGACACAAAGATATTATTAAATTTAAAGGTTGGTCCTCACTCGCATAGTTAGACTAGGACCGTTATTCCTCACCAAGGATATTTATGGGATTAGGATCGCCTACATTACACGTATTTCAAAATTTTATTCAATACATATGCAGCCACACAAAAAAAAAATACACACTTTTAACGACATAATGTTTGTGACGAATTTTATTGTGCCGCTAATTGTTTATAACAAACTTTATTTTGTCGTTAATGTAGTATTTATGTCGTTGAATGTGTATTGAAAGAAATTAAAAGATTTGTGTAATGGAAGAAATCCTAATCCAAACAAATTTATTTATTTATCAGTTATCTTTTAACTTTACATCTTTTTTCTGTTATTATTTATTATTTACATGTATTTTTGACGCGCTATAAATATATTTCAAAAATATATGTTAAAATACTTTAATTATCTCAATAAACATATGCTTCCAATGTTCTAAAACATAAGAATCATTTTTACTTTTTAAAGTCAATTAGCAATAGTTTAAAGTTTAAAAAATTGATGTAATTAATTCAAATTTTATAATTAATAATACTTTTTAGATAGTTAACAATATTCTTAACTGTAGCGACTAAAATTAAATGAAATCATATCATTTTCTATTTTTGAAAAATGTATCAAATTAAGATGAAAAACTTAAATCAGCCCTTATATTTTAAAAGCAGCGTGGGGGGAGTATTATATTAATAATTTTACTAAAAAATTTCAAAAATTCCATAATTAAATTTTATATTTTTCGACCTATTCTTAAACTTTTTGTCATGCATACTCGAGAAATGGGGACAACTAAAAGTTCAATGAGACATGCTATATGATTGTATCAATTTTATAGATCTCTCTCTCTCTCTCTCTCTCTCTCTCTCTCTCTCTCTCTCTCTCTCTCTCTCTCTCTATATATATATATATATATATATATATATATATATATATATGGGGAATGATCCATAGCATGTCCTAATTAATAAATTTTAAACTTTAGTTAATAAATTCTAAATTCTGGCTTATAAACTGTAAACTCTGTTAATAAATTTTAAACCCTAATTAATAAATCATAGACTTTAGTTAATAAAGATTAAACCTTAATTAATAAACTCTAAACATTTATTGGTCAATTCAAATTCTTATTTTGATTTGCGCCCTCTACTAATAGTAGCAGATTAGTAGTGGACGTCGATTTTTAATTTCTAATTCTGATCATTCTTTCTTATTTTCAGTTGTATAGATATATCTAATTAATAAAACACAACTGATTTTTAATTTTTCGCTCACCCTAATAAATTATCCAAAGTTTGGGATAAATCTCACCATCCATTATATCCTCTTTAATTTCAAAGGAAAAAAAATTGTTCTCTCTCACTCTCAGATCCTCATCCGTTCTTCTTCCTCCCGAGCTCGCCCCCTGCCTCCTCCATTCTCTAGCGCCAACAATCTCTCCTTCTATTTTCTTTCATATGTAGTGCCAAAAACATGGATAATACGACTAGTAGTATATATCCTATAAAAATAAATAATAAATATATACCATGAATGATTACCACATATAAATATATATATATATATATAGTGAATGTAGATCCTCATCAAAAAATACTTGACAAATTATTACTAAATATGGTTCCCCACCCGGAGAATATTGTTATCAGAACAATCATTTGTGAGTTCGAAATAGACAGTAGGGAGGGTTGGGTCCCGCAAACCCAAAAGCACTGTTTGGCCCACTATCTAATCGTATTGATAGACACCCACCATCTACTTGTTCTGTGATAGGAATAGGGCCATTGATGTGGTGGGGAACCTGATCTAGCTAAACATTGTACTAAAATGGAGATGGGAGTCTCTATTTTCTCTAATGTAATGTAGTATGTGTCTCACTATTAGTCGCTTGTATCTAGTTTCTTTGGACCCCCACTACCACGTGGGTGACTTTTTATTTATTTATTATATATATATATATATATATATATATATATATATATATATATATAATGATTATAAAATATATTTTTTAATTTTTATTTAGATTATTAAAGAATGATTATAAACTTTACTAACACAAATAATTATTAAATACTTGCAGTTGAATGTTAGTAATATATTTATTTTAGTTATTTTTAATTTAATATTTAATTTATATAATTTTTAAATTTAATATTTAATTTTTATTTTTAATCTTTTGAATTTATACGTAGTTATTTAGAGCTAAAAATGAATGAAACTTAAAAGTCTAAACTTAGTATTTAAGGAATTATATATGACATAAAATTGTTGTATATTAATAAGTTATCATCATAGTTTTTTTGTTTTTAGTGGTGACTTAAATTTTAATATTGATTAGCAAAAGATCTCCTATCTAGAGCAGTGGTATTAATTTTGATTCGTCAAAGGTAGAATGTCTGGTCGAGGGTCCAGTACAGTAGGTAGCAGGCATGTTCATTTAGGCTCCCAAGTGCTGAAATAAAATTAGTAATTAAAATTTAATCAATAATATATTTTGTAATATATATTATAATTTTTAATATTAATTATTATTTTCTCATAATATTTTTCCAATATTTTTACTATATAGTTACTTAAGATTAAAGTTGTTGCAGAATAATAAGTTACCATTATGACTTTAACTTTTAAAAATTAACTAAATTTTAGTCACAATAAATGTATGATATATTAATTGTTATGTAATTCATAATTGTTTTTCCTATATTTTTAATATTTAGTTATTTAGAGTCTAAAGTTGAGTAGAGTAAAATTATAAACATGTTTTTAAAGTTAAAATTTATTATATGACTAAGTAATTAAAGAACTATAAAATAAAATTATTGTTTTAAAGTTTGTAGGATCATAAAAAGAATTTTGGTTCTCTAACATTAACTATTAATTATTTTTAATAGTTAATAATTTCACAACTTAATTTACTAATTGCATATAATTATGTTTAATTTAGAACTGTTAGGTTTGCTAGAAACGCATACATGCAATCAAATTACATGAATAAGGAGGAAGCGTAAACAATTGGATTTAAAAAATTTTCTTACAAACCATAAACCATGATCATTCTTGTGCTTGATTATCAACTATAAAAGGAGTAGGAGATCAGAATTATACCCTTGTAAACTCGAGCTTCTTCATGTACAAGTTCAACTCCTAGTACTTCGTGTTCTCCTCGAATTCGCTTGAATTGATTCATTTCTTTGATCAACGTTAGCCACCCAAGCGTTTGGCCTCTAGAGGTGGTCCACCAAGGAAGAAGAGTTATTCAAGAAGGTGGGTGCTTGTTTAAACCATAGTTTCTATCTCTATAAAAATTATGTACTCTCCCAACTCTTGGAATGTAATGTCTAACATTGTTCCATAATAAGACTTTTTCATTTATAGATGTAGACAACCCTTCTAAACCATTTAAGATTAGGGTTTCATATTAATTAATTAAACCCTTTTAATTAATTAGATTTCCCAATCCTATTGGAATAATTAAACTCTTTTAATTAATTAACTTCCTAATCTTATTAGGAATATGTATATGAGAGAGAATATCTTATTAATTAATTCCCAAACTCCTTTAGTAATTAAATAATAATAATAATAATAATAATAGGACTCCTCTTATTAATTTGTATTTAATATTTCTAAAATATTAAATAATAAATATTAAGATGTTTAATTTATTATATCATCATAGATTAAATTAAATACAGTAAACTTATTATTACGATTATGTCATTTGCTTCTTAAATAAATATTTTTCTTTTATGGTGTGACCCTTTAGGTTCTCCATATTAAATCGGTTGTGAATAAATAAATTTGAACAATTCTAATCTTATTTAAATAAATAAATTAAACTATTTAATTTATTTAAATAAATAATATATATTTTACAATAAGGGTAAGCCCCCTTAGCGATTAACGACTTTTTAGATAATATATATTTCAACATTAATCATAAAAGAACCTTTGAGTTAATAGTTACAGTACAACTCATTCTTTCTCCCATACAACGTCTCAATTAAATATAAGATATAGAATTACTATTTTATCTTATTTTATTTAATTATATGTATTTCGATCCTTAAATGCACAACTTCAAATAATACAAATTAGAAACTCTTTTCTAATTGCATTATGCCTTGGCCAAAGACTACTGAGTTGTCATTTTTCGAATCACATATGACATTCTCTTCTTTTACTAGAAGCGGTAGATTCTTTGTTGATCATTCATTATCTCTATTTATAAATTATTATACCAAATCACACCATTTGATATACCCTTAGAATCATAAGGGACATGTCAAAGTATAATTCATTATACACAAGATACTATGATAATCTCAAGTCTAATGATTACTTGTACTACTATCACTGGAGGAATTCCTATGGATAGGCAAGTAAAACTCTATTAGGTATTCCTCAGCGACTCACGTTCAGTATACTTATTCTCCAATAAGCACCTACATATTTATTTTAGTGTCTCCACACAAATGATTATGAGATCGATCATCCTCATTCAATGAGCAAGTAACGTATGTACCAATCTATCCGTTTTCACTAATCCCTTTTTTAGTAATCCAACTATTGGGAACAATTTTAGCTTTTAAGCTATCTAAGACTTTAGATCTCATTAGCATGATCATCATCATGATTCTAAAAATATTGCTTAAAACTATAAGTTTATCACATATTATAAAAACAGTACCATGTAGATAATTAAGTGTATTTAAATAAACAATTCTTTTATTAATAAATGAATAAGATTATATATTACAAAGTATATGTTTCATCATATCAAATTTGATTGGCTTGTGTACATACTACTTTCATACATCAGACAAGCAAGATTAGCCAAATTAATGAATCTAAGTATATCGTGTGTTCTTATTTTTCCGGCTTTTATATAATACTTGCGTGATTGCAATATAATTCGTTCTTAAATACTAAGACTAACACTTGCTCAAACACAATTTAGTGAACATTAAACAACTTTTCATTGCTAATATTTAACATACACACCAATATAGTTCTTAGGGATGTGATAAAATTGCATACATTCAATATCACAATGTCATTTTAACATATAATTTGAAAAGAACAACACGACATATAATCTTAACTGAACATAGTTTAATAATTATAATTCATAATTAAAACAAATTGAATCACCAGAAATCCATCAAGGCATTATGTAATTATATACATATAACCGCTATAAAGGTATAGTTACAATCTTTACATACATACATTTTAAAATTTGAGCATACAAATGGACAGTGATGCAGCCGTTGCTACTAATGTTATTATACAACAAATTAAATTAATCCAACAAAAACCCAAAACAGATAATTTTATTATACAACAATGTTATTTTACAGGGAGAGGTGCAAGAATTTTATACGATACATGTGGGCAAATGGGGCCGCGTTGGACGACGTGGGGCAATCGGTCTTGGTGCTGGCGTCTGAATCTTCTTTCTTCTCCTTCTTCTCCCTCTTTTTTCTTTTTCTTTTTCTTTTTCTTTTTCGTTCATCTTCTTTTACCCGACTGTCTAGGTTCTGATGAAGTTTAAAAAAAGATCAACGATAGCTTTCTGCGAACTCATGCGATCGTTGTTTTTTAGTGACTAGGATGTATTAGCGACCGATGTGTGGTCGTTATTCGTCAGCAATCGCAATATCTCTTTTCGCCAACATTTATGCCAAATTTATGGCCACAAATTTATTTCAGTGATCGCAAGGCGGTCGCTAATAGCAATAGTGACTAGATTTAACTGTGGTCGCTATTACTAGTAGTAGCGACCAAATAGTGCTGTCGCAATTACTTTTGGTCGCTGTTGGATCATTTTCTTATAATGGAGTAGATAATTTTAATTAGCTTATACCACGACTCATAACTTTTTGAACCAAATTGAGTCAGCTTAGGCATTGTTAGACATTTATAAACTTTTCAAATATTGTTTTGCAATATGTTAAATTCAGCTTTGATTTATATTATATAGTAAACTATTATATTTATCCATATTAATTTTAGTTTTAAATTATTATTCTTATTCTAGTTAGCTGGCGTGACAAAATATTATTTCCCCATATTGAAAGCAGTTTGCAAAGGTTTTTCTTGATATTGATCGCAGTACTTGTTTGAGAAGTTTGAATATCATTTATTCTTTTACTTTGAAATTGATTTCATGTGCCTAAATATATACCAAAAATTAGTTAAGTAGAATATATTTTGTTGCCCTATTTAAACATTATAAATTGAAAAACAGTTCTCAACAAATTGTCCAAACTATAGCTTAATTGAACAGTCTTCTTATATGTTGCGACAAATTTGTGTCAAATTATAATTACAGAATATATCAATACATGATATTGAATATAATTAAAAGAAGCATTGGATATGTGATATAATATGCGGCTGTAGTTTTCATCCTCCACCACCACCACCCAGTGGCGGAGTCAGAGATTTTCAGCGAGGGGCCTGGATTATGTATGTAAAAAAAATTTCGACGGCCTCTTAATTCGTTGAATTTTTTTCCCATATTCTTAAATCACAAGCAATTCAACATTCAACAAAATCATAATCCTAAATCACAAGCAATTCAACATTTCAATTAGTTCCTCAAATTCAATTGAAATAAAAAAAAATCAATTACAAATTGAAACACAAAATTAGCAATTGAAGCCCTAAATTCAAATAAATGAAATACCCAATAGGCTAAATTAGTAACTAACTCAAATTAGCAACTCAAAGTGATTGTGTTTATCACTATATAAGAATAGGCGGCTAAAAGGTTCCATGACTTTTATCCGGAGACTGAAAATAAACATATGATAACAAATAACAATTAACAAAACCCACTTAGAATGAATGCAACCAAATTTGGTAACAAAACCCACTTAGAATTAATGAAAATATATCAATTTTGGGGCTCCTGTATAAATCAAAGAAAAATCCTATTTTTTAGTCAGAAATTAAGCAACGAAAATTCAACAAAAAAATATTGGAACTTAACCTTAGAAGGTGGAGTTGACAGGCGGCAGCAGGCTAGTAGCGGCGGGCGCCGGGCGGCGACAGGCTGTAGCAGCTGCGGGCGGCGACTCTCTTCTGTCTTCTCTCCTCTCCTCTCCTCTCCGGCTCTCCTCCTCTGTTTCTAAGTCTTAAGTCGTGCTTCTGTTCCTGACTTTCTGCTGCTGATGCTAATATGCTATTTACATTTTTTTTTCAATTTCACTTAACAAAATGATGTCGTTTTGTTAAGTAATATAGTTTTTTTTTAATTTTTTTTCCTTCTTCTTCCCCTTCCTTCTTCTTCCAAGCACACCCCAGACCCCCGTCATTATCCGATTTCAGGCTGGACCCTCCCACATACTTAGTACATAAAAAAATTTATGGCGACAGAGGGACCCCCCTCCCTCCGCCCCTCCCACCACCACCGCTGCCGCCACCGTCGTTGCCGTTGCCGCCACTGCCGCCACCGTAAAATTATCATAGTTATTATTATGTTTTGTTAAACTTAAAACATTTTACTAGTCATATATTATATGTTGGTGACATTATTTAAATTAGTTATTTAATATTTATAATACTATTACCCCTATTATAAGTTTGTATAAATTAATTTAACGGTAAAATAATAAAATATTATATTCAAACATCCTATATAAATTACTTATCAAATATTTTTTTTATAATTAAACTCTATTTCATACATAGTCTCTATTTATATAAACTCTTGTTACATAATTTTATTAAACGAATAAAAAATTTAAAGTGTCAACATCATTCAATTTCCTAAGAATAAATTGGTCCATTTTAAAATAAAATAAAAGATAGTAGTAGTAGTACAATTGGGTGAAAAGTTGAAATTTATGTACGTAATACTTGGCGCTAGGTCGACAAGAGTTAACGTTTGACATGATGGAGATGGGACCCACCGGCCAATAAGAGAGAGAGCGAGAGAAAAGGTGTTAATTACTTTTAGGGACTGACCGACTGACAGATGGATGGTGTCTTGTACATCGGGGAACAGAAGACCCGCGCTGTTCTCGCGCGACTTGAACCCCGCGGCCCTTTTCTGGGCCCCACTCCTTTTCCAATTATCATCCTCTATCTGCACTTCATAAATGCAATACATTCTCACCACTTAGATTCACATATAAAGAATGTAAAGATAGGGAAAAGACATACGTAGTATTATATTATTATTTATATTTAATGACCTTCTTTTTAAATAATAATCAATTCTTTTTAAATTATAGGATTTTATTAAATTTTATTAAAAAATTATTTGAGATATTTTTAAACTTTTTTTAAGAAACTCTGGCAATAAAATTAAGAAACATTTATTTATTCAATCACATTTATTTTGATTATAGAGAAAAGAAAAGCAAAAATAACATATTTTTCTAGAATTGTGCTTAGAGTTATAATCTTTTACGGGGAGTACAAGAATTTAAAATATCTTCAAAAACAAAATTAATAAAATAAATATTGTAAGTAGTTTACAAAATATTAATCATTTATTACTAAGAAAGTATGAATACGTAACAAAAATTTGTGACAATTTTTAAAACAATCAGAAAAGATAATAATTTATGATAGATTTTGAATTAATTTATGATAGATTTTGAAGTAATATATATGATGACTCTTAGTGATGCTTAATTTTGTCATCAATATAATACAATTGTGATGGTCATGTCAATCACTAAAATTTTCACGTAAAATAAATTTTATTTTTGTGAGGACTAAGCCATTACTTATGGAAATATCATTTTCGTGATTACAATTAAGTTATTACCAATATTCTTATTAAAAAAAAATAAAATTGATATTTTGTGACAGACATGACAATCATTAAAAAAGACAGATTTTTGTGATAATTTTTATTTGCAACCGCAAAAAAAAAAAATTGATGGAATTTTCAAGCCAACGCAAGATAATAATTTAGATGATGACTGTCAGTGATAACTAATTTTATCATCAATATATAGTAGTTGTTGTAACCGTTACAATCACCAAATCTTATGCGAGACTAATTTTGTTTAGTAAGTTAACTCACATATGTGTTCTATTATATTTTAAAAAAGATTATAATAATGATATCTATGACCTTCGGTATTGTGTTATTGCTACTTATTTAGGTTCCAAATAGGGAGAAAGTTCGAATCCTACAAGTATTATTTAATACAGTAACATAGTGGAATATTTTATATAGTAACATAGTGGAATAAATTTTTAGTAAAAAAAAATATTTACGTTCTTACATTTGATCCCAAAAATATTGTGTTTTTTAATTTGTGATAACTTTGACAATCACAAAAGGTTAGATGTTAATATGGAGAGTGGTTAACATAAAATTAATTTTGGTCAATTGACCAATACAGTGTCGACATACAAGTCGGGAGGTGATCTCTAGTACTGTATTGGTCAATTGATCAACTTATCATGAAGTTAACTTCATAGTAATCGGATCCGTTAATGTGATTACTTTAACCTTCACAAAAAATAAATTTTATGTAAATAAAATATTCACGTACTTACATTTGATCCCAAAAAAATTGGTTTTTTGTGAAAACTTTGACAATCACAAAATGTTAGGTGTTAATGTGATTACTTTAACCTTCACAAAAATGTCGCGTGCTAATATGATTGTATTAAGAGATTAAATTATGTGTGATGTTAGGGGTCTCAAATTTTTAATCTTAAATGATGTGTTACCATAATATTAGTTGAGTAAAACTCATGTGATTGACTATACAATAAATTATCACTAAAATATTCAATGTTATGTCATTTGAGACTAAAAATTTGAGACCCCTAGCATTACAGTAAAATCTCAAAAAATGAATACCCTTGGGACCCAAAAAAATATTACTTTAGCAAGATTATTCATTTATCGATAAATTAATATTTATTATTTTAGAGGGAGTTTTTCAATTTATGTATGTGGCCAAACAAATCAAGAGACAACAATTAATGTATTAATTCGAATCTAGAGAAGCTATAAAGGATTAGTTATTCTAGCATCTTGGAGGGCTATGAGGTTGGAGCAACAAATCCTGAGAAAATTAATGTTTTAAATGCTATCAATTTTGCTAATGCGACTTGAAAATTTAATGTGAAGACAACAACAATTGCAAATTGTTTTCGACATTGCAAGATTCGGTTAGAGGAAGATAATTTGACCCGAGGTTTGTTCCGGACTCGGGATTTGACTCGGGTTGTTTCATATGATATCAGAGCCGACTTTTGAAAGCTCGGGTCGGGTCATTCGATCGGGTTGCCGGAGGTGGGGACACGAAGGCTGGTGGTATTATCCCACAACGGACAGAATGGAGGTCCGGAGGTGGGGACACGAAGCTAGCCGGTATTATCCCACAATGGCTAGAGAGGCAAAGATATGTGGATTGTGTGTGTGATCGGTTCTTACGGAGATGTCAGACATTTAAGTGGGGGAGTTTGTAACACCTCAGTCCCACATCGAAAGATAGAGAAAAAATTTGTCTGTATATTAGAAAATAAGTTACTACCAATAATACCTTCAAGTCATTACCTTTTGTGTGAACTTGTGGTGGAATAAGATGACCCAAGAAGATACTATTGGGTCAGTGGTTTAAGGCCTTATTTTGATGAATTTGATTCGATTTGAACTTGAAATTTGTTTCGAACTCGGGATTTAACCCGGGTTGTTTCATAGATCAACCAGAAGTTGGTCAAGATAATGAAGTCATTTCTAGTTTACGCTATAGAAATGTGATTGATGTCGAACATCTTTTGAACTATCCTAGCAAGAATAATGTAGTGATGGAATTGCCTACAGATGAAGAAATTTCAATCAATAATAAATTAAGATGATGAACATGACACTAATCCAGATGATAGTTCTATTTACCAAATATTTCGTCAAAAGAAGCCTTTCAAGTAATAATCACCTTAAATAACTACTAGCTACATCATGAGCAAAATATTTCAAAAGTTGTGTATGCACCACAAAAAGTTAAGGATATGGTTGAATTTGGTTTAAGTGTAACGAAAAAAACAACTTTTAGATGTACATTTTCAGAAGAAAAAATAATGATTTTTTATATGGATATTGTTGATTGATTAAAAAGTTTGGGTCTATTGTATGGATGTTATTACAAAAAAGTTCAAGAATATGTGGATTATATATATAAATTTTTGTATGGAATTTAGTAATTATTAATTTATATTTTCGTTGGGCCTTTAAGGATTTAAATTTTTTGTATTACTTAATTCATTTAGCGAATTTATTACTTTAGTACACATGCCCAAGTCGGGACTAGAACAAATTATTATCTAAATAAGGTTATTACTTTATCGAACATTTATTTATCGAGATTTTATTGTACTCATAAATTATATACAGATAGCATGTAAAACTAGAGTTTTATACTCTTTAATAACATGTCACGTAGAAAATTTAGGAGAAAATCAAGGGATTTAGAATTCAACATAATTAATAAACAATTTTATCGAATGCATTTAACGAGTTTATTACTTTAATACGCATGCCCAAGTCGGGACCAGAAGAAATTATTATCTACGTGACATTATTATTTTATCGAACTTTTATTTATTGAGGTTTTACAGATTTGTAATCTTATATCATATTATCTAATTCTTATAGATTTTGGGATATGTTTTTCAGTCATATATCATATTTAGCCTTTTGCAAAAAATAAATAAATAAATAAATAAATAAATATATATATATATATATATATATAGTTTGTAAAATTAGAGTTTTATACTCTTCAATAATATGTCACGTAAGAAATTTAAGAAAAAATCAAGGAATTTAGAATTCAACATAATAAATAAAATAATTTTATCGTGATAAATAATAAATATAAAATATGTCAATGCAATCAGAGAATTCATTATTCTTAGACATTATTTGTCCAATGATTTAACATTTTTATTGCAATAATGCAACTAATCCAACTTATTACAACTGTCATTTACTTTTCCGTAGGTGATTATTTATCATTTACTGTACTTTTTTTATATATAATTTATGCTTTATTTTTCCCACTAATGTTGAATTGGAAAGTTGTCTTAATCAATAAAGTGATTTTACATAAAAAGAAAAGATAAATGATAGGATTTAGAACTAAAACGGAGAAAGCTAACTTATGTACAATGAATATTTGATTGATTAGTAATGACAAGACTAGGAATATTTCCAAGAACGTAAAGGTTCCTATCGAAGATCAATTAAATAATTAATCTGGCTATGGCACACGATTTTGATACTCTCAGTCTCTCATAATTTCATGATTTTAAGAATTTAATTGCAACATTTTGATAAAAGGATCGTGCCATGTTCCTACGATATAAACTCAATATGAAAGTCTGTATATAGTTTGATTATAATTGAAATTGAGTGGAATTGAATCCGAATAAGGAAATTATAATTAAATTGAATTAATTTGAGCAAGTTTTTTCAAATACAAGTTGCTAGAGTGTGGTTTGATGGGTCCAGCGGATTCGGAGGGCCCACGCCGCATGGCTAAATGGTTACATCGACAGTAAGATGTTGATATTCCGGAAGAATCACTGTCCAAGTTGACTTATAATTCTATTATCCGATTTGATTTCTTATTTTTAAGGAAGTCAAATTATATTCAGTTATGGGTCTCACAGTTATAATTAAGGAGATTCTTCATATGACTCCTATTCTAATTGGGGGACGGGACGTGGTAAATTGAGGCGGTGTGATCAAGTTATAAATACGGCCATAATCTAAGTTCAAGATACACAAACTTTATTACTCTTATTCACTAGAGAAAAATTACATACCTTCATTGTTAACGTTCTGGTCAGTACTCATTCTCACACCGGAGCTATCTTCTGACAGCTCTGACCGTCAAACTTTTAAGTGTGTTTGTTTGTTCACTGTGCATATTTAAGTTCGTTGTTTAGTAATTTGACGAGCGGACAGATTTCGACGTTAACACAAGTCAAATTTAAGTTAAATTCAAATAAAAAATAATAATCTTCCAAGTTGAATCCGAACATTGTCTGTTTGAATTATATTTAACCTTTATTATAACTCATAAGTTAGGAACCTTCTTAACTCTTAAGTTTGAATAACAACCTTCTTATCAAGTCATAACAAGGAAATTGATATGTCCACATGAAAAATTGATATTTTCATATGATTCTTCTCACATAAATTGTGAGTGAATCTTACTTTTATGTGAGAGAGACTGTAACAACCCCTTTTCAAAAAAGAGAGGTTACTCAAAACACAATAAAACTGAATAAAAGCTCTATATCACGAAAGAATAATATTTATAATCAATAAATATCAAAAGGTCAAACCAGAATAAATGTCAAATTGGCCCAAACCATAATCTAAAATAGTTATTACAACTCCAAATAAACCATTTAACAACCTAAATAAAACATCTAAATTATTGGTTCGAATGGAGCTCTCATCACATTTGCCTTTGATCCCCCTGATTATCTGTCAGAAGAAAAACACAGCATGAGCCAAATGCCCAGTACGGATATAGAATACAAGAATAATGAAACGAAATAACTAACTCAATTAAATGAACTGAACTGTAACGAACAAAACTAATACAATGAAATAATAGGCTGAATCAAATGGCTTGGGTTATTTCATACCGAGCTCAAAACAAAATAAAAATATACCTTGCCACACAGACAAGTCAAATAATACCACACAGGCAAGTCACACACATTGGACCGCGAATTCAAATGTATGTAAAATCGAAAAGCGTGTTTGGCACAAACATCACCACTCCGCAGAACAGAACAGAAAACTAGGGTCGACCCATACGTCTCCCACAACAAAACACCAAATGGTCAACTCCCACCGGATCACAAAACGGAGACGCCGTGGACTGATCACACCGCCACGGAAGGTGTCATGTCTCGGTGCCAAGAGGACATACCTATGGTACCCTCACAGGTGGTTATAGCTCAGGTATACCCTATGGTATATTCTAGCAAAAATACTATGTCACAACACATGCGACACAATATCAACACAAAGGGGTTCTAACGTGTACATGTTAAATTGAACGAATCATCAACACAAGTCTCCAAAAATATAGTAACATGTACTTTCCTACCAATACTGAAATAAATACTAAAGATGATATACTAGATCAAAGAGTACAAACACGAGTTCTAAGGATCAACGTTAAAACACAACTATCACATGAATTTGAGAACGAACAATCATGCGAAACAGTAACTAACTTCTAAACGAAAAGTAAAACGAACAAATCAAAAATAAAAGGATTATCGCTGAAAGAGTACAGAATCCGTACTTGAATTAAGCAATGTAATATCCAAATTTATATTTCAAATTCGGCTCGTTAGACTCACTCTGTTCGAACTAAACAAAAAAATAAATAAATATAAATACATTTGCAAAATATTTATTCCATCTTTAACCCGTTAATAAACTCATTTTATTATTATTATTATTATGTTCCTGTAAATTCCCAATTTAAACTTCCAAATAATTCTATATAATACCATAATAATTATTATAACAATTAATTTTCTAGTTATAGCCTTAATTAAAATCTGAATTATAAGTTTAATTTTTGGCAAAATTCCTTTTATATATATATATATATATATATATATATAATTAATCAACACACATGGCCATTACATTATTATCCAGTAGGATTTCAAAAGATAAAAGCCAAGAATTAATAGCCAACGATGTTCAGTAAACACAAGAAGAAAAGTACTTTCACAATTCTTTTTCTCTTTTTCGCAACTTAGCCGCTGCTTCCTTTTCTTTCTTTGTCTCTCGGTTTGTATAGATGTAATGCAGTGTAGTTAGGTTTTATTTATTCTCTTATTATTTCTCCTAATTATAATAGAATTTTAATATTATACAAATATAAATTAAACCCAATTAATTTTAAAGGCCCAAATTAATAAAATTCTTTATTTATTATAGTCCACATAAATTAAATACAATGTTTTACCCAAACATAAGAAAAGCCCACATACATTAAATGATTAGTTTAACCCAAATAAATGACAAAGTCCAATTAATATGTTACAAATATATATTCAAATATATTTTTTTTCGGGTATTACAGAGACACATAAAAATATCATTTTAACATGTGTAAATATCAGTTTTCCATAACAATTGTCTTTCAATAGTCTTCTAACATTAGAAAAAGTGTCCTTATAATGAAATTCAATGTAGTCTTTGACCCCACATAAAAGCAGAGGTGGAATATGCCACATCAACCAATTGTAAAATAGTTATAGAATAAGTTGTGTCTCTAACATTATTCATAATTAAAACCATTTATCTAATCCCTCTCCCTAAACTAACATGCAATTAATTAAGCTAGCCACTTACAGTTGGTAATTAAATATGCACTTCATGACTATGCATTGACGAACAAAGTAATGATAATTAGAGCAAATAATATTAAAATAATGCTACTATCACATAAATTCTATCACATAACTCTCACATACACACATACATATTGCGGGTCCCGCATGTCAGACGGAGACTCACAGTATATATATGTGTGTATGTGAGAGTTATGTGATAGTAGCATTGCTCATAATATTATTATTAAAACTGCATGATCCAAAAAAGTAAATAAAACTATTCCAAATTTCTCCATGCAAAATAAAATATAGAAGGTGGTTTCAGACAGTGGTGATGTTGATGGTGGTGCGGGGATGTGGTGTGAGGTGGGTGGTAGGATACAAACCAGGTGCTCGTCAAAGAGAGTGATGAAGATGAATTAATTGAAGATGAATTTTAAAATGGGTTATAAATAAACAAAATAAATTTGAAAAGTAATTAATAAATAATTACATTAAAATAAATAAATACTCTGTTTTTAAAACTCAAATGTCACGTCATCACTAATTTACATATCAAATGTCGCGTCTATAACTACATCATATTTGGTTAACTATGGTTGGAGCTATGGTTAAAATTTGGGTATTTCTGTCAATTGTTCAAAAATTTGATGATGTTAATGTTAAAAAAATAGTTTATATATTTTTTTAATAACTTGAAAAGAGTTTATTAATTTTTCAGTAATTAAGTCTTATTATTATTAAAGAATGAAGAAAATAATAAACGATCAAAAGAAGATATTGCCGCGTTGAATAACTTAGAATAATACTCTCCCTTTCTATTATATAAGTCACAATAAATTTTTTCCAATATTATAATATGTTTTACATATATATATATGAGAAAAAATTAATTCTTTTTTATTTTGTTTTAAAAAATTAGAGTAATTAAGAGAGAAGAGAAATAGTAATTAATTAGTGTATGGATAGTAATAAAATTGTAAATCAATATAAATTACTTAATATTAAAATTAATAACATTTTTTAATATATGTGATTATGTTTTAAACAATTTATATAATGGAAATGAGAGAGTGTTAATTACTAATTAACCCTTCTTGATGAGAATCTTCGTTCTTTATTAGCAAAAGTCCATCATCATCAGAGTGACCCAAGTGATGGCCAATAACACAACAAATAGAATTTAAATCAAACTTTATCAATATTTCTAAAAAGTATAATTAGTTATATCTAGGGATAATGTTCTTATATTATCTAGTGGCACATCTGGTCTGGCTTTCCCCTATTCTCATTGCATGTTTGCCGCATAGGTAGCTAGGGCAGGAAATAATTTTCAAGCCTGTTAAATATATGTATTGACTCTATATATAATTCTTTATTCTCACTTTTGAAATTTTTAAGTGACTTTTGCACATAACTTATATGTATATGATTAAATTAAAATTTCAACCTTACGAATAAAAACAACATGAAAAAAAATTAGAAGAGTTCATTAACTTTAAACTGATATGGTAATATACATAAAAATCAAAATCAAATGTTAGAAAAATCAACAAATTAATTTGACCCTTTGAAAACTTTATTAATTTTCTAATATTACTCTGACGCCCCCAGAATAGGTCAAGTCAACCCAACCCATTATGAGTCGTCAAATACATGGTACAGAATTCAAATACAAACTTTAATATCACACGGTCGTGCAAAATACGACCACACAACTGTGAGTGTTAATACCAATATGTAAAAAAATATTAACATTCAAACTAAGTACTCATTACAATTATTATCACATTATTTATTAGAAATAGTGAGGAATACTACTGCTCTAACTCGGACCATCACTCTATCCCCCGACTAGTTCCTGCGACATTCTCATTTCCTGAAGAGGACAATAGATGAAAAGGGTGAGCTCAACTAGCCCAGTAAAGAATATTATGACTAAGATAATGGAAAATAAATTATCGTTAGTCTTCAGCAATTCAGATAAAATACTATGGACAACAAGTTTTAAATCAATATTTGCAGCGGAAATAACCATTCATTAGAAGAGTTAAGTAGAGAATAAAGTCTACTATCTTCTATGATTTAGAAGTCCATCATCAATATTTTATCCCTGTAACATCAATCAATATACATCTCGAATCAAATATTCATATTTGCACTACGGCCAAAGATATTCATTTGTATCACCAGTTGGTCATGTTCATCTCAACCCCTGTCATCTTTGCACTACGGCCAAAGATATTCATCAGGTAATCATTCATCTTTGCTCTACAGGCCAAAGATATTCAGTTATATCACCATTTAGAACTGAGGATGATAAAAAATAATATAATTAACGAATCCAGTGAGATAAAGGACAAAGATTAAGGATTCACATTTTAATTTATCCAAGTTTAAAAATACTCCATAATAATACTTTGTGGAGCAAAATTCAATAATAGAGCTCAAAACTTGGATACAATCAAATATAAGAACCTTAACAAGCAACTTGGACATATAGAAGAAAATTTAATTTTTCCGTGAATAGTGCCGTATACGTGAATAGTAACCCAAAAGTAAGAATTTCATAATAAAATCCATGACAATATTTTGGTATAATGATATTGAAAAGAATAACATCATTTAAGAAAGAAAATAACATCCCTTACAAATACGAAAGAAATAATATCCCTTACCTTAGCAGAAGTTTGGATACTGCAATAGTGTAGTAGCAGAATACTCTTCTTCTTTCTCTCTCTAAAGCTTCTCTCTGTATAACTCTGTGAATTGGTGGTGAAAAATAATGAAGAATTGAACTTCTATTTATAGAAGAACTGAAAGTGGCCCTTGGCTTTAACGAATGTCCAAAATGACTCCTGGTAATATTGAAGAGACAACTACTATTTGCGAAGAGACAAATAACTCTTGAAAAAACGAAGAGGCAAGTAACTCTTGGAAAAACAAATAGGCAAGTAACTTTTGAAAAAACAAAGAGGCAAGTTACTATTTGAGTTACTATTTACGAAAGTGACGCTTAGATGATGACTTATGGGTCCCAACTTATAAAATGTCACATATCACCATAACTTCCTTCGAGTGTCGGCAACTTCCTTTAATGGTTATGTTACTCATCACACAATTAATCAACGCTTTTTAATCCTTCCAAATTCCCAACCGAAAATGGCCGAAATTCACAAACGGATGATTTTCCATACCAAAATACTGATAAAAACACATCAGCACTAATTCCTTCTTTTATATCCACAAAATAAATATTTTCTTATCATATAAATCAATAATTAATTATTCACAAATAATATTACAGAACTACAATATTGACAACCAGGTCGTTCCCAGAAAAGAGGGGGCCTTCCGATAAGAATTTCTCCTTACTGGCGCGTAATTAAATAACCCCTCCTAGACAGAACTTCCTTAGACATTGTCAATAATGCTATCTAATAATATTATTCAAATAATATGAATTATTGAGTTGATAATGTGAAATACTGTGCAGTGACAATTATTGAATCAATAATACAAAATATCAATGGTAGCAATTATTGAATCAATCATATAAAATAGAAACGTAGCAATTATTGATATAAAATATCAACGTAGCAATTATTGAACCAATAAAATATCATGCAATTATTGAATCAATAATATAAAATATTGAACAGTAATTACTGTAACAATTATTGAGTAACTGACTTCTTACGTAAGAATCAATAATTCGAAATACTGTGCAATACCGTGTGCTACTGTGCAACACCGCGTATTACTGTATTTTAACCACCGGGTATTTCAACAGTACTAACGGTAACAACTACGCCGTTATTTTATAAAAAGGTTATTTCTGTTACTTTTTATATCCGACAATTATTCCGTTGTGGGGCCCACAAGTAGTTGCGCCGTCGTACGAATATTTCCCGACAACAAGAATATTCCACGATCAAACGAATATTCCCCGACAACAAGAATATTTTATAACCACTTACTCATTTTAAAATATTTACACATTTCACCCCTAACTTTTCACATTTATCAAATCAGCACCTTACTATTTTAAAATAATATATAAAGAAAATTAAATCTTTATTCATAGAAGTTGGGGTCTTACAATTATGATTAAGGATATCCAACATATCTAAATACTATAAGAATTTACAGATCCTTCTACCTTTAATTTCATGTTCTTTTCATAAATTTTTGAAAATTTTAATATTATTTTAAACATAACAATTTCTTGTGTTTAAACACGTAATAGTATTTTAAGTCAGTAGTCAAGATTGAGATACTGAAACATTTAGATCTCAAGTTCGATTCTCATTTAAGTGAATTTATTTATTCTCTTATGGGTAGCTTGTTTTTTCTTTATGCGAGACTTGTTTGTGAGTTTCTTTCTACCTCCTTCAATAATTCTTGGTTGATTCTTTATATTATAATATTAATGATGTATTTGATTATGAATTATATTGTGTTCCTCAAAAAGTAGGGCTTTCAAAAGAAAGTAATATATATCACAAATGGAATCTATACCAGAATTAAATAGACAATTTGGTTTGTCAACATTTTTTTTGTCCGACTTTCTACTTTTCCTACATTAAGTCAACTTTTATTATATATCTAGCCAAATTAGAAACTATAATTATTAACATAATTTTACAATTAAATCAAAAATTAATAATATAGTTTTATAAGAAAACAATTATCTTACCTAATATTATTTTGTTACTTTTATTAAAATATATAAACAATAATGCAAAGTTTAAGAAAAATTATGTTACTACTTAGATAATTTAGTTTGATATTATTAAAATAAAAGTATGAATATAATTTTAAGTATAAGTAAGATTTTATTATTACATTGTTAGGAATGGATAAGTTATGCATATTTAAATTTAATAATGTGATTATAATGTATAATTGTTCAATAGTTTTTGTAAAGTTCTTATCTGAGATATATTTGTACAAGGACTTAGAATTAGAACGATCAAGCTTGTTAGGTTGATCCTTTGAGTTGATTCAATGTATATGTAATAGGATTAAATCGATCGCATAATATTGTTAAACGATCATAGAGTTACTCTGTCGTTTTGTAAAGATAACGTTGTTCGCAGAGTAATCTAGATATTCGTAAAGCAGCAGTTGGGTAATAGTAAAGCTGCAAAGAGATAGCGAAGTCTTCAAACTGTTCGTAGAGCTATATCCAAAATCGTAGAACTGCCGAAGTGTTCGCAGAATAAAGAGAAATTCACAGAGTCTGCTCAAGCATCGTAGAGTGATCTTCATAGAAAGCCATTCGTAAAATAGATCGTAGAGCGGATGTTCGTAGAACAAGATCGTAGAGCTTAAGTCATATAGCAGAACATAGAGCTCAGACTCTACGTTCCTCATCACTCTACTATTGACCCAGTTCGTAGAGCATGTCAGAACTGTCATATGACGGACAAATGCAGAGAGTTTCAGAGGAAACATTTCAAGATTTTCTTGTCATCTTTAAATTCAGATAAGAAGATCAGAGAGTGGTTTGTCAAAACCGTTAGATTGAAAATGTGACACCACTCACATGTGGTAGGTGAGACTGTAGTTTGATGTGACTTGCCAGAGCCGAAAGCAACTCTATTACCTACCATATAAGTCAACATCAGAGAACATCCTGAAGCAGAGCATTAAATGCACCAACGGGAACTCTCAAACGACAAGATTTTCATAAGTCTATAAAAGAGTACGAGGATTCAAATCCAAGTACGAATCATGAATTAAAAAAAGGCTGAACCTCTGCCAAAATATTACAATCTCTACTCTACGATTCAGAACTACTCGTTCAAGCTACTAAGTACAAGAAAGAAGTCAAGCATAAATTGCAAGCTTATCAAAACATCAAACCAACTATCATTCAAACAATGATTCGACTGTCTTAGTGACTTTCATTCAAGTCTAAGTAACTTGAAGAGGTCTAAGTGACCTAGTCTAAGTGACTTGAAACGGTCTAAGTGTCCTAGTCTAAGTGACCTTTCTAAGACTAAGTGACTCGAATGAATTTAAGTGATTCAGTTGTAATAGATCTTAGTGATATGGTCTTTATTGCCCCATCCTTAGTGAATTTCCTACTTGTTGAAGTAGAAGAGTGGACTAGGAGTTGTTTGTGCTCTGAATCACTTAAATACCCTGTGTCGTTTATATTATGTTCTTTAATTCTGTTACATTTGTGCAGTGACTAATACACATAGGAACTAAATTTATAACTAAGATTTCATTAAATATTTAAGGGGATTTTTTAAAATAATATTCCGTTGTGCTAAGATTAATTGAACAAATTAATTATTTGGTAACTAATCTTTAAAAAAAAAGTTTTTAAAAATCTATTCAACCCCCTTATAGATCTCTATTATGCCTTTGGAAAATAACAAATGGTATCAGAAAGTTCTCACGAACATTTAAGCTTACACTTTGAGTTGGTCATATAACACACAACAAAACTGGTTCTGAGCTTGGTGGTGGGAATAAGCCACCTCTTCTAAATAAGGAAAAAATTGTTAACTGAAAATTTCATTTGCAGACGTATATGGATGCAATAAAAGAATATCTGTATGATGCAGTTATCAGTGGTCCATACTTTCCAACAAAGCAAGCTCCAACCACTGATGATCCAAATAAGATGGCAGTCAAGCACAAAGTTGAATGGACTGATAATGAAAAAAAACTGGTGCAGCTGGACAAAAGGGCTAGGAATATTTTGTTCATAGCTCGATAAGATGAGTTGTTCAAACTGCAAAACAACTAAAGAAGTTTAGGAAGCCTTGTTGATCTTCTATGAAGGAACAAAAGAAGTCAGAGACAATAACCAGTCTCTTCTGACTCAACAGTATAAAATGCATATTTCCTCATACTCCAGGAGAGAACATAACTGCTACCTATGAAAGATTTAATATTCTGCTCAACTCCATAAAAACTTATGGAAAGGTCTATCTAAATAATGACCTCAACATCAAGTTCATGAGAGCACTTCCCAGCAAATGGGATGCCAAAACCACTGATAATCGTGAATCGAAGAATTTTCATGAGATGATAGTGGAGAAACTTTATGGTAATCTTCTTACCTATGAGCTAGAGCTCAATCAGCGATCAGAAACTACATCAGAAAGTATGAGAAAAGGTAAAGAAATTGCCCTTAAAGTTCAGAAGCAACAATCTCTAAAGCTCATATAAGAGAAGATTCTGATGATGAATATGCTGATGAAGATTATGATGAAAACTTAGCCTTGCTTGCAAGAAGGCTGAAAAGGTTCACGCGGAAGAGCAACAACTGGAAACCAAGAAAGAACTACTAAAACAACGGCAGTAGTAGCAGAGATCAAGAAAAATATCTTTGCTAAAATTACAAGAAGCATGCATTGTCATTACATCGCAAAGTGCACCAAACATATGCGACAAGAGTCAAAGAAAAACAAGAAGAAATCATATATAAAGAAAGAGTTCAAACGCTATAAGAAATATCATAAAAAGAAGAAAACCTTTGTAACTGAGGAATCATAGAACGATTAAGAGAATGATTCAAGCTCTGAGTCTAGTGATGATGAAGCACCTCATAAGAACAATCTATGTCTAATGGCCATTAAAGCAAGTACATAAAAAGTCACTAATTGTAGAGAACTTGACATTAATGAGGTATTTGATTTCAACTCTCTTGATATAGATATTGATGATCTTAGAACTAAATTACAAGATATAATTATGGATTTACATCTATATATGAAATGGTTTAGGGTTCTATCAAATGACTATTCTCTTCTTCAAGAGGAAAAAGAGAAAGCTCTTGTAGAGTTGGAAACAGCTCTAGGAAGTGTTTCCACTTTTGCTAATCTTGAGGCTGAGAATGCAAGCTTGAGAAAGATAACTGAACTAAGTGCATAGAGAGAGTTGACTCGAACATCTAAGATAGATGACCTAGAAAAGACAATCTAAATGTGGAATCATTATTTTGCATCTATGGATACTCAGATCGTAAGTCAGAGATTTGTCTTTGATAGGTCAAAATTAGGATTTGGAGATTCTTCTCCAGTTCTAAGTGTGGCAAATTCAATGGAGACTAACAATAACAATGTCTCTTCTTCTCATAGAGGTATTGTATTTGTGAAATCCAAAGACATTGCCGAGCCTACTATACCAACAGGTCCAATCTCGGTGGATCAGTGTTGTTTCTAAGAATAACAGATCACATATTGGTTTAGTCAAACCAGTAGAATAAACCACAGTCTACGACTATACCTCGAAGGGTTGTAGAGCTAGGTAATACTCATTCTATGAATCAACCAGGTGCTAAACGTAGAGTTGGTTATTACTCTACTTTCAAAATAGTATAACAATATGGAAGCAGAGAGAGGCTCAACCAAAAAAAAGGCATATCTTCCACATATGTTCCAAATAAGAAAATATCCACACACACTCACACATGCATAATATCAAATGATATATATGTCATAAATATGGTCATACAACTGCCATGTGTTATAAAGATTATCTTCCAGCATATAATAGACCCAAGGTCAAGCAGATTTGGGTTTCTAAGAGCACTAACAAGGCAGGACCTAAGCTAGTCTGGGTAACAAAATGAATGATGACTTCATATGCAGGTGTTAAGCTCCACTGAATCCATCTGGTATCTTAATAGTGGATGCTCAAGAAAAATGACTGGCAACAAGGCTCTTAATTATGTCAAGCTTCAAAAAGAAAGTTGGACCAACTGTTGTCTTTGGAGACAACAACTCTAGGAAAACCAGAGGTTACGGTAGTATAGGAAATGGAGAAGTATCACTCAGTAAGGCCGCCTATGTTGATGGGTTGAACCACAATCTGTAGAGCATCAGTTAATTGTGTGATAAAGGACATCAAGTCATTTTCCTCAACAACCAGTGTCAAGTTTGAGACCTGGAAACTAACTCATTAAGGTTTACTGGATTAAGAGAAAGAAATGTATATGTGGTTAATCTCTCTAAGCTCAGTTCTACTGAAATAGCTTACTTCTTTGCCAAAGCATCAGAAGATGTAAGCTGGTTATGGCATAAAAGATAATCTCATCTTAACTTTAAGAGCATGTCAAAACTTGTATCCAAAGATCTATTCAAAGGTTTGCTTAAGCTGAGTTTTTTCAAAGAAAGACCATGCAAGGTCTGTCATCTTGGAAAGCAAACAAAAAGGTCATTCATAAGCAAAATAGTAATTTTAAATGAGAAGCCCCTGCGGTTGCTGCACATGGATATATTTGGGCCAACACCAACTGGTAGTCTAGGATGCAATAGATACTCACTAGTAGTAGTGGATGACTACACCAGGTTCGCATGTGTATTATTTTTTAGCTCTAACGATGAGACCAACACTCAATTGATCAAAGTCTTCCAGCTAGTCATAAATGAGAAGGGTGAGAAGTTCAAGGTAATAATAAGTGATCATGGCAGAGAGTTTGATTATTCTGAGATGGATCAGTTTTGTGGAGATAATGGAATTCAACATTACGTCTCAGTTCTAAGAACTCCACAACAAATTGGAGTAGTTGAGAGGAAAAATAGAACATTAATAGAAACAGGAAGAACTCTACTTGCAGCAGCTCATCTCCCTGAATATTTTTGGTGTAAGACCCCGAATTTTATGAAATAAAAGTATTCAATTTTCTTTATAATTATTATTATAATCAGTAAATGGTTAAATTGATAAAAATGTTATAGTTAAGGGTGATATGTGTAAATTGTAAGTATGTTGGGAAATATACGTCCTGTCGGAGAATATTCGTTTTATCGGGAATATTAGGTAAAAGTATGACGACACCGAAATAGCCAATCATTGGTGGGCCACATAACAAAATATTTGTGGATACAGAAAATGACATAAATAACCTTTTTAATAAAAAAATTGTCAATGGTACTATCACTTTCAACTGTTTAAATACCCGGTGATAAAATTACAGTAGCACGCAGTATTCTATAGTGGCACACGACATTTCACAGTATCATACGATATTGCACAGTACTTCATATTATTGATTCAATAATTATTACAGTAACAACTGCATAATATTTTATATTATTGAACTCAATAATTGCCACAATAGTAAATGCATAGTATTTCATATTATTATATCAATAATTGACATGCACAGTAACTCATATTTTCTGATATAATATTATTAGGCCAGTAAACATTATTGACAATGTCTAGAAAATTTTGTCAAGAAAAGAGGTTATTTAATTGCGCGTCATTTATATGGAAGACCCCCCCCCTCTTTCCTAGGAACAATCTGGTTATCAATATTGTAAGTCTATAATAATTATACTTAAAAAGAAATTTGTGAGCACCAATCCACTGTAGCAAGCACATGGATTTAGGGATATCACAATAATTGTCACAACATCTCATATTATTGAATCAATATTTGGCATCGTAGCAAGGGTAGTAATGGAAAACAGTAATATCCGTGATATTAATACATTAAGTCAATAATGTAAAAGACGGATAAAATAATAATAATTGAATAATCTTTTTGATAATGGATTAATCTTTTTGAATAAATAATGATAATGAAGTAATCTTTTTGATAATGAATTAATCTTTTTGAATAAATAATGATAATGGAATAATCTTTTTGATAATGGGTTAATCTTTTTGAATAATTAATGATAATGAAATAATTTTTTTGATAATGGATTTATCTCTTTGAATAAATATTGATAATGGATTATTCGTTTTGAATAAAGTAAAGATAATGGATGAAAATGGATAATCATTATGTTTAAAGATAATGATAATGGATGAATAATATATTTATAAAATGTGGGATATTTTGGCCATAAATAGGAAGGCTTAACATAAGAAAATTCATAACTTCCTTGCTTATACTTCCTTCCACTCTCTAAAAAATTTCTTCGTATAAGTTCTCTCTAAGTGTGCTAGGCTATCTTGAGTCTGCTCAAGCATCGTAGAGTGCTCTTCATAGAAAGCCATTCGTAAATAAGGTCGTAGAGAGGATGTTCGTAGAATAAAATCGTAGAGCTCAGACTTTACGTTCCTAATCACTCTACTATTGAACTAGTTCGTAGAGCATGTCAGGACTGTCATATGATTGACAAATGCAGAGAGTTTTAGAGCGAAGATTTTAAGATGTTTCTCACCATCTTCAAATACAGATAAAAAGATCAGAGAATGGTTTGTCTAAACCACTAGATTTAAGATGTAACAACACTCATATGTGTTAAGTGAGACTGCAGTCTGATGTGACTTGCCAGCGTCGAAATCAACTATAGTACCTACCCTATAAGTTAACATCATAGAACATCCTAGAGCAGAGCATGCATTAAATGCACTAACGAAAACTCTCCAACGGCTTGATTTTCAGAAGTTTATAAAAGAATACGAGGATTCAAATTCAAGTACGAATCACGAATTCAAAAAAGGTTGAACCTCAGCCAAAATATTTCAAGCTCTACTCTACGATTCAGAACTGTGATTTCGTGTATGTGCACACCTAGAGGGGGGGTGAATAGGTGTCTAAGCTAGAAACGATCATCAATGTCAAATTTTAATTTTTGCACTTACAGGTTTAAAGCAGACACCTTTATGTATAATGCAAACAGGTAACACGAGGTGTCTGGATTAGCTTAATACGAGATCCAGCATAACAACGATATGCAGAATACTTTAAATACAGAATGAAATACTTGAATTAACAAAGCACACACATTAACAAACCATAAACACCAAGATTTTTACGTGGTTCTACCCTTAACCTCTAACGGCTTAATCGAAGTCCAATACCAACCGATATTGAAAACTCTTTTTATTAAATAAACTTTTCAATAAACAATACAAAAACTTCCCTGTTCAAAGTAAGCTTTCCACTGATGGACATCACTGCCCATTTGCACCTCTGCAACCTTTCTCACCATTGAGACTTTTGCACCACTGCAACCTTGAAATCTCTCTTTGAACAAATTTATCCACTACTGGATCAGTCAAGCTACACAATGCTTGAACTCGGAATACAGGGATTTTGATTACAATGAATTCTTATTTTCCAGCTAACAAAGAATTAATAAAAGAATAAAACTTGCTGAAAAATACACTTTGATAGATCTCTTTGGAAGTATATAATTATCAGAATTATATTTGCTTCAAGTTTTTCCTTCAATGATATATGCTTCCTTGTGTACCTGTTTAGCCGAGATGAATATATATATATATATATATATATATATATATATATATATATGTATCATTGAAGGATATAACATAGTTGTTAGCATGAAACATTTTAAACCATTATGAAATACCCATGATTCTGGTAAGCTGATTTATCCAACGGGAATGACATAAGCTCCTCAACAACTAGCTATTTAAAATATAAAGTAACCAAAACAAACTAAATAACTTAATTAATTTTAGGAGAGAATAAGTCAGAGATAAGATTTGAAATATTCCAACTTAACAGTTTGCATGACTTATAATAAACTCCTTAATAGACTCCTATTTAAATAAGATAGTATATCTTTAGCAGAATACATACATTAAGGAGACCTTCAGCAATAACACTTCTTTTAGAACAATTAAGCCAATTTGGACCAACTAAGAAATCATCATAGAATAAATTAAAAAATCCCAACTAATTTAAATTAAATAAGACCTTTACACAAACACAATATTGTCATTATTAAAAACACAAAAGTTATAAACCAACACGAACTACTCGCTCAAGCTGCTAAGTACCAGAAAAAAGTCAAACATAAATTGCAAGCCTAGCAGCACATCAAACCAACTATCATTCAAACAGTGATTCGATTGTCATAGTGACTTTCAACCAAGTCTAAGTAACTTGAAGAGGTCTGAGTGACCTAGTCTAAGTGACTTGAAGAGGTTTAAGTGACCTTTCCGAGACTAAGTGACTCGAAATAATCTAAGTGATTCAGTTGTAATAGATCTTAGTGATATGGTTTTAGTGACCCCATTCTTAGTGGATTTCCTACTTGTTAAAGTAGAAGAGTGGACTACAAGTTGTTTGTGCTCCGAACCAGTTAAATATCTTGTGTCGTTTATATTATGTTCTTATATTACATTATATCTATTATATTTTTGCAGTGACTAATATCCACAGAAACTAAATTTAGAACTGATATTTCATTAAATTTTTAAAGGGAGTTTTCAAAATAATATTCGACTATGCTAAGATTAATTGAACAAATTAATTATCTAGTAACTGTAATGACCCGATTAAATTGTGTAATAGGGTATATAAATATTTATTTATAAAATGAAGTTTTTATGGATAATATATATGTGTTCTGTGATTAAAGGTCGAATTGTGGCCTAGTTTATGTGTGCGCAGATGAATATATGTGTTGTCGATTCGTGGTAGGAAAATAAAAATTTTCCTAGAAAATACGTAAAAATATTATTCATGCTAAAAACGCTTTTACATTTTTTCGATTTTTCGAATGACGCCATAGCGTTTATTCAGGGGTTAGAGACGTAATCTCTAGTAAACTTGCGAAAGGAAAAAATTCAATTTTGGAATAATCGAATGAGTTAGGAAAAACCTTAGGGTTAAAACCTAATACAAGAATAATTCTAGAATAATACGAGTATAATACAAAATATTATATGGGTACAATACAAAATATTATACGGGTATAATACGAGAATAATACGAAGATAATATGAAAATTATACGGTAGGAATACGAAAAAGTCAAAGTCAACCTTTTTGGCTGACTAATTAGTTGAAGAAACCAAACTAGGGAAAGAAAACCTAGTTAAGCTAACTAAATGTTAACTCAATCCAATGAAGAATAATCGACCAATCGTAGCGAATGATGATGCAGACGATGATGTCACGTTGGACGATGATGCAAGCGATGATGTCATGGATTGTTATGAAAAGACTATTTTGCCCTAACTTTTGCTAACCTATAAATTGGAGCTCATTTCCTTCATAATCCTTACCAATTCACCTAAACTAAGAGAAGAAACTCTTGCAATATTGAGAGAGAGAGAGAGAAGCTCGGATTAAGAGGAGAAAATAAGAAGAGGATTAGCAAGCTAATCATCCAACAAGCCATCTTAAGTAAAGAAGAAGAGCACCAAGTAAGGCACCCGTGAACTTTTAATTCTTAAAACATATCTAAGCTATGTTTAATAGTGATTATATGTTTAATCATGTTTATATGTATAAAAATGAAAGTAAGAAGAAAACTTGAACTATAACCTTAAAAACAACTTTTAAGCTTTATAGGTATATATTTCTTGTTTATTGTGGTTGTATGGTTGAGGATCATGAAGTATCCGGAAGTAATAAGGTGGAATATGGTGGAGAATAGGTGTTTAAATCATGTTATAATGGGCAAAAATGAACGAAAATGAATTAAAACCAAAGCGTAAAGAATGGATCAAGAAATTTGTTCATAATTGAATTTTTTGAACTAGTATATCCTACGAATGATAAATGTTTTTATGTTTTGGGAAAAAAGGTTGATACTCATAAGAGTTACGTAAACGACCCAATTGGAATGAAGTTAAAATGTTTTAAAGAAAATTCATGGTGAATTTTCTAGTAAAAAAGGTTAAAAAATGAAAACCTAAGTCTCGAGGGAATTTCGGGCTAAGTTTGCGGGTAATTAACGCTTCAGAAAGTTTTGATTTTCTAGGGGTTTCTTAGTTCGTAGTCTAAGAGAGTCTTAGGCTCAAGAACGAGCTCAATCCGACTTCGGAATGAATGTGTTACGTGAATTTGAAGATTTAGCGTTGAAAACGTTACTTAACGAAGAAAAACAGTCTAGCATGGGACTTTTGAGCCAATATTTTAGCTTGTTAAAAGAACAGAAATGTTAATCGGTCCAGGGGAATGTTTTAGAGAATGTTACGAGCTTGAATATGACTCAAGAACCTGTGACACCCCAAAATTTGATATCTTAATTTTCACAGAATTTGGTGTTCACTATTCAAATATCATACAACTATCTACCCATAATAATAGAAATTCATTTATTAGATAAATAATTCATCATCTTACATCATTTGAAATAATAATACATAATAAATCCCAGGTTATACTTAACCTTAATCTCTGTTGCGGAAACGTAAATAAATAAGTCTTATACATCACACATTAGTCTTGAACTTTAACATATCATAATCATCACAAGTCCTCATCACTTGCCTTTGCTACTAGAAGGCTCTTCACATTGTTCGTTCTTAGCTGCATTGTTATTATGCAAGAGTAAGCACGAATGCCCGCAAGTATAAAAATATGACAATAATAACATGCGAGTGAATTTAAAGACATCTGAATAACAAAAAGCTCAATTTTTGAATCAAGAATAATTAATCGAGAATCAAATTACTTCTGAGGGTCATAAGTTCTTGAACTAAGTCTTAGGTTGTCAAGTATATTAACCTTTAACAGTCATAAGACTATAGACTTTACTTCTCGTACTTAGGGAGATCAGCCCTTCGTACCGATACTATGCACACTACCTCAACGCTTAAAGCATCATCAATTCCCCTTTAATAGGGTTGTTCATCTCAGTTTGACATCAGAGTCCGCACCAAATAAAGTTTGGTTTGGATAACTCAATAGTAGTTCTGGAATTTAGAACGCTCATCAACTATGGACTAGACGAATCATTAAGGGTTCACTAGTCTTAAAGGTTTCAACAAAATAAGATATTCAATTTGAATAATAACTTCTCAAGGGTATACAATCGAATAAGTATTGCATACTGAAATGATACTTTTAAAAGAATCATAACATCTCATATGAAATTCTGAACTTGAGTAATCAAGAATAAATACTTCGATATAGAATTTAAATCTATAATTTGCTCAAATGTAAAGATTTGAGTTTAGGAAACTTGCTCAATTTAAAAGTAAGGTTTAGAAACTTGCCTCGTGCACAAGCTACAATTATACTCACTTCTTTAATTACTCTTACCTATCAACACATTCACAATATTAATTAATCACAGGTTCGATATGTTTATCGGTTCACAACTGTGTTCTTCGAACTCATTATTAGGTTTTTCAAATAATGGTTTACGTTGATTAATTAACTTATTAATTAATCACATAACTTAAATTATTAACTTGTGTTATCATCTTATCACATACATAGCATGTCTTCGCGTTTATTAGACTCAAAACATTTTTCTCAAAATTCAACACTTAGCAAATTTTTCAAAAATTTCAGACGGGCGGGGCCGCGCGACTTTTACCCTTGGACCCGGCGCGGCCGCGCGACTACGGAATTCTAGAATTTTCAGTTGGCAAAACACACAGAAATTCGGCCACTTTCTCATATTTTACACCATTACTCTGATTTATAGTGTTACCCATGAAGTACAAACTTCACAGGGACATTATATATCACTTCTAACATACTCTTAGCATTTTAACACTTAAAATTATACAAATTAACACCATCAATGTCACTGTTCTTCATAACTTTTGTCAAGTTTGAAGAAAATATAAAATCTCTCCTTACGGATTCATTATAACACCAAATCCGTTCATTCCAATCTTATTTCCTTTGTTTTAACATATACAATCATAACCATGTGTCAATTTAATATAAACATATAATTACAACATTTATTTCACCCATATGGGTTATTCCCCATATTCAATACTCTGTACATCGTAAAATCCAATTCTTAACCAAAATTTCTTGGTGTGATTAGTGTAAATCATGGATACATGATCTAACACATAATACTAACATATACGGTTACATATATGATAACCTCATACTTTAATTTTCCAAAATGATTCTTAACAGAGAGTTTTTACAAAGACGTATAAAAACTCTATAACTTTTTCAAAAACCCAATTAAGGCCAAATTAAATAAAATTGATCATTTTAAATCATTCATACCAATTATAAAACACGTTATAATCACACACCCATATAGATAAAGCCATATCATAACTTAATTATGAAACTAGTTTTTCACAGAAAACTTAAAGTACGTAAATGAAAACTTTGGAGAAAATTTAGATTTTGAAAATTAAAGAAGGAATTACCCATAGTAGTGAAGATGATATAATCAAAGATAATTCAATGATCTCTCCAATTTATTTTCCTCTCAATTTTTTCCTCTCTTCTCTCTAAACTTCTTTGAACTTTTCTAACTTTTTCTTTCTCTGATAATGACTTAGGATAACAAGTATACGTATTATATAATGTTATCGTTGTATAATAAACGGACTAACTTCTCTTAAGGCCTTGTTTGGCTTTCTCCTAACTCTTCTTTTCTATTTATTTTAATTAACTAATTTACTATATAGTTAATTGTCACACTATTAATTAACCAATTAATTTTATTTAAATCCATTCAAATAAAATATAACAACTTTACATTAATTCACATTGTCACATAATTATTATTTTTATTTATTAATTATATCAATTCATTAATTCTTTTAATTAATTATTAAATTAATTAAAGTAACATTATGCCCATTTAATTAATGCATTTAATCAAATAAACTCAATTAATTAAATACTTTGAACTATTAAATTACTACACATTAATTTAATTAATGTAACACATATAATTAAATTAATCTACCAAAAATTCATGAATTAATTATTTAACTCAATAATTAAATCATTAAAAATATTTATTTATTTCAATAAATATTCAAATAACTTTACAAAATTCTCGTTCGTCACAAGAACGGACTCATTCCAATAACGTAGGGTTAAATTATGACGTTGCAAAGTGGGTACGTCGATAATGAAAAACTACCTGATTTCGCTTCGGGTGCAGTAGGTTTTTTACTAATGCAAACATGCAAAGCAGACATGTTAGACTTTCTGATTTGTGGAGACGTCAGGTACAGTATGTTTGGTCTAAAGCAGACGGGTCATGTTGTCTGCTTTATACCTGCAGCGTAAAATATAAAATAAAGCTCACCCAACTCACCCCTCTTTAGGGTTAAATGAATATCTTTGGCCCGTAGTGCAAAGAAGGATATTTGATTCGAGATGTATATTGATTGATGTTACAGGGATAAAATATTGATGATGGACTTTTTAAATCAAAGAAGATAGTAGACATCATTCTCTTCTTAACTCTTCTAATGAATTATTATTTCCGCTGCGAATATTGATCTAAAACTTGTTATCCATAATATTTTATCTGATTTATTGAAGGCTAACGATAATTTATTTTTCATTATCTTAGTCATAATATTATTTACTGGGCTAGTTGAGCTCACCATTTTCTTCCATTGTTCTCTTCAGGAAATGAGAATGTCGCGGGTATTAGTCGGGGAATGGAGTGATGGTCCGAGTTAGAGCTGTAGAAGTCCTCACTATTTATTTTATTTAAAATAGTGTGATAATAAATGTAATGAGGACTTAGTTTGAATATTAATATTTTCTACCTGTCTGTATTGACACTCACAGTTGTGTGGTCGTATTTTGCACGATCATGTGATATGAAAGATTGTATTTGAATTTTATTGAGTGTATTTGGCGACTCAAAATGGGTGGAGTATTGAACCTATTTTGGGGGCGTCACAGTGAGCCTAAGATCCTTATCGTGTATATATATATATAGTCCCCTTCAGTTGAGGGATCCCTCAAATAGTGTATTTGAGGGATGGGTCAACAACCGTTGGATCTGTTTGTAGAACCGTTGATGTGGATGAGATTGTTTTACATCTTTTAACCGTTTTTCACAATCTTGACCCACCATAAACAGATCCAACGGTTCCACAAACAGATCCAACGGTTGTTGACCCATCCCTCAAATAACACAATTTGAGGGATCCCTCAGCTAACACTATTTGAGGGATCCCTCAACTGAAGGGGATTGTATATATATATATATATATATATATATATATATATATATATATATATATAATTTTTCACAAACTATGAGACTATTAATCAGATTTTGAAGTTGTTAGTCAACTGATTAGCTACTTTTATAGATAAATTATAAATTACAATATTATATATTCGAAATATTATATTGTGGTTCTGGTCATCTTCCTTGAAAACAATTGAGAGGAGTCACTCAAAGCAAGAAAATGAATTAAGTTATTCTCATTTACAAAAAATTGATACCAAGGTATGATTAAGTCAGTAAGACAAATGAGTGCAATATTAATTAATTAATCATCAAACTTATTTAATATTATTTTATCTTATAGTAATATTGTTAATTTATTAAAGGTGAAAAGACATTAGGAAGCAAATGAATTAATATCATCTCATAACAAAGATCAAGTTTAACTTAACATTAACATATTTCAGATTCCAGGGTTTGGCCCGCACCCCGCACTCCCTAGATCCGCCTGTGATTAGCCAATGCAGTGTTCACAAATTTTGTTAGGCCATTTAATTTTTATTTAATTTTATTTTTTTTGGACATCACTAGATCAAAAATTAAATAGTAAGCAGCAAAAAGGAGGCAAAGAAAATATTAGGTAGGGAATTTTAACATAATCTTGAAAAAATAATATCTAATCCATATTCCATAGATATAAGACAAATACTTGTTGACGGAAAAATAGTTATAAGTATTAGCTTTGTCATATTTTAATTGATGTTCATATATTATTGCATATATATTATATTATTATGCATAATGCTGATAGTACATTTATTTCTTAGTGAACTAATTGGTCTTTTTTAGAAATTGTTGTGTTTTGCTTGGGATTCATATATTTATTCAACTCCAAAATCAATTTCGGCCTACACCATTAATTTGGTGAGGCATATATATATATTTGTATAAATGATTTTGGATGATTTTTTTTATATTTTTTGTGGGGATACGCAGTACAAAATATGGAGGTGGAGCTAGCATAGAAAATTATTTAGTATAATAATATGTAGCGAATTTGGAGAACAAGTCCCCTGTGTAGTAGTATAATAACGTCCGTGACTAGATTCGATGACATGGTTGAAACAAAGATCTAGCTACCTAGCCTCCCTCTATACATATTACTTTGATCCAAGCCTGGGACAAAGTTTGGTACAATGATTTATTTTATGTTAGACGAGATTTAGTAGTGGAACTCAAGTTTATTTAAAAATAAAGCAATTGTAGTACTCCATTAGGAAGAAAATGGTTGGAGGAGAGGACAGCATGTTTGCATGGGGAAGAGGCGAAAGAGTGGAGTGAGTGGTGATCTCTGTACTGCAAGTCTCTAACTCTAACTCTAACAGAAGAAGTGAGAGATAACTGAGCCTTGAAAATTAATGTCCAATATAATATTCTCTCTCTTCTCTCTTTCTCTTTATATATATATAAATAATAATTTCTTAACATGTGTCTTTAGATCACATACTAATCACACAGTTTAAAAAAATATTCTCTTGAATTATGTGTATATTTTCTTGAATTTAATGCAAATGCAGAAATCAAATGAATATGTACACAGTTCAAGAGAATATTCTCTTGAACTGTGTGCTTTGCATGTGTTCTAAGGGCACATATTAAGAGGACCCATATAAATATGTGCATATATTATCTCTAAATATTATATATATATATATATATATATATATATATATATATATATATATATATATAGGTCCTCTTAACATGTGCCCTTAGGACACATACTAAACACACAATTCAAAATAATATTTACTTAAACTGTATGCATATTCTTTTAATTTTTATATTTGTATCAAATTTAAAGAAATATAAACACAATTCAAAAAAAATATTCTTTGAACTGTGTGCGGACAAATGCTAAAAATTCCTATATATATATTTTGAGAGTTTTGGATGAAGAAAATGTAATGGTACAAGTTACGAGTCAGGAGACATAGCAGCTCTTTATACAGTAGAGAGCGCGGGTCTCCCGGGAGGGAAATATATATAGTAGTAGGTCCCCAACACTCCCTCCGACTCTTATACATTCGCTTCATCTCTTCATCTCCCTTTTATACTGTACTTTACTTGTATGCTAGTAATTCATTAGGGAGTAAACACATAATTATTTTATTATTTTTGATGCAACTTATTTAATTTATAAATAATTAAAATTTATATATTTTTTAAATTTTTAAATATTATTACTACGAACCTTAGTATTTGAATAAATTTTAAGGAGAGTGGTTAGGATGATACGTTCACTTCATGTCTAGTATAGTGCTGACACGCAGACGAATAGATCAGTACCATTTTATATTAACCGGATCCATTTTTAAATGTCTGTTTAGCGTAGACGGGTGCAATACTTTTTTAACTGAAACATTGAAATAATATTTAGTTATAAAAGTGGTTATAAAAAATAAAATGCAAATTTTACGAAAGTGTGTGATGTTAGAGAAGTATTTTTCAGCTAAAACCTAAACATGTGTTCAGTTCACTGAAAATACTTTTGAGGGCTGCCAAATAAAAGTTGTCCTTATTGTAAAATACACACATTATTAAAATATGGAATATATAATGAGAAAATATGAGGAAGTAAATCAGTGTCTGTATACACGTGGTTTTTCTGAAAATGGGGTTAAATCACAAACAGTGAAGAAAAGAAAAGGTACAACGAGTCCTATTATTATTATTTCTTAATTATTTATTATTTATAATTAAGCCTGTCATTGACAGTAGCATTTTCCACTGTTTACCGTTGAAATTTCGTACCCCACAGCAGCCTCTGCCCTTTGCAGAGATACATCAGTTCCATGACACCACTCCCTATCACTCACTGCAATAAACCCATGATGCATGTTTATATATATATATATATATATATATATGAATCCTCTTAACATGTGCCTTAAGGACACATGCTAAGCACATATTTTAAGAGAATATTCTCTTAAAATGTGTGCATATTTCTTTGATTTTTGTATTTACACCAAATCTAAATGAATATGCACACAATTCAAAAGAATAATTTTTTAAATTATGTACTTAATATACGCCCTAAAAGCACATATTAAAAAATTCCTATTTGTATATATATTTCTTTTTTTCCCCGTGAATAAAGGCGATAGGCTTAGTTACCCTAGCAATTGACCTCTTTTGTTTTATTTTTTATTGCATAACATCACATATTTTAATTTATTATTAATAAAAATTTAAATTAATTGCGATACATGAAGAATCATTTAATTTTTTTTTCCAAGTTCCTCTTTAGGGCCTAATCATGTAATTTATAATTTGTTGGACATTGTTCAATAAATTATAAATTATTTTTTTTAATGGATAAAGACGGTGAAAATATTGTTATTTTTAAACAATAAAAACTATTATACATCAAATTCTCGAGATAAATTAATCATTCTCAAAAGAACACTTGAACATTACCCCCACCGAATAAAAATTAGGTTTAAGAAATTTTGATGAGTGCTCAAAATTGACTAAAATACAAAACTATTTATTCTCAGTGTCGTGTTCTTGATACGTCTTTTGTTTCTTAGTTTGACAAATAGCCAAACTCTTATTTAAAGGTTTAATTATTAATACAAAAATTTACAATATAAAAAATAATCACTAGTGTAAAAATGACTCAAAAGACATAATCTTGAACAATAAAATATAGCTTGAGAAATGATTTTGGCTAATACTTGAACGCATGGACGTAAATGTCACAATTAATCGAATTAAGGGGACAATTTTATATTTTGGATCCTCAAAATATATTAGTTGAACACGGTTATATAATATCATTACTCAATTTTAACCTTGCAGTAGAAATAATGTTACTATCACATAAATTCTTTTACATAACTTTACATACACACATACATATTGCGGGTCCCGCATGTCAGGCAAGGACCCACAGTATGTATGTGTGTGTATGTGAGAGTTATGTAATAGAATGTATGTGATAGTAGCATTCAGGGGCGGAGCCAGTGGTTGGCTATAAGGGCTGTAGCCCGGCCCAAATTTTTTTTTTTACTAGATGTACTATAGAATTATGTAGTCCAAAGTAAATAAGTTGGAATAGCCTTGGTCAGTCCAACCCAAATATACAATTTTGACATTATAATATCTTTGGTTCGTCCAATCAAAATATAAAATTTTGACATTATAATATTTTTAACCCACCCCAACTTTTATTTCTGGCTCCGCCCCTGATAGCATTGCTCTTGCAGTAGAGGGTAGACATTCAAAATTGGAACGCATTTATCAACTAATTTCAAAATTATTACTCATTAGCTCTTTTATTTCCTTCATCTCCCAAGATAATTAATTATATCTCACTAATAATTCTTTCCCTATTTCTTTCCTCACTAATCATACCCCTTATCTTGTGCGTCCAATCAATCGATTGATTAAGAATGTAACTAGCTAGAAACTGTGGTAATTAAGGATGAGCATGAAGACTAGCTACGTAGAGTTTTTTCTTTTTGCCTAACTTATTTGAATTCAACTTTGACGGTTGTGTATAATCTTTTTTCAATTCCCGTGCTAATTGAGGAATTTTGTTAATCCCATGTTTTTCTTTATCTCATGCACTTTAGTTAAAAAGATATTGAGGGAAATTTTAAGACTTGTGAAATTTTGTATGTGCACACGCAAAGGCGCGGTCCTAAGAATTTGGAGGTTCTGTACGGAAAAAAAATAGGGGTTTTCTCGTATATAAAAATACTAATTTTTTTATCAACACCAATAAATAAAGCACAATTTACATCAAAATTCATCATTAATTAAAATAATAAATGCCAACGTCGAGTAACAAAATTATCAATTATAAAGAAAATATAGCTAAAACTTCAATAAACTATCAATTAAAAAGAAAAGATAGCTAAAACTTAAATGGACAATAAACTTCACACGATCGCTAGCATCATTCTTACAGTTTTTATTGCAAAATCATCAATCAAACTTCCATAATCAATTTTCTACATATACACAAAAAACAATTCGGGGCCCTCCGAATTTGGGAGCCCTTTGCGGTCGCCCCTTCTGCACTCCCTCAGGGTCGGCCCTGCACAAAGGACCGGGGATGATTAGGTGTGTGCCTGTGTGTCAATGAATTATGTCAAATTTAAAATTTTTCTCTTTAAGATAGGTAAAACTTAGTTGTTTGTTTTATACCATGTCTCCTTTTAGTTGTTTACCTTGAGTTATTCGTCTAATTCTTCCTGTGGTGCTTTAGATTAACGTAAATCATGCATGCAATGATATTTTGAGATTTTTTAATGCAAAAAACAAGCAGAATTTAGGATTAAATAAACTGAAAAAGTAAAGCAACAATCAATTACATATGCACAACAAGATTTATACTTGGTTCAGTCCCTTAGTCATCTATTCTATGTGTCTATATCCAAGGTCAAGTATCAATTGATACCTAACAGATTTCCTTTAATATTAATAAAACAATTATAATTCTATCAACTCCCTATACAATAGAATTCAGAAAACTTTATGAGAACACAGCTCTTTTGAGGAAACCTCTCCCTTGAGTACCACTACTCGGATGTCTTTGTCCCCTTGAACTCTTTATGTACAATATTAAAGGAAATTCATTGCTTCACTTCGAAGCCCCTTTTACAATATATGAAATTTTAGAATACAGTTGAACTCTATAGATATTTAGCATGAATAATTTAAGAACAAGGTAATAAGAATTTTTTAGATTTTTTTCCTGAGAATATCAATTGTTGTATAGATGATAGAGTTCTTGATGTTAGCAACATAGCCGTGTATATATATATATAGAACAGTGATGTCCAACGGCTAGTAAAAAATATGACTATTGAAGTAAATCAAGTTCTTGAATGATATGAAAACATTTTATCAATTTGGATATCAGTAACAAAAAATAACCACATGGATAAAATCTTTGAGAATATAAAATCTATTTTGAGAAATAGTAGGAAGCATAATAAATTTGTTATTAACAAAATATTTGGAGGAAAATTGAACAATATATTTTTAGGAACAAGCTTTAATTTGGTTAATTACTCCATAATAAGAGTTCTATTATGATAAGATTAGTAGCTGGTGAGAGAATCAGGATTCTTTTAAAAGATTTCTAGCAAAGATAAAATTAATTGAGAATCTTTTTGCCTTGTAATTAATTGTTAAGGGTAGAAATTAGTCTTGCAATGATTTTCCTAAAAACCTAATCAAGTAGGATTTTGTTGTCTTCAAAATTTTTAGTTGAACCTCCCACAATTTCATCAATAATCCAATAACTTTATAATAACAATCCTCGAGTATTTTTCAACCCAATCTCTTAATCTGTAACAATATACTTCATCCGTCCCAAAATAACTGTTTAGTTTTGACTTTTTAAAGTCAAATTGACTATTTTTTAAAACTATTTTTTATACCATTTTTGTCAGAATATAGGTGCAGGGGTTATAATAAAAAAAAGTATATACAATTTACTATTAATACCAATTTTTATAATGTTAAAAATATATTTATACATGCTTAATTATTAATTTTAAAAATAGCCAATTGGACTAAAAAAAAGTCAAAACTGAACAACTATTTTGAGCCGGAGGGAGTATAAGATAGTATAAAAATTTAAGTTTTCATTATTATTAAAACCAAAAACATATAAACCAACTTATGTGTCAAAAAAATAGCTTTGAATGCAAGAAATGTGACATTGACAACGTTTAAAAAACAAATTAAAACATATAATATTCATGTTAGTCAAAAACTTTATTAAAGTACGTAATGATGGTAAACATGGGTTTAACAGTGTTGATTGATTCATAATTAATATGTACTCAATTAATTAGCTGGTCGCCTGTTGCGGGACTCTACTAATTTCTCAAATATTATATACTTTACTTGTCATAATTAATTTTTTAATTATTAAATTGACCAATTTCAAGATTAATAATTAAATAAATATATTACAAATTTTAAAATTAAATAAGTTGACTTTAATAGTATATTTAATATACTTTCTTATGATAATAATTTGTTGCCTATATCTAATAAAGTTTAGAATAAATTTTGATTTCAAATATAATCAATTTGACCACAAAAACTCAATCAAGACAAACAAAGATGGACAAAATTAGATATACATTTCTATTTTATGACTATAAAGTGATATGATCGACGTTTCTAATTTGCCATTACTTTTTAACTGACATTTTTAATATCACATCACCACAGCTGAATTACTAACTAATACTAAGACTATATTCGAGAATATAAAATTATTCCTTAAAAGTCGTCGTTTTACAAATGTATCTCTAATTTTGGAACAGATGGAATATATCACAAATTCACTATAATATAATTTATCTTTCAAAAAATAAAATCAATATTGTTAAAAGTTCTTAACAATTCAACATTTCATATAAAAGAAAATGTCATATTTAGTAAATAGTAAGAAAGTGTCGAATTGTTCTCATGTTTTTTAAAGTAATAATGTAACTCAAAAATATGATAAAATTTGATTTCATTTTGTAATATATATCTAAAAAATGCATATATTTTGAAATTTATGAGGAAAACTATAAATTTCCTTAGTTTTTCTTTCTTTTTCTTAATTTTAAAAGCTCACAAACAGGGTGTATATATCAAATGAAATATTACTCCTATCATTTATGAATTCTGGAATGGAGGGAGTATAAGACATTTATTTATAAAATCAAAGATGTGACAAGTTCCATCCTAATTTACTTTTCACAGTTCCCTTTATATACATTAAAAATTTAGAAACTCTGTAATACATATTTATTGGAAATATTTTTAAAGAATTTGATAAAATTTGAAAATTTTAAGTCGTTCTCTCTCAATATTACTTCAAGTGAGTCCAAAAACTATCCACTATTAGAATATTTTATTTATTATTTGGACAGAAATTATATAAAACTACAAAATCAATTCGGATGAATTTACACTCACAAGCTGATCTCAAATTGAATTTCGCTCGAGGATGCAGAAAATTGGAGGGCAGTTGTGACTTTATATCTTCACCATTTAATTTAGAAAAAGAGATAAGATTTTTATATGGAGTACATAATGAACAGTGCAGTCTTAATAACCGTCCTTCTGCTTCTGCAGGTGGAGTTGGAATTTAATTGTTTCTTAAAGACGACGTTAGTTAGTTCATAGTTGATTCATTAGTAACATCCTTTTTTTTTCCTGATTGAATTGAAATATGCTTTATGTTTAATTTACCTAAAAATATAAAAGCTCAGTAACTGCTCAACGAACTCACACGCACACACACACACACACACACACACACACACACACACACACACACACACACACACACACACACATATATATATATATATATATATATATATATAGGGTCAGTCTCTCCAGCGAACCATAAAGAGCGAACTAAAAATAAACTGGCTATAGCGACGGTTTTTTCTGTCGCTATAACATAGAAAGCCGATTTTTTATATTATAGCGACAAAAAAAACCGTCGCTATAGCCGGTTCGTCATTAGTTCGCTCCCTATGATTCGCTAGAGAGACGGACCTTATATATATACTCGTTCTTTTATAGATATGCAAACAGTGTATATATTAAAGGAATTTCTTAACATGTGCCCTAAGGGCACATGCTAAGCACACAGTTCAAGGGAATATTCCCTTGAATTGTGTGTATATTCCCTTGAACTTGGTGCATATGCAAAAATCAAGAGAATATGCACACAATTCAAGAGAATATTCTCTTGAACTGTGTGCTTAGCATGTGCCCTTAGGGCACATGTTAAGAGGACCCTATATTAAATGACTTACTTTCATGGTTTGTCATGTTTGTAGCACAAGTCTTCCTCATAGATATATTAGTCGTGTAAAATTGTTCCTTCATTCCTTTTTGTTGATAATAAAACAATTTCTGCTAATTGAATTTGACAAACAAAATGCAAACGTATTATTGATTTGTTGCATAAATTAAGCGCATTATAGTGTTAACATGCGCGCCATCATGCCCAAGGTGACAATCGAATTATTCGCTCCATTTACAACACTAATTTAAACCCTAACAACTATTTGTAACTTTAATTTCACAAAATACGATTTGATTGAGATGAATTTTAGCCCTAATTTTAAACTCAAGGTTTGATTAAGATGAATTTGAACACTAATTTGAGACCTATTAGCTCACATTTGTCTTTTCTTGATCGTAAATGTGAATTTTGTTACTCTCAAATATATCTCAAATATGTCTAACTATCATAATAACCTTACTTAATTAAGTAAGAATACTATGTTAGCACTTTTTGTCAAATTTAATTTGAAAACATTCAGATTTTTATTGACAAAAGGGTTGGAGGAACAACTTCTGCTAAGAAATTTTTTTAGAGAACACTCTTGCAAAAACATAACAAATAGGAGGGTTATGTAAGAGAAGAACATATAAAAATATGTTAAAATATTATTTTTCTAAATAAACCCTAAAAGCCTTGTTTTATTTTGACTGGAATAATATATAGTTATTACTTTCACGTTGTCAGTTACTTGGTCTTAACCTTTTACTATTTTTACCCAATGACTGTGGTTGTTCAAAAAACCTAATCGTATAAAAGAAGGAAAAGAAAAGAGAGAAGGAAAACAGTTGCACCATTTTTCTGAGAATAGACATTTTAATTTGTAATAGATAAAAAATTGTATTTTTTTCATGTTGTTACTGCATTTATGATGAAAAAAGAGAGGAAATGTAAGTTTTATCTTTAAATTATTAATTTACCTTTATATTATATAAAGAGTATAATAGAAATTTTAAAAGATGTGCTATGTTATTTAATTTTTCGTTTAAATTTATTTATTTTTGACGAATATTTGTGACAAAAAAAGTAGTCCAAGTTTTTTGTTAATTTTTTTTCTGTTCATAAAAAAATTCAATAACAAAATTATACAAAAAATAAAAAATTATATTTTTGTTTATTTCTTTTTTGTTTTTGTCTATTTAAAAACCCAACACAGTTTTACAAATCAAATGCTCAACAGGAGAAAGGGAAAAAGAAAAAATCTAATCGGTAAATACTAAAATCCATTACTTTTATTAATATCAATCTATCTTTCTAGCTTACTTTTTAAATATAAATATAATAGTGCTATATATATATATATATATATATATATACTACTCCGAGACGTATAAATAAAACTTTCAACAAAAATATTAGTTTATTTCTTCAACAAAGAAGAACGTCTTGTCGCCCACTTAAGACCCCCACCGGAGCCTTCGCCGGTTTAGCCGGAGAGCCACCCCTCTTTCTCAATTCCATTTTCATCCAAAACTTTCCGATCAGTTTTTCATGGTACCAAATAAATTAACATGAAAAAACCCTACAAAACTTGCCTCTACCTAACTCCTTGATCTTATTTTTGCAGCACTAAAATTAATTTTGCTACCAAATAAATTCCTCTCGACTTCAGAACCCATAAACAAAAATACCCATTTATAAAATTTTATTTATAGCAGATCACAAAGTTTTTTTCCCACCTCCACTCTTTAGGGTTTCCATCAAAATTTATTTATTTTCCTTAGTTTTTTTTTTGGTTAGAAATGGAAGATTACAATAATAATACTACTACTACTACAACTCCAAGAGGGAGTTTCTTGTACGGAAGTAGTAGTTCATCAGTTATTGCACCAAGTTCCTCAACTAATCATCTGCCGGAGATGAGTACGAGCTTTTATAATCATCATCAATCCCAACAAAATCATCCAACGGTGAAAATGGAAGGTGGAAGTTCCCAGCATAATAACAAATTCCATTACCCTTCCATAATTAGAAGGGTAAATCAACAAGAACAACAAGAAAGAGAAGAAAATGAATACTCAAATGAAGCCGCGGCTGATGAAGCTATAAAAGCCAAGATTATAGCTCATCCACACTACTCCAATCTCCTCCAAGCTTACATGGATTGTCAAAAGGTAATTTTATTTTATTTTATTTTTTTGACAAATTCATTCATTCACTCAATCAAAAACATCCAAATAATTACATGTAAATGATATATTTTTATTTTTTTGACAAACCATGTGAACAAGACCAGGAAAATTCATTCATTCAGTCGTAACATACGAATTACATTTAAAGAGTTCTTCTTTTTTTTTCTCTTTTTTTTTCAATTATATAAATTAATATTCTTTACTCAGGTGGGAGCTCCGGCAGAAGTGGTGGCGCGGCTGGGGGCTGTCCGGCTGGAGTTTGAGGCTAGACAGCAGAGAGATTCGGCGGGTTGTCGACAAACATCGAAAGACCCGGAACTGGATCAATTTATGGTGTTTATTATGTTACTTGATCATTTTTTTTTCTTTTTTCTTTTTTGGTTTTTCTTTTATATCAATTTTGATCTTGAAATTGTTGGGTGGTTGTTGAATTTGTGTAGGAGGCTTATTACGACATGCTGGTGAAGTATAGGGAGGAGCTAACAAGGCCATTGCAAGAGGCTATGGAATTCATGCGGAGGATTGAAGCACAGCTTAATATGCTCAGCACGGGTCCAGTTCGGATCTTTAATTCTGGTACTTTCTTAATTCTTCTTCCATCTATATATATATATATATATAGAGAGAGAGAGAGAGAGAGAGAGAGAGTAGATTGGGGTGGTTGTGGTTTCCCCTTTTGTGCAGTGCGAAACTGATTGTTGAAGTAGTAGTGTTTCGACCTCAGGATTCTCAATGTTGGCTTCACCTTGATTTCTTTCATTTCTCTTTCTCTCTTGAGAGAAAATAAATGTAGGCCTGCCGCCCCTCCAGATTTCCTTCATTTTCAATCCGGTGAAGTTGTAAATTGTTACGGGTACTTTGATTTTTTATTTTAATTTGTGGGTATGAGAGAGTAAAGGAGCTTTTCACGAGTCTTTTAAGAAACCCTAATCACGAGTTTATAGCGAGAAGATATGATTAGGTTGGATTATGCAATAAACAAAGGGATCGAGGGGGGACAAAATCTCATTTTTAGTAGTAGTATAAACTATGTATGACGAAATCACACGTCTTCACTTCTCTAATCAAATGCTCCATCTGACAATATCATTCTTAACTTAACAGAAGTTTGTCCGGATCTACACAACCAATTTATCAGCTATACAACTTCATTATCCTCTGAATCTCTATTTAATACACAGACATATATATATATATATATATATATATATATATATATGTTTGTGTGTGTGATATATGTACGTATAATGTATATGCCTTGAGAAATTAAATGGCAGTATTATTTTTACTACTGTTATTCCCGAGTAGGCTTTTGCACATTTTTCCTTGGTTCTCTAGAATGGGTTTAGGCCTTTGAAAATTGAAGAACCTAGGATGCTGTTCATATCAGACCTACCCCATAGCTGTACTGCTTTGGCTGGCTTCTTTTCCATCTTTATATTATTGATTGATGTTTCTATTCTTTAGTATTTTATTTAATCTTCCAATTATATCCACTTCTTGTTCTTGTTGCTGCTTATCACACAATTTTGATAATTTTGGATCAACTTTATATTATGAAGTCAGGTGTAGTAGGCATGTAGCTACTAGCATTACAACTTTTCAGTTGTGTTATAGGTATTATACTTCATTTTAAAATTTCATACTTATTTATTGATTTGTATCAGTGGTTCCGTTACTATTGGTAAAGCTGTTAACACACTGCTAAGATATTAGTAATATTTATAGAAACAAAAAACAAAGTTCCTCATGTATTTGGGGGATGGGGGTGGGGGATAGGGTGATTACTGAAGCTAAGGATGTGAATTTGTTTAATAAAACCACCAAGGAATGTCTAATTCACTTGAACTTAACTACCATAATAGCTCAGCCCGGGAAGCTAGGGGGCATGACCTGCCAGTCCCCATCGCTCCTACACTGACTGAAGCTGAAGATGTTAATTAATTACTAAAATCCATAGGCAGTGTCTTCTTCATTTGAACTTAACTGCCATGATAATTAGGCCAGGTGCTAGCTAGTAAAACTACAGCATTTGGAAAATTTTGGATTATCTTTTTATCCATTTGAATTTGGGCATTATTGAGGACTACTTTTTTTTTTCTCTTTGTTGTACCATTTTCTCCTTTAAAATTTCCTCCTACCTCACGAAACATCTAACACCTTTAATCAGTTCAAAGTCAATTACTTACTTGGTTGCTCCATTTAAATAATCACCTTTTACTTGCAATTGGAGTTTAGTGAGCCCAGTAGCCTATTATGGAGCTAGCTAGAAGCAGCTTGAGATAAAAGATAGATGTTAAATAAGTGTCCCGTTCATCATGTACAACAAAATGTTATCTAGATTGTGAGTTGGTGCGGTACGTGCAACAAAATCAAAAATAAAAAACATCATTTATTGTGGTGGTACGATAGAGGTATTTTTTTCAACGCTTAGTATGAAATATATTTATTTGGCACATGTTATACTTGTAGTTAAAATTAGTTGACATATAATTAAAACTGGTTGAGTTGACATGTTTATAGTTAACATTAGTTGACATAATTAAAATTTGTTAAGTTGTGTCCGAGCGTAGTAACACAACAAGCATATTTTCAACTAGAATATATACACCATATATGTCATTACTTACTAGACAAGCACAATGCCCTCATTTGGTTACATTAACTGGTATTCTCTATAATCTTTTTTTACATGTTAAGGTTTCTAATAGAGCATTTTAGATTTACTCATGTAATTACTATACATTATAAATATCCTACATATTTTATAGGATGATTCTAGATGGTGGATCTTAGCCTACTATTAGATTTTATCTTAACCATTGGTTGTATGGTCTGATGGCCATATAAGAGGATGTTCATTGTTTGTAAATCATAAAATAAAGTTTTAATTATGTTTGTGCAATAGAAGTTTAAATAAATATATGCTAATTATTTTTTGGACTGACATGATGTTTTGGAACGAAACTATGTAAGGTTTTGGAACGTTTATGCCAAAATACAATCGCTACCATAATATTGTTAGTTACCTATTGTGAGCCCAAGTATAAATTAGAGTTTACATGTGATCTAAAGAAGCGGGGAGAAGCCTCCACGTGTTCCGAGGTAGAAAGGCTCGTGGAGGTTGCTCATTTTGGAAATTGATTGAGGGATTGGATTGGTGGCTAGAAGGACAGGGCAATTTGGGCATTATTCAAGTAACTAAGGGTATTTCTGAAATTTCTTCTGAAATACATGTGCAGGCACAAGACCCAGACATGTGTCAGGCACGTGACTATTTTTCAGAAAACTCTATAAATACCCCCTTTCACTTCAATAGAAAGAGACTTTTAATTCTCTCTGAACTGAAGACACACAAGAAGGTTTTCTGAATCCTCGATACTCTAGTAGGGCTCTTGGATCCTAAGAGTTCTGTCACGTGTTACTCGAGCAATTGCTTATCTGTTCTTCTCCCCTCTTCAATCAATCAAGACCGTACTCTTTGTGGATTTCTCTCCTCCTCAGCCAACTCGAAACCCTAATCCTAGTAAGGTACGATTTCCTTACCCACACCTATAATGAAGAAATAAGTAATTTTTGGCTGTGTAATAATACATGTATACTTCATTGCATTGATTCCTCCATCTAATTGAGTAAATAACATTTTATTTTAGAATGGAATATCGAGTAAATAGCATTTTATTTTAGAATGGAATGTGAAAGTGTAGAGTAATTTTTTAAATGAATATTTTTTTATCCGTGTGAAATGCAAAAAAGAGTTGTATAAAAATTGTTATTTTCTTTCTTGTAGCTAATTCTAAGAGGTGCGAGGTGCGAGGTGCGTTGAGTAAAATAATGTCTTCCATTACTGGATATGACAGTCTGACTATCAACAATTCTAGATATTAACATTTTGGGAAAAGAAAAATATACATAATTACATTTCAACCCTTAGGCTAAGTTTGTTTACTTAAGGATAACTTCTAAAGTGAATCTTTATTGTATGCAAAGTATCATGGTCAGCTGGTTGTCATCATTATTAAGATTTTTGTTGCTATTAAATACTTTTGCATGTAATTACAGAATCTTCTTCCATTTCTTTCTTTAATGTTTCCTTTTCTTCTTTGTCTTTTGTATGGGTTTTACTTGTTTAATTTGGGAGCTGTGTGACTGTAAATTTCAAAAAATGAAAGAGAATCATGGTTAGTGTTCATTTGGATACAATTGTTTATACATTGCAATTTTTTTATGTGTATAAATAAATGATTACAACACACTTTATGGCATTAAAAAGGGTGTTATAGGTAATTAAGCAGAGAACTAATTATGATTCTAAACATATATATTTAACATATTCCGAATGCGATTTCATGAGGAAATGGGGTTAAATTGGTTACATACTTAATATTCCAATACTTGTTAATAAATTAGAATTACATTTGAAATTGAGCAATTGTATTAGAGGTCTTCTTCTTTTTTTTGTGGGATCAAGTGCAAATTAGGGTTCACATGATCTAATTGAATTAAATGCACACTTAGGGTTCCACGACCTCATTAAATGTACAAATTAGGATTCACATGACCTAATTAAATGAAGACGGAAAAGTCGAAAATAAATATGCTAGATCCAAGAGAAGCCTCCACGTGTCCTGAGACAGAAGGCTCGTGGAGGCGGCTCGTTTAGGGAATTGATTGAGGAATTGGATTGATAGCTAGAAGGACAGGACGATATGCGCATTATTCTAATGACTAAAGGGTATTTCTGTAATTTTTCTAAAGACATGTGTCTGACAAGTGACCACTTAAATTCCAAAAAGCTTTATAAATACCCCTTCCATTATATGAAGGGGGACCTCTCTTCAGACTCAGGACTTGGACATTCTCTCAACCAGAAGCACTCGAGAAAGGCTCTTAGAATCCCTGCTACCCTAACAAGGTTTCCGGATTCTAGGAGTGGAAGCACTCAAGAAGGCTATCTAAATCCCTGCTACCCTAACAAGATTTTCGGATTCTGAGAGTTCTGTCACGTGTCATTAGAGTAATCGTCCACCTGTTCTTCTCCCCTCTTTAATTCATTAATCAATTCCGTACTCTTCGTGAATTTCTCTCCTCCTCAGCCAACACGAAACCTTAACCCTAACAAGGTATGATTTCCTTGCCCACATTTCTTTGCCCATGTTCCCAGGCAATTTGCAGGGAGAACAAGCAGGGGTGGAGGACAACAGCAACGACAACAACTACAAAGAGCATCAGGTTGTACTTCCATTGACGGAAAATTAATCGGTTCTGATTATCAACTTGGAACCCCAACACAGTGGTTGCGTGCTACAACCTAGACTGGAAGCATGCCAACCTCAGACAAACATCATCCCGACTGCTCTCCCTACATTTTCACAAGTGTATATGTCAACCATCCCGAGCCACATCCAATGAGCAAGCCAACCAGTACAACCAATGCAAGCTTTGCACGATGCAAGTGTGCATTAGCCGATCTCTTTGCCGTACACCCCGCCAATGCAGCAAAACATCACAACACCACAAAGAGTCCATGCCACGAGTCAGTATGTGACGAAGGATGATATGATAGATGTGATCAATCAACTTCGCAGGCAGACATTCCAACCTTCGGAGTTAGACTTTACTCCATCTTACCCGGCACATATTCGGAGACAACCTTACCCGGTAGGGTATATTGAGCATCTCCCGCAATTTTCAAAATACAATGGTGAGAAGGGAAATGTTAGGGAACATATTGTCAGGTTTGTAGAGTCGATGTCTCCGTGGCTAAGATATGATGAAGTAAACAACCACAACTTATTGATGAGGGAATTCAACAAGACCTTGACGGATAGTGCCTTTAGTTGGTACTACAATTTAGAGAAGGGATCAGTCCATGATTGGGATGATTTAAAATTGTAATTTTTTAAGAAGTTTTTATATGTGTAGAAACAGGTAACCATTGTAGAGCTGATGCGATTCAAGCAGAAACCGAACAAGGAGCTGTCAGATTATGTGGACAGATTCAGGGCCCAAGCACAGAAGTGTGCAAAGCCAATTGAGGAAAAGAACTTGGTCAGCATATGCAACAATGGTTTCTTAGATGCCTAGCTCCATCTCATTACAAAGGCATGTGACTCATTTGCGGCTCTCGCATCTTTTGCACAAGACTTGGGAGGAATAATGACATTACCCACCTGCGATGCGACGATTACATGGAAGGGCAAGAGGACGACAACTGTGGCCTTGGCAGATTCCCAGTCAAAACCACAAGGGGGGCAAAAGGGAGAAGAACGGGAGAAATTTTGATCGGAGTTGAGGAAAGCCCGGAGACAAATATGCAGGAAAGCCAGTTCCGAAGGCTATTACTTGCAGTGAGAAGGCATTCAGGAGTCTGTATGAACAATGGGTTGAGCATGGAGTGGTGAAACCTCTAAGGCCCCGGTTGGTTGTGACGGAAGAGATGAAAGAAGACCGGACTTTTGTGTATACCATACGCAGGACATTCCACTATGGACTGTTACAGTCTGCGGAGAATATACCATGAGAAGCTGGCGGCCGGAGAGATTGACCTAAGAAAAGAAACGTGCAACATTATCACCCATGGTGCAGTCCCGAAAGTCAAGATGATAGACAACCCAAATACTGGCTCTACCGTTGAAAGAACTCTGAACTATAAATACAAGAATTGACGAATTAAAAATTCACCCAAGATGGTGGTCCACCGAAAATGGTGGTTGAAGTCCTCAGGACTATCCCTTGCCAAGAAATTGGATGACCAAGAGAGGAGGCACTAGAATTGATGAATTTAAAAATAAAAAAATCACCCAAGATGGTGGTCAAGTCCTTGTAAAATACACTTGCCAAGAAATTGTACGACCCAAGTGACGAGGCACCCGATTTCAAGTCCTTGTAAATCACACTTGCCAAGAAATTGGACGATCCAATTGACGAGTCACCCGATTTCAAGTCCTCGTAGATCACACTTGCCAAAAAATTGGACAACCCAAGTGACGAGGCACCCGGGTGTTACACTTTATCATCAAAAGTGAATGAGGCACCTGACTATAAGTCCTCAAACCTGAAAAGTTATACTTTCAACTTCAAAAGTAATCGAGGCACCTGACTATCAGCCCTTGGAAGTTACACTTTCAACTTCAAAAGTGATTGAGGCACCTGAGTATAAGCCCTCAACCCCGAAAGTTACCATTTATCTTTAAAAGTGGCGAACATTATACTTTCTTCGACAAAAGCAAGAAAGTTACACTTTATCTCTAAAAGTGGTGAACGTTATGCTTTCTCCAGCAAAAGCAAGATTTATTATTTGAGACGTTATGCTTTTCGTTAAAAGCAATTTGATTATCAATAACTTGTCAAACTTTCACTTTTACTTGAATGTTTTTTTTCTGATTTCTTATAAAAAAAAGGGGAAAAAATATAGATTCAAGTGTTGGTTTGCGAAAAAATATATATACATGTTTTTGACGAAATTCATGTTTATTTGTTTATAACGCCTATTGATGTCTTGGAGTATTAATTTGAATAACTTGAGATTCAATGATAAATATTGAGTTTTAAGGAATCATTCAAATTAAAGGCAAGCAACAAGGTTAAAGAAACTCTACTTTGATAAATGAAATGTGTAAACGAGTTTCTAATACAGGAAAAAGAAAAGACTACAACAAGTTATGATTCAAAGGCCAAGACATATCAAATTGCAGAGGGGGAAAAGCAAAAGCCTCCAAATCAGCAATGGCGGTAGCATGGATCTCGAGATTTGTAGCCTTCAGTTTCCTAACATCTTGGGAAGTTGACTCTAAGTCCCACCGCTGGCACTCTATCTCCCGAAGCTTGGACTCTAAATCTCGAGACTTGGCCTCCAATTTTCTTGTGGCTTCATCAAGATCTGAGAGTTGTACTGAAAAGTGTCATCTTCACACTTGTGTATAGCAACCTCCGAACGAAGTGCAACAATATGAAAATTTGACTTGAGAAAATCCAACATAGCACGAAAATGAGACATATCAACACCCACGGTAGCAAGGTTGTCTACATCATCGCTAAATTGCTTCAAAATCTCGACTCGCAAAGAGCCCAATGGGAACATCATCATCCTCTTCATCAGCATTGGCCTTCTCAATGACTTCTTGATTCTGAAGAAGCAAGAAATTTAAAGAGAGAATAAGAAGGATTAGATTGAAGATTTTTCAAGATATCCAGGGAGAGCTCCTCCAGGGCTTTCCCTCCTAGGGTTTCCCCCCTTAGAGGTTTCCTCTCATCTATACTTTCGTTTTCGAGGCTCACAACAAATCAAGCTCTGCGAATTGTTTAGAAACTTGAATCAAGACTTCAACACTTGAAATATTTTGCGTGATCATCCCACCAAAGGCGTGACTCATGTGCAGGGGGCAAATGCTTACTGGTAGATGGCATAGACATCCTCCAAAGTAGGGGTGAAGTCCCCCCAAGCAGGGACGAATGTGCATGTAGAGGAGCACCAAAGTGAAATCAACATGGTAAGAGCATCATGGTCCTGTTGGCGGAGAATGCGATCAGAATGGGGAAAGTCGTCCTCCAGAGTAGGGATGTAGAGGAACGCCAAAGTGGAATCAACATGGTAAAAGCATCATGGTCCTGTTGGCGGGGAATGCTATCGGAATGGGGAAAGTCATCCCAACATTCGCAAGCCGCTGCATATAGAAACAACTCTTCCTTCTCTGGCGAAAAAAAAAAAAAACAAAAACTGGACGGTCATAGGCCTGAACTTGCTCCCAAAAGATGTCGGAATGACCAAAAGAGGGGAGCCCTTCCCCAATCACCGAGGAACGGGGCCTCTTTGGCGGTTTTCGGGCCTGCAGAACATTCAGTTGAAAGGGCCTGCAAGCAAGGAAAGTTCAATATAAGGATCTTAAAGAGCAAGAAAAAGGTGTCAAGGCAATCATTTAAACTCAAAATACTTACCATAGCAAAAAAGGAAGTCTGAGATTTAAGCTTAAAGGCGCCTGGAAAGAAAAAGAAATAGTGTCGGGAAAAGTTAGAAATCACAATTATGCAAGAAAAAAATTTCCAAAATTTTATGGAAAAACTTCATACAGCTAAAATGCATTCTTCGGAGCCTTTTTTGGACAAATTCAGGTATCTATCATGGACAAAGACCGTGACTTTTGTAGGTCTCATCGTTAGCTTCGTTTTGATATATTATGGGTCCCGAAATTCCAAACGAGTCAAGTTATGATCAAAACAGTGATTGTTCCTCCCGGACTTCATTTTTTTAATTTAATTGATGATTTCTCCCCAAGGTTCGGTCCCCTAGGGTTCGGCCACCTAGGGTGGTCCTGCTGCAGAAAATTTTTGTCCTTTGTGCTTTTATCCAAAAACGTCAATCTTTCTTTATGATCCGAGGGAAAAAATCAAAATATAATCAAGGTAATGGGGCTCGGAAGACAAAATAAAGATTAAAAGTACCTGAAAAAAGCAAAAAGAAAAAAAACACAAACAAAAAAAGAAGTCATTCGAAAAAATATATATATAGGGTTCGGCCCCCATAGGGTTCGGCCCCTATAGTGTTCGGCTACCTAGGGGGGGTTTTCCCATTTATACCTTTGAGGTCTTGTTGCTCCGCAAATCAACTGCTCGGAACGAATGCTTATTCGCCGCAAAAATTATAGCTTTTCTTTGATAATATTCGAGGGGAAAAACTAAGATATGATCAAGGTGATGGGCTTGAAAAACAAAAGAAAGACTACAATTGCTTGAAAAGGCAAACAGATGAAGAAAATCAAGAAAAATCCCGAAGAAAGCATGCAAAATTGAAAAACGAAGACGAAAAGAAGGAATGGAACCCCTAAGGTTCGGGTCCCCCTTAGGGTTCGGCCCTATAGAGTTCAACCCCTAGGGTTCGGCCCTATAGGGAGGAATTCTCCTTGTTACCTCTTGCTCGGATTGAAGTATGTCTCCTTGCTGCTCCCTTGATGATCTTCCTGGCTTGTAGGAAGGGAAAAAAATTCAAAACGAAGCAACATGAAAAAGTGAAGCGTACGTGAATGGCTTGAGAGATGTATATATATAAATACATGTATATGTTCTCAAGTATGCTTGCACCAAAAAAGTAAGCAGTCACCATGTTCCTATTAAGGGAAGGATTCAATCTGGTTTCCTAAAGATAAGTAGATTTGATCTTGCTTCTAAGTAGAAATATATAAAGATATTATTTCCTAAACATAGAAAAGATTTAATTTCTCAATAAAAGGAAATTTCGAAATTTGAATTTCCTTCTAAATAATAATAATAATAATTGATGAGGAAGGATATTATCTTCAAAATCAAATAAAGAAAGATTTTATTTTATTTTCAAAATAAAATAAGATTTGATTTGGTCATATTTGATTTGATAAAAGAAAAGATTTGGTTTACCAAAAGAGAGATTTTATTAGATTGGATTTTATTTGGTAATATTTGATGAGCTTTCTTGTTTCAATTTCCAGAAAAATATGGAAATAAATATTGAGCAAGCTATGGAGAGATTTTCAGAAGGTTTCCCAATATATCCAAGGAAGACCCCTGCTAGGTTTTGCCTCCTTAGGGTTACACCCTAAGGGTTTGGCTCCCTAGGGGTTTTCCTCTTCTAGGACCCTTGTCTTCAAGACCTGTAAAGTGGAGCCCTGCTAGCTTGAAGTATTCTTGCACGAGCGTCTCTTTGGAAACGCGACTCTCGCGCAGAAGGCAAATGTGAGCCCAAGTGCAAATTAAGGTTCACATGACCTAATTGAATTAAATGCACAATTAGGGTTCCACAACCTCATTAAATGTACAAATTAGGGTTCGCATGACCCGAAAGAAGCCTTCACGTGTTCGTGGCAGAAGGCTTGTGGAGGCGGCTCGTTTTGGAAATTAATTGAGGGATTAGATTAGTGGATAGAATGACAGGACGATATGGGCATTATTCTAATGACTAAAGGGTATTTCTGGAATTTTTCTAAAGACATGTGCCTAACATGTGACCACTTAAATTCCAGGAATCTCTATAAATACCCCTTCCATTATATGAAGGGGGATCTCTCTTCAGACGCATGACTTGGACATTCTCTCAACCAGAAATACTCAAGAACGCTCTTGAATCCCTGCTACCCTAACAAGGTTTTCGGATTCTAGGAGTGGAAGCACTCAAGAAGGACTCTCTAAATCCCTGTTACCCTAACAAGGTTTCCGGATTCTGAGAGTTCTACCACGTGTCATTGGAGTAATCGCCCACATGTTCTTCTCCCCTCTTCAATTCATCAATCAATTCCGTACTTTTCGTGGATTTCTCTCCTCCTCAGCCAACACGAAACCCTAACCCTAGCAAGGTACGATTTCCTTGCCCACAATTTTGTACCTTCCTTGTGTGATTATGTCTTGTAGATGAATATTTAATGAGATTTCGTGATAAAAATGAAATTGATATTTTTACATGGAAATATCATATTTCCACATAGTATACCACACATGCATGTGAGAGGCCAACTTAGAAATATCAATTCCTTGTAAAAATAGGCTTCTATTCGTTTTTTACAAATCATTAATTCAGATTATGATCTGTTTTTAAGGGCTGTATTGAAATAAAGCTAGCTAGTTTGATTATGATTATCAATTCTCATATGGAGTAACATGTTCTGTGATACTGTGAAGAGCTTTTTTTTTGTTTGTTTGTTTGTTTATGTGTTGCTACCAACCTATGAATGAACAGATGAGAAGCGCGAGGGCATTGGTTCATCCGAAGAAGATCAGGACAATAGCGGAGGCGAGTCGGAACTTCCTGAGATTGATCCACGCGCAGAAGATAGGGAACTTAAGAACCACCTACTGAGAAAGTATAGCGGTTACTTGAGTAGTCTTAAGCAAGAACTCTCCAAGAAAAAGAAGAAAGGAAAACTACCCAAAGATGCCCGCCAGAAGTTACTAAGTTGGTGGGAGTTGCACTACAAATGGCCATATCCTTCAGTAAGTAAACCTTCAATGTATATACCATATACCTTGCAAGCTACTCCCTCGATTTCAAGTTAGAGATAAATTTGTAAAATGACGACTTTTTAAGGATTAATTGCGGTTGTTATTGTCAGAGAAAAATGTTGTCAGAACAGTAAGTGTCGCTTCAAATGTAACAAACAAAACTACAAAAATGTCGTTAAATGTATATTTTCCTTGGTTGTATCATTTTTGTTCTGACAATATCAACATCCTTGAGAGTAACATTTAGCTAGAATGACAGATTAGGAAGAACTTTTTATAATCTAAAAATAGAAATGCATCTCTGGAATTGAGGGGAAAAAGAAAATAAAATAAAGCTTGCTCTTGAGTCTTGACTGCATATATGTTGATAACATATGTAACAAAGTAAATGGTACTTTTACAACAGGAGACGGAGAAGGTTGCATTGGCAGAATCAACTGGTTTGGATCAGAAGCAGATTAATAATTGGTTCATCAACCAAAGGAAACGACATTGGAAACCTTCTGAAGACATGCAATTTATGGTGATGGATGGGCTTCATCCACAAAATGCAGGACTCTACATGGAAGGCCACTACATGGGTGAAGGGCCTTATCGATTGGGGCCGTGAATAACGGCCAAAAGGTGCATATATGGGGCTAGTCGGTCGTCTTAACTATGTTAAAGGAGGTATTTATGATCTTTCTTTTAATTACTTGAAATCTTGTTTAGTGTGTTTATATGTTTTTAAGATCCTAAAAGAAGGATTTGCAGTGGGTTTGTGGTGCCTGCATTGAGTTCGGATCGATGGGTTTCAACAGGAATGTTTGGAGTATGCAGCATCTGTATTTATATTTGAACATTTGGGATTTGTAAGGGTATTTGTTAATTGTTGAATTGTATATTATTATTATGGGAAGTTTAAGTATCTATATATAAAGTTTAATTGAGTAAGGGTCCTTATGAACTGCCCTTTGTATCATATTTGAAGGTAGATCAATAAAAAATTGGCAAATGGGATTACTGTGATCACCACAACTGTCTGGCTGTGCCTGCCACCAACATCTATATTTTGTGCTATTCTTCTTTTAATTGGTTGTCCCCGTCTTAATTTTACTCAAAATTCCAGCCACCAAATGATGCAACAAATGTAAACCTTCTATTTAGATAAACTTGTCTAAACCACAAACATGTGTTCATACAATAATAATATGGTACTATGTATATATATGAAGGGTGGGAAATACTCCAATATGTAGAAGTTGTAGATATGAGATTGAAGAACTTGAAACCAATGGGGTTGCTTTAGGGGTGGGTAGGTGTCACCATAAGATATAGAATAAGTCTTTGCGGATAGATAAATTGGATCGATAGAACAAATGGAATTTGTTCCAGCGAACAAATGGATTATACTGTCGAATTGTTCGTTGGATCAAATTCATTTTGTTCTTTTGGTCCAATTATTCTGTTCAATTTATCTGTCTGCGTAGAAAGCTGCATAGATATATATGTGATTCATAAAAGTGCGCTTTAGGGTCCGGTGTACACCAAAAGAAGGAAATGCTGACATTGTTTAGTGCATCAAAACGAGAGGAAAGGTAAATATAACCTAGCCATGCATGCACACACTTGTTAATTACGCTACCAATCTGTGTGGTATGGCATTTCGATCTCTTAATTGAGAGAGAGAGAGAGAGAGTAAAAAATAGATGGAACAGTTGAAATTTTAATTAGAGAGTGAAAAAAATTAGGAAGAGAAAGTTACAAAAAAAAACTATGTTTAGATAGTTAAAAGTTTTATAGAGATCAAGTGAAATTCTTTCACAACTTGATATAATATTATAAATAAATATAATTTTACAAATACAAAAACAGTACATGTTTCTTAAAATTGTCGATTTGGGCGATGATCTGCATTTTTGGATCAAGTGGATAATGCAGATCAATTAATTCATGATGAATCAGATAATTAATTTTTGCAGTTGCAATTGCAATTAATATATGTAACTAAGCATTCCTCGGCAGGGTTGAATGAAAATTAAAAAGAAGTTAATTTTTATAATTATAATATAGCTAATATTAATCATATAGATAATGAAATTAGAGCATAATATGCTATAATTTGGCCCATTACAGGCCTACCCACAATGCTATTTCTTACGCCTTTTGCATTTAAAAAAGAAAAAAAAATAAATATATATATATATATAAGGGTTGCATTTCTGCAGCACCAACAACATTCAGAAACTACAAATCTATAATTAACAGTAATGGCGACTCACCCTTATCAACAACAAATGTCTTGACAACCTTCTTCTTGCAGAAGTTAATAATTTCCACTTCATATGTCCCCTGGAAGCCTCTGAACCCGAATAATCCCTGCTCATCAACATGTCCATGAGCATGCGAAAGCCATTCCTGCTTGAGCGCAAGGTATCTTTTACCGGCCTCATTGATTTGACCTCCCGCGTTCACCAAATGTGAATTGTCTCTACTCATAAACAGCTCCCAGAATCCCCACAACATTATTCCATCCACTGCCGGATGAGCAAAAGCCTCCCGAAGCATAACCTCCAAATCATCAGCTCTAACATGCTCATTGGTCGAAGACACGTCGAGTTCTGTGAACCAGATTGGAAGACCAAGAATACCCAATTTGTCAAGAGCAGAACAAACGATAGGACCAACAGGATTATTGACATGGCCCTGGACTCCTATTCCTCCCACAGGAGCGCCTTGTTCTTGCAAATCAAGAATTTGTTGAATGAACTTTTCTGGGGATGACCTAGTGTCGCATCCATCCTCGATATGATAATCATTTACGAACAGGGTAGCTGAGGGATCTAGTTGGCAGGCGTTCTTGAACATGTTTGCTTGAATATCTTTACCTAATCGATCTTGATAGAATGTTCCGTGCAGCATCTCATTGTTCACATCATAGTGCTGGAACTTTCCCTTGTAGCGGCTGAGAAGGCCTGTTAGCCGATTTTGTACAGCTGTCATTAAGTCGTTCTTATTCAGAACCCGAAGCCATGGCTGAACTGTGTCCTCCACTTCCCAGAAGATACAGTGACCACGGGTTTTAATGTTATGGCTGTTACACATGTTCAAAAGGTCATCTGCATCCTTGTAGTTTAATTTTCCTTGCTGTGACTCTGTCCAATACCACTTCAGTTCATTTCCAAACACAGCCCAATTAAAATGTTTTGCAAAGAAATTAACAAAATCTTCATTGTCTATGTTTGTTCTGCTAACACATGAACCAAAGGGAAAACTGTTTTGTGTTTGTTTGACTTTCACAAAGGTGCCGAGCAAACTGCTTGAATCTGATCCAGAGAATTTCAAGATGATTTCGCGTTTACGTATCTGCAAAGCAGGAGTATGAGAGTTTATTTAAACTGATGTGCTGCTATCAATATATCAAAGTAGTATCCGGTAAAAACAATGAAACAAGTCAGGAAATTATATCCAACCCTTTAAAGAAAAGGAAAAAAAATATCCAAACTGCATTCACTTTCATCATCATGGAGAGATTAGTTTGTTACTAAAAAGCAGTGAGAGTTTGTTAATTCACTGTGATATACTTTTTATAACCAAAAGCCTCCTTGAAAAAAGACCCAAAGATTCTCTTTATATAGGATAGAGAGCAATGGATTTAGTGGGGTTTGGTTCCCTGAATAGAAATTTGATGTAATGCAATAGTCTACGTAATGCAATAGTCGTAATGTAATGGTCCTATATACTTTTTATAACCAAAAGCCTCCTTGAAAAATGACCCAAAGATTCTCTTTATATAGGATAGAGAGCAATGGATTTAGTGGGGTTTGGTATGCCGAATAGAAATTTGATGTAATGCAATAGTCTACGTAATGCAATAGAGTCGTAATGTAATGGTAATATGTTTTACGACATATTTGTATGGTTGGTTCTTGATATTTGTGTAGTAATTTTAATGTTATTACACTATGTTCAAAATTGTGTTTGGTTCACTAAATATATGATTGTATGTAATAAATAAAGTAAATTATAAGTCAAAATGTCAAATCACTTGTAATCATTATTGTTTTGTCTTTTACGACCTATTGTAATTATTGCATTACAGATGTGTAATCTTATTACACTATGTTCAAAATTGTGTTTGGTTCACTAAATATATGATTGTATGTAATAAATAAAGTAAACTATAAGTCCAAATGTCAAATCACTTGTAATCATTATTGTTTTGTCTTTTACGACCTATTGCATTACAGATGTAATAACCAATACATCAATTGAAGGATGTAATGAAAAGCTTAAAGATTGATGTACATTACGCCTGTAATGGGATAATACATGTAATAAATGTCACATCAATGTAATAAATTATTGCATTACGGAACTACATCATTGATTTGACGCGAACCAAACGCCACCTTTAATTGTTTGTATTCTAGACTATGCTACATGGACTCGACAACCCCTGGAAGGATCCTTAAAAGGACACGACATGGGCACACCAATTTTTAGAACATTTTGGTTCATTTTCCACCAAAGTGCCATGTCTGGCACCCATACCAGTGTCAGTGTCGGTGTCTTGTCGACACGGGTATTTCTGGATTTTATAAGAGTCCAAATAACATAGGGGCTAGCTAACGAGTTATTTTTTCACAATTATTAGCAAGATATGATAAAAATTATATCTAGCAATTACCTTATCAGTTTGGCTCTTCAAGTGTCTGAACCTCGCATGCCGGTCAACAGGGAAAATCTGCAGTCCAGCAACCATTAAGTCAACACCTGAAGCCGGACCTTGAACGTAGGCCGTCACCTTGGATGGTTGTGTCTCAATTCTGAAAGACCCACCAATTTCATGCCATCTATCATCATTAACCTCAACTTGGCCCCCATTGACCCAATGGCCGTCCACACCAAGTGTAACACTTACATTCTGAGGACCTAGTTGCCCCGGAACCAATTCTTACCCAAGCAGATACTTGATATGTCAGAAAGAGATTAATTTTATCGGTGATCATCTGGGCAGGACCCATCCAAGTATGGGTGCGATTGGACACACGAATGTAGCGACCACTTAATGGCTCGTGAGGTCCTAGAGATTCTCTTGCCATTGGAGGAAGTATAAGGGGTGAACCAGTTGCAATGCTCAAAGTGCAATTACCAAGAGGAAACCACCCATTATTGCCATCTTTAAGGTTGCTGTTTGTAATTATATTTACACCGAAAGATATATTCTGAAATACAAGGAGAAAATATATCAATGCTTCAAACTTAAATTTGTGAAATCCGCACCTAAATCAAGAAATGCTTGGTCCAAATCACTTGTACTAACCGCAATAACTGGTACAGGTGATGGAGGGATTTTTTCTGCGCACTTCAAAAATAAACTATTGAGGAGAATATCAGTGCCTGAAGGTGGACCTTCTAAATAGATAACAACCTTTGATGGGGAACCATTTAGAAGAAATTTCCCATGCAACTGTACCCAATCCTTGTCTGTTGCCTGTGTCCTTCAGGAGGGAAAAAACACAAATTCCAGTTTTCTTTAAGTTTGAGAAATACAAAGAGAACTTTCAAAATCTATAATTATCAGTTTATTGCTACTGCACCTGAACAACAAAAGATTTGTATTTATATCATAAAAAACAATAAAGAAGGCCTATCAAACACTATAGCTGTCTTTATAAATCCATTGCAACTTGCATGCCTATTTGTAAAATCAAGAATCTGACACAAGTACAAAGGCAAGGTTCATTGAAACCTGAAGTGGAATGTATACACTCTTGTACAAAGTTCTCTGCTCTGAAGCTCTTGTACAAAGCTCTTGTTCTGCAGGCTTGCAGAACTGCAGATTGTGAATGTTACTGGATCATGCTAGGGACTACTAAGGGTTATTATATTTTATCACAGAGTATTAAGTGTATGGATCAATAACTTGTAAGATAGCTACATTTGAACAAAAAAAAGTGCTTTTATTTATTACTTACCTAGAAAACATATCTATGGTTTTGCATATTTTTGGTATCAGTTATGATTATTAAGTTGTATGAGACATAGGTTTAAGGATTCAAAAACAACTTTTTTAACAGTTTAAAGATTAAATTATAAACATTTTGAATAAATCAAGAAAAACAATCAGCATAATACTGATAATATATCCTTAACATTCGCAAATTTTGCAAATATAATTATATTTGTGGGACAGAGGGGGTACAAATTTTGAAAGAACTCGAGGAAACTTTATTATCAATTCACAGTGTCAAAGATACTCCATGCATAATACTGATAATATTATCGTTTTTACTCTAGATAAGACAGAAGAAACTAACTTGCCAATGCCTATGTACTGCTCACGGTTATCTGGTGTCTGAGCCCACAATGTAGCCTGTACATCAGCATTGCTGACATTGTTGCCAAATATCCGAACCACGGCAGATAACTCATAAGCAAGCTTTCGCTGCACTCTTCCAGTTATCTCCTGCTGAATGCCATTCCAACTCTGTGTGCGTTCTGTTGCAGATGCAAAATACTTTCCAGACTTGGGTAGAATTTTTCCGTCCCCCATGGTTTCATGTAGAAGAATCTTGCAGCCTCTACCGGACCAATTACTAATACCATCCTCAAATCCAGGGTTCAATACGATTTTCTTGTCTCCAGCAGAGATACATCCGGTGCTTTCAATCTGTCAAATTGGGAAAAAAAGCTACACATCAGAAAGATGCAAGGGATAAGCGAGGTTGAGAAAATTACTGTTTCACAGTGATGGTCACTAACTACTAAACCATGTTAAATGACTAAACTTTGCAAGTGCGCTACATAAAATTCTTGAACTCTTCCATAGCATTTGATCAACATACCATAGTCCTTGTTTTTATACTTTCAATGGATTCGACATCAAACTTACATTTAACTCACTGCGACTCGGACAGGATACCACTACTGATTCTACCAGTAGGTCCACCCCAGGAGAGGGCCCTTCCAGATAAAATACAACCCGATCAGGCAGAGTTGATAGTGAAAATGTTCCTTCCAATTTCTCCCACCTTTGTTTAGAAACAGAGGTTCTGCATGTACTACGGATTGTTATTAGCACGAGTGCATTCTTAAATAGAAAAAGGCGAACCACAAAAGGGAAAGAAAACCCATTACCTTGCAATGACCAAATAGGTAGTTTGCGTGTCTCGATACTCTAGTCTAAGTGTAGCCAAGACATGAGCAAAACCCTGAAGAGGCCCTGATACTCCAACACTTGCATAAACTGTATAAGTGGAACCAGGGCAAATTCTGCTTGTGATATCTTGTTCCAAGCCTTGCCAACATTCCTTGCGATTTGAAATAACAGCATAATTTCTGCCTGACTTTGTCGATGAGCCTTCAGGGTAATCAGAATTGGCTGAAGCCACAAAGGCTTTGCAGCAATTTGGATGCCACGATTGCAATCCTCCAGAGAAGTCATGGTTTAGTATTATATTAGCAGCGAGATTGTTCCTTGAACTGTTACGGACTTCGATCAGACCCTCTGATCTCTGTTAGATGAAACAAAAGTTCTAGCACAGTAAGTGCTACGCGATCAAATTGAAACAGACATTAACTTATAATTGGTCAACTGTGTGTATATACATCCATTTGTTGTGAAGAAGTTAAATTGTTTATACTAAAACATACAGTTCCAGAAACCATTTGTAATTAATTAAATAGACGTTTGACATCAATGCCCAAATTTTTGAGGTTCAATCTCCAGAGTATTTCACTATCATGTTTTAATGGAAGAAAGTGTAGACAAGAGAAAGCATATGGAGTAAGGTTGTTTTCATCTTTTGTTTGAGAGACTTTCAAGAGTGGGAAAATAAAGAAAATGGAGTAAAGAGTTGGAGGGATTTGAAGGTCCCTTTCCTCATTAATTAAAAAAGATGAATATAAAACTGCATTACTAACTGACTAACAAACCCAAATTTATTCATTTACCATTGCCCTACAATGTCGTGTTTGCTCCCACAAACCAGAAACTGCGAGTTTCTGATACTATTGTGATTAACCTAAACAGTCTGAAATCCCGGAACAGCTAATCAAAATCATTAGAGTTTGCTTGGCTGTCATTTAAATTTGAAAGGAGCCATTTACATTTTGCATGCTATTTTGATATGTAAACTTCAATTTTGAATGGACTCAATTAGAAATGAATAAGGGACAAACCACAGAAAAGCCTCGAAAAACAACTTTTTTCTATACATGTCATATAGAAAATATTTGCTTTTTTCCCGAATAATTTTCCAGTACCCCTATATTAGAATACAATATACTAATAACTATGAATCTCGTCATTTCATGAAATTGTAATGATTTTAGTACAAGCAAAACGATTAATCTCATACCATTCTAAATGAGTTAGGAGTTTATATATTGAAATAGTATACAAAATGTAAATGGTTCCATTTTTAGAAATTGAGGAAATATAGGGCTATTAAACACCTTCTCACTTAGGTTTGTTCTGCAAAGAATTGAGAGAGAGAGTTGTTTGGGAAAATAATTAGCCAAAATTCAGAACGATTCTAAATACCTGTAAGTACCCAGTATCTACCCATGATAATGAAACACAGAGGGAACCTAAACAAAGAAAAAGGAAGCTAAATGAAATCATACCTCAGAATTAAAGCCATTTCCGATATTGCTTGTTGATGGGTTTTCCATAGATTCTTTAAATTCCTATTACAAACAACTAAATCAAAAACATATTCTCAATGAACTTAAACAGCTATATATTCTCTCTCCAAAACAAAGAACAGAGCACTAAACAGTACCTCCGAATGTCTCTTCTTCCGATTGGCCTTCAATACTCGGTCTATGAAGGAGCTTTTGAATACCCCTTTCATTATATACAATGAAAGAATTTATGTTCTTGCTAGAAACCTTTCACCTACCATCTTTTCATCTTCCTCTCTCCCCCTCTTCCTCTTCATCTTCATCTTCATCTTCTCTCTTATAAATAACCATGGTAATTAAAATCGCAATTGGGCCTTATTTCGGTTCGGTTTGAAAAAAAAATTGATCAAACTCTGTGATCTGACGGTTGGATCGGTTGACCCAATGATTCAGGTCACCGATTTTATCTTTTATAGTGTTCTCTATCCCTTCTTCTTTTTTTTTCCCTAATTTAAGCATTTGAATTTGATTAAATGTATCATTGATTTAATTTTGAGTTTTGATCATGATTTGATATCTTTCTTTTATATAAATTTAGTATTTATTTAAATTGTATAAAGTAAACATTATATAAATAGATTTAGTTATTTTTATCGAATTTGATTGAATGTATCCTAGAAATGTATATTATTTGTGTTTGATTTTATAACTCTTGAATATCTTTCTTTTTATATAAATTTAGTATTTATTTGAATTGTATAAAGTAAATATTGTAACAACCCCAAAAATCGGTACTATTCTCAAACCCAACTTGTGTGTTAGACATTATCTTGAATTAGCTTTACTTCATAATTAGATGAAATAACAGCTAAAAATGTAGATAATTAAAACTCTCTATCTTTATTCTATTCCCGAAATCGCAATCTTTACGAGTATCTATATTCCAAAATCATACTCCCTCCGTCCCAAAATAACTACTTAATTTTGACTTTTTAAAGTCAAATTGACTATTTTTATAACTATTTTTTGTACTATTTTTGCCAGAATATAGGTGCAGGGGTTATAACAAAAGAAAAGTATATACAATTTACTACTAATACCAGTTTTTATAATGTTAAAAATATATTTATACATGCTTAATTATTAATTTTAAAAATAGTCAATTTGACTAAAAAAAGTCAAAACTGAGCAGTTATTTTGGGACGGAGGGAGTATTTATTTTATAATTCATTTTAGCACAGTAGATATGAGTATATGCTACTCAATCCTTCATACAAATTCTTTCTTATATATTATTACCACTATACTGCTTTACTTTATAAAATATTCATCACAATACATTCAAAACAAATATTCTTTGTATATTGAATATTTCAAACTTTACATAACTGTCAGTTACACATAACAAGAATCATTACCATGATTCAATACAACTTCTAAATAAAATAAAGGTATTCATTTGCACAGCTTCTAATTCTTATCGTACAAATGGCAAGTAATATCGCATTGTATTTTTAACCTGCAAAAGGTATTTTTTTGCAAGTCTGAACTCAACAGCCCAACAAATCTAACAATTTTCATACTTCACGTAGCACAGAATGTCATACTCGGTTCGTATCTCATAATCCTTCTACTATGCAAATTATACATGCATTATATCTCTAAACAGTTTTCATATGTCTAACATATCACATATCACATATCACATATAGATTGAGTTACATAACTCAATCAATCTTAGTCATAATTTGACTTTTAGTGCATAACATGACATTCAACATACTTACAAAGATCTCATTCAATATCAAGTTCATATAACACAAAATAACTGAAAGACTTGCCTCGAGCGCTGATTATAACTTATGGCTATATGCGCTTCACGAATCCTACACAACGCGTGATCACGCATATACACACATTATACATCCATGGCATACATTTAGTCATACAATTAATGTAACTACAATTTACATTCTTCCTAAGCTTATCTTATCCGTTTTCCATTTCAAACCATATGTTTTATTTAAGAACTTCTTTAGAATCCTTTGCTTGTCATAGCTATATCATGTTCATATATATATTATTATAGACACATACTCAGCCATGTATGCATTCAAACCACATAGGTGTATATCTTGTTTTTACATTCATTTTGAAAGTTTCATTTAGAAATTTCTTTTAAGAACCTTTTCAAATATTGGCTCTATATAGTCCTTGTATGTTTAAATAATCAAAACATTACTTGAGCATGAATCGCATCTTAAGATACTTGAATACACATGGTCGTAGGTTCAGACCATGCATTAAAACATCTTGAAAGTTCTGAATGCAGCAGCGGCCGCACTGCATTTAGACCTGGGAGTGTACGTGGCTGCGCTACTCCTCTTCAGGCCTAGAACTGAGATTTTTAATGCACAATTCCATTCTTAACATGTTATGCTCCTTTCACAACCAACATAACATACAAACACATGACCTTGAAAGCCTTAAACTAGTTTAGTTCCTCCAAGTTTTACTTTTCAAAACAATTTAGTTTTCATTCGAAAACTTTTGTCAAATCATGCTAAGATAGTTTAATACCTCCTTGTCTAGGCTGGACACCATATAAGGCACATTTTATATCTAAACTACCATAAAGCACATGAGTTATGGGAGTTTAAACCAGGTTAGGTCCATCAAGGTTTCAAAATAACTTAGTTTTTAATTTAAAAACTTTTGTCATTCTAAGCTTAGATTACATAAAACTCATTTTGAGACAACTGCAGACCAGCTCGGCCGCGCTGGTCTTAGGACTTGGAAGTGGGGTACGCGTCACTTCGGCTGAGAGCCCAGACATGCTCTATTTTCTGCAGAGCTTGGTGATAAGTCATTTGTTTCATCTCTATTGCTTCCTAGCTTTCCTTTAACAAGTCTAAATGTCCTGGGGTATACTTCCACTTACAACAGTCTCTTACATAACTCTTTTAGCCTCCAATCAATATGTTTTTTATAAAACATCTTCTTTTAGGCATTTTAACAACTAACATGTGGGCATGGCATGAGGCTCAGGCTTTATAGTTCCCCAGATTTCATATGGAAATCATTTCTTTAAACTTCTGAACTCGTATCCACCAATTCCTAAGAAATTCACATTATTAAAACAATGAATTCTCATACATAACCTCCTATTTTCTACAAACGGAGCTTAAATCTTTACATTACCTCAAGGGTGATATAATTTATGCTTTGATTCTTCACTTCAATGGATAGCTTTAGCTCTTCAATTAGATACTATCCCAACTTTACAGAGTTTCTAAGCATTTAGATAACATGAGATTATAAAAGTCTGAGAGCTGAAGGATGAACAAAGGAAAATGAAGAGGGTGGACTGATATATATATATAAGGCTTCTTAGCCTTGATAATCACGTACAATTCGTGCTCATTACTCTTATAAACTTGCTCCCCACACATTCTTGCTTTCGCGCTCCTTATTCTTGCTTAGCACATAATATCCCAGCTCCTACTTTCTTTTGTTTTAGCTTTAATATATTTGCTTTTCATTTTATAGTACTAACATAATATACATGTATTTATATTACAAACATTAATATACTATACATAATGTACATAATACATTTAAACTTATATTATATCTAATATAATACACATATGCAATACATTCACTACACATATATTATACCACATAACCAAGCTCTCATTATTCAATGGTAAAAAAATTACTCATAAGACTTCGGATGCGTAAGGTCTTGGGATCTATTATTGCTAAAGGCAATAATATTACATTTCAGTTGAATACAACAAATATATATATATATATATATATATATACATACATATATTGGGATATATATATATATACACAGCTGTGTAGTACACAGTGACGATTTTTTGGGCTATGGCGACGGTTCAACCGTCGCCATAGATATTCTTCCCATAATCTTTTTCCATAAAAATGGAAACTATACATTAAATAAAAATAATATATTTAATGCAATAATTTACCCTATTAAAATAATTTAATATTATAAATTATTTTAATTTATGTATTAATTGATACAATAATTTTTGTATCATTAAATTTAGTCATTTCATTTTTAAATAAATTGTTTCCAATAATTTATTTTTAACCAATAGAAATATAATAATATATCCAATCCCTTTTTCCTTTTTCCTTCTATAGATTGTTTTCATCAATTTATTTATATATAACAAATATGTCTTAATAATATATTTATCATTTCACAAATCATCACATTGCACAACAAAAATTTATTTAAGCAGTCAGTTCACATATCATAAGAATTTTATTTATTTTAAATTCGTATTTTATTATTTCCCTAAAATCTGGATCGTCACAAACATTGTACAAATAGGTTTAATTGTTTTATAGATAAATTGATTAATTTTACATATTTAATAAATATTATATATAATATATAACAATAATTAATATATTTAATTATTTATTATATATTAATGACGTCACTGGGTCAATAACGGTCCGACCACTAGGTTGGACCAATAACCCATTCCACCCAGTAACTTTTCCGATTCGATGACCGATCCGAGTCTGAAAATATTGTAAATAACTTCCCAGTAATAGTTATAAATAACTTCCCAATAATAGAAAAATGAGAGGGTGAAGTGGCGGCTGAAAAGAAAGAAAAGAGAAAGTTTGATGACCACTTAATATATAAAAGTTGATCGATATACATTTTATTTTATCTATCATTTCACCATACTTTGTCAGCACAATTATTTATCCAATTTTAAATCTTAATTTGTATAGTTCTTTCAACTCACTATATAAGTTTTCTTCTTAAAGAATTAATAATTATCCTATTTATTTATCTTTACATTTTATGCTCATAATTTTAGTAATTTTTAATTGATTAAAAAATTTATGAGATTCACGTTATCCTATTGTTGTATATTATTATGAAAAAAACTGATTATTAATATATTACTATATATATTGTCTTCGCGTTTATTTATATATATAGTTATATACTACGTGTACTGATAATCTTTAAAAATGTAAGTATTGTTTTATTATAATTAAATTTGATCACATATATTAAACTTGGCAATTTAAGTTGAAAGTCATATAATTAACCAAAATCACTTAGATTTATTGGGTTGGTTAGTTTTTAAGTGATGGGTTGGTTTTGTTTTGGATCCATATTATTATTACAAATATGGGTTGGATCTAGTTTAACTAGTTTTGACCCATATTAGTCTATAATAATTTTTTGCACCTTGAAAAACTAATACATTAACATGTATGCATTATTACACTACATTCTTATATAACACATATACATTATATATATTACATACTTTTGTAATTTATACACTTGTAATTATGTATAAAAATTATTTCACTAATTATAGAATTAATCCATTATAAAGTTAACACTTTTAGTGTAACGAACTACTAATTTAAATAATTAATATATCCTCCCTTAATTAATTAAAATAACTCATTTAAATTATATAATTAAATTTTATTTTCTCCTCCTCTCCATAAATTGTTTTATATTATATTATATAATTTAATTTAATTTCCCCTATCCTACCCCCCACCCCACCCCTACCCACACCCCCACCCCAAAAAATAATATTTATTGATTATGTATACACCACCACCTCCCTCGCACCCCCCTCGTCCCCCGGTCCCTCAACCCCACCTAAAAAATAATATTTATTGATTATGTATACACCCCCACCTCGCTCCCCCGCCTCCCGCCCACCCCCCTGCCACCCCGACCCTCCCACCCCCCGCCAAAAAAATAATATTTATTAATTATGTATACCACTTCTCAACCATCAAATTAACCCACCATACCACATCCTTTGAATGCTATATATATATATATATATATATATATATAATTCCCTCCCATTATATATAAAATTCATGCTACCAGCAGCTTCTTTACATCATTACTTGAACAACATGAGTAGTAATAATAGAGTAGTATCTGTTTTGGATGCCTCAGGCCGCCTTGGTTCATCTCCCCCCCCCCCCCCCCCCGCCCCCCATCCCGGCCCCCACCCCCACCCCCGACCACCCACTCCAACCCACCCCTCCAAAAAAATATTATTTATTGATTATGTATACACTCCCACGCCCCCGCCCCATCCACCCCGCCCCCCCCAAAAAAAAAATTAATATTTATTGATTATATATACACTCCAAAAAAATTAATATTGACTAATTATTGTAATAAAATTCTCAATAATTTCATTAATTTTAATTAACATAATAATTATTAATGTAATTTTTTTGAAAGTGCCTATATTCACAAAATTAATGTTTTTAATACTCAAATTAGTCACATCAATTAAAATTTTTAGTTTCAAACTTGAGTCTAAAAAATTAAAATAAGACTCTTTTAGTATAACAGAAATTAGATTTTAATGAAACTATAATTTGAAAAATAAGTCGATCTGGATTCGACCCATAACCATTTAAATTCAAACCACATAACCCATATTAAATATAGGTAATATGGTTTTGGTTTCAAAATCAATCCAAATCTATTTTATGTAACCCAAAATCAACTCAAACCTATTTTTTGTCAGGTCTAATGTATATATAGTACTGTTTCATTAAAATTGTATATGATGATATTTATGGGCAAATGTGCAAAAATGTCCCCGATGTTTTTCCCGAAATCTCACTTCCATCCATAACTTTTTTTTCTTCTAAAAGTACCCCTAACTAAAGGCGGAAGGAGTGGGGGCGGGATGGGGAATATGCCCCCCAAAAGCTGGAGGGACAGGGGGAGGGGGGGGGGTAGGTATACCATATGCAATTCAAATTTATACTGCAGCAATGTGTGTGTTGGGTAAGTTTTAAAGAGCAATTAAAAAAAATTGGACTTTTCTACTCTTCTAAAATAAACTTCTTAATCGGTGGCCCAATAAATTTTACGAGCTCATAACCCTTCTTTTTTACAAGCCTAAGCCTTCCGATTGACTTGGGTTGTCAACTGGGCCACCAGCTAATTTCTTTACCATTTCGAAAAAGAAAAGAAAAGATCTACATAATTTGGTTTTTATATTTAGTAGTAGTAGTTTGTAAGTAATTTACTGTTCAATATCACACGTTCAAGTCTACCTCTTAACAGAAGACATAATTTAAAAAATGTTATAAAAGATTAAAGGTATATTTCTCTTAAGTTCTTCCTAGTTCCCCTAGCTGGTCTCTTTCTCAGTTTCCTCTAGGTCTCAAAGATGAAATGAATCCCCATAATTCAATTGTAAGAATATAGGTTCTTAAAAGAAAAAGAAAAAAAAGATAGTTTACAATCTTAACTATTGCAAAATTGCATGATACAGTTGTTTCCTCTCATTATACATTCGAAAGAAGCACTTCAAGCGTCAATAATTAATTTTTTTTAATGATATATTTTGCCCCCCCCCTCTAAAATTGTTCTGGTTCCGCCACTGCCCCTAACATTACAAAAATCAGCTCACCAAAGCCCCTCCCGTTGACAGACATGCCAAATAGACAAACGAGATTAGAACCTCAATGATGTGGTTGACACGTGACAAGATTTGCTGAAATTAATTAATACAAAAATTAATTAAGGCTTAGATATAACACATACTCTAAATAAAATAATATATAACATTTAATCAAAACAAAAAAAATACTAAAATAAAAAATAAAAAAAGCATAACATATTTACATCATTTAATCAAAATACTAAAATTCAAATTATTTTGTTAATTAATCAAAATATCTAATAAAATAAAACAAGTTGTAATTTGGTAAACTTGTGCTTTGTAATGAACAGAGGAGAAGAAATTGCCATTAAAGAGAAGCCCTAAGTAAGTCATGGCCATCTGTAATCAGAGACAGAAGGAAGGGGATCGGGGAGGGGGGGGGCTCTTCCTTTTTCTTTTATGTATTTTTCTTTCTCCTTTGCTTTTCTCTTGCTTTTGCTTTATCATCAAAGTGGAGCAGAAAAAGGTGGTAGCAATTCTCTCTATAAACTAATTAAAAATAAAAAGTTAAAGAAATAATACAATTTTTTTAGACCCCACTATAGTGACCATAAGTGCATCATAGCTTTATTTTATCAAGATTATTAAATCTCTCTTCTTCTTTTTTCTTTTTTTGATTGTCGGAATTCCTTCTTTCAAGCTAATTAATCCCATGAACTACAATATAAGGTTTTGAATTTATAATATTATGATTAGTAATTTATCTATAAAAGTAACTAATCAGTTGACTAAAAACTTCAAAGTTTGATTAATAGTCCCATAATTTGGGGGAGATTAAAAAAAAAAATATATATATATATATATATATATGTATGTATTTAAAGCCGTTAGACTTACAATTCAAAGGTTGACAAGGGTAGGAATATGATGTTGTGAAATACTATAAATGGACAAAATGAATTTGAAAAAAAACACTCCAAGCGTCAATAAATAATTTTTTTACTGATATATTTTGATTCCCCTCTAAAAATATTCTAGTTCCGCCACTGTCTGTAATCGAAGAGAGGAGAAAAATCGAAGTTGTTGAAAAGAAGAAACATTCTTTTTGCGCACAAACCCATTATCATCTTCACCACAACCAAATATATCCTTCTTCTTCTTTTGCCCAATTCATCAAGATCTGTAAATTAATATCAAGGTTGCTGAGGGCCAATTTCATATAATTTTAAAATGACAGATATGTTATGATAGTCATGAATCCACGGAACAACTTGTTTTATAATTTCTCCAATAAATCATGAAGATCAATCATCAAATTTATTTGAGAAAAAGGAAGTAATATATTATATATATATATATATATATATATATATATCTAAAATCTTCTCCTAGTACACTCTCTGTCCTGTATGCATCAAACCAAAAATTAGCCAACAACTTAGTCACCGAAGAACACCCATTAAAACCTTTGAGGGGCCTTCGATCGTGAACAAAGGAGAGAGAAAAACTGTGAGTTTTCTAGTTACAGTTCTGGCAGAGCACGGAGGAGTGAGTGGAGCAGAAATGGAAGAAGGGGAGGAATCACATGAGTCGTAGAGTAGGGAACATATTAGACTTAGCTTCGATGATTTCTTCTCTTCGATTTATCAGTTGGTTAGGGGATCTGGACCGGGCTGCCTAGTTATCAATATTTGTCTAGATGTAACCTCTGTTTGTCTATCTGGCATGTCTTTCAACGCCAGGGGCACAATTAACCTTAAATTTGTAACGTTAGGCGTACTTTTGAAAGAAAAAAGTTCAGGGTGGAAGTGGGACTTCAGGGAAAATATCAGAAGCATTTTTGGACATTTGCCCTAATATATATATATATATAGTTATTTAATTTCTTACGTAATTATATATTTATATAGATGTCGAACCTTACAAAAATTGAATTTGCTGCCATTGATATCTCAGGCAAGCTTGATGTTGAGATTCATCTAGAGGTAAAGAACCTTGGAGATACAATTAAGGTTGGCAATCAAGCATCTTGCAGGATCTTGTAAAACCAATGATTTTTATTTGTTATCATCTCCATGAAGAATTAAAATCTGAATACCTTACAGTAAAAGACCCATTTGTCTTATGAAATGATTTAAAAGAAAGATATGAGAATCAAAAATCTATAATCCTCCCAAAAGTGTGATAGATTGCAAGATTTTAAAAGTGTGAGTGAGTGCAATTTTGTACTTTTAAAATTAATCTCACTATTAAAATTATGTGGGGAAAAATCACAGATGAAGACATATTAAAGAAAACATTTATTACATTTCATGCCTTGAATATACTCCTGCAGCCGCAATATCGAGAGCGTAAGTTCACAAAATATTCTGAAATGATATCATGTCTTCGAGTGCTGAACAAAATAATGAGCTTCTGATGAAAAACTACCAATCTCGCACGACTGGTTCTACTTCATTCCCTAAAGTGAATGAAACCTCATTTGATAAATATAGAGGAAATTATGTTCATTGGCGTGGTCATAGGAGTGGAAGGAATAATAAATATAGAGAGGATCGTACTCATAATTATTCAAAATGGAATAACACACCTTACCATCAGAAGAATCAAAATGGCAAGGGTTTACAAAATAAACCATCAAACGGTCATGAAAATAAGTGTTATAGATGTGGAATGGAAGGCCATTGGTCACGTACATGTTGTACTCTTAAAACAATTGTTAGATCTGTACCAAGCCTCCATAAAAGAAAAGGGAAAGGAATTGAAACAAATTTTGTTGATCATAATGATCTTAAAAATCCTATAAATTATCTTGACCTTCCAAATGGAGTGGATATTATTGTTTCTCAGAGGCACAAAAGAGATCTAAAAGGGGGGTTGAATAGATCTTTTAAAACTTTTGCTTGTTTAAAAATCAGTTATCAAATAATTAATTTAGCACAACGAAATATTAGTTTGAAAATCCCCTTAAAGTTTTAATGAAATCTTAGTTCTAAATTTAGTTCTTGTGAATATTAGTCAGCTTATAGATATAACAAATAATGACAGGACATAAGGACTGAAAGTAAATGACACAATATATTTAAGTGGTTCGGGGTACAAAAAACTCCTAGTCCACTTTTCTACATCAACAAGTAGGAAATCCACTAAAGATGAGGTCACGAAGACCAGATCACTAAGATCTACTATAATTGAATCAATTAGATTCCTTCGAGTCACTTAGTCTCAGTAAAGTCACTTAGACTAGTTTACTTAGACGTTTTCAAGTCACTTAAACTTGGGTGAATGTCACTAAGACAATCGAATCATAATGAATGATAGTTGTTTTGGGTGTTGCTAAACTTTTCAATAGACTTAATTTCTTTCTGGTACTTAGCAGCTTGAACACGTATTTCTGTGTCGTAGAGTAGAGATTGATATATTTTGGCAGAAGTTCAACTTTGTACTTGATGATTCGTACTTGGATTGAATCCTCGTACTCCTTTTATAAACTTCTGAAAATCATCCTGTTGGTGGGTTCCCGTTGGGAGATTTAATGCTCTACTCCAGGATGTTCTCTGATGTTGACTTTTAAGGTAGGTACTAGGTTGCTTTCAGCCCTGACAAGTCCCATCAAACTACAGTCTCACCTTCTACACGTGAGTGATGTGACATCTCTAATCTAGCGATTTAGACACACCACTATCTGATCTTTTTAACTGAATTTGAAGATGGTGAGAAACAATCTTGAAATATTTGCTCTGCATTTGTCAATCCTATAATAGTTCTAACATGCTCTACGAACTTGACTGATCGTAGAGTTTGTTGAAGAAGGTAGAGCCTTGACTTAAGTTACTCGACGTTCTGCACTGTACGAAAAAGTTCTCTATCATCAGCTATATGTATTGGCTCACACAAGTAGATATAAATCTACACTTGTCTAAAAATAAAGGAGAGAGTATATCACAACCTGAATATGCACAAACACTAGTAGAAAAAAGTAAATAGACAACGTTTAAAAAACGTTGTAATAGGTCCCCAAAAACGTCGTGGTTAGCAGTGTAATCTATTAGACACAAATAGATAACGTTTAAAAAAAAGTTGTCTTTTGACACATTAGACAACGTTTTTAGACACAAATAGACAACGTTTAAAAAACGTTGTCTTTTGACACATTAGACCACGTTTTTTCAAAAAAAGCGTTGTCTGTTGTACACATTAGACAACGTTTTTTCTAAAAGCGTTGTCTATTGTACACATTAGACAACGTTTTTTCTAAAAAGTGTTGTCTTTTGACACATTAGACAATATTTTTTCTAAAAAGCGTTGTCTACTTGACACAATCCACAACATTTTTTTTTTCAAAAAACATTGTCTATTTGACACAATCCACAACATTTAAAGCCAAAATGTAAGCATTCTATGTTTCAAAATACCATACATTCCAATAATATCATACGTTTACAGTTTCAAATCCACTTGTCAATATAATTACTACTACGTACATTGAATTGCGAATTTGACTACATCCACAAAATATACCAAACTATCCATAAAATTAAGATGTTGGCCTCTTCTTGTGCTTGCTCCACTGTAGTCAGCTTCTCTCTCAACATTTCATTCTCCTTATTTGTCTTCTTCAACACTCTTACCCTGCACAAAAGTCAATCCCTACATAAAATTTTTGAATATCTACATTTTTATGAACACAGTTCTCTTTATAAATGGAGCATTCTTTCTAGAACCCAATATTATGACAATAAAGAGCTTTAGACAGTAAAAGTTGTGGGTTTTATTTCCCTCCCAATGTTGCATGTAAAAAATATAAAAAACAATAACTCAATAAATACACAATGATCTAGATTATTTATTGTCATATTTTTTCTTTCCTATGTGTGGCATTAGACAGCAAGTAGGAAATTCATAAATAAAAAATCACATATAACCAACAGTTTACTCATTACTGCAGAATGACATGCCAGTACTTGGACCAAGTGTTAGGTAATACATAAAATGAAGTAATACATGAGCCTATAAAGAAGTGTGATTTGACCATTACCTTAAATTTGCAAGGTGCAATCAGTTGAAAAACCAAAACATCTTTTTCAAGCAATTTATGAGCAATGGAGAACCCTCTCCATCCACCACTCAATCCATTCTTATCAACAAGATACTTTGTTTCGAATTCTTGCTCACTTTCATCCACCAAAACAACAGTGTCATCATGCTTTGGCAAATGCATGTCACAGAATTTCTTTGGAAAACTGTCATTGAATAAAATTGTACGAACAAATTAGTTCAATACTTTAAATTTATACTAATCTTACTAAACCTTTTTAGAAATCTGAGTCTTTACCAGCCCAAATCCACCAGCAACATGTGATGGGAGCATAGGCTTTGCAAAAGAAGGTAATTCGGGTAATAAATTTGCTTGAACCTCTTGGTTCGTTCCATAGGAGAGGATTTGTAGGGAACATAATCATGAATAACACCGGTTATAGCAGCCTTTGGTTCATAACTGTAGAATTCACAAGAGGCATTCTCTTTAGGCAAAAATCAAGCATTTAACAAGCGGTAATCCTTTCAAAAGCAGCTTGTATGCTATTAACTGACCTTACTATAATCTTGTCAGATTTAAAGGAAACTACCTGCAGAATAAATCACAAATTACTTCCCAACGTATAATCATTATAACAATAATAAAATGTGCCATTCGGATCATTAATAAAAAATTTAAGGAAATTATACAAATGGCGAAACAAAGAAGTACACTTTTGCTGTGTCATTCCATAAAATGTGTCATTACTATCAACAATTTTTGATCGATAAAATCACATTCATCAATAAGAAAAAGCACACTTTTGTTGTAAGATTTTCCTCCATTTATATGAAATAAAGAATGCTCCATTTATATGAAATAAAACATTATAGAAAATTTATGATCTTAGGTTTGTTTTCCACTATTTTTTGACAGGTGAATTCAGCAATGCCATAAAAGAGGAACTCTGCGCGGATATATTCAACTTTGGCGAGATCATTATGGAAATCATAACAAATGGTAGGCTGAAAAATGCAGGAGAGATCATGCATAGCAAACCAAAGGAAACTCTTTTAAGATGAGGTTTATAAGGAGAATGAATTTGATTCCTCACTGCAAAAGGAGATGAAACTGGTGGCCCAAGTCGCTTTGCGCTGCACCATGACCAGGCCATCTGATAGACCATCCATGGAAGATGTTCTGCAACTTCTATCAGGTTTAAAACCATAGTAAATAGCTTTAGCTTAGCTGTTAAAGAGTTGATATTTGTATTTGAATTGGCTGATATATAGGTAATAGCTTGTGCTTTTTATCCCAGTGGAATGTTTTTGGTGTAAAATAGTTGGCATTCTACAAGGTTTTTTGTATTCTAAAGGATCTCTCTTTTGGCAAGTTGGGACTTTTATTCCCTAGTGCAACATTCTAAAGGAACATGCTAAATTTATTCCCAAAATCAAAAAAAGAATAAATCTGATGTGCTTCATGCTTTTGATGCTGGACATTCTGATTGTGAAGGGTTGCTGTGACATTTTGAATGTTGATAAACCCACCCTTGTACATATAAATGGAGCATTCTTTATTTTATATTTGACACATTTGGCATTGAGTACACTATTGGTGCTATGTTTAGTTGCACTTCAAGCACGTATGCACACATGGGCAAACACAGATATGCAGACACACACACACACACACACATTGTGGAATGAATAGAAATCTATCATTTGGCAGAAGAACCAATACCTTATAGGCTCAGAAGTTGTTGAGGCAGCATTGCAGGATATTTCATCATCACTGTTATTTTTAGGATCTGAACGAGCTTGAAAGCTGATCGAAGTAATCAAGTTCAGATGGCTTTGCACCATTATTCATAGCACGAACCATCCAATGGAGTTGCGGAGTTGTGACAATTCCCATGTCAATGGCAGTAGCTCCAACTATTGAATTGATTCCCTTGAATTAAACAAATATAAGTTGCATTATATGACTTTCATTTATAGTTAAACAATAATTTTATACTTTTATTTCAAAGAGATCATAGCTTCTCAAAAAAAATTTACATGCATAGGTAGTAGTTGAGGGTTCCAACATCATTAAAAAAAATGTATGTGCAAATAGATACAAACTAATTAGTGAAAATTCCAATTTCATGGCAATAAAGGAGAAGCAAGCCATACTTGTTTTGCAGCCTTAAGAAGAGACTCCCCACTAGGCCTAGTGTCTCTCCCCAATAATATCTCAGCTGTCCGTGCTCCACCTTTGAGTGGAATGTTTTCCTTCTTCACAAATTCAGCTATCACCTGTTTCAAAAATTTAGAGACGAATTACACAACGAATAACTAAAAAGCTACAACTAAACATAAATAACTTTCAAAATGCACACTATAATACCTCACATACCAAAAACGAGCTTATCATCCACCAAACAGTAAACCTTGACAAAAGACGAAAAAAACAAAAACACTCTTACATACAATATGGATGCATAATAGATGGTATTTTGACCAAGTTCAAAGTCGGCCTCAAACTGCAATTGCCCGTAATATTCAAGGTTAGGGTGCTGCTTAGAATGAGCAATTAGTATCTGCCAAAACAAAGGATTATATGTAAACCCATCGTGACCTTGCACTCTTCATCTGTGATTTACTGACACTAGAAATTTGATCACGATTAAACTTGATTTTAAAATGACATCTATTCATATTAAATAAAAGCACCAACAAAATTATTTTCGCAAATACATGTAGTTCTACAGCCTAGGGCCAATAATACACAACTATTTGTAGCAATTGTAACAATTTGATCGGCAATATATGCTAGTTCTACCAGTGCAACTCTCAGGTGATTGACACTATATCAGCTCCATGTTTACTTTTTCAAGTGGATGGGGTTGTAGTTGTGTCTGTTTAGAGAGAAAGATAGAGTTCATACTGTTTCTCTTCTTGTCATGATTATAACCATTCCTGTATCATCAAATGGTGGACGACCTGCCCTCCCAGACATCTACAAAACCCAAGAGTAGATTATCAATTCGCTGAAAAATAATATCAGCATGACATTAAACTGATGATGCAGTTCTAATTGGTATTCATGAACAGCATGTATATCAAAACCGATTCACAAGTGATTAGGATTACAAGACTCCATAATTTGGTATGCCGAAGACCACAAAAATTATATGCAGAAGAATCCCAAAAACAAGCCACGCACCTGCAGTACCATTGATCGATCATATTCCATGTAGAGCCCTTTTTCCTCGTTGCTGGACAAAAATTAGTATTAATTTTTTAAAAAGAAGGCATAAGAATATTAGCATAATATTTTTTAAGAGAAGTCATTCAACATACAAGTGTTGTGTTGATTTGATTACTACTGTATGTGCTGGTAGGTTAATCCTGTGAGCAAGAGTATTTGTAGTGCACAAAATTTGAAGATCACTAAGAAAAAGACTTTCAATGAGGTTGCGATCCTTTAAGGAAAGTCCACCATTGTGATACCCAACTGCAAAAGAACTACCCTATGAGCAGTGATATGACCTACTTTAAGGAGAAATCGCAATAACAATTGCAATTTCAAGCAACAATTGCAATTGTAAAGAAATAAATGCAGCAATCAGATATATACTCAAAAAATCAGGAGATATCTCCTATGTAAGCAATTTGAAATCACTACAAAAAACAGCTCAAGTTAAGCGTGTTAACAGCCATCATTACAACAGCACATCTACAATACCCTCAAGCTATAGAGAGACAATATGACATTTCTATGCAATTTTAGTTCACATACAGATGAATCAACTCTCAAAAACTGGAGATTTCAAATACATCATTACCAAAGGTGCAATGTAAAAGTGAAATGGCAGTTAAAGTCACACTTATATCGAATCAAAGCACCATGGAACCAAACTAGCAATCTATCTAGGAACATGGTTCTTTTGTCCCACTAATTGTTCATATAGCATAAGTATCTATCATGACCAGCTAATTACATAAAGTATAAGAACAGAGTCAAAGTATAGCATCACTATCATAACAATTTAGAAGGGGTCCTTGAATCAAATTCTCATAAACATATTTCAAAAGGTAAATCGAGGAAATTTTGTAAGAATTCACTGAAAAATCCTTGCACTGAAATTGAAGTTTAAAGTATAAACAAATTACAAATTAAGGAAACAGGTGGATAGAATCCAATATTCAACATTCAGTTAACATTAAAATTTTTTTACCAAAAGCCACCTCAGACTTAACTTGGCATAACATTATAACTAGCAATAAAAATTCCACAAGTGTTGTAAAAATTGTGAAAACATACTAACCTAACTGCTTGAGCCTCTCTTAATTCGCCACGAACTCTTTTTCCATTAACAGGTAATCTTTGATTTGCTCCAGCTTCAGACGCCTCAGCTTGCATTTTGTCAGCAGCGTCACGGTCAGAAGGTGAGCCGCCGCCTCAAGTTCCTTCTGTTTACGCTGCTTCCTCCCCATTCGAGACGGTGGAGCCGCCGGCTCGAATTTCTTGGTCGGAGAATCAGCAACAGAAAGCATATAATATGAGAAGTAGAGGCGAACCAGAAGCCACGATTTCTTCCATCTTCGTCCTTTTCTTCTTCTATGCTCTCTCTAAGCTTTATCTATCTCGCTCTGTTCGAGCCCTAAAATTTAAGGGATGGGGTATGATGATTTCGTTCATTAGGGCCTGGGTATGAGATTTAGAGCTAGGTACGAGAGATTTAGGCCTGGAATTTCATCCTTGAGAGGCTTGAATTTCAGTCGTGAAGAGCTAAAATTTCATCCGTGAGCGATTTTAGGGTAATGTGGGAGGATATGGCTGGAGACGGAATGCTTATCACGAATATGGCCTCTGTGTTTTTTAAATATACAACGTTTTCTTTAAGAAAACGTTGCAACTTTAAAATCAAAAATTGTCCCTTAGAATACACAACGTTTTTTATATCCAAACTACAACACTTTATTAAAAAAACGTTGTGTAAATAAAAACCACAACGTTTTTTAAAAATAAGTGTCATTTTTTTATTATTTTGTAGTAATAAAATAATTGAAAGTCTTATGTACGTAATGAATTGTACACGTCCTGACATAGCACATGCTATCAATAAATTGAGCAGATTTACAAGCAATTCAAGACAATATAGTTGGAAAACGATCATAAGAGTTTTAAGGTATTTAAAATATACTTAAAATTTTGGATTGCACTACTCAAGATATCCAGCAATACTCGAATGATACTGTGATGCCAACTGGATATCGGATACAAAAGACTCTAAATTCACAAGTGGTTTTGTGTTTACACTAGGTGGAGAAGTAGTATCATAGAAATCTTCTTAACAAACATGCATTACTCGATCAACGATGGAATCTGAGTTTATTGCATTGGATAAGGCTGGAGAAGAAGCTGAGTGACTTTGTCATTTTTTAGAAGATATTCCTATGTGGCCTAAACCTGTGCCGCTTATTTGTATCCATTGTGATAGTTAATCAGCAATTGGAATGGTACATAGTCACATTATAATGGTAAGTCTAGGCATATTCGTCGTAGACACAATACCATAAAATAATTTCTCTCTAATGACGTTATGTCTATTGAGTACATAAAGTCAAAAAAAAATTTAGCGGATCCGTTGACTAAAGGTTTGACTAGAGAACAAGTAAAAATAAATTCGAGGGGAATGAGTCTAAAGCCTATAAACAAGGATTGTCATAATGAAAATCCAACCTAGTTGACTGGAGATCCCAATATTTAGGTTCAAAGGGACAACTAAATTGTGAACGATTCAACCAAATTACTATGAAGAAATTAATTTCTTCTGCTCATTCCTATGATACGAGATAGTAATAACTGCAGTGGTTTCAGGATAAGTTATGATTTTAATGATTCGTAAAACTTGATAAACAAGTGGGGTATGGCAGGATAATCTTATTAAAAATCACCTATGTGAGTGTGAGCTGGGCCAATTTTATGAGAATGCTAAGGCTATACTTCTCTAATGCACTCATAAATTCAGGATTGTTCGGGGCCAAAATGAATAAAATCATGAGAACCAAATAATGTCCGAAAAAATTATGTGTGAATTACTATTGTCTCGATTTACACAAACGGTTGGACAGTTCAAATATCACGTTTACTGAACAACCAGTAAACCCGATAGTCTTTAACAAGGGAAGGTTCAAAGGCAAAAGCCACCTCTCTCTATACAGATGATTTCCAATTCTGTCTCTCTCTCAAAGTCTGCATAACATTTGCATAAGGCTGACAGTCAATATCATTCATGTGGGAAATTGTTAGAATTTGAGCCAAAATTAAAGTGGGTTTAATTAATTATTTAAAGTGAATTCACATATCAATATGTTCTACTCCATGAGTAGATTAAGTTAAGTATTTGAAAGCTTTAATCCATGGAGTAATGAATGAGATATTAACTCCCAAAAATCACCTTGGAAATAATAATAAATAGTTGTGGGAAGTTAAGTCTCACATCGGTTAAGAACTAAAATTTCAATGTGTTTATATAAAAGAAAATTGTTCTTGGGTTTAGGCTCCAAGGGGCACCCCACTTTTGTGGAAGGGAGATGACCTAGCCAAGTATTGGTTCGAACCCACACGCGCGCACGCCGCTGCTGTCAATAGACCGGTCGACCTGACCTGACACGTGGCTCGAGGCTCGTGGGTCTGGGTCCTTGTATATACTTTTTTGGACAAAATTTATTTAAATTTTTTATTAAAAATTTATTTTATTTAGTTCTATTATCAAAACTGTATCGTTTTGATAAACAGTATTTATTATTATACTACGTCGTTTTGGGAAGCGTTATCTACCGAACGGATGCGGCAATACTGCGTAGTTTTGGGAAAGGCTATCAATCTGAACGAACGCCCCAAAACTACGTCGTTTTTGTCTGAACGGACGCGCCATTTCTGCTAACACTAAAATTACGTCATTTTTGTTATGATAAGATTAAAACTACGTCGTTTTATGGTCCGAACAGAAGCGCCCTTTCTGTTTAGCCTTAAAACTACATCGTTTTGACTAAATAGTACCTTTTCAATGGGTTATGTCCCCTGTGATCAGTCACTAACCCCTACTATAAATAGATAGGGGGGCAGCACATTCAAATCACTCGTTCACAAGCATTTCTAGTCTTTTAGCATTCATTATTCATAGTTCATTTAGAGAGAGAGATCTGAGTATTATATTTGGTTCATTGCATATACTATTTGGAGTGCTACTATAGTATATGTTGTCATTGAATCCTGGAAAACAAGTGCTATCAACTCTGAGCACCATACGGAGGGCATAATTGTCTTAAGAACATAGTACCAAGTACTAGCCTTGACAAATTTATTTCTGCAGTTTGAAATAAGTTAATATATATATATATATATATATATATATATATATAGTTTCCATTTAGTTTCATAACAAAATAAACTAAACTTTTTAAAAAAAATATTTTTGGTTAAAAAAATTAAGAAATTTTAGTTGAAAAATAACATTGACTAATTATAAATTTTCATGTTCATTAATTATCCTTTTAACTAAGTTATTAACTTAATATCACTTACCAACTTTTCTTTCCTCATTATTGAGACATTCATTCACCTCACTTTTAATCCAAATTCAAAAAATACTTAAAAATATAAATTAATTTAGTCGAGACAAGTTTTAATTTGTTGAGTTCGAACTCGTTTAAAACTAAAATAAGTCGATTCAAACTAAACTTTACATAAACTTAACATTTTTTGTACGAACTTGACCCATATTATAGATGAACGAAACTCGAGCTTAAGCAAGCCGAACCTAGTCGAGTTTAAATTCGACTCTTTTAATATTTTTATTATAGAGATAAAAATAATTTATTAACCATTAAATGAGTCAAAGTTATTCAAATTAAAATGTATTGGGCTCAACACCACATTATTTGGACTCGACTCATTTAACTAACCCGGGCAACAAAACTCGTTCAAACTCAAACTTATTTAAGGAGCTCAGATCAAGTTAAGTCCAATTAGAACTTCCTCGCGGAATTGATTCGGTTAAGGCCTCCATCAAAAACAAAAATCTTATTTTCCATTATTTTTTGGAACAATTACATATTCTAGTACATTTTTAAAATTAATTACAAAAATAGTACATAGATAAAATAATTATAAAAGTAACACACTTTTTCATATTTAATTACAATATTAGTGCAATTAGGATTCATTAATTTAGGGGTTTAGGATTGGTGGGATGACATGGCAAATTAGTATCCCAATTAGAAAACTGTTCCCGTATTTTTTGTCAGTCGGGTGTTTTTTTTTGAAACGCGTGATAACCGCCCTTATCATTTGTCTGGGTTTTTTACTGTAGGACTATTCAATTTAGAAACCATTGTTCTTCATATTGGAAACCCTTGTTACTTTCTTCTACCCGTGCTTTCTTATTCTACAGTAATCGCTACTGGTGATTTGTTCTTCATTTTCGTGATCGTTACAGGTTTAGTTGTTCTTCATTGTCGTACTTACTCAATTCGGTACTGATTTAGTTGTTGTTCATTGTCGAACTTACTCGGTTCTCGTTACTGGTCGGAGCTCTGAGTTTTGAAATCTAGTATACTTGTTGTTGGTTGATCGTTACAGGTGAGTATCTGGCTTAATAATGTAATGTATTATTTTATTAACAGAATGGAGTTTTGATTGTTTCTATTTGTGTTGTAATCGATTTTTGATTGTTTCGGTTTGTGTTGTATGTATGTGTTGTACAGGATGGTTGATACAAGGGAGAAGAATGAAAAGAGGAAAAGAATCACGGAGGGTGATTCTGTTAAGAAGTTGAAGAAGTATGCTAGGGTGAGGAAGGGGAAGAAGTGTACTAAGTTGGTGATACACGGTGATACAAAGTATAAAGAAGTGCAGTTGGAGTCTGATTTTGATGCCCATGCAATTAAAACTGAAGTTGAAGTTCAAAGCCAGAAAATTATCCCCAGACAAAAAAGTCTAAAGGTGTGTTAATTTAAATTCTGTTATTGTTAGTATCATATTAATGTTTGGTTACTTCTTTATTATGATTTGGTTACTGTTGCCTTATGATTTGGTTACCATTATTATGACCTCAAGGTGGGATTTTGGTTACTGTTATATAGTGTTCTAGTTACTATGTAATTGTTTAGTATACATGGGTTGCCTAGACTGGTTTGATCTAAATGTTGTTTCTGTTTTGGTTACCATTAAAACCTGGTTTGGTTACTATCATATAACTGTTTAGTTACTTCTTTATTATGTTTTGGTTACTGTCATATTATGATTTGGGTACTATAATTGTGTCCTCAATGTGGGATTTTGGTTACTTTTATATTTTTCTGGTTACTATGTAATTGTTTAGTATACATGGGTTGCCTAAACTGGGTTTGATGTACATGTTGTTTATGTTTTGGTTACTATAAAATCATGTTCTGGTTACTATCATATAACTGTTTGGTTACATCTTTATTAGGTTTTGGTTACTGTTTTCTTATGACTTTGTTACTATTATTGTGCCCTAAAGGTGGAATTTGGTTACTTTTATGTTTTGTTCTGGTTACTATATAATTGTTTAGTATACATGGGTTGCCTGAACTGGGTTTGATCTACATGTTATTTCTGTTTGGTTACCATCAAATCATGTTCTGGTTACTATCATATAATTATTTGGTTACTACTTTATTATATTTTGGTTACTGTTATCTTATGATTTGGCTACTATTATTGTTACCTCAATGTGGTGTTTTGGTTACTATGATATTTTTTTATGGTTACTAAATAAATGTTTAGTATACATGGGTTGTCTAAATGGGTTTGATTACATATTTTTTCTATGTTGGTTACCATTAAATTTTGTTATGGTTATTATCATATAACTGTTTGGATTCTGTTTGTTATATGTTGGTTACTAATGACTGTTTAATTCTGATTTTGTTTATTTGCAGATATGGGATCTTTATTATGGGGAACGCAACAGGAATTTTACTGGGAAAATAATATACTGGTGTGACATGGAAGTCCCTAGTATTATTATGAAAAAGCTGAATAAAAGTAAGTTGGAGAAGTTTAAGATTTCTTGTTTTGGAAATTTTCTTGATTTTGGTGAACATCAAATGTATTCTCAAATTCTTCACCATGCTCTTGTGAGAGAGGTTCACCAAAGGGATGACGGGAAAATGTGATTTCTGTTATGGGAGAAAAGGATCCGGTTTGGTTTGCCAGAGTTTAGTTTAATTTCTGGTTTGAGATGGCAAGGTGAGGAAGACATATCTGCATACACAGGTATGAAAAATTTGTTGGTGGAAATGTTTTTTGGGGACGAGGCTGTGACGCGTAGTAGCATAGGGAGAGTATATCGGGAGGCAGTTTTTGACAATGATGATGAGGCGGTGAGGATGTCGATGATTATGTTGGTGTTTAATTTCATACTATCCATAGTTTCTGATAATTATGTGGATGGTGCAATGATTAACTTTTTATGTTTTGGCAATGTTAGTAGTTATCCTTGAGGGAAAGTAGCCTTTGAGCAGACAAAGTACTCTTTGTCGAATGCTTTGAAGGGGCGGTTGAAGAAGGGAACGAATGGTGGTTGGATTTATAATTTCTATAAGGAGCATTACACTAAATCTTATAAGTTGAATGGTCTTCCTTATGTCTTCCAAGTGTTCTTGTTTGAGACCATTCCGACATTCAAAGCTCGGGGTATATGTAATGACGAGCATCCTTCGGATGTTCGATTATTTAGATGGAAGGAACTAGTGAAGCCCCCTACAAATGAAAAGCTAAACGATCTAGTATTTGGTTCTGGACAAGTATGCATGCTACCAATAATAATGTAGTTGGTTACCTTTATATAGACAATTTGATTACTGATTATATTTTTGCAGGTTACTAATCACAATATAATTGGTTACCTTTATATACAAAGTTGGCTACTTATTATATTTTTGTATCTTACTAATAACAATTTAGTTGGTTACCTGTATGTACACAGTTGGTACTGATTATACTTTATGCAGTTTACTAATAAAATATAGTTGGTTATCTTTATATATACAGTTGGTTTCCTTTATATACACAGTTGGTTACCTTTATATACACAGTTGGTTACTGTTATATTTTATGTAGTTTACTGATAACAATGTAATTGGTTACCTTTATATATACAGTTGGTTACTGGTATCATTGTATGCAGATTCTAATGACTATATAGTTTGTTACCTTCATGTATACAGTTGGTTACTGATTGTATTTTATGATTTTTTATGTCTTATTTTTTTAATTTTAATTGTATAATGTTGGTTAGATGCTATATTAAAGTGTGATTAATTGTTTTCAGCTGAGGATAAAAATTTTGATTCCTACCGCTGAGGAGAAGGATTGTTTGGATTTGGGCGGCGTTCACTTTTTCAATGGGAATGATGCTGATAGGAAGGTGGTAAAAAATGTGAAGGTTGAAAACGTTGGATTTTCAATTGATGATGTTAAAGATGCAATTGATGCACGGTTTAGGCCGTTGGAAAAGAAAGTGTCTGAACTGAAGAAAAATATTCAAGAGTTGGGGGCTGATATTCATCAGGTAATCATCTTTGCATTACAGACCAAAGATATTCATCAAATAATCATTCATCTTTGCACTACATGCCAAAGATATTCATTTGTATCATTATTTAAGACTGAGGATGATGAAAGATAATATAAAAATGAATCTAGTGAGATAAAGGACAAAAATTAGGGATTCGTAATTTAGTTTATCCAAGTTCACGAATACTCCATAATAATCAATTGTGGAGCAAAATTCAAGAATGAAGTTCAAAACTTGGATCCAATCAAAGATAAAAAAAATATTTTTTTTTACCGTGAATAGTAACTCGTCATGAAAAGATAAAAATTTCATAACAAGTTCAGACCAATATTCTAGTGAAATAATATTTTGTACGAGTATGAATGAATATACGAAACTGTAATTGGATTTGCACCCGTCATGCGGTAATCCGCGTAGACAGATCATTTCCACAATTTAATAGAAATGAATACGAAGGGTGATTCACCACGCATGCAGTAATCCGCGTAGACAGGTTATTCCCACAGATTATTAAGGAATTGAATGAATACAAAAGGTTTTCACCAGGCATGCTGTAATTCGCGTAGACAGGTTACTCCCACAGATCAATAAAGATGAATACGAAGGGTTATTCACCATGCATGCGGTAATTCGCGTAGACAGGTTACTCCCACAGATCAATAAAGAATAGAGTAACAACCCTTACGAGTATTGAAAGAAAATAGCATTATTTAGGAATATAAAAGAAATAATACCCCTTACGAGAAAAAACAATATCCCTTACCTCAGTAGAAGATTGGATACTTGAATAGTGTAGTAGCAGAATACTCTTCTTCTTTCTCTCTTTATAATTTTTCTCACTATTATAACTTTGCTCTTCAAGAATGGTGAGAAATGAATGAAATTAGCTTGCTATTTATAGGCTAGAAAAAGGTTGATTAATTACACTTTAGTACCTCCATCTTTGCCTAAAATTTTAATTTAGTCCCTCAAGTTTATAAATCTTGCACCTCCACCCCTGCAACTACCCACCAACTATTTATTATCCACCAATAAGTGGGTCCCACATGTTAACCACCCATTAATTGCTCATTTATCCGATTAATTCTCTGTTTGGTCAATTTAATATCCGAAAATCAACTATTATCGAAATAAATGTCAATTTCTACTAACATTAATATTTCCAACACAATAAAAATATTTTTATCAACCATTCATCAATTATTATTTAAATTAATATTACAGAATCACAATAATGACAACCAGGTCGTTCCAAGGAAAGAGGGGGCCTTCCGATAAAGATTTCTTTTTACTGGCGCGCAATTAACTAACCCCTTTTCTAGACAGAACTTTTTAGACATTGTCAATAATGCTATCTAATAATATCATTTAAATAATATAACTGACCATTATTGATTTAATAATATAAAATATTATGCAGATGATACTGTGACAATAATTGAATCAATAATATGATATACTGTGCAGCAACTACTGTAGCAATTATTGAATACTGAGTGACTTCTTACGTAAGCATCAATAATCAAAGATATTGTGCAATACCGTGTGCTACTTTGCAACTACTGTATTTTTATCACCGGGTATTTTAACAGTTTAACGGTAAAAGTTTTGCCGTGAAAATATTATTTCTGTCGCTTTCTATATCCGACAATTATTCCGCTGTGGGGTCCATTAATGACTGCGCCGTCGTACGAATATTCTCCGACAAAAGAATATTCCCCGACACAACGAATATGTTATGACCACTTGTTTACTTTGTAAAATTTGCACATTCCACCCATAACTTACCACATTTATCAAATCAACACCTTATTATTTCAAAATAATATATAGAGGAAATTAAATCTTTATTCATAAAAGTTGGGGTCTTACAAATGACATGCCATCTTTTGATATATTAAGCCAATTAACTGGAAATGAGATTGTTGTTTATGTTGCTACTGAGGTTAGTGTTACTATTATTTATGTTATGGGTACTATTATATTATTGTTTGGTTACCATTTGAATGTGTTGGTTACTATTATAATATGGTTTGGTTACTGTTATATTATGTGTTGGTTACTATTATAATATGTTCATTATAGTCATTCTGTTATTGTTCATTCTGTTTGTTATTGCATATATTAGTTAACTGCATGTGTTTGGGTTAAAAATCTAATTGTATCTGTTACCTTTTTTGTCAATTGATAAAGGTGGATAAATTAGAGACAGACAGCAGTTCTGCACTTGATGATATGGTATTAACCACCCAGGACATAGCGCAGTGTTCTGAGGTGGAGAGAAGTGCCCTTAAACCCGGTGGTAGACCGGTTCGTGAATCCATAAATAGTGTCGTTTTAAGGACTCCGTATACGATAAAGTTTGAATCTGCGGGTCAAAGTACGAAGAGGCATTGTTTGATCAATGGTTTAGGATTGGACTAAACAACAAGAAAAGATCTGTTATTTATTTTTTAACAATGGTATAGTTTTTTATAAAACAAATAAATTTGTTTCCCTGTAGAAACAAATGGTTACTATTATATAAATGTTATGGTTACTATTATGCTGTTTTCTAGTTACTGCTTTATAATGTTCTGGTTACTATTATGTTATGATTTGTCTACCAGTATTGTGCACTCAAAATGGGATTTTGGTTTGTTTGGGTTACTGTAATATTATATTCTGGTTACTGTTATATTAGGCTTTGGTTATTACTATATTATGTTATGGTTACTATTATGTTGTGTTTTGGTTTCTGTTAATGTTCCATCAAAGTAAAGTTTTGGTTAATATTATATAATTTTTGGTTACTGAGTATTTGTTTAGTACATTCAGGTTACTTAAATGGGGGTTGATTACATGATGTATATGTGTTGGTTACTATTAAATTATGTTTTGTTTACTGTTATTTTATGTTTTAGTTACTATTATGTTATTATTTGTTGGTTACCCTGTAACTATTTATAATACAATGGTTGATTAGACTGGTTATTATTTACTGTTCAAGCCTGATTTTGGTAGTGTGTCTACTAATATGGTAATTTTTAATGTTAACGTGTATACTAATATTATGCTTTTATATTGAAGGACTGACAAATTCCCAGGAAAGAATGACCAAATTGAACCTGTTTTTATATTTGGGTCTGTCCTGATATCATCAAAAATGTGGTTCTACAAACTGAAGACTCCTAGACAGTGGTTAGATGACGATGTGAGTTTTTTTTTTGTTTCAAATTATGTTGTGATGGTTACCTTATGCATATGGTTTAGTAACTAGTGTTAACAGTAATGGTTACCTTTATTACAGATTTATATTTTTCAGCAACTGTTAATATCTTATGGATTTTGTTTGTTTGTTTTGGTTCAGCACATAAATATTGTATTATACTACTTCCGTAAACTGGCCAGACACTCCGATAGCGTTCATATAAGGGCAAAGACCACGGACTGTTGGTTTCACAGCAAGATGACTGCTCTTTTTGAGGAATACACAATTAAAAATGCTGATAAGAGTATATTGTCTGGGGAGGATGATGTTGCTGAATACATCCATGGATTGTTCATAGATGTGAACACACCTTGGGTCAACGTTGATTACGTGTTGTTCCCCATTTATATGTCATCACCGGATCACTGGTTTTTACTGTCATTTGACGTGCATCGCAGACGTTTAATAGTTTATAATTCTCTGCAGCCAAACAGGAAAATAATGCAGACAAAAATTATGGATGTTTGTGAGCCCTATATCTTCATCCTACCCACAATACTGCGTAAGAGTGGTTTTTGGAGGGATAGGTCTGATATTGACTTCAGTAGTGAACCGTATCATAACAAAGATGAAGATGATATAATTGAATTGAATTTGCAGAGGGGATACCTGAACAAACTGAGGGGTAAGATTTACATGGTTTATATTTATTTAATTATTACATATAACATGATTTTAGTTTTCATGTTTGTTTGTGCAGTGATTGTTGGATGTTCACGATTTATTTTGCTGAGCATGTCATTCACCAGAAGTTTGCTGAAATTCCTAGTCCATTCCCCATTTCAAAGTATCGGAAGAAATGCACAAACCTCTACATGTATGCTAGGAATAAACAATTAGAGGGATATGAGTCTGATAGAGAATTTTCAGGGAGATTTGTACCAGATTTTGATTAGTTCGGTTGTAATTGTCTATTCATTATAAATTATGTTTCGTACATTGATTTTGTTGGATATCCATAACCATTTGTTATGGTTAGTGAGTTTTTAATGTTTGGTGTAGCTTATGTAAATGTGATTACAGTTTTTGATTATATTACCAGATATTTGACATTGTTTGTTGTTCGTATTTGTTACTTATAAGTTGTCTGATATATTTGTTTGAAAGGTGCAGTGGGGTAACCAAACATGCATAAAAGGGTAATCATTTTATTTTTTGTTAGTAACCAGATAGTTATAAGCTTGTATCAGTATAAATATCAAGTGTTAAATGTACATGTGAGAGTGCCCCATTTATATAGCTTATGGATACTTATAAATTACATAGGTATAAAAGTTATTTGGAAATGGTCAGTTGGTAGCTAAACATGCATGTATAGATAACCATTTTAATTTTTGTGAGTAACCAAATATACATAAAAATGTTTCAGAACAGTTTCTATCAGCTATTTCAGTTGAAATATTAGGTTGGTTTCCAAACATACATATAAGGTAACCATTTTAGTTTTTGTTAGTAACTAGATTGTTATAAGATTATTTCTGGCCTGTTATCAAGTGTTAAATGCATATAATTTATTTATACCATGTCATCATGACTGAATCAGAAACTCCAATTAAGAGTTCCCATTTATATATATGATGGTCACTTATAGATCACATTAAAAAAAAGATAGTCTGAGAGGTGCAGTTGGTATCCAAACATGCATAGATGGGTAATCATTTTAGTTTTTGTTTGTAACCAGATAATTAAATGCTTATATTGGAACATTTATCAAGTGCTAAATGTACATGTGAGGGTTCCCATTTAAATAGCTGATGGATACTTATAAATTACATAGGTATAAAAGTTATTTGGAAATGGTCAATTGGTAGCTAAATATTTATATAGAGGTAACCATTTTATTTTGGATGAGTAACCAAATTTACATAACAATGTTTCAGAACTTTTACCAATTGTTCAATATATATGTTTGCTTTATATTGATAACTCATGATGGAATCAGTAATCAAAATATTAATCAATATTGTGCAACACAAGTTTGGGTACTGTACATCATCAAAAAGGTAACTAACTATCTGGTTAATGGTTACTCACAGTAAACAATAATACTTTCTTATATTTACACTCTTGTTGATCATGTACTATATCAGACCTTTTTTGGTCTTAAAATCGGTGGATTATTGCATGTTTTTCTGTTGTGTCCCTTTTATTGGCACCTGCTGCATTTGTTTTGAATTTTATTTTCAAATCCGTGCTTGTACCTCCCTAGCTTTGGTCTTTTCGCTGGTCTTCTTGTGTTTGGTGGTTTTACACATATGTTTATTACTTCTTCTGGTACATCCCAGTTCTCTTTGTCATCTAACGGCATGATGAACGTTGAATATGTGTCTACCAAAGTTGTTTTAAGTAGTTTTTTGAGTAAAATTCATAACAGTTCAGATTCCTCTTGCTGATAACAGCAGCAGCGTGTGGACAAGACATCTCATGGTACTGAAATTTACGGCATGTGCATGTTCTTTATTCGATGTCAACAATATATTGTTTGGTGACATCGTAAACAGTAAAAATCAATAGGTTTGATGTCTCAACCTACAACACAAATTAAGTGTGTCGTTAATATGTATAAATAGTTAGTTTGTTTACATCGAAAGAATGACAGTTATACGTAATGTTGGTAACATTATCAGCATAAACAAGTAACTATATCATAATTAAGCAGTAACCAAACCATATTATGATAGTAACCAGAAGAGAATTTAATGGTAACTAAAACAGAAACACACATGTTGATATGACATGATAATAAACAATAATAGTTTAAAATGCACAATATGATAGTAAAGCAAACCAGACCCATATACAATGATAGTAACCAAACATAATACAACATAATATTCTCAGCATAATACTCTCAGTATAATATTATCAGCATAATATTCTCAGCATATACAGGTATTCTCAGCATATACAGGTAACCATACCATAATAAAGCAGTAACTAAAACCATAATATGATAGTAACCAATAAATGAATCTTCTGTTGTAATAATTTAAAAGTTGTATTTGTTACCTTAAATTTCTTTGATTTAGTGATATTCGATTGCAACCTTTCCTCAGCTATCGTGGAAAGTGTAGTCAATATTGATATGGCTGCTAGTTTGTTTGTGAAATACCATCTTTGAATTATACAACGGATGCATTCAATCATTGTTGTAACTGGAAGTTCCCTGATCCCCTTGATTACATTATTGATAGATTCCGCTGTGTTTGAAGTCATTGTCGAGTACCTGCTTACAGTCCCATGGAGTCTTGTGCACTTCTCCAACTTGACCTCTTCCTTCAAATATATCCATATTCGAGCATCAATTGCATCAAGTTCACCCATGTGTTTGTTGAATTGTTCAATAGTGTAAGCTCTACAAGCCCCGTTGTACGCCTGTTTGAGTTTTTCTCCTCTCTTTCTGAATCTATTTTTTATATTTTTCAACACATGATATGTACACGAACCATGCATGACATTCGGGAACACAAAATTCAGTCCCTGTACAATGGCTTCATGTCTATCTGAAACAATGCATTGGCCTTCCCTAACTCCACAAGTATTTCTCAAATTTACAAAAAATCATCTCTAAGATAATTCATTTTCGCTGTCAACTACTGCAAAAGCAACCGGAACAATATTTCTATTTGCATCCTGCGTGCTTGCTATCAAGAGTGTGCCTCCGTAGGTTGATTGTATGAACGTGCCATCAATTACAATGATTAGAAAGCAATGATTCCATACTTGAATGGATGCTCCAATGGCAAAGAATAGATATTTGAAACGACTATTTGCTTTCAACTCCAGGGATGTGACGGAACCTGGTATGAAATTTCAACAATGTCATTATAGTTCAAGTAGCAGACAGTATCCAAACTAGTTGCAGAGGGTAACCATTTATATGGTTAATGGTATCCAACTAATTAGCATAATATTGGTTCCAACACAGTGCATATGGTGTCCAGAATGTCATTAAATTATGTTATTGTTAGTATCATATTATTGTCTGGTTACTTCTTTATCGTGTTTTGGTTACTGCTATCTTATGATTTGGTTACTGTTATTGTGCATTCAATGTGGGATTTTGGTCACTTTTATATAGTGTCGTGGATACTATGTAATTATTTAGTTTACATGGGTTGCCAAAACTGTGTTTGATCTACATATTGTTATTATTTTGGTTACCATTAAAACATGTTCTGGTTACTATCATACAATGGTTTGGTTACTTATTTAATATGGTATGGTTATATGATAGTAACCAAACAGTAATATGTTATACTATTTTGTTTACTATCATATAACTGTTTAGATATTTATTACATTTTTGTTACTGTTATGTTATGATTTGACTAATATCATTGTAACCAAACCTGTACATAAGGGTAATCATATTATTTTTTGTTAGTAACCAGACAGTTATATGATAGTAACCAGACCCTTATATAGTAACCAGACAGTTACAAGCTTGTATCAGGTCATAGATAAGTTTTTAATGTACATATTTCAGTGTCCCATTTATCTAGGTTATGTATACTTATAAATCACATACTTGAAAAAATTATTTGGAAGTGGTCCATTTGGTAGCTAAATCAGCATATAGAAGTAACCAGTTTAGTTTTTGTGAGTAACCAAATATACATATAAATGTTTCAGACAGTTTCCATCAGTTATTTCAGTTGAAATGTTAGATTGGTTTCAAAATCTACATATAAGGTAACTAGTTTAGTTTTTGTTAGTAACCAGATAGTTATAATCTTGTTTATGGCCTGTTATCAATTGTTAAATGTATATATTTTATTTATACCATGTCATCATGTTGGAATACAGTTGGTAACTAATCATGCATAATAAGGTAACCAAATCATTTGAATTGGGTATCCAACTAATTATGAAAAACAAATAAACTGTTTTAGAGTGTTACCTGAATTTGTTTTCTCTAACATGTGCAACCATGATGGGACCAGTGAGTAGTCGTGTGGATTTTCTCTCACCTTGTCCAATGTTTTCTCCTTTGATCTCTATGCTTTTTGGTAAGAGATAGACACATTATACTCTGTCATCATGTCCTCCACAATATCGGTTGGTGTGTATATTTTTTTTAGATTTGTTAATTTGTGCATTATGCATTCACTAACCAACTCACTATTTGCCTGTCTGTGGTCTCCCATCAATACATTGACTGAACACGTGTGGATGTAATTGAAAGCTCTCACCTTGAACATACTGGTTTTTCGAAACCTTGATGCTCTCATTTTCCATCTGCAATTTTCATTATCTATGCACACTAGCACGAGGTCTCTACAACTTGTTCGTTCAACTTTGTATTGTCTGTTTTTCCTGATTGAATGCAGCCTCATCGCTTGTGATAAGATTTTTTTGTCTTTGTAAGTTTGATGTACTTTTACTTCACGTTCATTCGGATCTGTTATGACATTATCATATCGTTTTTCTGTGTATGCTATGTCATTTTGTCTGTCTTGTTGTTGTTCAATAACTTCCATGGCAAGTTGATCAGCATATTGTGTTCCAATTTGGCAATCTTGTGTTGCTAGCGGTACAAGTTCTGAATTCAACTGTGTTGATTTGATTGGCGTTACATCGTGAATTCTAGTTTCTTCTACATTTATCAAATTCTGCAAGATTGTTGTGCGTCCCCTGCTGTGTACATTCTCTATAATCAGTGGGAATTTGCCTTGTTCATCAGATTTTCGACTGATTTCCATAAAGAATCTAAAGGTTGTTTCATCTGATATACTGATCGGTGGAATGTCGCTTCTAATCTGACATTTGATTGACAATGTTATTGTGTTCGTGTCTAGCCGTATTGCACTGCATACCAAGCTTTGCATTTCTCTGAACGAACTAGTTGATGGAACTAGTAGGCCGGTAACTTCAAAATTGTTGTATTGGTTACTGTCAGTCCACGTTCCGTTGAAATAAAGTACAACTGGAATCATCTCCATTGTCTGACAACTGAATAAACATTGAACAGTAACCAAATCTAGATTAGACAGTAACCAATATACATGTTGTAAGACCCCAACTTTTATGAATAAAGATTTAATTTTCTTTATATATTATTTCGAAATAGTAAGGTGTTGATTTGATAAATATGAAAGTTATGGGTGAAATGTGCAAACATTTTTAAAATGAGCAAGTGGTTATAAAATATTCTTGTTGTCGGGGAATATTCGTTTGGTCGTTGAATATTCTTGTTGTCGGGGAATATTCGTACGACGGCGCAGCTATTTGTGGGCCCCCACAACGGAATAACTGTCGGATATAGAAAGCGACAGAAATAACTTTTTTACAAGATAACGGCGTAGTTGTTACCGTTAGTACTGTTGAAATACCCGGTGGTTAAAATACAGTACGCGGTGTTGCGCAGTAGCACACGGTGTTGCGCAGTAGCACACGGTATTATTGAGTCTTACGTGAGAAGGAACCTACTCAATTATTGTTGCAGTATTTACTGTTCAATATTTTATATTATTGACTCAATAATTGCTACGTTGATATTTTATATTATTGACTCAATAATTGCTGCATTGATATTTTATTGACTCAATAATTGCTACGTTGCTATTTTTTATGATTGATTCAATAATGGCTACAGTTGATATTTTGTAGTATTGATTCAATAATTGTCGTTGCACAGTATTTCACGTTATCAACTCAATAATTCATATTATTTGAATAATATTATTAGATAGCATTATTGACAATGTCTAAGGAAGTTCTGTCTAGGAGGGGTTATTTAATTGCGCGCCAGTAGGGAGAGGTCCTTATCGGAAGGCCCCCTCTTTCCTGGGAACGACCTGGTTGTTAATATTGTAGTTCTATAATATTATTTGTGAATAATTAATTATTGATTTATATGATAAGGAAATATTTATTTTGTGGATATTAAAGAAGGAATTAGTGCTGATGTGTTTTTATCAGTATTTTGGTGTGAAAAATCATCTGTTTATGGATTTCGGATAATTTATGTTTGGAATTTGGAAAAACTTTCTTCTGCAAAGTTGTAGAGAATTAAATTTCCTATGGAAGGACATAGAATTTGTATTTTTCTGACAAAGGGGCTATTTGTTATGAATTATTGAAGTTTCGGAAAATAAATATTTTTTAAATAAAATGGTGGGTCCCACTTTTGTTGTTGAAAAATCTAAAAATTTTAGCCGCCAGGCGGCGGAAATTTTTTTAAAAAATATATTATTTTATTATTTTAGTCTCTTTTGGCATCCTAAGCTTTACCTATAAATAGGGTGCTTAGGTTAGAATTGAAAATCATACCAGAATCAGAAGTTTTCTCTCTCTATAATATCGAGCGTATTTTTGTGAGTATTTCAATACTTTGAGTATTACTATTCAGTACAAGCTTCCGTCGGTATTATATCCGATATTCCAGTCAGAGATACTGTTCTTTTGAGGTAAAGGATGTTATTTCTTTCGTAAATGATGTTATTCTTCTCAATATCATTATACAAAAATATTGTCATGGATTTTATGTTGAAATTCTTACTTTTTCCGTCGGGATTACTATTCACGTATACGGCACTATTCACGTATACGGCACTATTCACGGGAAAATTTATTTTTCTTCTATTTGTCCAAATTGTCTGTTAAGGTTACTATCTTTGATTGTATCCAAGTTTTGGGCTTTATTCTTGAATTTTGCTCCACAAAGTATTATTATGAATTATTCTTGAATTTGGATAAACTAAATGATGAATCCCTAATCTTTGTCTTTTATCTCACTGGATTCGTTCTTTAAAATATTTTTCATCATCCTCAGTCCTAAAAGGTGATGTAACTGAATATCTTTGGCCTGTAGAGCAAAGATGAATGATTACCTGATGAATATCTTTGGCCGTAGTGCAAAGATGACAGGTGTTGAGATGAACATGACCACTGATGATACAAATGAATATCTTTGGCCTGTAGTGCAAAGATGAATATTGACTCGAGATGTATATTGATTGATGTTGCAGGGATAAAATATTGATGATGGACTTTTAAATCATAGAAGATAGTAGACTTCATTCTCTGCTTAACTCTTCTAATGATTTGTTATTTCCGCTGCGAATATTGATCTAAGATTGGTTGTCCATTATATTTTATCTGATTTATTGAAGGCTAACGATGATTTATTTTTCATTATCTTAGTCATAATATTCTTTACTGAGCTAGTTGAGCTCACCCTTTTCATCTGTTGTCCTCTTCAGGAAATGAGAATGTTGCGGGAACTAGTCGGGGGACAGAGTGATGGACCGAGTTAGAGCAGTAGTAGTCCTCACTATTTCTGACAAATAGTGTGATAATAATTGTAATGAGGACTTAGTTTGAATCTTAATATTTTCTACATATTTGTATTGACACTCACAGTTGTGTGGTCGTATTTTGCACGACCGTATGATATAAAGTTTGTATTTGAATTCTGTACCATGTATTTGGCGACTCAGAATGGGTTGGGTTGAATGGACCTATTCTGGGGGCGTCACAGTTGGTATCAGAGCTAAGGGATATGATCTCTGGCGGAGATCGGGGAATAGAACTAGGAGGGGAGAGACGAGTAAATCCTTCGCTAGTGTGTCCTACCTAAGCTTATGTGGTATTTAATTGGTCAGTCGGAGCATAGGGTTAATATGTGATATGTTGACTTGTTTAATTAACCCTTGTTTTATGGCAGTATTTGAGAATGGCAGCTGAGAATGTTAACAACGAAGTGAATGAGACCGTGAAGACACCTTTAATCACTAACCAGGAGAACGTGCAACAAGAAGGCAATGTTCATCATGAAAATAACGCTGGTCAGAAGATAAACGATGAGATGTTTAGAAGTTTTCTGCAGTTCATGCAAAATCAGACGAGGGAGACTCGTGTGCAACATATAGGTGGCGATAATAACAACACGCGAGTTGTCACTGCCAAGCAGTTCAAAGAATTGGGACCACCAGAGTTTCTGGGAAAGCCAGATCCGATCAAGGCGGAGACGTGGATTAAACAAATTACCAAGATATTTGATGTCTTGGGATGTACAGAGGAACAGAAGGTTCCATTCGCCACGTTTATGTTCCGTGGAGAGGCATATTACTGGTGGGAATCCGTGAAGCGTACCCAGCCTGCCGCACTCCAGATGTCTTGGGAAGCGTTCCAGAAATTGTTTAATGACAAGTACTTTCCTGAAAGTATTCGTCATATGAAGGAAGTAGAGTTTATCAGACTTGAGCAAAACAACATGACGGTATCCCAGTAAGAGGCTAAGTTCGCGGAGCTGTCCAGGTTTGCACCTCATTTGGTGGAGAATGAGGAACGTATGACGCGGATGTTTCTAAGAGGTTTGAAACCCGAAATACGTCAATACCTCATTTCTCATAAATTTTCTTTATATTCGGATGTAGTAAACAGGGCCCAGTTATTAGAACGAGATAATGATTATGTTCAACCGAGAGACCACAACCAAGGTCGTACTTGTAAGACCCCAACTTTTATGAATAAAGATTTAATTTTCTTTATATATTATTTCGAAATAGTAAGGTGTTGATTTGATAAATATGAAAGTTATGGGTGAAATGTGCAAACATTTTTAAAATGAGCAAGTGGTTATAAAATATTCTTGTTGTCGGGGAATATTCGTTTGGTCGTGGAATATTCTTGTTGTCGGGGAATATTCGTACGACGGCGCAGCTATTTGTGGGCCCCCACAACGGAATAACTGTCGGATATAGAAAGCGACAGAAATAACTTTTTTACAAGATAACGGCGTAGTTGTTACCGTTAGTACTGTTGAAATACCCGGTGGTTAAAATACAGTACGCGGTGTTGCGCAGTAGCACACGGTGTTGCGCAGTAGTACACGGTATTATTGAGTCTTACGTGAGAAGGAACCTACTCAATTATTGTTACAGTATTTACTGTTCAATATTTTATATTATTGACTCAATAATTGCTACGTTGATATTTTATATTATTGACTCAATAATTGCTGCATTGATATTTTATTGACTCAATAATTGCTACGTTGCTATTTTTTTTATGATTGATTCAATAATGGCTACAGTTGATATTTTGTAGTATTGATTCAATAATTGTCGTTGCACAGTATTTCACGTTATCAACTCAATAATTCATATTATTTGAATAATATTATTAGATAGCATTATTGACAATGTCTAAGGAAGTTCTGTCTAGGAGGGGTTATTTAATTGCGCGCCTGTAAGGAGAAATCCTTATCGGAAGTCCCCCTCTGTCCTGGGAACGACCTGGTTGTCAATATTGTAGTTCTATAATATTATTTGTGAATAATTAATTATTGATTTATATGATAAGGAAATATTTATTTTGTGGATATAAAAGAAGGAATTTGTGCTGATGTGTTTTTATTAGTATTTTGGTGTGAAAAATCATCCGTTTATGGATTTCGGATAGTTTATGTTTGGAATTTGGAAAAACTTCCTTCTGCAAAGTTGTAGAGAATTAAATTTCCTATAGAAGGACACATCATTTGTATTTTTCTGACAAAGGAACTATTTATTATGAATTATTGAAGTTTCGGAAAATAAATATTTTTTAATAAAATGGTGGGCCCCACTTTTGATTGGTGTGGTGGCTGATGGCTTTTGGAGGCTGCTGGAGTGAGGCGGCTGGAGAAAAAAAATTATTATTTTATTCATTTAGTCTCCTTTGGCATCCTAAGCTTTTCCTATAAATAGGGTGCTTAGGTTAGAATTGAAAATCACACCAGAAATCAGAAGTTTTCTCTCTCTATAATATCGAGCGTATTTTTGTGAGTATTTTAATACTTTGAGTATTAGCATTCAGTGCAAGTTTCTTTCGAAATTATATCCGATATTCCAGCCAGAAGTACTATTATTTTGAGGTAAGGGATGTTATTTCTTTCGTAAATGATGTTATTCTTTTCAATATCATTATACAAAAATATTGTCATGGATTTTATGTTGAAATTCTTACTTTTTCCATCGGGGTTACTATTCACGTATACGGCACTATTCACGGAAAAATTTATTTTTCTTCTATTTGTCCAAATTGCTTGTTAAGGTTACTATCTTTGATTGTATCCAAGTTTTGAACTCTATTCTTGAATTTTGCTCCATAATTGATTATTACGAGGTATTTTTGAATTGGATATACTGAAATACGAATCCTTAGTCTTTGTCTTTTATCTCACTGGATTCGTTTTTTTTAAATGTTTTTCATCATCCTCAGTCCTAAAAGATGAATGATTACTTGATGAATATCTTTGGCCTGTAGTGCAAAGATGACAGGTGTTGAGATGAATATGACCACTGATGACACAAATGAATATCTTTGGCCTGTAGTGCAAAGATGAATATTTGATGAGATGAATATTGATTGATGTTACAGGGATAAAATATTGATGATGAACGGTTATTTTCGCTGCGAATATTGATCTAAAACATGTTATCAATAATATTTTATCTGAACTGTTGAAGGCTAACGATAATTTATTTTTCATTATCTTAGTCATAGTATTCTTTACTGGGCTAGTTGAGCTCACCCTTTTCATCTGTTGTCCTCTTCAGGAAATGAGAATGTTGCGGGAACTAGTCGGGGGACAGAGTGATGGTCCGAGTTAGAGCAGTAGTAGTCCTCACTATTTCTGATAAATAGTGTGATAATAATTGTAATGAGGACTTAGTTTGAATCTTAATATTTTCTACATATTTGTATTGAGACTCACAGTTGTGTGGTCGTATTTTGCACGACCGTATGATATAAAGTTTGTATTTGAATTCTGTACCATGTATTTGGCGACTCAGAATGGGTTGGGTTGAATGGACCTATTCTGGGGGCGTCACAGTACTGGTGGCAGCAGTCATCGGAGCAATGACAACCAGCGAGGAGGAAAGTATGACAGAAACGGTAACCATTCCGGTGGTAATCGTGGCCATGATAGTAGAAGAAGCGAATCGGGAGGAGATTTCAAAAAGAGAAGGTATAACAATGAGAACGCGAAGATGTCAACATCAGCACCATCATCAACTGTTTCGAGGGGAGGAGAACGACCACCGGTCGTATGCTATAAATGCGGGAAAGAGGGACATATCAGCCCAAACTGCCCACAACAATTCAAAGGATGCTATAACTGTGGAAAAGAAGGACATATAGCTCGAGATTGTCCTGTTACGAAACCAAATTCAGCGGGGGTGGTGATTCCAAAGGCGGTTGCAGACAAGTCAAAGTCGGTGATTCCTGGAAGAGCGTTTGTCGTGACAGCCCAAAACGCGAGGAATCCACACGAGGTGATTACGGGTAAGCTGATCATAAACTCTTGCGAAGTTTACACCTTGTTAGATACCGGTGCTACCCATTCCTTTATTTCACCTGCTTGTGCTCAACGTTTGAACTTGACTTCTGATAAATTAGACTTTGACTTATCTGTTGAAACTCCGTTAGGAAAAACCTTTGTTACATCTACAGTTTACAAATCTTGCTTGATTCAGATTGGTACCCTTACCTTACCTGTTGATCTTATATCTTTGAAAATACTTGCATTTGACGTGATTTTAGAAATTTACTGGTTAACCACTTACCATGCCAAAATTGATTGTTTTCGTAAGGTTGTTAGTTTTCATATTCCTAATCAACCTGTTGTGCGAATCCAAATCACCAAACCACTAAAATCAGTCAATATCATTTCAAGTCATAAAGTTATTCGTTTATTGAAAAACGGATGTCAATCTTTCTTAGCTCATGTCACTGATCTAAATCAGAATACGTCAGGTTTGAATGATATTTTCGTTGTTAATGAGTTTCCTGATGTATTTCCCGAAGAACTTCCCGGTCTACCCCCAGAACGTGAAGTTGAATTCTTTATTGACCTTGAGCCCGGTACAAAGCCCATTTCTAAAACCCCATATCGAATGGCTCCTATTGAACTTCAGGAGTTAAAGATTCAATTACAAGAATTGTTGGACATCGGTTTTATTCGTCCTAGTACGTCTCCTTGGGGTGCTCCTGTTTTATTCGTAAAGAAGAAAGACGGGAGTATGCGACTTTGCATTGACTATCGGGAGTTGAACTATGTCACCATCAAGAATAGGTATCCGTTACCTCGTATTGATGACCTGTTCGACCAGTTGCAAGGAGCGCAATTCTTTTCAAAGATCGATCTTCGTTCTGGATATCATCAGTTGAAGATTAAAACTGAGGATATTCCAAAGACTGCTTTCAGAACACGGTACGGGCATTATGAGTTCTTAGTCATGTCTTTTGGATTGACTAATGCTCTTGCTGCTTTCATGGATATGATGAACCGTGTATTTAAGGAGTATTTAGATCAATTCGTTGTTGTCTTTATTGATGACATTCTCATCTATTCTAAAAGCCGTGAAGATCATGAACACCATTTGAAGTTGGTACTTCAAAAGCTTCGTGAGAACAAGCTATATGCTAAGCTGAAGAAATGCGAGTTTTGGCTTGAGGAAGTAGCATTCCTTGGGCACGTGGTATCGAAACGTGGAGTATCTGTGGACCCGGCGAAGATTGAAGCAATACAAAGCTGGGAGCAACCTAAGTCGGTGACCGAAGTACGAAGCTTTCTGGGCTTAGCTGGTTACTATCGGAGGTTCGTAGAGGGATTTTCTCGAATCGCTACTCCATTAACTCAGTTGACTCGGAAAGATACAAAATTCGTTTGGAGCGAGGAATGCGAGAAGAGCTTCCAAGAGCTCAAGAGGAGACTTATTTCGGCACCTGTTCTGACAATACCATCTGGTTCGGATGGATTTGTTATTTACAGCGATGCTTCGGGCAAAGGGTTAGGATGTGTTCTCATGCAACATGGGAAAGTCATAGCCTATGCCTCGCGACAACTCAAAGAATATGAGAGGAATTATCCTACTCATGATCTAGAGTTGGCAGCAGTCGTATTCGCGTTGAAGATCTGGAGACATTACTTGTACGGAGAGAAAGTGGAGATTTATACGGATCATAAGAGCCTTAAATATTTCTTCACTCAGAAGGAACTCAACATGCGGCAACGACGTTGGCTTGAGTTGTTGAAAGATTACGATCATACCATCCAATACCATCCTGGAAAAGCGAACGTGGTAGCTGACGCGTTGAGTAGAAGATCATATGTGGGAACGAGTGCGATGATGTCAAGTATACGCGTAGAACTAGCTTTGATTGATAAAGTTAAAGCTGCTCAAGCTACGGATGCGGAACTGATGAAGATGAAGAAGAAGGTGCAAGAAGGTGCAATTCCAGAAGCAAGAATCGATGAAGAGGGAATACTTCGAGTCAACTCCAGACTTTGTGTTTCTAACGATTTTGACTTGAAGTATAGAATCATGATGGAGGCACACAACACACCGTTTGCAATCTATCCTGGGAGTACTAAAATGTATCGTGATCTTCGACATACATTTTGGTGGAGTAATATGAAGAGAGAGATCGCGGAGTTCATCTCAAGATGTTTAACTTGTCAACGTGTAAAGGCGGAGCATCAAGTGCCGAAGGGTCCATTGCAACCACTGGAGATTCCGAAATGGAAGTGGGAACACATTACGATGGATTTCGTTACGGGTCTTCCCAAGGTTTCTCAAGGCTTAGATGCGATTTGGGTTATTGTTGATAGATTAACCAAGTCTGCTCATTTCTTGCCGATACGAGAGACTTATTCCCTTGAACGTCTTGCTCATATGTACGTGAATGAGATTGTGAGATTGCATGGCATGCCAGTATCCATAGTTTCGGATCGTGATCCCAGATTTACTTCACGATTTTGGATCAGTTTGCAGAAAGCTATGGGCACGAATTTACGATTCAGTTCGGCTTATCATCCTCAAACAGACGGACAATCGGAAAGGACTATCCAAACTCTTGAAGATCTATTGAGACTCTGTGTTCTAGACTTCAAAGGGAGTTGGGATAAGTACTTACCATTGGTGGAATTCTCCTACAACAACAGTTATCAGGCAAGTATAGGCGTAGCTCCATTCGAAGCGTTGTATGGGAGAAAGTGTCGTTCTCCAGTATGTTGGGATGAGGTGGGTGAAGCAACATTGTTGGGACCAGAGTTAGTACGTATGACTACAGAAAAGATCCAAATAATCCGACAACGTATACAGACGGCACAGGATCGACAAAAGAGTTATGCAGATCTTCATCGAAAGGACGTGGAATTTAATGTTGGAGACCATGTGTTATTACGTGTTGCACCATGGAAAGGAGTTACAAGGTTTGGGAAGAGAGGAAAGCTCAACCCACGATTCATTGGTCCATTTGAGATTCTTGACCGAGTAGGAAATGTGGCCTATAGACTTGCTTTACCTCCAAGCATGTCTCGTGTTCATAATGTGTTTCACATATCCGTGTTACGTAAATATGTGAAGGATCCAAACCGCATTATTGAGTTAGAACCAGACGAGATAGCTGAAGATTTAACGGACGAGGAGGTACCTGTCAAGATCTTGGATAGGAAGGAGCATGTCCTACGCTCGAAAATTATACCTCAAGTTAAAGTTTTGTGGAGAAACCATGCAATTGAGGAAATGACCTGGGAGTTGGAATCGGAAATGAAAGCGAGGTATCCTCACCTTTTCGACATACCAGGTACGTACGTCAATTTCGAGGACGAAATTTCATAAGGAGGGGAGGTTGTAAGACCCCAACTTTTATGAATAAAGATTTAATTTTCTTTATATATTATTTCGAAATAGTAAGGTGTTGATTTGATAAATATGAAAGTTATGGGTGAAATGTGCAAACATTTTTAAAATGAGCAAGTGGTTATAAAATATTCTTGTTGTCGGGGAATATTCGTTTGGTCGTTGAATATTCTTGTTGTCGGGGAATATTCGTACGACGGCGCAGCTATTTGTGGGCCCCCACAACGGAATAACTGTCGGATATAGAAAGCGACAGAAATAACTTTTTTACAAGATAACGGCGTAGTTGTTACCGTTAGTACTGTTGAAATACCCGGTGGTTAAAATACAGTACGCGGTGTTGCGCAGTAGCACACGGTGTTGCGCAGTAGTACACGGTATTATTGAGTCTTACGTGAGAAGGAACCTACTCAATTATTGTTACAGTATTTACTGTTCAATATTTTATATTATTGACTCAATAATTGCTACGTTGATATTTTATATTATTGACTCAATAATTGCTGCATTGATATTTTATTGACTCAATAATTGCTACGTTGCTATTTTTTTTATGATTGATTCAATAATGGCTACAGTTGATATTTTGTAGTATTGATTCAATAATTGTCGTTGCACAGTATTTCACGTTATCAACTCAATAATTCATATTATTTGAATAATATTATTAGATAGCATTATTGACAATGTCTAAGGAAGTTCTGTCTAGGAGGGGTTATTTAATTGCGCGCCAGTAGGGAGAAGTCCTTATCGGAAGGCCCCCTCTTTCCTGGGAACGACCTGGTTGTTAATATTGTAGTTCTATAATATTATTTGTGAATAATTAATTATTGATTTATATGATAAGGAAATATTTATTTTGTGGATATTAAAGAAGGAATTAGTGCTGATGTATTTTTATCAGTATTTTGGTGTGGGAAATCATCTGTTTATGGATTTCGGATAATTTATGTTTGGAATTTGGAAAAACTTTCTTCTGCAAAGTTGTAGAGAATTAAATTTCCTATAGAAGGACATAGAATTTGTATTTTTCTGACAAAGGGGCTATTTGTTATGAATTATTGAAGTTTCGAAAAATAAATATTTTTTAAATAAAATGGTGGGCCCCACTTTTGTTGTTGAAAAATCTAAAATTTTTAGCCGCCAGGCGGCGGAATTTTTTTTTTAAAATATATTATTTTATTATTTTAGTCTCCTTTGGCATCCTAAGCTTTTCCTATAAATAGGGTGCTTAGGTTAGAATTGAAAATCACACCAGAATCAGAAGTTTTCTCTCTCTATAATATCGAGCGTATTTTTGTGAGTATTTCAATACTTTGAGTATTACTATTCAGTACAAGCTTCCGTCGGTATTATATCCGATATTCCAGTCAGAGATACTGTTCTTTTGAGGTAAGGGATGTTATTTCTTTCGTAAATGATGTTATTCTTCTCAATATCATTATACAAAAATATTGTCATGGATTTTATGTTGAAATTCTTACTTTTTCCGTCGGGGTTACTATTCACGTATACGGCACTATTCACGGAAAAATTTATTTTTCTTCTATTTGTCCAAATTGTCTGTTAAGGTTACTATCTTTGATTATATCCAAGTTTTGGGCTTTATTCTTGAATTTTGCTCCACAAAGTATTATTATGAATTATTCTTGAATTTGGATAAACTAAATGATGAATCCCTAATCTTTGTCTTTTATCTCACTGGATTCGTTCTTTAAAATATTTTTCATCATCCTCAGTCCTAAAAGGTGATGTAACTGAATATCTTTGGCCTGTAGAGCAAAGATGAATGATTACCTGATGAATATCTTTGGCCGTAGTGCAAAGATGACAGGTGTTGAGATGAACATGACCACTGATGATACAAATGAATATCTTTGGCCTGTAGTGCAAAGATGAATATTGACTCGAGATGTATATTGATTGATGTTGCAGGGATAAAATATTGATGATGGACTTTTAAATCATAGAAGATAGTAGACTTCATTCTCTGCTTAACTCTTCTAATGATTTGTTATTTCCGCTGCGAATATTGATCTAAGATTGGTTGTCCATTATATTTTATCTAATTTATTGAAGGCTAACGATGATTTATTTTCCATTAACTTAGTCATAATATTCTTTACTGAGCTAGTTGAGCTCACCCTTTTCATCTGTTGTCCTCTTCAGGAAATGAGAATATTGCGGGAACTAGTCGGGGGACAGAGTGATGGTCCGAGTTAGAGCAGTAGTAGTCCTCACTATTTCTGACAAATAGTGTGATAATAATTGTAATGAGGACTTAGTTTGAATCTTAATATTTTCTACATATTTGTATTGACACTCACAGTTGTGTGGTCGTATTTTGCACGACCGTTTGATATAAAGTTTGTATTTGAATTCTGTACCATGTATTTGGCGACTCAGAATGGGTTGGGTTGAATGGACCTATTCTGGGGGCGTCACACATGTACTTAGTAACCATAACATAAAACACATTTTTAAATGCATATTATACAATCAGAACAATGACTTTGTTACCAATTAAAGTCTAACAGTTGTATGAATGTAACCAATGTAGCCAATAAGTAACCATCTATATAAAACAAATCAGTATAAAACACGCTAATATTATACAGTAACCAAATAAATATTATACAGTAACCAAATGAATATTAGACAGTAATCAACATACACATACTTAGTAACCATAACATAAAACACATGTTTCATTGCATTTTACAGTCAAAACAACCAGTGGAGTAACCAATGTAGTTAATAAGTAACCATCAATATAAAATAAGTCAGTATAAAAGACAATAATAGTATATAGTAACCAAACTAACATTATAAAGTAAACAAATCCAGATTAGACAGTAACCAATATATATATACTTAGTAACCAGAACATACTTCATTGTATTTTACAGTCAAAACACTCAGTATACTGACTTTGTTACCAATTAAAAATCCATTAGTTATATGAAGGTAACTAATGTAGTTAATAAGTAACCATCAATATAAAATAAATCAGTATAAACACATTAATATTATACAGTACACAAATCAACATTATATAGTAACCAAATTCATATTAGACAGTAACCAAGATTTATATATTTAGTAACCAGAACATAAAACATATTTTTCCATGCATGTTACAACAAAAACAATCAGAATACTTACTTTGTGACCAATTAAAAATCCAACACTTGTATGAAGGTGACCAATGTATCTAAGAAGTAACCATTAATATAAAAAACACCAATAACCAAATCAACATTATACAACAACTAAATTCAGATTACACAGTAACCAAAATGTATTTACTTAGTAACCATAAGATAAACTACAGTTTTCCAAATCAACATTATACATTTAGTAACCAGAACCTAAAACACAGTATACAACAACCAAATTTAATTTAGACAGTAACCAATATATGTCTACTTAGTAACTACTAATATCAAACACATTTGTCCATGCAGCTTACAACCAATACACTCAGTAAAAAATTCAGTAATCAAATTAATATTATACAGACACCAAATCAATATTATAAGTAACCAAATATATTGTTATTAGTAACCAATATATATATATATATATATATATATATATATATATATATATATATACTTAGTAACCAGTACATAAAATACATTTTTCAATGCATTTTACAATCAAAATACTCAGTGTACTGATTTTGTGATAAATTAAAGACCGAACTATTTCATGAAGGTAGCCAATATATGAATATGTAGTAACTACGGGTAATATATGCATATACACTTGAAAGTTATATACATCACTATACGAATATGTAACCAATCAACAAACAACGAATTATTATAGTAGTTTTGTTTCTGGTTACTGATCGTAAACCGAAAATATTAACACATTGTTTTACTTACATATGTAATTTTGTAATTCGTGAACTCAGATTTCAAATATCCTCTTAATCTTCAATGTTCGGCTTCTCTGAAAACTTCGGAATCGATTGGAAACTCTGAAGTCCGCGGTTGATTTCGTCTTCTCCGATGTTGAATTTTGTTTGGATTCATCTTCTCCGATATGCGAAATTCGAAACACTGATTTCTCGTTATTTTGAATTTAGGATATTAGTTGGTTGCCTATATCAGAAAGTCGGTAATTGACGTGTAGGGCAGTTATTGTTCCTTAATTTTAGTCCCGTATTAATGTTTTACGTTTATTTTTGTAATTATATTATGGGTGTATTATTTTTATAAATACTTTATAAATGTTGTATAGTAGTGTAAACGACCTTTATTTTTTTCCCCAAAAAATATCACCCGCCTGATACTGAATACTGGTAAATGGTAAACAAAGGAATGGAGGGAGTGGCATATTAATTAATTATGAAACTTAAGCAGCACCAACTCATGACAACCAGGCGGCAGCCGTCGCCCACTAGTCCACTACCAACTACCTTCTTCTACCATGTTCTCTGTGGAAATTCAACTCATCCATGTTATTAATTAGGAGAATAGACAGATTAACAGTTGACCTCATTTCTAATCATCAACCCCAAATAAATCAACTGTGTGGAATCCATACTATTCCTTCTCCTTCCTCCCTTTCTCTCTCTACATTTATATTATACTTTTATGGGATCAGAGAGGAATTCGGAGACTGTAGAACAATTTGAAGAGAAGGGTTCGGATATGGATTCTGGTAATATTATTATTCAGAAGAGGGAGAATTCAATTAGAAATGATAAGAAGAAGAAGAAGAAGAAGAGGGCATCTTTGTGTGTGTCAAAATCAGGCTGTTTCAGATCCGACCTTGGCCATCCAACAGTAGAGGAATCGGATATTCACGGGAATTTTGATATGGAATCCGCTTCTAATTATGCTAAGGATCGGGAACCCACTCATCTGGTTGTTACTGTTAATGGTATCATTGGCAGGTTAGTCCACTGCATTTAATTTTTATATATATTCTTTTTGAAATTGCATAAATGTGGGTTTATTCGGAGCTTAATTTTTGATTCTCTATTGCTAATGGCAAAAATGAATTATTTACATGTATGTATGCATTTGATGGTATGACTCTACCATACCTGCACTTTGAACTGAGACTCTTGGCTTAGTGAGAAGAACAAGAGTGAGAGTAAACAGTTTGATATATATATATATATATATATATATATATATATATATATATTGTTCTCCTTAAGGTTCACAAAAAGAATCTCATTTCTGTTATAGAACAAAAGAAATTTGGAGATGGAATGCACTAATTTTATTATAACTATGAAATTCTACAGAAATTTCTTTCTCCCTTGTTTGCCTATTGCAAAATATTATGTCTCATCAACAACCTTTGCTAATAATTAATAAAAACCCAGTGGGAAAAAACTTAGTAAAAGGAAAAAAGAGTACATATTTTTGCATGAATGTTGAATTTAATTTGACTGCCTCATTAAAACCTTGTCAGGAAAAACCCAGTGGAATAAAAACCTTGACGAAGAAAAAAGAGTATAGTCTCCCCCTCAAACCAAAATCATTAATTCATTGTGAAAGTATAATCAAATCAGTGCATTCCATCTCATTCTTTTGTTCTCTAACACGTTATCAGCACGAGCCTCTAACTAGCTTAGACGGTAAAATTTGTTCCTGGCCTTGCAGCCGATCTCATTATTTTGCCGTTAAATTATTTGGATTGGCTTTGTCGCCTATTATTGTAATTTTTATTACCTCTAGTGGTACCATCTGTCTTAAGAGGACTACTAAAGACTTGGTGGGAACCTTTTTGTCAGTTATTATATTTTTTTGGAGATAATTAGTCTACGCGGACTATCACGTATCTGGTGAAAATCCATTTATAAATATTTAGAAACACATTGTTATTATACTTTTTTAGATATAACCTGACTACGCGTACTGCCGCATGCCTGTTGATAATCCATTTACTATTTTGTACATATATATGTACATTATATGGATATTAATATTTATATATACATTAGTTATTGTTTATATTTTAACTATACGATTCAGTTATTAATGTTAACACTTATATATTTATATTGCAATAAAATATCACTGCTTGAGGTGGTGACTTAGTGGTTGGAAGCCAAACAAAATCCCCACAGTTGTGGGTTCGAGTTCTAGCATGCTCCGCTATGCTTAAGTGGTCTTATGCCTTGAATTTCTTCGGGGGAAAACTGAGCCGATGAAGACACCAATGAGGTCCTTAACCGTTTTTTTGTGTAATCTCATTTTGAGCCCTTATGTAATTCTCATTCATGTTGATTATTCGTTTGAATATATAATGGAAGTTATTTTGTTTTTTAACTCTGAATTAAATGGCGAATCTTGCAAAATTAGAATTTGTTGCATTGGAAGTATCTGGAGAAAACTATGTCATGGGGTCTTGATACCGAGTTACATCTTAGTGCTAATGGCTTAGGAAAAACAATTGAAACAGGAAACAAAGATTGTGGAAGAAAATGCTAGTGCCATTATTTTTCTGAATCATCATCTTCATGAATGTTTAAAAGCAGAGTACTTAACTATCAAAAGTCCTTTGTGCTTGTGGACCAAATTAAAGGAAAGGTTTAACCACCAAAAGGTGGTTTTCCCTGCTTAATGCCCGACATGACTGCAATAATCTGAGGTTGCAAGATTTTAAGTCGATTGCAGAATATATCAATATAATTCTATGTTGTTCAAAATAACCTCCCAACTAGCCTTATGTGGTGAAAAGATTCTTGAGGAAGAATTGTTAGAAAAGACTTTCAACATTTCATCCTAACAACATGATCCTTTCACAATAATAATAATACAGGTAAAACAAATTTACAAAATATAGCGACTTAATATCTTGCCTCGTTGCAGATAAAAATGAGTTGTTGATGAAAAATCATCAAGCACGCCCAATAAGCTCTGCCCCCATACCAGAAGAGAACAGTACGTCTTTCCAGCTAATAGATGCGAAAATAAGGGGAATAAAAAAAAGGGAAATTATGGTCAAAAAAATTGTCAAAACCATATGAATCGTTGACCCTATAAGGCTATAATAATCCAGGCCACCAGGAGTGGCAAGATGGCAGGCCAAACAAGAACAAAGGTGGGGCCCTACAAGCAAGAAACAAACAAGACCTCTATTATAGATGTGGGATGAAGGGACACTAGTCGTGTACCTATCATATGCTAAAACACTTAGTTGACTTATACCAAGCATCCCAGAAGAACAAAGACAAACTTTGCGGATGTCCCGATGAAGATTGATGACAGTAGGAACTAGTGACCCGAATGAAACCAACGAGAGTATCCGTTGGGATCTTAACTAACTTCTTAAAAATAATGTTTTTTACGTGTAATGTAGATTTAGCGTTTGTCTTTTCAAAATCTTGTGTATCACATCTGTAGTTTTCTGATGAATAAATTTATGACTCTTTTTATAACTATGTATCTCATTTGTGATTTTGGTATATAAACAGTTTAACCAAAATGGATATGGGTGATACATGTCTAGCTGAGGGAAACATTGGGACAATTTTGGATCATCAAACTTAATCGAAGGTTATTTTCATGTTACCAAATGAAACACAATTTTTCATTAAAAATGCCTTGTACTCAAGTAAATCCAGAAGAAACTTGCTTAGTTTTAAATACATTTGACTCGGCGGTTTTCATGTAGAAACCACAAGTGAAAATAATAAAGAGTACCTTCTCATCACCACCATTTTTTCTGGCCATAAAAAGATTTTAGAAAAACTTCATTCCATTTCATCTAGGTTATATGTTATGAACATAAGGGCTATTGATTCTCACTCTGTTACTGTTCCAAAGGTTGTAGACCCAAAGTCTTTTATTCTTTGTCATGAACGACTAGGTCATCCAGACATCTCTGTGATGCGTCGTATTATAGAAAACTCTACCAGGCACCCTCTTAAAAATCATAAGGTTTTTCCTAATAGTGATTTCTTTTGTTCTGCTTTTTTTTTTAGGAAAATTAATTGTTCGACCATCTCCAACAAAAGTTCATCTAGAAACTCCAAGGTTTTTTAGAAAGAATTCAAGGAGATATTTGTGGACCCATTCATCCATTATCTGGACCGTTTAGATATCTTATGATTTTAATAGATGTTTCAACTAGATGGTCTCATGTGTATCTACTCTCTACTAGAAATGTTGCTTTTGCAAAACTCCTTGCTCAAATAATCAAATTACGAGCTTAATTCCCAAACCACCCCATTAAATCAATCCGATTGGATAATGCAGTATAATTCTCTTAAAAAACATTTGATGATTATCGCATGACAATTGAAATCTCTGTCGAGCATCTTGTACCGCATGTGCATACACAAATGGCTTAGTTGAATCTTTAATAAAAAGACTCCAACTTGTTACATGCCCATTAATTTTAATTTTGAGAGCTAAGTTGACCACTTCTGTTTGGGGGCATGCAATTCTTCACGTTGCAGCTATTGTTAGAGTCAGGCCAACTGCTTACCATGAACACTCTCCACTACAGTTAGTTCTTGGTCAAATACCTAATATATCACACTTGAGAGTTTTTGGGAATATTGTATATGCTCTGATTGCACCCCCACAAAGGTCAAAGATGGGAGCCCAACATAGAGTAGGAATTAATGTTGCTTTTGATTCTTCATCTATTATTAGGTATTTTGAGCCCCTAACTGAAGATGTTTTTACTACGTGATATGCGAATTGTCACTTTGATGAATTTATTTTCCCACCAATAGGGGGAGGGAAACCTTTCAATAAAGGACACTTAGAAATATCAAAGAATGCATCGGGATTAAATTCACTTGATCCTCGTACTTGTCAATGCGAACTTGAGGTTCAAAGGATCATCCATTTACAAAACATTACCAGTTAAATGCCAGATGCATTCAATGATGTTAGACAAATGATAAAATCACATATACCCTAGCAAGGGTAGATGTACCCATTCATAAATCAATTTCAGAAGAATTGTCGCAAGGAGAATCCAAACCACGTTTGAAACCTGGAGGACCAAGGGTGCAAAGGATGCTGCACCACGAAAACGAAAAATAGACAAAGGAGGCCCAGAAGTGGCTATTGCTCCCGAAGTAACAGTAACCCCAAAAGCGGCATTACCTCTAGAAGAGGCATGAATTCCTGAAGTGTTACGATCTTCTAGAGAAACAACTGCTTGTGAGCATCAAGAGATCTTGATAAATTATACATATGGCAAGGAAATTTGGGACAGAAGCAAAACCATGATTGATGATATATTTGTTTTTTCTGTAGCATCAGGGTATTACTATGAATTCTGATTAGGTTCCCGAACCACAAAATATGGGGGAATGTTGACAAAAAAATGATTTGCCAAAATGGAAAGAAGTAATTCATGCAGAATTGCAATCATTACTCGAAAGAGAAGTATTTGGACCAGTAGTCCAAACACCAATAGGCATTAGCCGTGTTGGAAATAAATGGATACTTATACGGAAACAAATTGAAAATGGTGAAATTGTAAGATATAAGGCGGACTCATAGCCCAAGGATTCTCACAAAGGCCCGATATTGATTATTAGAAGACATACTCTCCCGTGAAGGATGGAGTTACTTTCTGTTTTCTCATAGGAATGGCTGCCATGGAATGATTAGAGACCCGTCTCATGGACGTTGTGACAACATACCTATATGGATCACTTCACAGTGAAATTTATATGAGCATCCCTAAAGGATTAAAAGTGGCTGAATCAAATAAACAACGTTACTTGTATTCAATTAAATTACAATGATCGTTGTATGGATTGAAGCAATCAGGCCTCATGTGGTACAATCGGCTCAGTGAATATTTGATAAAGGATGGGTATATAAATAATCAAGTATGACCATGCGTGTTTATTAAAAGATCACAAAATGGTTTTGCTATTATTGTTGTATATGTGGATGATTTAAATCTTGTAGTTACAACCAAAGAACTCATGAAAACAACTGCATACCTAATGAAAGAGTTTGAAATGAAAGACCTTGGAAGAACCATATTTTGAATTGAAAGACCTTGGAACACTTATCATCTAGAATTTTTGTCCGCCAACCCGCTTACACTGAAAAGGTACTCAACCGTTTTCATATGGATAAAGCACATCCTTTGAGTATTCCAATGGTTGTTCGATCCCTCGAGATTGATAAAGATCCATTTCGACCATCAAGAAAATGGAGAAAAGATTCTTGGGCCTAAAGTTCAATATCTTAGTGCAATTGGTGCGCTTATGTATCTCACAAATTGTGCTCGACCTGATATTACATTTGTAGTAAATTTGTTAGCAAGATACAGCTCTGCACCTACTAGAAGACATTGGAATGGGATTAAACACTTATTGAGATATTTTCATGTAAGCAAGTACCTAGGGTTATTTTATCCAAGAGGTTCAACATCACAATTGATCGGATATGCAAATGCAGAATAATTATCAAAGTTACACAATGCTAGATCACAAACTAGTTATGTTTTCACGTACTATGATATAGCCATATCTTGAAGATCTACAAAACATACCATGACTACTACTTCAAATCACTCTGAGATCCTTGCAATTCATGAAGCAAGTAGAGAATGTGTGTCAATAATTCAGCATATCCAAGAATCATGTAGTCTACCATCAATCAAAGATATCCCCACAGTTGTATATGAAGATAATGTTGCGCGTATCACCCAACTCAGAGGGGGATATATAAAAGGAGATAGAACGAAACATATTTCACTAAAATTATTTTATAACGACGAGCTACAAAAGAAGGGTGTCTTTGACATAAAGCAGATTCGTTTCTGCGACAACTTAGCCGACTTGTTCACAAAATCGCTGACAAGTGCTACATTTGAAAAATTGCGGCACAAGATTGGGATGCGCAAACTTAAGGATTTACCACGTTGAGTCGTCATGAATTAATGATTTTGGTTTGAGGGGGATTCTGTACTCTTTTTCCGTCTTCAAGGTTTTTATCCCACTGGGTTTTTCCTGACAAGGTTTTAATGAGGCAGTCAAGCAGCATTCATGCAAAAGTATGTACTCTTTTTTCCTTTTGCTAAGTGTTTTCTCACTGGGTTTTTCTTAGCAAAGGTTTTTGATGAGGCAATCAAGGGGGAGTGTTACAACCAGTGAGCTAGGCCAGTATAGGGAATGATTGCCTATACGGCCTGGCCTTTGACCCCTATTGCTCTCTCTCTCTCTCTTCCTGCCCCTCCTTCTGCCACAACATGCATACGCCGATATATAAAGAACTCGATTCATTATTTCTTTCTTCCCCTCTGCTTATAAATTCAGACGCAGAAACTGAAATGAAGGACGCACCAAAAGAAAAAGAAAAAGTTGAGAGAGAAATTTCTGTAGAATTTCATTGTGAAAGTATAATAAAATCAGTGCATTTCCTCTCCAAATTTCTTTTGTTCTATAACAATTTCTAAAATTTATATATTTAGATGTTCTGTGTTTACCTATGTGGGACATTGAAATGCTGCCGATCCTTGAAGGGCATGTCACCACAGAGGAGGCTATTTTGGTTATTTAGCAATATGGAAAAAACTTATATTGTGACAAAAAGATGTCGACTTTTGTTGTGAGTAGACAATGCCCATGTATTTGTATATATTTACATGCTAGGCCATCGTGTCTACTCGCAACAAGAATTGACATGTTTTTGTTGCAATATAATGAATGACGCTTAGCAATATAATATGCCACCAACAAGAAGGTTACACTTGTCCCATACCTAAAAGGGTATTATGGTCATTTGACACTAGCTAGGGGTATTACAAGTATTCTACCCCTCATCCATACCTATAAATAAAGTACCACTATGTCTACTGAACAAGCTCTTGAATGCAATTTTATATACAAATGAGTTGCATAGGTTTTGATAGCTTCATTACTTCCTTGAGATTTATTTTCGGTGGACATAACATTTTCCCTACAATTAGAGGACTATCCAGACATGACAACGGGTGGGTATATGTAAGAACCGTGAATTTCATGAATAAATATTAATATTGATATTAATAAGAATGCGAATATTTATTTGAATATAAATGTTATGTGTCATGGGATGAGTAACTCGATTAAATTAAATGGAGTTAATAATAATTGAGAAAAATGTGGAGTTTATGATAAACTCGTAGAATGCTTTGTGTGGCACGGTGATGAGAATTATAATGGTTTAATTAGTTAAAGAAGGAATTAATATGTGAATGATTAATTAATAATATATTGTTAATTAATTGTTATTATGAGTGAGCCTATTAATGAATAATTAATTGATTAATATAGTAGATTAAAATTAATTGTTATGTGCAAGATATGGGATAATTAATCGTATAATATATAGTACCTACATTCAATTGAAAAAGGAAGTGTAGTGTGACACTTTAATGTGACTATATAATATATAAGAACTATATATTAAGATTTGATGAATTGTGTAAGTTACATAATGATGTTATGTGATAACATGTGTGTATGGCTACATTAAATATGTACCTTATGAATATTATAATAAACTAAATAAACAATTGTTACTTAATGATTATTTCAATAATTTAATATAATTGAAATAATAACAGTTTATGATAATGTGGAAAGATAATATTCAATTAGATTATAATTTGACATATTAAAATGTACATGGATTATATTGTGTATAAGATATATATCCCCAGCTTGCTATTATGTAATAATGTTATATCATTAAAATTCATGTATGCACCCAATTAGATTTAAAACCTAAGTATGCATATATGTGTATTTAACCTAAAGTGTATATATGTGTATATGTATAATAAACATTAGCATTAGTGTTATTTCATTTTTGCCAAGTGCTGAGCTTTAAAACTTGTCCCATATTGTTGTCTCATTTCTTCCTAATGGCCTATGCTACTCTCCATCCTCAAACTCAGCAATCTAGCAAATGATGAAGGGGAGTGGGTTGATAGAGTTGCCAACACTATTCCACCAACTATCTAATATCCATTGTATTCCTCTTCATTCCATTAGTTTGAAATAGGAGGCAAAGCTATTGTCTGTGTATTGAGTTTTCTATAAATTAAGCCTTCCTCTCCCTATTTCAATGTTGCTGAGATTGTTTGCTAAGTTGATATAGAGAGAGCTTGAGAGAGAATTCTGAAGTTTGAAAGCAATTCAAGCTCAAGAGGTATATTACTCATTCATATATTGAAGTTTAGTATTTCCAATTCATAGAAATTACATGAATTAGTTGTAATTGGATATGTAAGTGAATTAGTAGATGTTATATGCATGATATAGAAGTAATGTAGTTGGTCTCAAGCTTGTTTCATGAGAAAATGAGAATTGGATTTGAAGCTCTGCTTAACAGAAAAGCTTCCTGGATGGAACCGGAGTGGCGCGGCCGCGCCCTTCTGCAGAACCAATTGATGGTTTTTTTATGCTTTCTGATGTATGGAGTGTGCTAGTATAACTTCATTATGACTATTTATGCCCCTGATATGCTGACATAAGTGACCTTGCACGTGACCACTTACCATAACTTGATTTTGATAACCTTCTAAGAGAAAACATAGAGTTTCAAATACGAACTTGATAAACTATGTGCCCTTTAAGTTCTGAAACTTGTGAGCATGCTTAGGTAGTATGATTATGTATATACATGAGCATGCCATATAATATGTGAAGCTACACTGCATGATTAATTTAACGTGAGAATTCGAAGAGAACTTAAGAATCGGAAAACTAGTTTGGTTGATAACCACCTTGCATGTTTTCTGAAATTCATGACCATCTTGATAGGGTCTCATATGCCTCTAGACATGATTGAAATGTATGCCTAGCTAGTCTTATGCATTGTAAACTAGTTGAGCATGAATTGAGACGAGTGTTAAAGAGGTGAAACTTCATAACTTGAAATACATGACTACACTAACGTGAGCATGTATAGTTGAGACTTATTGACCTAATAGCATATGTATAGTGGTGCACAAAAGTCCCGAGGCCTGCGGCCTGGCCTTAGTCCGGCCTGGGCCTGGCCTGGTCAAAGCCCGGCCTGGTCAAGGCCTGGCCTGGAAGGCTTGAAAAGGCCGATATTTTTAGGCAAAAATCTGGCCTGGCGAGGCCTGGCCTGGTCTGACTGGGCCTGGCCTGGACTGAGGCCTTACATGATTTTTTACCCAATTAATTATTTATAATTTTTGAACTTTAAATTTATAATTATTCATCAATAAACAATAAATTTTAACTTGTTCATTATTGTAATTTATAAATTATAATACATTAGTTTTAATTAATACATCAATAAAGTTTAAAATTTTAATTATTCATTCTTGATTTCTTGCAAGTACATTTAAATTTTAATATATTAGCTAGTTTATTTAATATTAATAAGTTAGTTGATTAAATTTTAATATTAATATATGAGTTAGTTGATTAATATTAATAAGTTAGTTGATTAAATTTTAATATTAATATACTACTTAGTTTATTTAATATTCATAAGTTAGTTAATATTGCATAGCATGTTAATTGCATTTAACATGCTAATATGTTAATATGCATATTTATTTAATATGTTAATAGCATGTTTATTGCATATTTATTTATTTAATATTTATTGCATATTAAATATTAAATATGCATATTAAATATTTAATATTAATATTGCATATTGCATATTAATATTAATATGTTAATGTTAATATTGCATATTTTAATATTTAATATTTAATATGCATATTAAATATTAAATGTTTAATGTTATTTATTTATTTAATATTCATGTTTATTGCATATTTATTTAATATTACATATTTATTTATTTAATATGTTAATATGCATATTAATATGTTTATTTAGTTAATATGCATATTTATTTAATATGTTAATTGCATGTTAATTGCATTTAAGTTAGTTCATAGTTAGTATATAACTAGTTAGTATATTTAATATTAATAATAAGTTAGTTACTTAGTTTATAGTAAACAACTATACATAGTTGATAGTTAATATTAATAATAAGTTAGTTACTTAGTTGTTAGTTACTTTAATGAAACTAATTTATATTCAAAAAATAAAAGTGTAATCTACAGTATTTTCTACGAAGTGCATAGTAAACAACTATACATATATGAGTTAGTTTATTAATATTAATAAGTTAGTTGATTAAATTTTAATATTAATATACTACTTAGTTTATTTAATATTCATAAGTTAGTTAATATTCATAAGTTAGTTAATATTGAATAGCATATTATTAATATAACAGGTACATAATATTAATATCATTAATAGTTATTAATAATATAACATTAATAATAGTTATTATTAATGTTATTATTAATATAAGTTAGTTAGTTATTTATTATTATTTAGTTAGTTAGTTTATTCATAATATTAATATTATTAAGTTAGTTATTAATATTATAGCATATTATTATAGTTAGTTATTATTAAGTTAGTTTATTTAAGTTAGTTATTAAGTTATTAAGTTTCAAAAAAAAGAAGAAGTTATTAAGTAGTACTACAGCAGCCAGCAGGAGCAAGCGGCCAGCCCCCAGCCCCAGGCCCCCGCCCCCAGCCCCCAGCCCCAGGCCCAGGCCTTTCCCCAGACCGGACTACCCCCAAAACAAGGCCCACATGCAATTTTTTTTTTAAATTCTGAACAAGACCAGCCTGGGCCTGACCCAAGGCCTGGCCTGGCCTGGTCAACAGCCAAAGCCTGGCAGGCCCAGGCCGGACCAGACCAGGCCGGCTTGTTGTGCACCACTACATATGTATAACGGCTAAACGTAAGAGACTTTGTTAATTGAACACTCAAAGCTTTGATTAAATGAGATGGATAACGAACTATGTTAAAGACAAGATATGGGGTCGAACTTAGTTATCAACATCCTGACATGTGTGTTTTCCATGATTCATCATATATGTGCAAATCGGGATGAGCTGGGATTCTGTAGGGGCAGCCATTTCTTGGTTTGAACCAGGAGTAGCGCGGCCGCGCCACTCCTTAGTTCAAACCAAGCGCGGCCGCGCCAATCTGTAGAATGAACAGAGCTTGTTTAATTGTAATCTGCACTTGATGCATGCTTGTATTGTTATCTTAATCTGAAATACATATTTAGTGGTATGTCCAGATGTCAATGAGCATGCTAACAATAGAATCATAGATTCGATAAGTATGTACGAACTTTCAAATGATACGTCACCAATGATTACAAACTATGATTATCAAGTAATGATTACGAACCATGTTATTTGAATTCATAGTGTCTTATAAACTGATTTTGTGTTATATGTAACGACATACGTGTAGGATCATACGACTAAGATAGGATCGTATGTATGTGCTTAACATTCATATCAAGTATATGTATTCGACTTATGTAACTAATGAGATACATATATACGTAACTACATTACGATAGGAATTCGAAGTATCGATAAGCTAAAGGTTGATAAACTACACTTAAGGCAAGTTCCCTAACTTACACAACCTCGTATATTGTGCAAGTTTTTCCTAACTTCATTTGATTGTGTAATTGAATGCAAGTATCCGAACTATACTCTTTTATTGAGCAAGTTTCCTAACCCTACTCATTATTGAGCATACTTAAGCTTGCGCTATTATTAATCGTACAAGTAAACCTTCGAAAATATGATTCATGTTTTATTACGTTAAATTTCGTAGCTTAAGATCAAATTGTTATTATGCTTTCGAACTTTAATCTCGAGTATTGAACTCACAATTGTTCTTATATACCTTGAAAGAGCGGTCTATGCCAATTGATTCGGATAGGCCTAAATCATAATTTGAAAATGATCCAAACCAATTGATTGGTGCAGAATCTTGTATTGGCTGAGCTGAACAACCCTCATTGAGGGGAAACTATATATTGTCGGGAGACCGACGTGCGCACTTAAGTACGAGTAAATGTTATGCATAATGTAAGGTACTTTAGGCTGATCACCTGTTGTACTTGTCTTATTGGATTACAGCATATTACTGTTAATTCTAGTAGAAGTTCATAGTCCTTAGTGACTGCTCAGTATTCATTGTTTTGAAATCTCGAAATGATTAATCATTGAATCTTATTGATATCTTTATGTCCTTAGCGACTGTTATTAAGAATTGTTTATACTTTTTGCTATTCTTGATCTATCACTTATTGTCGTACCCTTGGGAAATTGAAAACTATATTGACCCTTAATGATATATTACTTGCTGAGCAAACTCGTTGCTCATTCTTGCTTTCCCTAAAAACATTTCAGTTAAGGCAGAGCAAGGCAGACCCTCGGGCACTGATAAGGGCAAGGGCAAGGGCAAGGCTACGAAGTAGCTTTGTATTTATGTAAAACTTTTATGACGATTGTAATAAGATTCGATTATATTATGTATTAGTTAAGATTATGTATGCTTAAGCTATGTTTAAGATGTAAGAAATATTTAAGTTACGAAACCTTGGGACATAATGATTATATTAAATAAATGTAATCTATTCTATTATTTCCGTTGCGCGAGATGTTATTTATGTCGTTAGATATTTAGAACGTGACGAACCGAATTCGAGACGAGAGTGGTCTGAATTTGGGGGCGTCACAGTATAGGGCAGGGTTACCTTTTCCCATCCGCCCCAGTTGAACATTATTCAACCCCAAACTCTCCGCCCCACCCACCTGGTTAAGCCAAATTTTCCATTAAGCAATTAACAAATTAAATGAAAAGGGTAAAATAATAACTTGGTCATTCTGTGATCCTAAAAGAAAAGAACATTTTATAGTAATATTTGAAAGAAATCTAACTCCAAAGAAAATAAATTATAATAATTCCAAAGAAAATTAATAAAAAATAACATTACATATATATAAAGGGTATTTGAGTAAAATACTATTTAATTGGGGCGAATTTGGGAATTTCGTTAATTACCATATCCTACTTGCACTATAGAGTTTTTATTTTTCCTCCTAAACACTTCCTGTTAGTCAGAGAGGGCCCCCTCATTATGAAAGGGGTGATCTCATTTACAACTATTACATTCTAGCATTTGAGAGAGAGATACTCTCTCCCTAGTCCCTCCACTCAAAATACAATACTATTGTACTAACTTAACCATCGGAGGAGTCTCCTAAGGATAAACCCTAGTTTGGGATCTTCTAACTTGAATTGGTCTTGGAGGAGTTGGACTAGCACGTTATATCATGGACTCTTCAGAACACTTTGGACAAAACTTAGCCTGATTATTATTTATTTCCAAGGTTTCCTATCTAAAATTTTCTTGTATACACCCTGAGGTGGAAGTGGAAGAGTTGGATACCCTGGTAAAGGGATATTAAGAAGGGTACATGGCTGATGAGGTCTTAGTCTAGTAGTTAAGATTGAGGTACTGTGACCTTTAGGTCTCAGGTTCAATTCTCTGTTCTCGCTTAAGTGAGTTTATTTTCTTCTTTATAGACAGTGGCAGAACCAGAAACTTTTGAGAGGGGTGGTCAAAATATACTTGCAAAATCATGACGGCGACGATACTGAGCTACAATCCGGTCCGAAGAAATTCCTCTTGCAAAAGTACTGTAGAGAAAAGTCTTGTGAAAGATAGAGAGGCAATATTTGAGTTGGAAAAGCTGGAAGAAATTCCTCTTCCGAAGAAAAATGAAGTTGACGAGGTGAAGTTGAAGGAATTGAAGCGAGAGGAGGAGATGGCTAAAGCTAAGCAGGCGTTGGAGAGGAAGAAAAAGTTGGCAAAGAAAGCGGCCGCTAAAGCGGCCATAAAAGCTCAGAAGGAAGCTGAAAAGAAACTCAAGGAAATTACTTGTATATCCACACATTTCAAGATTATGTAAACAAGAAACTTGGTGTCGGACTTACAATTGATGAAATTTGTGATTTTTTTTAACTGATGAAACACTCAAACAACTTGAGTTAACTTATAACTCATGTATGTACATCAATTTACAGAGAGAACCCATTAATTTTCATGTTTTAACCAAATTAACCTCTTTATGGCATTTATACAAACACATGGTATGCAAGCTTTAAAAATCATAGTTTCATGAAATCCAAGCATATAATGATATAAACACATAACCTCCATACATAATTCCATCCTTATATCATCTGAACCCTTCATGGTTCCATAATCAAAACTCCCACAACCAATTTCACATCAATAACAAATATATTCCATCCAATATTCCAATTTCTATAAACTTATTAAAAAAAAAGGTAGCACATCCTTTGTTTGGTAAATTAATTGGTTGAACACTTACCTCCACTTTGATTGTAGTTGAATTGGATTCCTCCCATAGTTTCTTTTGCTCTGAATCTCCTTTAATCCCAGCTTAGACCATCAATTGCTCCGCCCTTGCTCCCGCTGCTTTGTCTATATACAAAGGTAATTATTCTAAAACAAACCGCCCCCTAGTTCCGCATCTGTTTATAGAAGTTTGTTTCCTCTTATGTGAGACTTGTTTGTGGGTTTGTTTCTTCCTCCTCTGTGAGGTTTGATTGATTATTGATATTGCAATAGTGATAATGTACTTGATTATGAAATTATATTGTACTCCCCAAAATCCCAAAATGGGGCTTCAAAAAAAAAGAAAAAAAAAAGCAAGGGGTGAAGCCACATGTTAGTTCATGGGGTCCATTGACCCCACTGAATATATATACACACACATATTTATATGTATTCTTTTAATATATGTAAAATTTTATTATTTTAGGTGTAATATAGCAACTGAACCCACTGACATTTTGTAGTAATTTTAATATATGAGATCAAACTGAATTTTTGTAACTCTCACTCAGGTCTCAATTCCCATATTATTCCCAACTTAATCAGATAAAATATAAAAACTACCTTCTACATTTGAAGTCATGTCCTAGTAGTAGTAAAAAAAATAGAAAGAAAATTCTAATTCAACCAAAAAGTATAAAATTGTCTAAAATCATTTTGAACCAGCCAAAATTTTCTTTACTGATTGACCCCACTGGCCAATTTTTCTGGCTTCATCACTGCATGAGCTTGGAAGAAATGATCATTTAGATGCAGGTCCAGGTAGCTGAGGTCTTCCAAGTAGCTGAGAGACTAAAACTAAGGGAAGTGCAAGAGGTCATAGACCTTGAGAGAAAAGTAAAGGACTACTCCCTGATGTAGAACGAGCCCACGAGACTAGGTTAGAATAATAAAAATAGGCTTTGGAAGCCCATGAAAAGAAAAGAGTTTTAGAAGTCGTATTTTAATTAATTTTCATAGCTTATAATTTTGATAGTTATCTTATTAGAATCCAAATGAGGTTAGGAGAGTTGTTTAAGAGTATTATAAATATGGATGTATTCTATTGTTTTTGATACATTGAATTATAAGAATTGTTTGAGTTTGCGTGAGAATTGTTTGTGTGATATTTAACCTTGTTCCCAAAACCCCTGTGCCCCATCACTCCCCAGAAGGAGACAGGGGCTTGCCATGACGACAAAGGAGGAAGTAAGGAGAATAGGAAGAAGGGGAAGGTCTCCACGGAAATCTTCTAAGAGATCCTCCGCATGGTCACCAACTCACCCCGACGATCTCCTTGACTTAATGAGGACGATGTATGGAGAAACAACCAATGGAGGAACCAGATCAGAGCAGGGAAAGCCACACCAATGATATCTCGCACTCTAGTTGGGGATTGTGTCCAGGATTGAGTGGGAAAAAGAAAACGAGTTGGAGGAGAAGGTCGAGGAGCTAGGAAAAAAGCTGATTGATAGGAGAATTCTCAATATGTTTTCTGTTGTGCTCATAGGAGAATTATGTTATATATGAAGGTATTTTTTATGTTGGAGGAGACTGTGTTTCTATTTAATCGAGAAATGGGTTCGATTATGTCCTATTCTTATGGTTTGCTTCAACGAGGCAGTTCAGTTAAGTCTATATACGCAGAGGATTAGTTTGTAGGACAAATTTAGTTGTCTTTTAAGGTGTTCACTATCTATGTTTAATATCTTCTTCATGGTTGGTTAGGAAGCCTAGAATTTTATTTTATTTTTTAATCAGTGCATTTAGACTCATCAAAGGATTGTGTTGGTTCTTTTATTCATTTCATGTTATGTATTGCATTACAACATGTTCACTGTATTCATGCATTCTCATTATGTCGTGCCTATGTTTTAATATTATTTTCCATGTATGTAGTGCTCAAGATTGGAGATTTGCTGCAAAGAAATTTTTGAAGAAGTATCCCCAAGATATTATTGTTCACTGTGAGTGTTATTTTGATGCACTCTTTACGTTCTTGTGATTTTTGTCTGTCTGTTTTTGATTTTCTATTTGAAAGTTATGCAAGTAATGCAGTTCATTTTGCATGTTATACAATGTTGAATATTAATATTGAGAAACTAATTACATAGGGAAAAGGTTAACAAAGATCTTACCATTAAATTGCATTGATATGGAGAGTGTTAGGGTACCTAAAGAAGTTCAATAGTTTATTTTAAGAATATATTGATATAACATGAACTATTAATATGATATAAGATAACATAGAAGATTGGTGTAACACTGTAACATGAACTATTAATATGATACAGTGAAGAACATCAACAGGAATGGTGGCATCTTTCCGTATTTCTGCAGAAAGTCCTCCTTATCGAAGGAGTGTCAGAAGTCAAATAAGTCTCATCTAATCTTCTTCTGCACTATAGGTTTCTCAATTCATTTGGATATTTCCTGAAATACTTAGCATGGAAATCCATTTTGAAACCATTTTCTATTATTCCTGAATATAACAAACTTTTGTCCTGTTTAAGATCATCCCCGCCTTCTGCAGAGATACTGGAAAAGAGCATTTATGCATGTTAGCACTTTCATTTAGTCACGAAGATCTTGAACAATGTTGTTTTCCATTTTTGGCTACTCCAGTTTATCATGCTTTCTCTAATTATATTACTTAGCAAATGCACAGTGATAGAATTGAGATGGTATCAAAGTTAATGAGGAGTTTTAACCCAAGCATGTGATTGTATATGTTTCACTATTTAACCTACCTTGGCAATTTCCATCTTTGAGTAATATTATATGATGAGAGTTACAAATTTGTCCTGAGAAACAACTTATTTGCTTGTTTCAGTCATCTGCCTCTGCACTTACAAACCAGCAATATGATGGCATTTTTTTTGTAAAATGTGACGAGAACTTCGACTTTATAAATGGACATCAAATTATATTTACACCTCATGTATTTTCCTCGACTGTAAGCTCTATATGCCTATATCTGCCACACTAGCATCATTTACCACACTAAATTGCATTTGACTAATGTTATATGTCCAGGCAGTGAATGTAATTATTCAATGTTAACATTTGATGGTGTTGATGTAATGGGAAGCAGATTAGCAGACGAGGTTCGTAATGGCTTCTTTATGAATGAATATTTTTTTTCCTCCCCTTTATGCATTAAGTGAGAACCAAGTTTTAGTGGTAATATCTATGTGCATTTTTTGTTTTCTCCTTTCAAGATGCCATGTTAAGCTTGAACCTCAAGAGATCTACTTTTTTTCAGGTGATATCGGTAATAAAACGTCATCCTGATCTTCAGAAGATTTCTTTTATAGGTCACTCACTTGGTGGTCTGATCACCAGATATGCTATTGCTAAGCTTTTTGCACAAGATTTTACAAAGCAAACATATCAGGAAAATGGAGAATCAGATGGATCTAAAGATCCATGCAGGGAAGAGAAAGTTAAAGGCTCAATTGCTGGACTAGAGCCCATAAACTTCATAACCTTTGCATCTCCACACCTTGGTTTGAGAGGGACATAGACAGGTGATTAATATATGATCTTCATGCTCATCTTCTTTTCTTTATTTGGTAGAAATCATTATAAAATATAAAATTTAGATTGAACTTAGAGGAAGAAACTTTAACTTTTATTGCTAATTTATTTTACTAGATAAAGTTAGACTTCTCTGATATGTGAATCAAAGAGGAATTCTAGCATGAAAGAAAATGAGAACAGTCCAGTATGGGATACTTTGATACGTATAGGACTTAAGGACTTAAGGACTTAAGCTACTATCACTAATACCTTCAGTCATGACCTTTTGGATGAGCCTGTAGTGGGCTAAGATGACCCAAAAAAATACTATTGAAATAGTGGATTGGGCCCTTGGTGCGTTATGATTTAATTCGGACTCGGGATTTTATCTGGTTGTTACATGTTCATAATTTTCATATCTAGGGACTCGTAATACAGTGGTAAATGGTATAGGCACATCAAAATATCACTTGTCAATAACCGGTGGAAATTGATTAATATATGCCCATCAAAAATATAAGTGGAGTGCTTCATTCATTTTTGGTGGTTGTGCTTAGTTGACAACTTAAGCCACTAGGTTTTTCACTTGCAATGATGCCTTTATAGTACTCTTTGTAATAAAAATAACAACTATTCAATAAATTTATTTATGTCTAACATGGTATCAGAGTTAGGTTGATCTTGACAATCAACTTAAAAAGTTTTACTTTCGTCGCTGGCAGCATATAGCCGGCGATGGGTATCGTTTATTTTTATTGTTTAACTTCATCTTAAAGAAGAAGAAAATTAGGTTGTTAGAGTTCAGTTATAGTTCTTTTGTTGGAATTGTAGTTTGAGTTTTGTCATGCGTTTCTAAAGATGCTAAAGTTGGTATTCTAGTACTCCGTTGTCCAGATTTGAGTTTTCTTTTTGAAGATGCAGGTTCCTTGTTGCATGTTAAAAAAAAAATCTTAACAAAGGGTGATATGTCCAAAGAAGTTAATTTCTCAGGTTGAAATATGTAAATGGTTGATTGGATAGTAAGGATTGCATGGGGCCGAGATTTCAAGAAGGCTGTGTGTCCTTCGATTTTTTGGGAGGCTAGAGAGTCCTCCGTTGTTGAGGAAGGTAAGGAGTCCTTAGTAGTTGTTTTTGAAGGATAGAGAGTCATTCACATTTGTTGTGGGAGACGAGGGTTCTCTGTTATTGCCGGCACATGATATTCTTGGAAAGTAGGGTGAGAAATCTAACTTTGGACATAAAAACAATCGATCTTTTTTCTATGCAAATTGAATCTTCGTAGTTTGTTTGAGTCTTTTTTTTAAAGATTATGTTATGTAACAAGTTGTAAGTCGTCGTGATATAAGACTTTCAACTTAGGGGGAGTATTAGAGTATATTATTATTGGGCAATGTGTCCTTAGTTGTTTTTGAGTCTTTTATTTTATTATGTAACAAGTTGTAAGTCGTGATATAAGACTTCCAACTTGAGGGGAATATTAGAGTATATTATTATTATTACTTGGTCACCAAGTATGCTTGGAGCCCACGTATACTTAGTGCCCACACATACTTGGTCACTACTCAATTAGTAGCCTATATATAGGGTTTTAGTACTCTTTGTAATAGTACAACAACAATATTTAATACATCTATTTTATCTCTAACAGCTTTGAACAAAAGAAGAATAAAAGATGATATAGGATACCCCCTATGATCGCAGCACTTTTGGCATACCCCTGGACTGATGAGAGAACCATTACCTAGAAAGTATAGAAAAGCACAGAAGAGATGTTAATTTACTAGCCTTAGCCATATCATCAGGTTAAAACACTAGGATATGATACCAGCAGAAGGGCTTCAGTTCTGTATAAGCAATAAACTGGAAGTACTCTTTGCAGATATCTACTATTGAAAGTCTCATCGGAGATACCTTAATTCAAACTATGTAATCAATTCTCCAACTTCCTTTACATTCTTTCTAGTGAATAGATAGATTTCTGTCTGTTTGGATATCCCAACCAGATGCAGTATATACACGTGTTACGTGTATTGTTGAGGCAGTACACAGAACATGGACATACATAACCTGCTGTCTGCCTTTTTTTTCATGATGTCATTACCAGCTCCTGGTTATTGTATTTCATAAGCATACACTGCTGCATGTTTTTTTCCTTTTTATTATGTGATTAGTCATTACCAGCTGCTGGTTGTATTTTACAAGTTCAGTACGAATTCAGGTTCCTTTGTTATGTGGATTTCACGCTCTGGAGAAATTAGCATCACGTATATCGTGGATACTTGGAAGAACTGGGAAACACCAGTTTCTAACTGATACTGATACTGGAGAACCTCCTCTTCTGCTTCAGATGGCCCAAGATTGTGAAGATCTTAAATTTATGTGAGCTCTCATGAACTAATTATATATGAATTACTTTTGCTAGGGCCAATGATTAAGGACCTTGAGGTCATCCCATTAATTTTGACTGTTATTTTGGCCTTGACTTCACGTGCTTGCTTGCTTGCCTTGGCAGATCTGCTTTGCAGTCCTTCAAGCGTCGTGTGGCATATTCAAATGCATATTTCGACTGTATCTTTTTATACTTCGACTTGTACTACTTTAAACTTGTTTGACTAGCTCTTTTTATCTTTAGCAATATTGTCGATATCAAAGTTCTGAATATTAGATCCTTAGACCTATGAAGCATGGACGTGGGCCATAGGCACAGCATATCTACATGGAGATCCTTCAAGACTCAGATGATGATAAAACATGAACACAAAATATATGATCCGAAAAGAAGAAATTATACTTGTAGATAAAAAGTTTACTGAATAAAATTTATATAGAGTATCTTATAGCTGTAAGCTGATATGAATAATTGATAATCAACTGGTCATTTTTTGCATAGACAAAAACATAATGGCAGAACATCTTAATCTATTGGTAGCACGTATACAACACATTTACAGCTATTTCTCTCATTCTGCACGCCTATTCCTATATGGAACACTGATATGTATTACTTATTTCTGTCCTTTTTAAATTGGGTATGTGGGAGTTCAGCAGCCCCTGAAAAATGTCAGAAGTCTTGAAAAAAATATTGTCACAAGTCATGCTGTGAAGATTGTACCTTGTGCATACACACTTGTATCTTTTACATTTGGTACATCTGTGTATGCTTGAAATACAAGATTGCTGATATTTTTTTTGGTTAGGGACTGCGGAGTGCCCTTTCTCTCTTTAATATATAGGTGGGACTCCTTTTTAGCTGTCTACATTTTTAAGATATTTGGCTAGTAGTGTCCCCTTTTTTCCTACCAAGAAGAGAAACGTATATGTTCATTAGTAACTTCTGGCCAATATGAAACATATGTGAGAAATTACGAAATTTGTTTTGAATGTATTGACTATTTTCTAACTTGGACTAGGAGCGTTTCTAGGAGTGGTCATGCTTCCTAGGCTCAGACACGTATGAGAAACCTGAGTTAACGAGTGGAATATCTACACGTGGTAAATACCTTTTTTTAAACTAATTTTATTGCTGACAATTAATTCATGCCAATATTAAATACTGACGTATGTGGATATACATGGGGATAGTAGGGTGTAAAGAAAGGACCACGTATTATTGTTCTATTTATCACTTATGGTTCCATGTTAGTCACAATCCACATTCGACATAAGATTAGTCCACATATAAATCATTTTCCCTTGACAATTTATATAGATGTTGTGGGATGGAGTACATCATCACTGCGGCGTCGAAATGAGCTCCCAAAGGTAAGAACAAAACACTTCATATACATTTTGGCCTGCATCTCCAGACCATCTTACATTTTTTTCAGTTTCAGGATCAGCATCTTTCCAGGAAATAATAGATACCCTCATATTATAAACGAGGAGACATCAAAAACTGATAGTTCTTATAAAGAAGCCCAAGTCAATGGTGACAAGACTGATGACATGGAAGGTTCGTTATTTGGTTTATTGTTGAGTGATGACTGGTGTTGCTTTTAATTAGGAAGTCTTGAAGTTTCGCTAATTTTACATCCCGTACTTGGCACATATTATTGTAAGTTTTTGGCCATAAAGACAGCTTCAATTAGGAGAAAGCATTTATCATGCACTACACCTTATCGGAATCACTACTTCGAAGTATATTACATGAACTCCATTCCCTTCATTATTTTTAGCAAGAAAGATTGATTGAACTAACAAATTCTATACTCACTAAGAATTACATCAGAAAGAGCAAGTTTTTCAAAGTAACCTGTTGAAATTCAGAAAAACAAATAGAGAATAACATGCCCTTTGTTTCAAATTTTGACAGAGATTTCCCTAATATATATTGTGGAATTGCAAAAATTTGCAGAGACTGATTTGCTTAGTAGGTTTCAGGAATCATTTAGCATTCTGGCCAAGGGAAATATACATTAACTTGTCTTCCTAGTTACCGATATTCTTTTTAGGCCATTATGAAACTCTAGATGTCTTTTGAAGTCTAGTATGGCCTGAATATGTGGAAGTCTTTATTTGTATCATCCAGAGTTGTTTTTGTGATTTCATCTCCGTAGTTGTTATTCTGATTAATAAAATCTTGTGGATTAATAATTTTTATTATGTTTAAAATTTCAGAGGCAATGATCAAAGGCTTAACTAGAGTAAGCTGGGAAAGGGTAGATGTTAGCTTTAGTGGAAGTATACAAAGATTTTTCGCGCACAGTACAATTCAGGCGAGTACTCGTAAATGTTTAATAGTCAATTTATTATCTTCTGGTTCGGACTTACAATGTAATCCGATTGAATTGGAGATTTATATGTTTGTAAATTTACGTAAAAATATGTTGTTTGTTTAGTATATATATATATTGCATATCAAACAAAATACAATGGAATGCTGCTCTCCTCTCTGTGACATTCCTTGTTCTTGGATTTTCAGGTAAAAACCCCTTCTATCCATTCTGATGGAGCTGATGTAATACAACACATGGTTGACAATTTTCTCTTGTAAAATCTGGCTCAAGTGATTTTCACTCCCCCAAGGAAGTTCCATGCAAAATACATGTATGTATATATTACTCCAAAATTCCATATTTTTTTTATAGAAAATATGTTTGATTTTTTGGAATTTCGCCATAGAGTAAAGTTTTTTGCTACTGTAATTTTCGAAAATGAATTTGTTCCATTTTTTTTTTACTATTCAAGACCTTGGATATACTGCTTATATCATTTTGCTGCATGTGGGCAATGCCTATGTAGGCAAAATTCACCACTGTAATTTGCATGTTTTTTCTTTTTGGCATCACAGCTAACAAGTTAAAAGTAGCCGTGAAGAAGACAGACTGGTCATCAAAAACAGATTCCGATAGAATTGGGTCCAACCTAATGGCCCCTTGATATAAATAAATACACTCAGAAGGGAAAGAAATTAGCCTAGGCTAGGCTAGATCATCAGGTCAGGTGGTCCATTCTCTATGTTTGTGAGATAGACTGGGAGGTCAACTGACCATGCTGGGAGAGTATAATTTAATACTACGTGGGTTCTAAATTATAAGAGTGTTATTAACTTGTTAAAAATCAATTTTAAACTCAAAAATTGAGATAATTTTATTTAATTTATATCAGATATCATAACAAATACGACTAGTTATAAGATTTGTTGTTTTCAAAATTCAATTGAATCGCGTCTATTTTAAATTTTAAATTGACTTTTAAAAAGTCAATAGTAATCTTATAATTCGGGACGACGGAGGGAGTATTATTCATTGCAATGGTAATTAGTCTAAAATAGTCCGGGAGATAAAAATATTCAATAAAATGATAAAATTTAACGGACAATACAGTCCATTTCCATCAATAATTCTCGTAAATAATTGGTAAATCCTACAAATATCATTTTCCTAAATAATAAATAAAAAGATTGATTGAACAGAAAACTAGGAGTCTAGACTCCCCCCCCCCCCCCCCGCCCCTACCCCCCCTCCACCATACTAGTTTGCTTGCAAAGAAAGGCAGGCAGATTTGAAGTATTTCATCACATACTACATCCAAACAGAAACCACCGCCGTGCAAAATACAGCTATTTTGCCCCCATACCTCATTGCCCTAAATCCATCCATCCATCCATCCATCCATCCATTCTTGGGAAATAGATTCACTGTTTGAGATTCATTTGGCGTGTTGAAGAATTAAAGTAGTTGCTGGGGTGGGGTGGTCTGCTCACATTCCCAAATCAAAAGGGACCAAACTTAGTCCACTAGCAAGGGGGACAAATTGAAGGAAAGCGAAAACCCATGAACCCACCTGTGATTCACCTGTCCCTTTTTCTTTTTGTTTGTCAAATACTAGTAGCATCTCTTTGATTGATTTGAGTGAGAGTCTATGCTACTGTTATTATTTTTACAGCAGAGTTTTGGTTTCTACTGTTTTTGTTCCTAGTATTGGATTGTTTTTCACTCCTTTATTGGAGTTGTTACTGTTATCCAACAGTGTGACATTTAATTCAAGAATCCCTTGGTAGAGTTCTTGGATTTTGGGGCTCATAAATCGAGGTTCAAGAGGTCTTTCCCTTTTCAGCCTCTTTTCTTTCCTTCCTCCTATTTTCTATTTGGCATCCACGTCCCATCAATTGAAAGGCAAACCTTTTTTCTGATCAATTTAAATCCCTTTCTGGAGATGCCATTTTCACTTGGAATTCACCATTCTATATATATATATATATATATATTCTTATAATAATATCCTCTAGGACCTCTACACACACACACACACACCCGCACTCTGCTTTCTCTATTGATTGAAATGGTTTACATTCTCAAGTGCAAATTTCAGCATAGAAATGGACATGTAATCATCATTTTCTTGCTCTTTTTATCACTTTCGAGCTTGACCCATCTCAAATTCATGGCTGAAGGTTAGTGGGTCACTGTCAGATTGTTGTTTAAATTACCCAATCTCCTCTTATTTCCTCACTTTTTATGAATTTCAGGTAGACCAACAATTTCCAGGCATATTCATCTTTCTCAGGTGCATTTATAGGGAGTAGTTGCTCTGTTTTCTTCTTTTATTTTATCAATTAGCAAAATCTTAATCTTTCTTCAAGTGTTGGTGATATTTACATAATATATATATATGTATACAGGAGGAGGAGGTGGGGATGAGGGGGAATGAGATATTTGTAGGGAGAAGATTGATAGGTTCAAGACCACCAAGATGTGAGAGAAGGTGCAGAGATTGTGGGCATTGCAAAGCAGTTCAAGTTCCAATTTCTCCACAATTTAGAAGAATCAGCAGCAGCCAAAAGCAGCAAACAATTAGTAGTACAAGTCAGTACTTATATGCAGCAGCAGCTTATTCAAGAGGGGATCATATCTCCAATTACAAGCCCATGTGTTGGAAGTGTCAATGCGGAGACTCTTTCTTCAACCCATGAATTATGCTATATATATATATATATATATATATATATATATATATATATATATATATTAAAAAAAGAAGTTTGTTGGAAGAAAATAAAATTTCTTCAAATGTTCATATAATCATATGTCAATAGTTTTGACTCCAATTTTAGTTCTATGTGATATCCTCCTCAAGGTTGCCTTTGGCATTTGTAATTATAGCCTTCTTTTTAATTATATTTTCAAGTTGGTATTTTGTCCAAACAAAAATAATCATTACGTTTTTTATTTATTTTTTGATATTTTTAAATTATATAGATTCATTAATTTTGGAATTTTTAAGATTTTACAAAGTGATTTTAAAAATGTCAAAACAGAAAGCAGAGGATGTGCTTTTGTTGATTCTGGACAGACAGAATCTACTTGAAGAAGAAACTTTTGTATAGAACTATGGGCCTTAATGATTCTAATTACCTTAACCAAAGAATTAAAACTGTTTATCATCCTGTCACTCCCAATAAAGATCTAGTACGGATATCTAATTTATCTATAAATTTAATTTTGATCAAATGATTAATATAGTGTCGATACGCAGACGGAAGGTAATTTTTTTTTGCGTGTAAATATTGTATTAATCAATTGATCAACTTATCATGAAATTCACTTCATGGTAACCGAATTCGTATGAATGCGTGTAAATTATGTAAGATAAAATAAAAAATTTAAAAGATAAAAAAAATATAAAAAGACAAAATTGTGACACAATTTATCGTTACTTTTATATTTAAAAAATTATTACTTTTAATATGGATGTGGTATGGTGAATATTAAATTTTAACCCTATTATTATTATTATTATTATTATTATTATTATGCATCGCAAGGAAATTGAGGAGAGAGGACATGATGATGGAGGCCTGGCGGGATAATTAATGGAGGAAAGAGAGAGGTGAGGGGGGCGACGTGGGGAACGGGAGGGGGGGTGGGGGGGGGGGGGGGGTGGTTTATCTGCTACTAGTATTTATCAACTTATGTCAGTATTAGGCTGCAGCAATCTCTGCTCTCGTATATTACAAGATTCATATGCTTTTTTTAAATAAATTAAGTAAATATCATGTCACAATTATTATATGTCAAATTAATTCAGTGATAAATTTAAGTAAATCAAAAATTAAAAAACGCGACTTTATAAATATATATTTAATTTTAAAACGAAGAGAATGTATAAAGATAAAAATATTAAACTTCTATTTGATTTTATAGTTAGTTCTATAGTGTGTAGTTGGAAGTGTTTTAATTTAATTTTGTATACAATTTATTATATATTTAAATTATAAAAAAAATGACACTATTACGCATAAGATGTCATTTAATATTTCAAAATTTTCTTAAAGAAGAATTATCGTGGAATTTCTTAAAATGAAATTTTGTAGGACAGAAAAATATATGTATACATAATAAAAAAAATATTTCACATGAATAGTAAATAAAGAGGTTCATATTTATATAGTTTTTTAAATAAAAACTTTATTTATATAAATATTAATTTCTTATATTTATAACTATATCTATACACATCACATCTGTATGAACTAGTCTGTCTCTCTCTCTCTCTCTGATCGAAGAGATGAAGATATACAAAACTGATTACCCACCCACTTAACCACCCACGTGCATGTATGTGTGGCTGTACTATTGTCCTACCTGCAACCAATTAAATTAAAATCGAAATCGCATTAAAAATCGCTACAAATCGAAACTAATTAAAATTGTATCAACGATTTTGACGTATGTGATAATTTTAGATGGATTGAAAAATTAAATTTACGATTTTAATTTGATTACTAGCCAAAATCGTACGCATAAAAGCGAAATCGCACCATAGTGGTAGAGTATAATATTTTTTTTTGTTAATGAAGGAGTTTCCGACCAGCGGGTCGACTAATCTCTCCAGTCCGATAACAGAGCGTTTTGCAACTCGACTTACGTCTTAGGGAGTACCTGACCACCATGAACATTTCTGCCTTTATTTTGTTGCAAGCGGGACTCGAACTTAAGATGTCCGGATTAACGGTTCACCCCAAGACGAGCTTGAACAGCTGTGCCAAAGCTGGTGGTTTAAAGTATAATGTTTATGACTCTTTGTATTATGATTGTAATATTACTATAATATAATCTTTGTTAACAATATGTTGTAATATGATTGAACTACTCTTAGTAACAATATGTTGCAATATGGTAGAGTAGCCTGTAAATTATTACAACATATTGTTATTAAGAATATTACAGCATATTGTTACTAAGAGTAGAGTAACAAAGATTGTATTTAGCCTTTGTTTACTCTAGAATATTCTACTTTTACATCATATTACTCTATTATATTTAGCTGTTGTTTAGACAAAATATTATAAGTAAGGTTGTGCGTGTTATCAAAGTGATATTTAATATTGTGTGATGTTAAATTGTTAATTTAAATTGCATAAAATTTTGTTATTTCAATTAGTTTTGAAACCAAAATCGCATCCAAATGAAACCGCACCGTACAGTTCAAAACCGCATTGTACCAATTACAAGCGATTTCATGTGCGATTTTGAATTTGTCAAACAATACCTAAACAATTTCGGATGCGATTTGAGTTTCAAACCGCACAATACTCACCCCTAATCCTACCCACCACATATATTACCCCATATATTCTCTTGATACGAAGAATCTCATCTCCCATTATAATTTAATCACTTATTTTCATTTTTTATTTTTAAATCTAAAATCTAAAATCTAAAATTAATATGGACGTGATTTGTAGATCAGTGTCTCTTCCATTTTCTCTTAAACTCCATTTCACCCATGCACACGTTGATTGTGGTATATAGAGTAATTGCCTATGTTTGGTTATAGAAGGTTAGGATTTATTGTTTTTGAAAAGTTTGGACTTTCAACATGTATTAAGAAAACTTATTTATTTATATAATTTTATATACACAGTATTTAAGATTCAAATGCAACGAACTAAAAGTAATATAATGTGTTTAGAAGTTTAAATACTATAAATGCTAAATTTGCAAACGCTGCAATATTAATAACTGAACAAATTAGTTTTAGGTTTGACAATTTTTTTTGAACCCGACCCTAATAGGACCAAAATTTTAAAATCCTATAGAGTTAGGGTTAGGTACGAGATATACCCACTCACCTCTATCCTCGACCTGATTATATATATATATATATATATATATATATATATATATATATAGTGACGAATTCACAATGAATTTGTGGGATCAATTGACCCCATTTTAAAAAAAATATTTTATAATGTAAGGTAAATTTTAAAATTTTTAAGTACTATATATAAATTGACCCCACTAAAATTTTATAATTTTTTTATTAAACGGGATCAAATTAAAAATTTATAACTTTGTCAATCAAATTTTAACCACATATGACTCATATTCTCTCAATATATGTATATCTCTCTATAATATTTTAAACTAAATAATAATTTAATTTATATTATTTTTAAAAATAAATAATGAATTACTTACTTATAAACAGTTGTGATTAAAAAGGTCTATTACGAATCAATATAGTGTATACATATCATATATTATTACTTATTATATTTTTATTATAATATAGTGTGTATATATATATATGTGACCCGAAAGTATAAAGTATTAAAAAAAATTGGCTCCCGCCAAATTATTTGAAGGTTAATACTAATTTTGACCCCATTGATATAAATTCCTGGCTTCGCCACTATATATATATATACTCCCTCTATCCCCAAAATGATAAATAAAGTACAATTTGTACACATTAAAAAAATAAAAGTAGAAAAAAAGAGTAAATTTTTTTTAAAATTTATTCTTAATTAATTACTCCACAAGATTATATAAAGTGATAAATACTTTTATTTTTTTTATATTAATGAACCTCATAAGATGACTTAATTACCCTTCACTTTATGTAATTTATCTCATCCTTTTAAGTACAAAACAATTTGTACCTTTAGTTATTATTTTGTCGACAGAGGGAGTATATATATATATATATATATATAGAAGACCGATGCATAACTAACATTGTAAATTTAATATTATCCTTTATAATAAATCGTGATCGTTCATCTGCATCTAACTTTAAAAATAATATTTGATCAACATTTTAATATGAGAGATCTGCATAACTAAACTGCAAATTAAAAAATTAGTTCTCCAATTTTCCCCGTATTAAAGTGATAACGAGTATGTAGTGTTATTTTTGGAGGGTAGGTCAAGTTCGGGGAATACTTTTGATATTGGTGAGACGGGTATGGAGACGAGTACTCGGCCCGATGATTGTGAGGACTAATTGATTGGATATTTCATGAGAAAATCTATGGATTTAAATGGTACTTCCTTCCCTAAATTAAAAGAGTCCTTCTATAAGGACATAGAAATTGGACATAGAAATTAGACATTTTTATTTTATTTTTATTTTTTTGGTTTTTGTTGTGACTCTTAAAAAATGTGTAGTATTTATTTCAACTGAAATTTTTATAAAAAAAAATATTTTAAGGTGTAATTTAGGATACATATACAAGAATAATGTTATATAAACTGTACAACATTGTTCTTATATATGTATCTAAATTATACCTAATTTTTTTTTTATATATAAAAATTTCAATTGAAATAAATACTACATATTTTTTAAGAGTCACAAAAAAAAAAATTTAAAAATGTCCAATTTCCATAGTCTGCCAATACTTATTGAAATTAAAAACTAGTCTGTCGTACCATCGGGAGATCTTCCGGTATTTAATTCTTTCTTACGTCACAGGACTGACTGACTGACTGACTTGAATTATTTAAAGCCAAGTCAGGACTGGAGTGAGTAATTAATTACATCCATGTCCTACCATACCTTTAAGTTATCTCGTCTTTATCAGCTTACAACTCCACTTAAGTAGGCATGATCTCAATGATTTTGGCTTTAACAACTTATATATTTTCACATAAAAAAAATTGATATTTTTATACGATCTCTCTCGCATGAGTTTCACTCACATGTGAGAAAAACTCGTATAAAAATATCATTTTAATATATGTAAATATCAATTTTCTATAATAATAATATTAAAAAAACATTTCTTCTTGTGTAAAATACATCTCATCTTTCTTCTACTAAGGTGGTGTTTGTTTACATCTGATTGTCCTTTTAATGGACTGTCTCTTATTCGCTAAAAGGCATGATGCTGTTTTTTTTTTGTTTCCTCTGAATACCTCTTAATCGATAAGACAGAAAATGAAATCTTAATAATTAAGAGGTACCTCTTAATGAATTTTTTTTGATAATTTTTTTATATAAATATATTCAAAAATATTATTCACTTATTTTTATTAAATTGAATATTTAAAATTATTAAATAAAATTTTACCCTTTAAAATGGATAAAATAGTGTCATTAAGAGACAACTTACTTTTTAGTTATCAAATAATTTTTTAGATTCAGACCTCTACCATTCAGATGATCTAATTTATTAAGACATCATAATCATTCAGATCTTAATTCTCAGGTTTATCAAACACAACCTAAGGCTTGCAAATATTCGAGCTTCACTAAACAAAAACTAACTAAGTATGAAGTGGTTAGGGTGAAGTTTATTTTGGGATAAGTTGGTCAATTGACCAATAAAATACTGACACGCAGACGAGGCTGTATGTGTGTCAGCATTCTATTGGCTAATTGACCAACTTACCAAAAAAATAATTTCATACTAATCGGATCCAAACTAGTAGTTTGAGAATTGAAATGATGAATTCCACACAATTTTTGGACTTGATATACCTTGGATGGTGATACCTAATATAGTGAAAACTCAATTTTAAGTGCATTTTTTTTGACTCGTGAATTAGCATGGTTTAGCTCAGTTAAATTCGCTTTCTTTTTCTACTACCTATTGATAATATTATGGATAAATTTGTTTATGCGGACTTTTATTTTTATTTTATTAAAAATGCTATTTGATACTCCCGTCATTCCAAAATATAAAAGCAAGTTTAATTTCTTAAAATTTATTTGTTATCAGTACTAGTTAGACAATTTATAATTTTTTTATAATCGAATCGTTTAAAACAATATTATTTCAAATCAATTTAAAATTTAAAATATCTCAAATTAAATTAACTAAAACGGACGAAAATATTTTAGTTGTTGGAGGCTCGTAATATGAATAGAAATGCCCGTTTTGATTGGGGTAGTGGGCTGTAATTTGAACGGCCCATATTATGGCATTGATCCAATAAGTTCCTATATTTTTTGTTTGATCCAATTCCTTTAAATGGACCGTTACCAGCAATTCCTAATACAAGCTTGGATAGGGTTATTTTAAATTTTTTTCTTCTTGGCTTTTATATAAAAAATAATTAATTATAACTTTCATACAAAACTGCGTCGTTTTGTTAAGTAGTTTTAGCCTAGACTTGACTAAGCCCCTTATATATTTATATGTTCCACATTTTCTTTATATTTTTATTCCACAAAAAAGAGTTTTAGTTTGAATGAGAGCAATAAAATATGATACTGAAAAGAAACAATTTTTATTTATTTATTTATTTGCTATTTTTATTATTGAAGTTGCTTATCACTCCAAATGGAATAGTTTAGATAAAATCTTGTAGCCCACATTTTTCTCCAAATTCATTTGGAAATAATTTTAAATAAAAACAATTTGAATCATTTTTCCCTCAAGTTTAAAAAAACAAATTAATTAATTAAAAAATTAAACTCAATAAACATTAACATGCAAAAGAAAATGACTTCTCATTAATCACTTTTTCATTGTTCATGCTAAACAAAAGAAAAAAAATAACATATTCCAAAATGGTGTGTTTATCGTGGGTAAAGAAAGTAGTTGCAATGAGACTACACTTGTAGGGGGCCCATTACATTGGAGGCCCAAGAGTGATAAATACTACTCATCCAACTGTCACGTTGAGTTAGTGCTGTGCTCTGCTGTGCTGTCCTCTTCTTTGTGCTATAATGTCTAATCAATCTTTATTTTATGAGATCAACAAGAGCAATGCTATTATCACATAATTTGGGTCGTTATATTCGCACATAAATATTTGCGAGTCCTGTATGTCACGCATGACTTCACAATATACATGTATGTGTATGTTGAACATTATGTGACCCAAAATTCTGTGATAATAGCATTATTTGATCAATAAATGTCGAATAATTATAATCATAAAAAATTATATTAATTATATTGTTATTTTTTTATGAGTTTAAAATATAAATAAATATATTTATTTTTGAATTATAAAATTAATTAATTTAACTATAAAAAGTCAATTTAAATTAATTTTTGAGAGACAAAAGAAATACTAAAAATTTAAAGTATTAAGTAAGATAAATATAATTATATATTATATATTTACGTATAAATAGAGAATTGATATTTTCATAAAAAAAATTAATATTTTCAAAAGACTCTACTCATATAAATAATAAACGGAATACATGTAAGTGATGACATGTGAAATATCAATTATCAATTCCCTATCAATATTATTATGTTTTTTTTTTTTTGAAATAATGCTACTATCACATAATTTTGGGTCACATAATATTTACATACATATATGTATATTGTGGGTCCTACGTGATATGCAGAACCCGTAAATATATATATGTATGTAAATTTTATGTGATCCAAATTATGTGATAGTAGAATTGCTCTCTCTTTTTTTGTCCTCCCGTGTGTTGATATTTATTAGTAATAGTAATAATAATTAATTATAAAAATAATAATAATGTTGAGTGCCTGAGTGGACTATGGACCGACTCAGTGGCTAAATAGCTCTGCTCTGCTGTGCTGTGCTGTGCGGCGGATGGATGGAGGGATAGATAGATAAATTACCCACACCTCTTCAAGAAACTTACTCATGGCCTCCTGGAGCTTCATATATGCTTACAAATCTATATTTCTTTACTGGTTAGTACCTTTTCTTTCTTCCAAACCATCTACTTTATCATCTTTAGTTTCTTGTGTGTATATAGAAATATATATACATCTTAATAATGATAATATGTTGATTCTCACTATTATGTTTCACTTTGATCTTTAACTGGATTTAGATTGTTTCTCTCTTTCTCTCTCTAAACATAAACATTTAATGAGGCCATGTTTTTGAGTTTAGGTGCCAAGTTGTATTCTTATGAGTTTTGGTATAATTTTGTTGATAAATCTATGGCCGTTAGCTTTTGTAAGTAATTGGTTTCTTGGGGGATCGTTGTTGGTGAATTTAGCAAAGGGTATTATAGGTGGGACATTTTATTTGGGAATTTAATCCTAAAAGAGGAGGAGGGAATAACACTCTTAAAAGAAGTTAGAATAAAGCTTGCTTTCTGTATTTTTTTCGAAATGGCTGAAAATTACTTCACAACCAATAATGGCTGCTGCCACAAGGGCCTCAATCCTCCCACTAGTATGCCTTTCTGCATCTGGAAGACATAAATGATTGAGGGTACTGTTTTTTGTTTTTAGGATCTGTGCTATTGTATTTCAATTTTATGGGCATGGGGAACATGGGGAAGGGGCTAGGAGGGAAATCAGGGGGTAACCACCTAGGAGATTTTACCTTTTCTATATAGCGCCCTTGCTGAAATTGGCTAACCATGCTCAGTAAAGAGTGAGGTCTTACTAGTAGTCTATAGTGCTATATTACCTTAATACCTTTGGTATAGAGAAAGTGTACGGGTAATGTTGATGATTTGGAGAGCGTTGGAGGCATCCTATGAAATTTCCGATCAAACACCCAAGTGAGAATTTTTCTGCCAGAGTGAGAAGGGAAGCATGGTAAGCAGTAAGGCGCTGTTTGCTTTTAAGTATTACTCTCTTTGTTCCCCAAAAAGAGTTTCATTTGATTTTTTTCCCCTAGTCAATCGGCTAAATCCTAAAATCAAAATTTATGTGAATTGATTTGATTTTGATTAATGCTACAGTTATCAATTTTAAAAGTATTACTAAGCACAAAATTGTTATTTCAAAAAATAAATTAAATTCACATCACGATTTGAATTTTAAAATTCCGCAAAATAAGGAGGATCAAAGTCAAAATGGAACTAGCTTTGTTGAACGGATGAGTATCTAGATCAATTAAGATGGACAAAGGAGAGTGGTAGGAGCTCTATTTTTGCTGCGCTGATAGTGCCTCACTTTCTAGCTCCATAGACCATTGTTACTTAGATTATTAGTTTGTCTTTTATGTGTTTTCAATCTTGTTGTTGTTGACCCAATTCTTACAGATTTTAATCTATCATTTGTTGGTACTATGCAGAAGATGTCTATGTGAGTCAGATTACGGAATCAGTCATGTTGATGCAATCACCCAGTAGAAACCAAAGGTCAAAAGGATTCAAGGTAAAGCATGCTCTTCATATATGTCTATTACTTGCCATTTGCATATGGTTGCTATACCAAGTCAAGCAAACATATGGTAAGACGGCAGCCTTGGGGGACACCTCTAGGAAAATAGAAAAGTTCCATGGGATATTAAAACTTGGTAGGAAGGGCTTAGATCCTCAAATGGAGGAAATTGCCGCAGAGTTCAAGAAACACGAGGATGAAGAAGACGAATTAGAACAGGAGGATGAAGAGGAAAAACTCCGAGAGAATGAGGGAGAGCAAAGAGGGGTTGGAGATGATGAGATAGATGGACATGATCAAGAAAAGGCCGAAGATGAAGAAGAACCAGATCAACTAGAGGATTTGATTGATGAAGGTGACAAAGAGAAGGAAGAAGACGGTGAAGGGAAAGGGAGTATAGAAATGGATAGTTTTGGTGAAGATGTAGGCTTAATCAATAATCAGCACCGTATTGGGGTTAGAAGGAACTCCGAGGAGGGAAAAGAGGAACGTTATAGAGGCGATATCGAAGTCGAGCATAATACCCAACTAATTTCTGAAATAGAAACTGAGATTCTGATAGCCGTGAAGGAGGAAGAGCAGGTAATGAATGCAGCAAAGAATGAAGTAGATGGGGAAGATAAGAACAGGCCCTAGGAAATCAATCAAATGCAGATGCAAGTTGATGAATTTAGCATTATGTAATAGAGTGGTTATCACAATTCCAACTAATGGAAGAGCAACCGGAACATTAGAAACCCCAGGTTTGTTAAGAACAAATGGGGATGTAGAGTATCTTCTGGATGAAAATATTCGAGTCTTCCGATTCCTCACTATATGAATAAGCTAAAAGGGTTCATAATAGTCCGGACCGCAGCCCTTTCTGGAATAAAAATCAGACAGGCATAGCAACAGCAGAAAGCATTGGAGTGATGATTTGTAAGACTTTTGCTACCGAGCTATGAGGTAATTTTCATATATATTGATGCTTCCTGTTTCTTTGTGATCGTTCAGGCATACGTGTTGCTAGCTAGATTACTAGTGCATTTGTACAAAAGGTGTTGCTTGAACTCAAGCCCAAAAATTGGGTTCTTTCCTGATCATTATGGCAGTAATTCATATATAAATGTGGCAATCTATATATATATATATGATCTCCATAAATATTGATGTTGTGTTCTTGTCCATGGAATGAGTTCACTTGTTTGTAGCATAGAACCCGAGCTCTAAGGTTCCAGTTTTGTAGAATAAGACCTTTCCTTTCAACATCTCGGTAAATAATGGATTTATCTTCTGGTTCGAGATTTTTAATTTGCATAATTTCAGTGGCGTTTCATGGTTTTTAGTATTTACCCACTCCCTATATATTCAATGATACAGAGAGAGTTCCTTGAGGACATTTAACTACCATTATGGTGGTTGTCCCTAGAATTTTTAGGTAAATTAAATATCATACATCTTCCTTCTGCTGATCAATATAGAGACTTGGAGTTGGATGCAGCTTTTGAATTTCCAGATGTAAGTTTGCAGAGCTGCTCCTTTTCCTGCTTTGCTCTCAGCAACTTTCAGACACAAGACTATTCACTTGTGTGCACATTAAGTCTGTGATACATGGACACTTTTTAGCCATGCCGACACGGTACAACACGGGTACGGATGCGTTGGTGGAAAATGAACCAAAATATTTTTAAAATTATCATGTCCATGTCATGTCCTTTTAAGGATCCTTCTAGGGGTTGTCGAGTTCATGCATCGTAGTACTAAGGGGGTGTTTGATAAAAATTGAATGAATATGAAAATCTGAATATGAATCTGAATAAAAAAAATTATTTAATAATTAACATGTTTGAAACATCTGAATGACATAATTTTATTATTTTACTCCTATGAAAAAATTCAAAGTTGTTGTAAATTTATTTAATATTACTGAATATAATAGTTAATTTTTTTTAATTTTTTTTACTTTATTCAGCTGTTCATTCAGCCATTCAGCCAAAAAAATCTGACTTAGCTATTCAGGTCAATCATCTGATCGATTCAGTCATTCAGACGATTTTTTTTCAAAATAAAAGCACTTAATGGTAGATCGATTTAGTCATTCAACCATTTAGATGTATTCAGTCCTAAATAAAAAGTCCCCAAGTAGAGAAGATTTTGGTTAAAAATTTTTTTTGCTGTCCGTTCTAAAATTCTGTATAAAGTTTGGAACTGATCGGTTGACCTGTCATAAAGCAAATCTTGATCATGGGTTTTATTATGAAATATGCTACTGCATAATAAAGTAAGGGAATTGATATTTTCATTGGCAAAAATGATAATTTCACAAGGTTCATGCATAATAGATTGGTCCCACAATCATGTGAGAGATATTTTATGAAAATATCAAATTTTACTTGTGAAAATATCAATTATGTGTAAGTAATTCAACTTTCTTATAATTCCCAATATGTTTTCTGTTTCTGAAATATATTTTCAAATGGTATATTTCATGTTCTTAGTTCAAATAGGACAACCTAATATGGCTTATTGTTCTTGATTAACCCCAGTCAACAAGGTAACATCTGATCTTTAATGTTACTTGTTAAGTAGTTTTTGCGAGTATTTAAAGACTAAACTATTAATATATGCTTATTAGTACTTCCTACCATATCATAACCATTATGCTGATGGGTCTTAACCACCACTGAGGTACTGACATTTAAGTCTCAAGTTTGAATCTCACTTATGCAAAAATAATGTTACTATCACATAAATAATCTCACATAATATTTATATACACACACATACAAACTGTGGATAGGGCCGGCCCTGGGCATAGGCCCTGGGCATAGGCCCAAGAGGTATAGGCTTAGAGCCCAAAAAATGTAGGGGCCCCAATTTTTTTTTTTTAATATGTATATAAAGAAAAAAAAATGATATCTATCAAATTAGAAAGAAAAAACACACGAAAAAATTTCTTCTTCTCCGGCTGCATATGATCATCGCACAGACGCACACACATCTGACATCTATCATCTCTTCTTCATCCAGTCCAATTCTCAGAATAATTTTGTTTTACCAGGTAAATAATTTCTCCATTCTTTCTTATTTTTAATACTTTTATTCCATAAGATTGGTTCTTGCTCAATTGCTCCAATTGAAATTGTATACAGTAAAACCCTGATATAGAAACTTTAATACTTTCATAGTTCATCATACAACATACACAATAAATTGAAACTTTGAAACTTTTAATATTGAAATTGTATACAGTAAATTGTATGTGTGTTTTCTAAAAGTTTGGGAATATGGAAGAATGGTTATTATAGTTTGCAACTTTGCAAGTTTGCATAATTGGTAAAACCCTAATTATCTGTTATGAAAAAATCTACATAGTTCTTGAGATTGTCTTATTGAGTTATTAATCTTATTGAGTTATTGTCTTATTGCATAATTGGATCAGATTGTCATATAATGCCTCCAAATAGAATTAGAATTAACCATCAGGGGCTCAAAAGAAAAAACAGAGGCAACAAAAAGATGCACTAGTTTTTTTTTTATTAAGTGATATTGAAAATTGTAGTCATTTTTTTTAATCATTTGTTGCTATTGAAAAAATAACTTTTTTTAATGAAGGAGTCCCAAATTTTATCTTCACCTATGGTCTTGAAAATGTCAGGGTCGGCCCTGATTGCGGGCCTCACATGTTAAATAGGAGCCCACAGTATGCATGTGTGTGTATGTGAACATTATATGAGATTTTTTATGTGATAGTAGTATTGTTGCTTACGCAAGTCTATTTCTTTCTCCATGTGAGGCTTGTTTGATTTGTGATGTATTTGATTATGAATTATATTTTATTCCCCCAACCAGAATATATAAATTATATTCTCGAGTTTATTTGTTATTGGAATTGGCTTTGAATTTTATGAAGCAGCCCAAGTAATCAAACGATTACTTTAGCTCTGTCAATCAGCTTCAAGAATTTTAGCTAGTCTACAAATACTTTATTAGATTCCTTCTCAAGTACAAAGTAGACCCAAGTAATGCAAACAAATAATTATACAACTCTGTTGTGCAATAATTACTTTTCCTTATTAGAAAAACATAGAAATCTCACCATGCCACCACCAAAATAAACAAACCACCAGCAAAAAAAAAAGCCCTAAACACCCATATGACATATATAGACAAATCGACATAAATAGGGAGAAATCAATAGACCAAATCTCAAAATAAACTCAAAATTACTTTACAAAAATTTGGATTCTGGAGTTGAAGGCAGGCATCACCGAAGCGGCGAGTCGGCGACTGAGACGAGTGAAGATTGAAGAGTAAATCAGAAACGAGTCGGAGGTTGGCCGGTGGTGGGAGAAGATGGATCGAAGAATTCGAGATGGAGAGACAAAGGCTCGAGATGGATGGAGACAAAGGTTCGAGATGGATATGGTCTGAGGAGTGAGGATTGAGGTTCGAGATGGAGAGAAAGCTATAAAGGTTTGAGATTAAACTCGAAGGCTGAAGCTAAAGACTGAAAGTGAAATATTATTGAATAAACCAGTACAACTGGCTCGGTTTGGTATATACCGACCGAGTCAAACCCCTTACCGAACCTGGTCCCAAAAATTCGGTATGTACTGGTTTCATGTACTGGTACCGAACCGGATACTCTCTATCCCGAAACGGCTGGTTCGATTTCTCTAAAAATCGAATTTACCTATTTTTTTGCACAGCCCTACATATTACTATTCGAATAGGCCCGTGGCTCGTACAGATTCACCTGCTAGTGTATTTTTTATTTCAGAACGGGAGCATACGTTAATTATTTAAAATTTGCGATTACATTTTTCAGATTGATAATTATGAATCTTTATTTAATTGAATAACCATAAACGGCCCTATAATTCCAGGGATTCTATCTAAGATTGTAAATGAATCGAGTTTAGCCGAGTATTGAGTTATTCAAATTTGGTTCACAAAATTTATCGAGTATGAAATAAAGTTTGATTGAGACTTGTTTACAGTGGCGAAGCCATGTAGGATTTGTGGGGTCATCGACTCCACATAAAAAAAAAATTTGTTTTATAATGTAAGATAAATTTTAAATTTTTTAAGCATTATATATAAATTGACTCCACTAAAATTTTATAAATTTTCTATTATACGGAGTCAAATTGAAAATTTATAACTTTGTCAATTAAATTTTAATCACATATAACTCGTATCCTTTCAATATATGTATATCTCTCTATAACATTTTAAACTAAATAATAATCTAATTTATATTATTTTTAAAAATAAATAATGAATTACTTACTTATAAACAGTTGTGATTAAAGAAGTCTATTATGAGTCAATATAGTGTATACATATCATATATTATTATTTATTATATTTTTATTGTAATATAGTGTGTATATATATATGACCCGAAAGTATAAAGTATTAAAAAAATTGGCTCGGGGGCACTGCCCCCGAACCCCTACCAGCTTATTTGTGGCTTAGTAATAATTTCGACCCCACTAACATAACTTTCTGGCTTCGCCACTGCTTGTTTAGCTACTGAGTCAAGCCCAATCTCAAATCTAGTCCAAACAGTTTGAACTTTTTGAACAAATATGATCCGAATATCAATAGAAAATTATAATTTGAGAATATTTAAATAATTTATCGAACTTTAAAATTTACTCATATTTGAATCATTTATATTTCGAGTCGAACTCGAATTAAACTTTTAACCGAGCGCGCACGAATCGAACCCGAACTATTTAGTTCATTTTACAACCTTAAATTATCATCCACCTGAACAAGGAAACATGAAATACCAAAAATTGCTATTTTTGTTGATATTCTAAATTCGTCCCGATCTAATAAGCGCAAGCCAAAATTACTTAAATGTAGAAGAGTTTTGCTATATATTTTTTTGGTGGTGGATGGGGTGGGGGGGTGGGGGGACACTTCAAATTATGAATAAATGTAGATACATGAGTGATTTATGAATGTGTCTACTCAATTTAACTCCAAAACATATGCACCAAAATAGAAAAATTAAAGTCCCAAAAAAATGAGATAAAGTTGGAAACTTCATTCAAAGGCAAAATCAATGTTCTTGGTCTGAGCAAAAATTGTGCATAATCAGAATGGAGTGAAATTGAAGTGAAGATCTATAAGCATATAAATACTAAAAAAATAATCCCTTTGATTGAGGACCATGTTTCCAACTTTTGAGCTAGACTCAAGGGATTGCATATTATTTGGGATCTGCAACACTTTGACACTCTCTCCCACAGACAGTGCATAATTATCTATTTTTAATATGAGTTTCGTGGATTGAAATCATATAGTTACGAGTCAAATATAGGTTTACCCATATTTTAAATTTCAAGCTTACCATTATTATAGTCTAATTAAATAAATTTTTTATGATATTTAATTTCTATATTTTTTTCACCTTCTATCTCTAATGTTTTATACATTCTTCCTCTAAAATTTTTTACTCTCTAAAAATTTTTAGATTTTCTCTTTCTAAATTTTTAGATTTTCTTGCTTTCTCTAAAAATTCTTCTACGCTCAATTTGTTTTATATATTTTTTTCTCTCTTTCTCTCTAAAAATTTTATACTATCTCTCAAATTTTTAAATAATTTCTCGTCCTTTTAATTTTTTATACACTCCCTCTCAATTTTTTTATGCTCTCTCTAAACTTTTTAAAGATATGTGACAGATATATTATATTAACAGTACAAAATATAAATAAATTTAGATATGACTTAAAAACTAGCTCAATATATTTCTTGTATGCAAAAACACGGAAAAAAACAACAAAATAAATGAATTGTATGGTAGTAAAATAAAGTATGGTAGTAGCAAACTTGATGGAATTGTGTGATTTACTTTTTATATAAAACAAAATAAAAATTGATAAATAAGAGTCCTTTTATGAAACAAAGGGAGTCAATTTACATAAATGGTTATCAATATATTAAACTCCTCTAAAATGAGTATGAGACCCAGTTATATAAAAATATCAATCCATAAAAAAATTTAAAAAAATAAAAAATAAAAAGAGACGGACAAAAAGGGATGTGAGAGCTCAAAACGATGTCGTTTTGTAAAATTAAATACACTCCATACAAAAAGATATTTTTTATAATTTGTCAAAAATTATTAATATTATAAAAAGATACTTAATGAAAGAGCGTGAGGTAACCCTCACATCATCGTGTGACCTCAAAAAAGATATCTAAAACAAAAGGTTTCTTTCATTTATGTATGAGATTGAAAGCTAAAGAGAAGAGAGTTGGTTTATAAAATCCAGTTATGGGCAGCAGCCACCACATCGAATGAGACTTTCACGCACCCGGTTCTCCCTAACTGCACCACTCCATTTACAACCCCATTCCCCACCCCACGCACCCCTCCCCCACCCCACCCACTCCACCCACCCCTCCCCCACCCCACCCCACCCACCCACCCACCCACCCACCCACCCCACCGCACTAGTCTTTCACTTTCAGCTTAAAAAGCTCTACCAACAACTAAATAACACAAAATTCAAGTATATATATTCTTCTTCTCCCAAAATACTCAATTGCAAAATTTTATAATTTATAACTGATGTAGTCTAATTTATTTGATTTTAATTCATATAATTGTTATATTGTTAAATACTTAAAAATTGTTGTTAAAAATTAAATTGTTATTTCAAAACTTAAAATAAATGTACATTATTATAATTTTTGAAGTTTAGAACATCATAAATTAATTTTGATCAAATGGAGCTCTTTGTGTAGAAAACTATATATACATTTTGTGTATTTAAATAGTTTCGGGGCATGTGTGGTTTTAGTGTTTTGAATCCAAACGTAATTGATAATCTTGTTTATTTAAATACAACTTATTTTAAATACAACTTATTTAGGTGCAGATGGTGCGGTGAGTTTGAGTCTTAAAAGCCGCTAAAACACGAATCCAAACAAACAAGTCCTCAAAGAATAGTGTTTGGTGCATTTGAAACTGTATAAATTTTTGTGTGTTGTCTTTGAACTCCAAATAAATATTTTTGGTTACTTGGGGTTTTGCAACGTTTAAAAGTCCAAACAACGCACTTAATAATTTTGTTCGTCTACTAGTAACTTATTTCAAACGCAGCTTATTTTATTTACAAACGTGGCATTTGTGACTTAAACAGCAACACACCAAAATTAGTACAATGCGTTTGGAGGTCCAAACGCTATCGTCTGAAACGCTGGTAGCTGAACAAACATAATTTTTAGTGTATTACGACTGAACTCCAAAAATTTCAAATTTTGTTTCATACGTTCAAAACTCAGGAAAGCACTAAATACATGAAAACCAAATGTAGTAAACGTGGTGAGTAGACAAAGAAGCGCATTGAACTCATGAAAGGAGACCCCTCACAAACCCACTTGTCATAACCCAACACATTTACGTTCTCTTCCATCTTTGTCTGCCCTAATCGGCTCTAATACCGACCCAAAGTCTTTTTCCTCCTAGTCACATGAATTAATTTTGGCATTGAAAACATAGGAACTGGTTAGTATGAAATTCATTTTTGGGTAAGTTAGTCAATTGATCAGTAGAGTGTTAGACACGCAAGCGAAGCTATATGTGTGTCAGTATTCCATTGGCCAATTGATCAATTTACCAAAAAAATAAATTTCATGCTAACCGGATTCCGGAAACATAATTCCCCCCATTCCCTCTCCCTTAGAATTGAATACCCAGCCAACATATTATTTCATGTCGTAGACGGTAGACCAGTTCATTCAAAAATCAAAGGGTTGGGTATGGACTATGGAGGGAGCCGAATAATAATATTAATACTAATGAGTTTTCCTCTTTTTAAAAAAAAAAAAAAAGAATACAAAAGTAACAACTTTTATCATCAATAGTGAGGATTCTTATAAGAATTAATATAATAATCACAAGATCTTATGAATCAAAGAGTCCAATAATTTTATGAGGGGATTGACGCGTAAACTGATCTAAAGATACTCTTAGTTTGAACAAAAAAAAAGTCCAATAGTTTTGTGGACTTTTAAATAGACACAAATATAAGTTTCTAGCATCAAAGAGCAGTACAGCAGGGTGTCCGAGCTTAAAAAAATTACTAATATAAAATTATCAAAAAATTAAAAAAAAAAAGGAGCACTACATACAGCTATCATCCACATTAATCACACTGATCAAAGCTCAAACCATTACTTACTTAAATATTCATTCAGATATTTATTCCCCCGCAGTCCCCACCCCGCACCCCCACGCCCCACCCCAAGTTTTCAACACTTGCGTGCACGCACATACCTACTAAAGAAATCTCCCCTAACAACCTGCACATTTTAATACTCCATGTGAGTGCTCCCTTTCACTCCACACTAAACATCATACTTCATCATTCAAACGTATTGGCATATGGAGTAACTTAAACCAAACCCATAATCCCAAGGCGCCAACAAAAAGAGAAAGTGGTTCAAAATATTAAACTAGGGGTATCCAAGAAAAACAAATACTACCTCCGTTACTTAAAGAGTACATTTTTAGCAAAAAAAAAAAATTATTCCTTAAATAATACAATTTTAGGAATCTAAAGCCTTCTTTTTCTAAATATGCCCTTATTTTAATTAATGCACTAAATGAAAAAGTTAATGCACTAAAGGAAGAGAAAGGCTAGCTTTGTCGTTTTATCCCACTTATTGATTTGTGTGCTTTTTGTTAAAACTGTACTCTTTAAGGAACGGAGATAGTACTAAATAAGACCGAGTATCCAATGTCTTACTAAGCAATAGCAAAACATAATTAAGAGAGAAATAGAAAGAAAGTTGATGTATATTCTTTTCAAGTGTTTTTGATATTTTTATATTGTATCTCTCATCTTACTTCATGAATCTAAACTATGTGAAAATATCAACAATATACATAAAAATGGTGTCCCCAGTGGTGAAGTCAGAAAAAAAAAATTAGTGGGGTCAAATTATTAAATTACATTAAAAAAATTATTACATCATATATATATAAAAAAATCAATGAGGTCAAATTACTAAATTACACCCACAAAAAATATATTATATCATATATATATATATATATATATATAAAATCTGTGGGGTCAAATTACTAAATTACATCCATAAAAAATTTATTACATCATATATATATATATATATATATATATGTTTATATATAAATAAGTGAGGTCAATTGACCCCACACCAATACACGTGACTTCGCCCTGCGTGTCCCCCCAATAAAAAATGATAGATCTCCAACTATTTTGTGGCCACGACACAATGAGTAAATGTTGGTAAGGTTTTGTTGTCTATCAGTGTTTGTAGTGTTTGGACCTTCAAACATATCGTATTAATTTTGATGTGTTGTGTTTGAGGCTCAAATACTGTGTTTGTGAGTTAAATAAGTTGCCTTTAAAATAAACTACTACTAGATAAATAAGATTTTATAGTGCGTTTGAACTTCCAAACGCATAATGCATTTAGCCACTACGTCAAAAATAGTGAGGTATGTTAAGTTCCAAATATGCGTTTGTGAGTTAAATAATTTTTGTTTAGGATACATAATTTATAGTCAGGGGTGTAAATAAACCGAGTCAGCCTAGTATTGATCTAAAATAAAGTTTGATTAAGACTTATTTAAGTACTAAGTCCAGCACAATCTCGAATCAAACTTTAACAGTTTGAACTTTTCGAGCGAATGTGATCCTAGTATCAATTCAAAATTGTAATTTGAAAATATTCATGTAATTTATCGAATTTTAAAATATGCTCATATTCAAATTGTTTATATTGAGTCGAGCGAATATGGGAGTGGTCAGCATGAAGTTAACTTTAGTCAATTGACCAATACAGTGTCGACACGTAAGCCGAAGATGATCTTTCTCTTTGCGTGTCAGCACTTGTATTGATCAATTGACCAACTTATCATGAAGTTAATTTCATAGTAACCGATCCAACGAATATGAATCAGGTCCAAATTTATTTTACGGCCTTACTTATAAATGAATAAAATTCTCAAATGCGTTTAGAATCCGACACACTAATAACAAACACACTAGTAACAAAAACTATCGACTACAAAGGTGGGGCACAAAAAAAAGTCAGAATGTACCCATTACACACGAACAGATTACAAATGCACAATCAATCCTTAATTTTGATTCATCAGATAGAGAATTCAAAGCCAGCTTACACAAATTTGTACCAAAACCAATCTCCCTACAACAAAGAAATGGATAAAAATTAAACAAAGCCACACACCTAAAAAAAGAAAGGTGCCCCTGTTGATTCCCCCTCCCTCACCTCTGCTCTGTACAAAATCTATAGAACTATTTTGTTAGTAGCAGTAACCAAGTACCCTCAAAATGCCAATGGAATACAAAAACCATTAACACAAAGACCCCCCTCGACGTCGCACAAAAGACACTTTCAAGCAAGCAAAATCACACATCATAACAGATGATCTTGAGGCTGGCACAACTCCTTCCTTAGCTTTTGAGAGAAAAGCCTGCAGGCATCCATACTCAGATCTATGGCAGCTGACAATGCCACAAATGCCGCTGCATCCTCCGTGCAGTTCACGTGCTGCACGCTAACTTCCACCGTCGGTTTACTGCACTTGCTTCCTTCACCGTCGATGCTCGCCGACATTACAAATCCTCTGTACATACAATACGGCCACAAACCGTAGCCGTGATCACCGCTCCCCCTCGGACTATTCACAGGAGATATCGAATTGACAGGTGTTGTTCTCCCATTGGTGTTGCTCCCCATCCCTAACCCCAAGTCAATGCCAAATTTACCCCCTTTATATGAACTGAGAGTCGATTCAGCCAATACAATGCCAGCTGCGCCGTTGTCCGGGCTGAGCTCAAAACGGTATCCTAGGCCGTCATGGGTGCCACGTTCGCGCCAGGCCTCGAGCCGGCCCCAGGGCTTCCAGGTGCCGTCTCCTGGTCGGAGAATAAGCCAGGAACCAGGGTTGGACCGGCTGACCCGGTCTGAACCGGGCGAGGCTACAAATGGAGTCACCATTGATGCTGCAGCGACTGGCGAACCCGAGAGGTCGTGGACAGTGATTGACCACCCCTTTCGTTCTTTTCCTTGCCGCTCTCTCTCACTACCAAACGAACTTAACCAACCTCTTGCACCGGTTGCATCAGATTGTAATGATCTGTACAAAAATTGAAAATTTAATTAGAAAAAGCAACTATAATTATAAATTCGGAATTTATTATTTTAAAAAGTAGTAATCAAACTCTTTATTCCCTAAATTTGAATCAAATTTAACCTTAAACCAAAAGGAAGAAACAGAAAGAACCTACTTTTAACCTTTAGATTTGGTTCTAAGAGTAAAGTTAAGTGTTAATTAATGTTTTAGATTCCAAAATGCAATTTTCGTGAACAATTCTTACTTTACCGTACAATCTGAGCAAGCTTTTGTTCTTCTAATGTCGAACAGTTGTATTTATGCGGCAAAAAATGTGAAGAAAGAATCTAAGCTAGTGTTTTAACAGAAAAAAAAAATCAATTTCAAAGAAAATTAAACCCTAATAATGACTGACCTTGTTCTCTGATTGCGGTCGCCGGTGCTCCGGAAACTGAACTTGCAAGTAAAAACCGGTTGACGAATGTTGCCTTGGATCTGAAAAACTTGCGGACTACACTCCGGCTCGCCGTCGAACTGAAACACGAACCGCGGATCCGGTTCAGCTTTCACATTCAAGTGAAACTGAGCGCTCGAGGTTTTATCATCTTTGCCAACCGTAATCCAGCCATTGTGAAAAACACACGCCCTATTCTCACTTCCCACAAGATCCAACTGCACCGCCACCTTCCCCAACAGCCTACCGGAGTTCAGGCCGCAAGTTGTGCCTCTCCGACCGGTATAAATCGCGATTTTCAAGTACACCTTCCCGCCGAATAAAGACTTTCCGGCGAAGCCTATCGAGCTCGGATTTACTCAAATGAAAACAAGCCGCCAGGGTTTGCGACTGTCCGTCGGCGAAACTGTTCTCCGGCGGTACACACAGAACGACAGGCAGTCTGTACCGGAAACTTCTTCAGCTTAATTTTACAGAAACACGGCGAGGAAGAAGGGTGTATAACGGACCGAGCAGGTTTTGAAGCCACCGGAAATTTCAGCGCTAAATTACCAATAGAGAGTCGAACGAATGGACACGGATCCATTCTTAATTCTCTCCCGGCGAGTCAATTCGAATAAGTAGAAGAAATTAAGAAACAGAGTGTTTGAGAATGGAATTTGAGCTTAAAATAATGGAATCAAGTACAAATGCAAGCTGTAACAGCTATGGAAGAATCCATTAGAATCCGCATTTCTCACCAATCTGTAACAATTCTACCACTTCCATATTCATCTTCTTCCTCCTTTCTTATCTGGGTTCTAGAATTTTCTTTTGCTAACTGAACATTTGTTTCTCTCTCTCTAGAATTTATGTGAGAGGAAGAGAGAGAGGAGAAGAAGCTTACATACTCTCCCCTCTTCACTGTGTGTGGTTGGACACAGCTGTATACAGCCTGTCGGGCCGAAGTTGACGGTATCTGTAATCGACCAACTCTATATACTTTTTCCTCTGACCAAATTGCCCTTCACCCTATCCTTAATAAACCTCGAATCGGATGGGTCCTACTTAATCGATCGGGCCGTTGGATATGCGGAAGTCATGTGGTCCCGGAACTTGAATTCTAGGGATGGTGATGAATCAGTTTTATTGGGGTAAGGATGGAAGGACACGTGGCGGGATGGGATTGTTTGTGTGCCGCTCTTGTGAGATTATGTGGACGGCGAAACGTCATAATGACGTGGATTTAAAGTTTATAATAATTATTATTATCTGCTCCGGCTTTTATTTAAAAGGATAATAAAGAATAATGGTGTAATTTAATTAATGTATGCGGTGCGCTGTTATGGTTTTTATTAATTAGAAGGTTTAATAAGTCGTTATATAAGTTAAGAAAGAAGAAGATAGTACATATACGTGTACAAGTTAGATAAGCTGTGAATTAGCTGTCTGTGATACGTAGTACTAGTTTATTTAATAATTTTATTCATTAAGCTAGTGTTTGATAAAATTATGTAATAAGAGATTATTAAAATAGAGTTTTTGTATAAAATAGAGAGCTTATTTGATAATCAATCTTTATTGTATGTATGAATACAATATTTTATTAATTTACCCTTGTATGTTTATACAAAATATTTCAAGTTTAATAAAATATAATAATAATAATTATGATAATTTTATATAATTACTATGGTTGTGGGTAGTGATGGTGGTGGTGAAGGGTGGCTGTGGTTGATGGTGGTGGTGGTGGTGGTGGTGGTGGTGGTGGTGGTGTGAGAAGAATGAAGTGAATATTAAAAATAAATAAATTAGAATAATGAGAAGAATCTATTTTTAAAAAGAATTGACTCAATATTTTTTATTTTGAAGAGGAAAAAAGAGGTTGTCATAATTTTTGTGATTTATTGTTGAGTTAAGTGGGTCATGTCAACAACAAATTTATGGGTGCCACGTCAGCTCTGCTGTATGTGAGCCGTATATGATTATTTTAGAGTCCTTTACAGAACTATACAACAATTAGAAAGTAATTACACTATTAGTGCATCCACAAAATAATTACAAAAAAGTGTAAAAAAATTCAAACTATTCAATTTCACATTAAATAAGGAAACCTAAAATCAATGAGAACTAATAATTCAAATTCAAATCTTTTGGATCTAACAACAATTTCAAATCCTTAATTCAAAATTCAAATCAAAATGAAAAAATTAAAAACAAAAAATTATGAAGGAGTTACTGTTCATCATCCTCCTCCCCTGCCTCCCGCAGCTACTATATCGCCGCCGCCGCCTCCGTTATTGCTATATCGCCGGAGTTGCTATTCTGAATTTTTTTTTGACGATTTGGTTACCCACAAAAATTAAAATGGTTACCTTTATACGAAATTTGGTTACCAACTGTATTACATTCAAAATAAAATTGGTAATCAAATAAAACTGAATTGGTTACCTTATCGGAAGGTTTGGTAACCAACTGCATGAAGTTTGGTTACCAACTGCATCAAATTCAAAATAAATTGGTAACCTAATAAAACTGAATTGGTTACCTTCATACCAAGGTAACCAAACCTTCATACCAAAGTAACCAAACCTTCATAACAAGGTAACCGAACCTCATATTAAGGAAACCTTCATATTAAGGTTCGGTTACCTTGATATGAAGGTTTGGTTACCTACCTTGGTATGAATGTTTGGTTACCTTGGTATGAATGTTTGGTTATCTTGGTATGAATATTTGGTTACCTTTATATAAATATTTGGTTACCTTTGTATGAAAGTTTGATTACCTTGATATGATTGTTTGGTTACCAACGTATGAAGGTTTGGCTACCGGTGGAGGTGGAGAATGGACCGGTGGTGGAGAGGAGGCAACGGGTGGTGGATGGGACTGAATTGGAGGTGATGGGGAATGAACCGTAGGTGGTGGAAATTTAACCGGAGACGGTGGTCGTCGAGGAGGAGGAGAAAGGGGGGCGGGAGGAGGGGGAGGGGGAGGCGGAGGGAGGGGAGGGGAGAGGAAGGGTGGGGCGGGGGCGGGAGGAGGAGGAGAAAGGGGGGCGGGAGGAGAGGAGGGCGGTGGGAGGCGGAGGGAGGAGAAAGGGGGCGGGAGGAGAGGGAGGGGGTGGGGCGTGGGCGGGGGAGGAGAAAGGGGGGCGGGAGGAGGAAGGAGGGGAGGGGTGGGGTGGGGTGGGGTGGGGTAGGGGGGCGGGAGGAGGAGGAGGGCGGTTGTAAGACCCCAACTTTTATGAATAAAGATTTAATTTTCTTTATAACAGTAAGGTGTTGTTTTGATAAATATGAAAGTTATGGGTGAAATGTGCAAACATTTTTAAAATGAGCAAGTGGTTATAAAATATTCTTGTTGTCGGGGAATATTCGTTTGGTCGTGAAATATTCTTGTTGTCGGGGAATATTCGTACGACGGCGCAGCTATTTGTGGGCCCCCACAACGGAATAACTGTCGGATATAGAAAGCGACAGAAATAACTTTTTACAAAATAACGGCGTGGTTGTTACCGTTAGTACTGTTAAAATACCCGGTGGTTAAAATACAGTGATACGCGGTGTTGCATAGTAGCACACGGTATTGCACAGTATTTCGAATTATTGAGTCTTACGTGAGAAGCCATTACTCAATAATTGTTACAGTAATTACTGTTCAATATTTTATATTATTGACTCAATAATTGCTACGTTGATATTTTATATTATTGACTCAATAATTATTACATTGATATTTTATTGACTCAATAATTGCTACGTTGCCATTTTATATGATTGATTCAATAATGGCTACAGTTGATATTTTGTAGTATTGATTCAATAATTATCGTTGCACAGTATTTCACGTTATCAACTCAATAATTCATATTATTTGAACAATATTATTAGATAGCATTATTGACAATGTCTAAGGAAGTTCTGTCTAGGAGGGGTTATTTAATTGCGCGCCAGTAAGGAGAAGTCCTTATCGGAAGGCCCCCTCTTTCCTGGGAACGACCTGGTTGTCAATATTGTAGTTCTGTAATATTATTTGTGAATAATTAATTATTGATTTATATGATAAGGAAATATTTATTTTGTGGATATTAAAGAAGGAATTGGCGCTGATGAGTTTTTATCAATATTTTGGTGTGAGAAATCATCTGTTTTTGGATTTCGGATAATTTATGTTTGGAATTTGGAAAAACTTCCTTCTGCAAAGTTGTAGAGAATTAAATTTTCTATGGAATGGCATAGAATTTGTATTTTTCTGACAAAGGGGCTATTTGTTATGAATTATTGAAGTTTCGAAATTTTTTTTTTTTATGGGCGGGCCCCACTTTTGTTGAAAAAATTTTAGCCGCCAAGCGGCGGAAATTTTGAAAAAAATATATTATTTTATTATTTTAGTCTCTTTTGGCATCCTAAGTTTTTCCTATAAATAGGGTGCTTAGGTTAGAATTGAAAATCACACCAGAATCAGAAGTTTTCTCTCTATAATATCGAGCGTATTTTTGTGAGTATTTTAATACTTTGAGTATTAGTATTCAGCGCAAGTTTCCTTCGGTATTATATCCGATATTCCAGTCAGAGGTACTATCTTTTTGAGGTAAGGGATGTTATTTTCTTTCGTAAATGATGTTATTCTTTTCAATATCATTATACAAAAATATTGTCATGGATTTTATGTTGAAATTCTTACTTTTTCCGTCAGGGTTACTATTCACGTATACGGCACTATTCACGTATACGGCACTATTCACGGAAAAATTAAATTTTCTTCTATTTGTCCAAATTGCTTGTTAAGGTTACTATCTTTGATTGTATCCAAGTTTGAGCTCTATTCTTGAATTTTGCTCCATAATTGATTATTACGAGGTATTTTTGAATTGGATATACTAAAATACGAATCCTTAGTCTTTGTCTTTTATCTCACTGGATTCGTTTTTTTAAAATGTTTTTCATCATTCTCAATCCTAAAAGGTGATGTAACTGAATATCTTTGGCCTGTAGAGCAAAGATGAATGATTACTTGATGAATATCTTTGGCCTGTAGAGCAAAGATGAATGATTACTTGATGAATATCTTTGGCCCGTAGAGCAAAGATGAATGATTACTTTATGAATATCTTTGGCCTGTAGTGCAAAGATGACAGGTGTTGAGATGAACATGACCACTGATGATACAAATGAATATCTTTGGCCTGTAGTGCAAAGATGAATATTTGATTCGAGATGTATATTGATTGATGTTACAGGGATAAAATATTAATGATGGACTTTTAAATCATAGAAGATAGTAGACTTTATTCTCTGCTTAATTCTTCTAATGAACTGTTATTTCCGCTGCGAATATTGATCTGAAGTTGGTTGTCCATTATATTTTATCTGATTTGTTGAAGACTAACGATAATTTATTTTTCATTATCTTAGTCATAATATTCTTTACTGAGATAGTTGAGCTCACCCTTTTCATCTGTTGTCCTCTTCAGGAAATGAGAATGTTGCGGGAACTAGTCGGGGGACAGAGTGATGGTCCGAGTTAGAGCAGTAGTAGTCCTCACTATTTCTGATAAATAGTGTGATAATAATTATAATGAGGACTTAGTTTGAATCTTAATATTTTTTACATATTTGTATTGACACTCACAGTTGTGTGGTCGTATTTTGCATGACCGTATGATATAAAGTTTGTATTTGAATTCTGTACCATGTATTTGGCGGCTCAGAATGGGTTGGGTTGAATGGACCTATTCTGGGGGCGTCACAGTTGGTATCAGAGCTTAGGGATATGATCTCTGGCGAAGATCGGGAAATAGAACTAGGAGGGGAGAGACGAGTAAATCCTTCGCTAGTGTGTCCTACCTAAGCTTATGTGGTATTTAATTGGTCAGTCGGAGCATAGGGTTAATATGTGATATGTTAATTTTTTTAATTAACCCTTGTTTTATGGCAGTATTTAAGAATGGCAGCTGAGCATGTTAACAACGAAGTGAATGAGACCGTGGAGACACCTTTAATCGTTAACCAGGAGAACGTGAAACAAGATGGCAATGTTCATCCTGAAAATAACGCTGGTCAGACGATAAACGATGAGATGTTTAGAAGTTTTTTGCAGTTTATGCAAAATCAGACGAGGGAGACTCGTGTGCAACATACAGGTGGAGATAATAACAACACACGAGCTGTCACTGCTAAGCAGTTCAAAGAATTGGGACCACCAGAGTTTCTGGGAAAGCCAGATCCGATCAAGGCGGAGACGTGGATTAAACAAATTTCCAAGATATTTGATGTTTTGGGATGTACAGAGGAACAGAAGGTTCCATTCGCCACGTTTATGTTCCGTGGAGAGGCAGATTACTGGTGGAAATCTGTGAAACGTACCCAGCCTGCCGCACTTAAGATGTCTTGGGAAGCGTTCCAGAAACTGTTCAATGACAAGTACTTTCCTGAAAGTATTCGTCATATGAAGGAAGTAGAGTTTATTAGACTCGAGCAAAACAACATGACGGTATCCCAGTACGAGGCTAAGTTCGCGTAGCTGTCCAGGTTTGCACGTCATTTGGTGGAGAATGAGGAACGTATGACGCGGATGTTTCTAAGAGGTTTGAAACCCGAAATACGTCAATACCTCATTTCTCATAAATTTTCTTTATATTCGGATGTAGTAAACAGGGCCCAGTTATTAGAACGAGATAATGATTATGTTCAACCGAGGGACCACAACCAAGGTCGTACCCGTGACAGCAGTCATCGGAGCAATGACAACCAGCGAGGAGGAAAGTATGACAGAAGCGGTAACCACTCCGGTGGTTATCGTGGCCATGATAGTAGAAGAAGCGAATCGGGGGGAGATTTCAAGAAGAGAAGGTACAACAATGAGAACGTGAAGACGTCGACATCAGCACCAGCATCAACTGTTTCGAGGGGAGGAGAACGACCACCGGTCGTATGCTTTAAATGCGGGAAAAAGGGACATATCAGCCCAAACTGCCCACAACAGTTCAAAGGATGCTATAACTGTGGAAAAGAAGGACATATAGCTCTAGATTGTCCTGTTGCGAAACCAAGTTCAGCGGGGGTGGTGATTCCAAAGGCGGTTGCAGACAAGTCAAAGTCGGTAATTCCTGGAAGAGCGTTTGTCGTGACAGCCCAAAACACGAGGAATCCACACGAGGTGATTACGGGTAAGCTGATCATAAACTCTTGCGAAGTTTATACCTTGTTAGATACCGGTGCTACCCATTCCTTTATTTCACCTGCTTGTGCTCAACGTTTGAACTTGACTTCTGATAAATTAGACTTTGACTTATCTGTTGAAACTCCGTTAGGAGAAACCTTTGTTACATCTACAGTTTACAAATCTTGCTTGATTCAGATTGGTCCCCTTACCTTACCTGTTGATCTTATATCTTTGAAAATACTTGCATTTGACGTGATTTTAGGAATTGACTGGTTAACCACTTATCATGCCAAAATTGATTGTTTTCGTAAGGTTGTTAGTTTTTATATTCCTAATCAACCTGTTGTACGAATTCAAACCACCAAACCACTAAAATCAGTCAATATCATTTCAAATCCCAATGCTATTCGTTTATTGAAAAACGGATGTCAAGCTTTCTTAGCTCATGTCACTGATCTAAATCAGAATACATCAGATTTGAATGATATTTCCGTTGTTAATGAGTTTCCTGATGTATTTCCCGAAGAACTTCCCGGTCTACCCCTAGAACGTGAAGTTGAATTCTTTATTGACCTTGAGCCCGGTACAAAGCCCATTTCTAAAACCCCATATCGAATGGCTCCTATTGAACTTCAGGAGTTAAAGATCCAATTACAAGAGTTGTTAGATATCGGTTTTATTCGTCCTAGTACGTCTCCTTGGGGTGCTCCTGTTTTATTCGTAAAGAAGAAAGACGGGAGTATGCGACTTTGTATTGACTATCGGGAGTTGAACCATGTCACCATTAAGAATAGGTATCCGTTACCTCGTATTGATGACCTGTTCGACCAGTTGCAAGGAGCGCAATTCTTTTCAAAGATCGATCTTCGTTCTGGATATCATCAGTTGAAGATTAAAACTGAAGATATTCCAAAGACTGCTTTTAGAACACGGTACGGGCATTATGAGTTCTTAGTCATGTCTTTTGGATTGACTAATGCTCTTGCTGCTTTCATGGATATGATGAACCGTGTATTTAAGGAGTATTTGGATCAATTCGTTGTTGTCTTTATTGATGACATTCTCATCTATTCTAAAAGCCGTGAAGATCATGAACACCATTTGAAGTTGGTACTTCAAAAGTTTCGTGAGAACAAACTATATGCCAAGTTAAAGAAATGCGAGTTCTGGCTTGAGGAAGTAGCATTCCTTGGGCACGTGGTATCGAAACGTGGAGTACTGTTGACCCGGCGAAGATTGAAGCAATACAAAGCTGGGAGCAACCTAAGTCGGTGACCGAAGTACGAAGCTTTCTGGGCTTAGCTGGTTATTATCGGAGATTCGTAGAGGGATTTTCTCGAATCGCTACTCCATTAACTCAGTTGACTCGGAAAGATACAAAATTCGTTTAGAGAGAGGAATGCGAGAAGATCTTCCAAGAGCTCAAGAGGAGACTTATCTCGGCACCTGTTCTGACAATACCATCTGGTTCGGATGAATTTGTTATTTACAGCGATGCTTCGGGCAAAGGGTTAGGATGTGTTCTCATGCAACATAGGAAAGTCATAGCCTATGCCTCGCGACAACTCAAAGAATATGAGAGGAATTATCCTACTTATGATCTAGAGTTGGCAGCAGTCGTTTTCGCGTTGAAGATCTGGAGACATTACTTGTACGGAGAGAAAGTGAAGATTTATACGGATCATAAGAGCCTTAAATATTTCTTCACTCAGAAGGAACTCAACATGCGGCAACGACGTTGGCTTGAGCTGTTGAAAGATTACGATCATACTATCCAATACCATCCTGGAAAAGCGAACGTGGTAGCTGACGCGTTGAGTAGAAGATCATATGTGGGAACGAGTGCGATGATGTCAAGTATACTCGTAGAACCAGCTTTGATTGATAAAGTTAAAGCTGCTCAAGCTACGGATGCGGAGCTGATGAAGATGAAGAAGAAGGTGCAATTCCTGAAGCGAGAATCGATGAAGATGGAATACTTCGAGTCAACTCCAGACTTTGTGTTCCTAACGATTCCGACTTGAAGTATAGAATCATGATGGAGGCACACAGCACACCGTTTGCAATCCATCCTGGGAGTACTAAAATGTATCGTGATCTTCGACATACATTTTGGTGGAGCACTATGAAGAGAGAGATCGCGGAGTTCATCTCGAGATGTTTAACTTGTCAACGTGTAAAGGCGGAGCATCAAGTGCCGAAGGGTCCATTGCAACCACTGGAGATTCCGAAATGGAAGTGGGAACACATTACGATGGATTTCGTTACGGGTCTTCCCAAGGTTTCTCAAGGCTTAGATGCGATTTGGGTTATTGTTGATAGATTAACCAAGTCTGCTCATTTCTTGCCGATACGAGAGACTTATTCCCTTGAACGTCTTGCTCATATGTACGTGAATGAGATTGTGAGGTTGCATGGCATGCTAGTATCCATAGTTTCGGATCGTGATCCCAGATTTACTTCACGATTTTGGATCAGTTTGCAGAAAGCTATGGGTACGGATTTACAATTCAGTTCGGCTTATCATCCTCAAACAGACGGACAATCGGAAAGGACTATCCAAACTCTTGAAGATCTATTGAGACTTTGTGTTCTAGACTTCAAAGGGAGTTGGGATAAGTACTTACCATTGGTGGAATTCTCCTACAACAACAGTTATCAGGCAAGTATAGGTGTAGCTCCATTCGAAGCGTTGTATGGGAGAAAGTGTCGCTCTCCAGTATGTTGGAACGAGGTGGGTGAAACAACATTGTTGGGACCGGAGTTAGTACGTATGACTACAGAAAAGATCCAAATGATCCGACAACGTATACAAACAGCACAAGATCGACAAAAGAGTTATGCGGATCTTCATCGAAAGGACGTGGAATTTAATTTTGGAGACCATGTGTTATTACGTATTGCTCCATGGAAGGGAGTTACGAGGTTTGGGAAGAGAGGAAAGCTCAACCCACGATTCATTGGTCCATTTGAGATTCTTGACCGAATAGAAAATGTGGCTTATAGACTCGCTTTACCTCCAAGCATGTCTCGTGTTCATAACGTGTTTCACATATCCGTGTTACGTAAATATGTGAAGGATCCAAACCGCATTATTGAGTTAGAACCAGACGAGATAGCCGAAGATTTAACGTACGAGGAGGTACCTGTCAAGATCTTGGATAGGAAGGAGCATGTCCTATGCTCGAAAATTATACCTCAAGTTAAAGTTTTGTGGAGAAACCATGCAATTGAGGAAATGACCTGGGAGTTGGAATCGGAAATGAAAGCGAGGTATCCTCACCTTTTCGACATACCAGGTACGTACGTCAATTTCGAGGACGAAATTTCATAAGGAGGGGAGGTTGTAAGACCCCAACTTTTATGAATAAAGATTTAATTTTCTTTATAACAGTAAGGTGTTGTTTTGATAAATATGAAAGTTATGGGTGAAATGTGCAAATATTTTTAAAATGAGCAAGTGGTTATAAAATATTCTTGTTGTCGGGGAATATTCTTGTTGTCGGGGAATATTCGTACGACGGCGCAGCTATTTGTGGGCCCCCACAACGGAATAACTGTCGGATATAGAAAGCGACAGAAATAACTTTTTTACAAAATAACGGCGTGGTTGTTACCGTTAGTACTGTTAAAATACCCGGTGGTTAAAATACAGTGATACGCGGTGTTTCATAGTAGCACACGGTATTGCATAGTAGCACACGGTATTGCACAGTATTTTGAATTATTGAGTCTTACGTAAGAAGCCATTACTCAATAATTGTTACAGTAATTACTGTTCAATATTTTATATTATTGACTCAATAATTGCTACGTTGATATTTTATATTATTGACTCAATAATTGTTACATTGATATTTTATTGACTCAATAATTGCTACATTGCCATTTTATATGATTGATTCAATAATGGCTACAGTTGATATTTTGTAGTATTGATTCAATAATTGTCGTTGCACAGTATTTCACGTTATCAACTCAATAATTCATATTATTTGAATAATATTATTAGATAGCATTATTGACAATGTCTAAGGAAGTTCTGTCTAGGAGGGGTTATTTAATTGCGCGCCAGTAAGGAGAAGTCCTTATCGGAAGGCCCCCTCTTTCCTGGGAACGACCTGGTTGTCAATATTGTAATTCTGTAATATTATTTATGAATAATTAATTATTGATTTATATGATAAGGAAATATTTATTTTGTGGATATTAAAGAAGGAATTGGCGCTGATGAGTTTTTATCAATATTTTGGTGTGAGAAATCATCTGTTTTTGGATTTCGGATAATTTATGTTTGGAATTTGGAAAAACTTCCTTCTGCAAAGTTGTAGAGAATTAAATTTTCTATGGAATGGCATAGAATTTGTATTTTTCTGACAAAGGGGCTATTTGTTATGAATTATTGAAGTTTCGAATTTTTTTTTTTTTTATGGGCGGGCCCCACTTTTGTTGAAAAAAATTTTAGCCGCCAAGCGGCGGAAATTTTGAAAAAAATATATTATTTTATTATTTTAGTCTCTTTTGGCATCCTAAGTTTTTCCTATAAATAGGGTGCTTAGGTTAGAATTGAAAATCACACCAGAATCAGAAGTTTTCTCTCTATAATATCGAGCGTATTTTTGTGAGTATTTTAATACTTTGAGTATTAGTATTCAGCGCAAGTTTCCTTCGGTATTATATCCGATATTCCAGTCAGAGGTACTATCTTTTTGAGGTAAGGGATGTTATTTTCTTTCGTAAATGATGTTATTCTTTTCAATATCATTATACAAAAATATTGTCATGGATTTTATGTTGAAATTCTTACTTTTTCCGTCAGGGTTACTATTCACGTATACGGCACTATTCACGTATACGGCACTATTCACGGAAAAATTAAATTTTCTTCTATTTGTCCAAATTGCTTGTTAAGGTTACTATCTTTGATTGTATCCAAGTTTGAGCTCTATTCTTGAATTTTGCTCCATAATTGATTATTACGAGGTATTTTTGAATTGGATATACTAAAATACGAATCCTTAGTCTTTGTCTTTTATCTCACTGGATTCGTTTTTTTAAAATGTTTTTCATCATTCTCAATCCTAAAAGGTGATGTAACTGAATATCTTTGGCCTGTAGAGCAAAGATGAATGATTACTTGATGAATATCTTTGGCCTGTAGAGCAAAGATGAATGATTACTTGATGAATATCTTTGGCCCGTAGAGCAAAGATGAATGATTACTTTATGAATATCTTTGGCCTGTAGTGCAAAGATGACAGGTGTTGAGATGAACATGACCACTGATGATACAAATGAATATCTTTGGCCTGTAGTGCAAAGATGAATATTTGATTCGAGATGTATATTGATTGATGTTACAGGGATAAAATATTAATGATGGACTTTTAAATCATAGAAGATAGTAGACTTTATTCTCTGCTTAATTCTTCTAATGAACTGTTATTTCCGCTGCGAATATTGATCTGAAGTTGGTTGTCCATTATATTTTATCTGATTTGTTGAAGACTAACGATAATTTATTTTTCATTATCTTAGTCATAATATTCTTTACTGAGATAGTTGAGCTCACCCTTTTCATCTGTTGTCCTCTTCAGGAAATGAGAATGTTGCGGGAACTAGTCGGGGGACAGAGTGATGGTCCGAGTTAGAGCAGTAGTAGTCCTCACTATTTCTGATAAATAGTGTGATAATAATTGTAATGAGGACTTAGTTTGAATCTTAATATTTTCTACATATTTGTATTGACACTCACAGTTGTGTGGTCGTATTTTGCACGACCGTATGATATAAAGTTTGTATTTGAATTTTGTACCATGTATTTGGCGGCTCAGAATGGGTTGGGTTGAATGGACCTATTATGGGGGCGTCACAGCGGTGGGAGGCAGAGGGGGTGGGGCGTAGGCGGGGGGAGGAGAAGAGAGGCGGTGGTGATTGAATTACAGTGGCGTTGAAATGGAGTGGGAGAGAATCATGTGAGAGATAATAAAACAATAATTAATGGGAAGAGATGAAGGAGAGAATCATGGGCCATAATTAAAGGAATAAGAATGCACTTTTTTTGTAATTAAATATTGCATATGTACTAATTTTGTAAATATTTTATTTATGCACTTTTTTTATAATATTTTATTAAAATGTACTATAATATGTAATTTATCCATTATTTTATGTAATAGTAGCATTATTGTAGGGTCTAACCCATAACTAGCACCATATCCGCTCTTGGTAGAGTATATAGTAAGCCTTCAAGTACAATATATTTCCTCATAAGTTGAAGTAGTTTGTTTGTTGGGCCGATAGTATTAAATAGGCAAGTATGGATATTGTAAATGGGGTGGGCCCAAACATAACTAACATACATTTTTCTTGGGATCCCGTAGGTCCTAAATAGGTACCAAATATCTTTTCTTTTAAAACCATGACATGAATGAGTGTTAAATAATTAACCATTAACCTAAACAAGTAGATATGAACTGATTAATAAGTAAGATGAAAAAAATAAAAATACAAATAATTTTATAAAAAATAATTTTCAAAATCATTTGTCAAATTATAATTAGTTCTTGATGCACCCTACATCATACATGCGTACGTCTAATAGTGATAACCAGCCACATAATTTAGTATCCACTTTTAGTATTTAACTTTTACTAATTTGGATAATAAATTATGAATTATGTGTCCCACAAATCTCACAAGTTAAATAATTTTTGTACATTTTTACACAAGTAAAAAGTTACAAAGAAATGAACTGTGAATGGCAATAAATTATATAAAAATGACCTATAAAATTAATATTTTACACCATTCAATAATAATATGTCAGATAAAGAATTTAGGAGAAGATCAAGGATTTAAAATCCAATATGCTTGATTAACAGTTTTATCATGGTAAATAATAATTAAAGAATAAGATCATTCATTTCAAATTTCTTGATCTCCTCCAAGATTCATAGTATACTATTATTATTATTAGATAGTGTAAAACACTAATTTTGCAAGCAATCTTCAAATAGATTATTCTCTTTAAAATAAGGATAAATTACATTTCTTAGTACATTTTTAGAAAAAATTACAATAAAAGTGTCTCTAGAAAATATTTACAAAATTAATATATTTTTAATAATTTATTTATAAAATTAGTGCATTTGATATCCCTTTCCTTAGAAAGATCAATTTATCATGGAGTTTCTCGGCATCTATGGTATGTGTTTCACTAGAAAGATCAATTTAAAATTGTTGTTGAAAATGTGTTCCACCACGTGACGGAATTTCTCGGCATCTACGGTATGTGGCAGATAGACTTTTTCTAGTACTTTCATTAGAATGTTGCGATGATCCACTGAGGATAAGACTAAATCTAGGATATACATTTGCTTGGGTGCATCTTTCAAGTCTTGCACCACCTTGATTTCATTGTGTCCCATTTTGTTGACAAACTCTTCAAGCTTCTCATCATTCACCTTTGCTTTGGCTTTGATAACTAGTTTAATCACCCGCTGAGGCAGGTATAATGGATTGTCCTTTGGCACAACGGTAATGTTGTTTGAGGTGGACCCTTCATCTTTCCCATAGTTCCATGGGACCTGCTTCAGACTGATAATTGAATACTGGGGTCTGAAGGGCAAGATTAAAGACTCGGGTGCGGCCACCTTTACAGGATTTTGTATCTCTTGGACCCATTTCCCTGGCAATACTAAGGACTTGAGGGTCGACTCCCTATCGCAGAATATGACAGCCACTGTGTTCTGGTTCCATACAGTGGGGATCCAGAGAATGTCTTCATCTGGGAGGTCGAGAACTTGATTTCCCCTCATCAATTCACCGCTTTCAATCATGTCTTGAATCAGGTTGCGAAGTGCCCAGCAATCCTCGATATCATGGCCGGGTGAATTGGAATGGTACTGACATATTTGGTCAGGTTTGAACTTTATGGCCCGAGGGTTCAGTGGAGGTAACAAATCTGCAACCATTCCCTCATTGATTAGCATCTGGAGGATTTCTTCCATTGATTGGTTTAAGTTGGTGAAGTTCCTTTGAAATAGAAATTTTCCACTAGTTTGGACGCTTTCTTCTTTGGTCACCCTGTTGGTCCAGAGTTCATTCTTATGAGGCTGATATTGATTCCTCAGGGAAATGATCTCTGGTGTGGGAGGACGATCAATGTCAGACTGGCTGGCCCGTTTGATCATTTTTCTGGTGATCTGATGCTGGTAGACGACCAGTTCTGCTAATTGTTCGATTTGTTCTTTAATAGACTTCATTTCCTGTTCTATCAGGAATCTCCTTTCAGGAGACTTCCCACATGTCTGGGGTGCTGTTACTGGATGGAGTTGGTTCTTCTATATAACGGAGGTATTTGGATCCTTATCTACTTGTGGTGCTGATCATGTTGACATTCTTCTCTTTATGTTGTGGAAGAGAATTGTCCTGCACATGCGGTTGTTCAGGCTTTGTTACCACAATCTCTCCATTGTCGATCAAGTCTTGTATTTTGTGCTTAAGAGACCAACAGTATTGTGTGTCATGGCCTGGAGATCCAGAATGATAAGCACATTTCTTGCTTGGATCAAAATTTCGTCCACCGGTATTGGTGGGTGGAAGGAGTTAGACAATCTTCTTCTGAGCAGTTAAAAGTTTGAATACGTTCTCAAGTGAATCCCCTAGAGGGGTGAAAGTTCTTCGACGCCTGACCTCCATATTTTTCTGGAATGGAAGGTTTGAAGGCTGTGCCGGAGTTTGGAAAGGGGTATAGTTCCTCTTTTGAATGGGCATACTGTTTGCCTCGCCCCTTGAATTTTATCCTTGCAACACTAAGGACACTTTTTCATCTTTCTTTCTGTGTACCCTCCGGGGATTACTCCCGTAATTTTTGGAATGGATATGTTCAGCAACAGCTTCGAGGGCGGTTAGATCCTTGATCTTCCCGGATTTGAGCCCCACTTCTGCCATTTCACCGTGCTTGATCATTTCAGAGAATGGTTTTCCTATACCTGCTAGGACCCTCTCATAATATGGCGCCTCTTGGACGTCGATGAAGGTCATGACTATCTTAGATTCATTCATGGCTGGGGTGATTTGTGCTGCCACCCGCCTCCATCGTTGGGCATATTCTCTGAATGATTCAGTGTTCTTTTTCATGATTTTGGTTATCTGGTATCTGTCTGGAGCCAGCTGAGATTGGAAGCTTTATTGACTGAGGAAGGCATGGGCTAACTCTTCCCAACTGTGAATCTTAGAGTTGTCCAGACGGGCATACCAGGCTCTGGCATCTCCACTCAAACTTTTCTGGAATAGTTGCAGTCGAAGCTTCTCGTCCTCTGTATAGGATCCGAGTTCTCCGATGAACACTTTCAAATGTGTATGGATCTCCCAATCCATCATATTTCTCAAAATCAGGAGTTCGAAATTCTTTAGGATAACGAGCCCCGGGAAAAATACATAGGTCAGAGTAATTAACATTGCCGAATGCCCCAGTCCCTTTGATAGATCGGAGAGTTTCCTCCATTTGTTGTACTTTCTTGAGAAGGTCACCAGCTTCCTGTTCTTTGTTGAGGGTGGTGATTTCAGGAGATTTGTTGGTTGTGTCCTGGTTTTGTGATCCAAGAATCTGAGTCTCGGCCTTTTCAGTCTCTTGACTACCACTACCACCAGGTGCTCCTGGTTCTGTATGAGTTTGGGTTTGCTTCCCTTTAAGGGCCTTGCTTTGTTCTCTCAGAAAACCAACTAGTTCAGCTATCTGATTTCTCAGTCCTTCGAACTCTTCCCTAGATACAGGGGTGGATTCTGTTTAAGCACTCGAAGCCATGTCCGTGGATGGACTTAGTGCTTTCTTAGACTTAGATCTAGTGACAGGACCAATTTTTCACCTACAACAAAACGTAGGCGTGTCAATTTCCTGAGGTAGGTAGGGATAGGATGCATGATGTGGTTTTTAATTTTATCCTGCAAAATAGAGATCAGTTGTTTTGATGACAGGATGACAAGAAATAAATATTAAAAACTGGACATTGAATTAAAATAGGAAGGCATGAAGAAGCTTTCCATCGGATTTGGTTAATCAGAGGCTGACCTATCTTAGGCTACTCTCGCGGCTGTTTTGGCATGAAGGTTCCTAGATCATCGCAATCTACTAGAGGAGAAATTAATCCGATCTTTCAACTGAATCGAATCGGGTGGTGCATTTTCATGAGCCCTACAGACTAAGCCGTCCCCACAAACATTACTTATCACCAACGGATTTTGCCTCCTTATGAGAGGAACACACAACATACATTCACATACATCGCCCTCACCGTATGCATATGATGACAGTTGGTGCGAAGCACTAATATGGGTGCGAAGCACTAAAAAGCAGAAAAACATTCATTCACATCCATTCAATGTAAAGACACAACATTCACGCATTCATTAAATGTAAAGGGGCAAAATTCACGCATTTATAGTTTTGAAAAGGAAATGCTTTGAAAAGATTTGAAAGCGGCCTAAGCCCTCAAAAATCCCCAGCAGAGTAGCCACCTGTCGACGTCAGAAAAAAAATCTGCGGCTCGGGTCATAACCCGGATCTTTCTCTCTTCCTAAGTTATCTCTACCCTCACTCTTTTTATTGCGAAAAAAGATTTTGAAGGGTTTTTTAGGAAAAGGCAACATGTATCATGTCGACGATTTGAACATTTTACAGAGTCGACAGTTGGTAGATTTGAAATGGTTGTACCAACTCAACCGAGTTTTATTTGAAATAGGCCCAATTGCTTGACACTGTCGAAACTTGATCTTCGAAAATAAAGTTTGAGTTCGGGGACTTGGTTAAGTGTGAGGAAGGTGTTAGGCACCTCACAACTCCCGTGTAAACACGGTACCACAATCTTATCAATATTTTTCTTAAAACTGAAATGCGTGTGTGAATGTTATTTAAAAATTGAGCCTATGTTTAATTGATTGAAAGTAGTGCTTTGCTTCGTTGAACCTATATACAAATGATTTGATTTGATTTGCACAAAGTCTTTGATTTGATTTGCAAAAGTGTTTGATTTGATTTGCAAAAAGCTTATCTTTTTATTGAATTGAAATGATGTTTTGAAAGTTAGTTTATCAAACCCTTACGCTAGCATAGGAATTGAAGCATGTTGATACTTCTAATTTTATCTTTATAGCTTTAAGGCACAGTTTGAATGGTGATTTGTCGGGCTACGAAGCATCCTCGACCACAACAAATATACAAGTGTTGGTCTCCTCATGGGCATGACTGCCATCGGAAGGGACTCTGACACGACAAACTATATTTTCACTATATTGAGACCTTAAATTCAGATAACCGTTTTAAGGTACTTTTGTATGTACATTTCTATAAAAAATACTGGCAGGATACATTCGTAAAGTGGAGTTTGTCCATCATGGAAATCAGATTCTGATCAGTTTGATAATGAATCCCACGATTCCTAGGCTCACATATGAGTACCCAATAAACCTACACAGTTCAAATTTGTACAAAAATAAATTTATATCCCAAATATCGCCAGAACCGAGGATTCATTCAATAAATCCTGGTTCGCACATGGCCGAAGCGTCTCGTTCCCACTAGATAGCGATCTAAGGGATGAGAGGTTGCCTTTGTAACTGAAACTAGAAAAAATGCTAGATTTAAATAAATCTCAGCCATTCTAGCTCTCCGGTTCAGTTTGTACCGATTTTGAACCATTTAAAAGCTAGAATTGGCGAGATTTAAATAAATCTAGTTCACCCGCAGATATATCAGTGCCGATTCATATAAAATGAATATTTAAAGCATCAATTTAATAAAAAGCAAATAAAATAATATATATACACAGTTATATATATGAAAGCTATAAAGGGCGATTGTGACGCTTCCAAAATAAGTTCAATACTCAACCCATTCTGAGTCGTCAAATACATAGTACAGAATTCAAATACAATCTTTTATATCATACGGTCGTGCAAAATACGACCACACAACTGTGAGTGTCAATACAAATATGTAAAAAATATAAACACTCAAACTAAGTCCTCATTACAATTATTATCACACTATTTTGCAAAAATAGTGAGAACAACTACTGCTCTTAACTTGGACCATCACTCTGTCCCCCGACTAGTCCCTGTGACATTTTCATTTTCTAAAGAGGACAATAGAAGAAAAAGGGTGAGCTCAATTAGTCCAGTAAAAAATATTATGACTAAGATAATAAAGAATAAATTATCGTTAGTCTTCAACAAATCAGATAAAATATTATGGACAATAAGTTTTAAATCAACAACTGCAGCAAAAATAACAATTAATTGGAGGAGTTAAGTAGAAAATGATGTCTACTATCTTCTATGATTTAAAAGTCCATCATCAATATTTTATTCCTGTAACATCAATCAATATATATTTCAAATCAAATATTCATCTTTGCACTACGGGCCAAAGATATTCATTTGTATCACCAGTGGTCATGATCATATCAACACCTGTCCATTTTTGCACTACGGGCCAAAGATATTCATCAGGTAATTATTCATCTTTGCACTACAGGCCAAAGATATTCATCAAGTATCACCATTTAAGACTGAGAATGATGAAAAATTCAAAGAACGAATCCAATGAGATAAAGGACAAAAATTTGAGATTCGTAATTTAGTTTATCTAAGTTCAAGAATACTTAATAATAATCAATTGTGAGGCAAAATTCAAGAATGAAGTTCAAAACATGGATCCAATTAAAGATAGGAACCATAACAGACAACTTGAACAAAGAAAAGAAAATTTAATTTTTCTGTGAATAGTGTCGTATTCGTGAATAGTGTCGTATATGTGAATAGTGCCGTATACGTGAATAGTAATCCCGACATAAAAAGGTAAAAATTTCATAATAAAATTCATACCAATATTTCGATGGAATAATATTGAAATAAATAACATCATTTGAAAGAAAAATAATATCCCTTACGAGAAAAATAACATTCCTTACGAGAACAATACCATCTTTCACCAAAATACCTTTTACGAAAATAATATCATTTACGAAAAATAACCTCCTTTACGAAATATAATAACATCCCTTACCTCAGTAGAATACTGAATCTGGCTGAAATATCGGATATTATGCTGACGAAAATCTGCACTGTTTATCAATACTCAAAGTATCTAAATACTCACAAAAATACACTTGATATTATAGAAAAAAAAAACTTTTGATTCTGGTGTGATTTTTATTTCTAACTCAGCACCCTATTTATAGGAAAATGCTAGCACACCAAAGCAAAAAAATAAATTTTCTACAAATACAAAATTTGAAAATCAACCCATCAGCAAGCAAAGGACAAGTGGGGCCCACCCATTTGTTTAACATATTTTTGTTACCAAAAGCACCAAAAATAATTTAGATCCGATTTGCTCTCTTCCTCCTCATTTTATTCATATATCATGTATTTATTGTAAAAATATTACCTTTTAAATTATAAAATTATATTATTATATTATCATATTATACACTTATAATGTAATAATATAATAATATATTTGAATGAATTATTTTATTAAAAAAGATAAAATATTAATTTTCAACAATTGTCTCTTTTGCTAAAAATTCCTTCATTTATATCCCAATTGAATAATTATTTTCTTATCATTTTTATCAATAATTAATTATTATTCACAAATAATATTACAGAATCACAATAATGACAACTAGGTCGTTCCCAGGAAAGAAGGGGCCTTCCGATAAGGATTTCTCCTTACTAGCGCGCAATTAACTAACCTCTTTCTTAGACAGAACTTTCTAGACATTGCCAATAATATTGTCTAATAATATTATTCAAATAATATGAACTATTGATTTGATAATGTAAAATATTTTGCAGTGACAATTATTGAATCAACAATATTATAAAATACTGTGCAATACCGTGTGCTACTGTGCAACAACGCGTATTACTTTATTTTAACCACCGGGTATTTCAACAGTTTTAACGGTAACCGTTATGCCGTTATTTTTAGAAAACTTATTCTTGTCGTTTTTTTCATCCGACAGTTTTTCGTTATGGGGCCCACAAATGGCTGCACCGTCGTACGAATATTCCCTGACAACAAGAATATTCCACGACCAAATGAATATTCTCCGACAATAAGGAATATTTTATAACCACTTGCTTATTTTCTAAACTTTGCTCATATTACCCATAACTTACCACATTTATCAAATCAACCCCTTACTATTTTAAAATAATATATAGAGGAAATTCAATTTTATTCATAAAAAATTGGGATCTTACAGCGATGAGTTTTCACGCCTGTGCCCGAACTAGAATTGAAATATATATATATATATATATATATATATATATATATATATATATATTGACAGAAAAGTAGTCAATCAAGACTGGGAAGAGAACCCAGTGGTGGTAAAGGCTGCTTATATTTGCATATTTATATATAAAAATAGTAAAAAGGTCACAGAATAATCTAGGCCGAACTGAAATGCAATTGTACAGAAATGTAGCCAACCAGGGACTGGAAAAAGAACCCTGTAATGGTGAAGGGTGCAAAAAACAGTATAAAGGCCACAGAATAATCCAGGCCGGACTGAAATATATAAATATATATATATTGACAGAAATATAGTCAACCAAGACTGGAAAGAGAACCCAGTGGTGGTGAAGGCTGCTTATATATACATAAATATATATAAAAGCAGTAAACTAACTCAGATTTGACATCTGAGCTTGACAGAATTGAAAAGTTAGTATATATATAGTTAAATAAACACGGAAAAAAGCCAAACCCGGACTGAGAAGAGAACCCAGTCCGGCGAAGTTGCTTTAAAACGAAGGTGCTAGTGCACTGAAGCTGTTAGAGCTGCCGGATCGTCAATCCGAGTTGTAGAAATGCCAAAAAGTGAGTTTATGTACAAAAATATACCAATTTTTGACGAAAACGGCCATGGAACTAAGTTCCGGGCATATTTAGAAAACAAATTTTGATATCCAAGTGTAAAATAGTGCAAAGAAGTAAGAATCACTTTCTGATCGTAAAAATACTTACATTGGACTGCTACACGGGCTTTTTGCCAAATCGTAGGCTCTAAACGTCAGAATCTATCGGTTATTTTCTGATATGTGGTAGTATGTGGGTATATCTATGTGTTAGAGTGAAAAAATTTGGGTTTAGAAAAGGTGAAAAAGTTAGAAAATCAAACGGACAGAGGTTTGCTGCGTTTCTTTTTTTCAAATGAGGGGGTGCACGTATATTTATAGGCCAGGGAGCCTCAGCTCTACCTGCTGTTGTCGCAAGTAGAGGTGCGGCTCCCCTGGTGGGGTCCACGTAATCGGTTGAGTCATCTCGAAGTACGTGCACTCCGAGCAACGCGAGGTCAAAGTCGAAACTTTCTAACTTTTGATCGGAGCGTCCGTTTGAAGCGTGCTATACCTTTTCGGAAAGCCCTCGCTGAGAGTGTCACAATGACATGGTATAAAATATTTTCTCGGTCCAAGAAGACGGGTTCATAACCAGGTCTTCGATTCTCCGCAATTTATCCGTTGAGCTGTCTTGCGTTGTTTGCACTCAGGATCGTCATTATGGTTCGTTCTGACCTTGGTGGCATCAATTCGATTTAAGTTTGATCGAATCGGCTTGAGGTTAGTAAAATGACGATTTTTCCCCTCCCGGGGTTCCCTTCCGTATCGGCATGGCCTTTAGTTGACTTTCTGGAGTTGTTTCCAAGACTTAGATCCCATTCGAGTCTATCTGTCCTCAGTGTAATTTCTGAAGTTGACTTGGTCATTCCAGGTTGTCTTCTGGAGATGTTGTGGAGCTTCAGGTTCGTTCCCGAAGTTGACTTGACTTCCCGAGTTGCGATCGGGGTTGACCTGTACCTCCCGGGCTGAGACCAGGGCTGAGTTGACATCCTGAGACATGTGTTCGAGGCTGTGGTTGTCCCGGTATTGGTGATCGGGGTTGATTCGAAAGGCCCGATATTGATATCGGGGTTGATTTGACGGTCTGATCGGATATCGGAGTTGATTTGATGGCCCGATATTAAGATCGGGATCTGACGGTCCGATCGAAGATCGGAGTTGATTTGATGGCTCGATATTGAGATCGGGGTTGATCTGACGGTCCGATTAGAGATCGGAGTTGATTTAATGGCCCGATATTGAGATCGGGGTTGATCTGACGATCCGATTGGAGATCGGAGTTGATTTGATGGCCCGATATTGAGATCGGGGTTGATCTGACAGTCTGATTGGTGATTGAAGTTGATTTGATGAGACGGTTTTACCCTCCTACAGTGTTAGTATCGGGGCAGAAAATTTTGAGTGTCTATAGTAGCCAAACCTTCATTCCAAGGTAACCAATTTAGTTTTATTAGGTTACCAATATATTTTGAATGTGATGCAGTTGGTAGCCAAATCTTCATACCAAGGTAACCAATTCAATTTTATTAGGTTACCAATATATTTTGAATGCGATGCAGTTGATAGCTAAACCTTCATATAGTTGGTTGCCAAACCTTCAGACCAAGGTAACCAATTCAGTTTTATTAGGTTATAAATTTATTTTGAATATGATGCAGTTGGTAGCTAAACCATCATACAAAGGTAACCATTTTAGTTTTTGTGGGTAACCAAATTGCCAAAAAAATAAATCAGAACAGTAACTCAGGTACTTTCGGAGATTCGCGGCGAAGGAGGTTGATGAAGGGGAGGCGGTGATGAAGGGGAGGCAGATGAAGAGAATGATGAAGCGGAGGCGGCGGAGGAGAATGATGAAGGGGAAGCAGAGATTCGCGGCGGAGGCAGTAATGAAGAGAATGAGGAGGTGGCGGTGGAAGATGATGAGAGAGGTGAAGATTAGGATAAAAAATATAATTTTTTGTTTTTTCTCCTTTTGATTTGAATTTTGAATTATGGACTTGTTTTTGTTGTTAGATCTCAAAGATTTAAATTTGAATTATTAATTATGGCGGTTATTTCTCTTTGATTTTAGGTTTCCTTATTAATGTAAAATTGAATTATTTGAATTTGTTGTCCTCTTTTTATAATTATTTTATGAATGCATTAATGGTGTAATTACTTTATAATTGTTGTATATTTATGTAAAGAACCCTTAAAATAATAAGAGTTTTTGAAATACTTATAGGCCCATGTATGTTATCCATTAATGTGTTCATTAAGAATTACGGAAATTTTCAGAAGCCCAACTTGTGCAGCACCCACTCGAGCCAGTCCAAAACTTATCCTCATAATTTTCACCAACATTAAAACGACAGCGTATAAAAGGCAAACACAGACGATAAGGACAAATTCTAATCCTAACGAAAGGTGCAGGGCTGGCTCTTATCAAAATTCGTACTTGTTCATTTCAATTTCATTCCATTCTCAGTAGAGCACAAGAAGAAGAAGGGAAAATGTCAGTTTCGGCAATTTTCGGCAGCAAGCTGGTGGTTGTGCCCCAAACTTGTTCATTTCCTCCGTTGTCTCGCGGCGGAGGTGCGCCGGTGAAGGCGACGCCGCCGCTGAGAGTGGGCGGCGGCGGTTGCGGATTGGTGATAGAGAGCTCTTCGCGGCCGCAGAAGAAGGCTACCGCGCACCACCGGAAAACAAGGCCGAAGAAGACTCAACCATGGGATATAAAGCGCGGGCCCACCGTGTACCCTCCTCTCCCCGAGTTGCCGCCGGAGTGGACTCTTGTCACTGATTCCGAGGAGGTTACTGCTAGTGTTGTTGGTGGTGAATCTGCTGAAGCTGTTGTTACTTTTGCTTAATAATTAATTTTTCTGATTTTTGTTTTAATTAATGGTGTAACATGGAATTTGTGAAACCTTGAGGTATGATGAGATACTACTAATTTGGGAATTCTTAATTTTCAGTTAAATTTATAGAATTATAGTGGTCTGTGGCATCGTCAGTAATGTGAAGGAGGACAAAATGATCAAGATTTCTATTATGAAAAACAAACTGAATTTTTTTTTTCCCCATGAACCTAGGCTTCCATCTTAATTTTTAATTTTATAGGCAGAAAATTATGTAAGAACCAACTGAATTTAAAATATGAGTATTTTAATTTTTAACACCCTTGAATTAATTATATTGCATAAAATTGTATATTCTTTAAGGATATGTTTGCTTGTTTGCACGTATTATAATTGCATGGATTATAATCTTGAAATTATAATTGTATAGATTATAATTCTGAAATTATAATTTTTTTCAAACAAACAAACAAAGTCTAAAAGTAATAAAAGTAATCGTTTGTACGTATTATAATTGTTTGCACGTTATAATCCTGAAATTATAATTGCAGGGATTATAATTCTGAAATTATAATCTTTTCAAACAAAAGAAGAAACATAGCCTAAAAGTAGTCTTTACAATTCAAATTAAAATTATAAGAAATTGTCATTTATGCAGCTATCATCAAAGGACACAGGATATTGATATGGACTGTATCAACTTGATAGGGGATTGAAAGTTATTAATGTGAATTGTACTTAAATTTAATTTTCTCATGCACACTCCCTGTTTGGAGAAATGCCACAAATGAATAGGTTGAAGGATGATTCTCCCTGTGAAACAACTAAATGATTCTTTCAAGTTCTCAATTTTTGATATGTTTATTCTCTTTACTAATTTGTTTTGGTTGATTTATTTACTTACTCAGTAGCACAAGTTATACATTAAGAATCATTGAGTATGCTTGTTTCCAAAATATATGTTTATATATTAATTTACGAAATAATTATTTACAGATAATATTATATAGAGAGGCATGCAATATTTTATATTTGTCACAAGGAGAATGTATAACAAACTATTAGTATGAAATTTCACTTAAAAGTAGCTCAAGCAAAGAAGCACAATATTGACGAACAGACCTAATAAACCATATATATAAGATTACATACAAAACTGAAGTAGATCAATATATATATATATATATATATATATAGATAATTAACAATTAAAGAGAGAAATGCAACAACAATTCCATAGATTATATATATAGTTGTAATCCTGCTTAGAAATTGTTAAAAAAAAACATGTTAGCCATTATTAACAAAGCGAGTATAATCTTCTAATTCATGCACCCTAACCCTAAGCATTATTTCTATGGTGCAGGAATTACCACCTAAGATCTGGATCAATTGCAGAAAAGGCAAAAAGAAGACTGGCATTATTCTAGAATCTAGATTAGCAAATAATTTACACACGTACGTCTCCACCTATAAAAGGAGGATGTACAAGGTGGGTGCCTCACACTCTTGTAATTAGATACAAATTGTTGAGTCACACCCAGTTTACAGGCTATGAACAGGCCCCCCTGAGATAACTGAAACAAACACAAGGTAGAAACTAGAAAGAAAATGAAAACGAAAAAAATACCGACAACCCTAAAGGTAAAAAAGTAATAGAACAGGACACTAGTTTCTGATCAATAACACAAAAGGGCTAGAACCTCTTGCATCTATCTGCAGGTTAATGTTTTGCTTCTTCATCCTCTTGTCGATCAGTAGTCCCAATAGGGTTTTGCAAGACTGCACAACAAATTTACTGCCAAAATAAGCATACCAGGTCTTTTCTTGCATGGACTGTAATGCAGATGTTGATACCTTTCAGATTTGTGAACCACTCCTGTACATCCAAGGCCTCTTCCCTCAGCAGGAACGTTTCTTTTGCTTGCTTTGCACCAGGCTGAGAAGGAAGTCCGTAAATATGTGCTCATATTCTGGCATTTTCCCATACCCTGAAGAATATATCCACAACCATGTCATACCAATGGCTTCCCAAACACAATCGATAAAAATTGGTGAATGGAATGGCATATGATATTTCCTGAAATGGATCCTTACCAGGAAAATAGTTTATGTCAATCACATAAAAACGATCTCTGGTTCCATGCTCACGGATGATATCTAAGTTGAACAGATGAAGACCCTACAAAATAAACATAGTAGAGAAGAACATTATACAAAAGATCTAGAAATAAAATAGAAAGTAAAAAACATACTCCGTGGAATTTAAACCCATAAGATTTTCATGGATATTTCTGCAAAATCACAAGTACCAGACGGCGATGAAGTTCCCGAGCAAGTTTCTCGAGTAGAGGCCGTGGAGGAAGCTCTGAAAATAAAAGAGATAATGAAGTCAACCAGTCAGTTTTAAAACTATGACCACGTAAATATCTCAAGACCTCATCATATGTGACAAATAGTCAATGTAGATGCCTCAAGGGGAATTACCGTTGTGCTTAATAACAGGCAAAAAAGGAGGCAGTGGGTAGAAGGTTAAATCCTTGAACCAACAGCCGTTAGAATCACAAAACAAAAAATTTCACATCACGTAAAAACTACACTAATGCAGTAAGTTAAACTAAGTATCTAAAGAGGATTGCCTCACCAGCAACGGATGGGTCTAGATCCGCATCATCTGCAGATGCCGTGGCACAAGAAACCCTTGGAAATTGGAATACACCAGCATTTTTGAATAACTCACGTTCGCTAACATCAGGCAAGGAGAAGCGCCGCAGTACCTTGATTGCTTCCCCAACAATATAAACCTTGAAGAGAATACCTCCTATAACCAAAGAACCAAACACATTAGAGTTTCAAGATGTCTCTTTCTAAACATAGACAAGGTGCTAAACATGTCATCAATTACAACTACACACAGCAGCATACCATGGTTAACGAATTCCTGAAGAACAAGTGGGGGTTCTAGCATCTGGAGAGAGTACTGATCATAAGCCAGTGACAGCTGATGTGACTTGGCACTTCCATCTACAACCAGAGGCTTTGCAACTGAAACAAGCACGGGAATCCAATCTCAATAAGAAAAGATCACCATAAAAAGTTTAAATTCTGACTTTGCAAATCATTGAGGAAGAATGGCAGAGGAATATTATATAGGCCACTCAAGACGAACAACAAAGGGAAAGCATAGAGTGAACTTATTGCTGTAATGCTGTCATTGTCAACTTGTCAAGTGCAATGTACTTTGTGTAGCTAAGTTGGAGACAAACCCAGAAACAAAGTATAAGATGCAGTCTGCAGATAAATTTTTGAAAACAAATTGTGAGATGTGAACATACCAAGCGGTAACATCAGCCCAGCTTTACTAACTGCATCAGGAATAGATGAGGGGTCTTTTTTAATCACCAATTGTCTCGGAACACCAACTTTGCCTGCATAAATAGTTTAACATGTGAAAATGATCATCAATTCTGATAGAAATTACTGAATATAGTGAACTACAAACCGCCAAAATGTCATACTAATATTATTAATATACACTCAGGGCCTGACAGAATAAAGTTAAGCTTTAAGATTTATAATTCCAAAAAATCATATTGAAAAATAAATAAATTACCATAGGCATCAGACAAGTTTAGATCAGCGACATCCTGGAGCATGGACTGGCGATTGTACACATGTTGTATGGCATCTGGCGGATCAAGGACTGTGACTTCTGGATGAATTTGCCAATAATCCTTTAAAAATGAAAGCAAAAGACGGATAAGAAGAGAGAACCACAGTTATTGTGCATGCATCATTAGAAAGTGCGAAAATGAACGAACAGAATGATGCATTTTTAGCCTCTAGACTGAGAATCTCAGTTGAAAAGGAGAAAAAACAACAATTGTTTACATAAAATGACGAAGTTGGAGATGGTTGTGAATCTGTGATATACTAATATGATATCAATTTCCAGAACTTTATGGAAAAATATCTGGTTTTCCCTTGTTTGAAAAACCTACCCAATGGAAATCTGTTGGCTGGCATAAAACATTATTTTCAACTAAAAAGAAACACAATCACAAAAATAAAAATTAGAAAACTAAGAATATTTTTTGAGGTATTAGAAGAGATAATAAACAGATGCATTCAAGATCGTGAAACTCATAACTTTGACCATGAAATTAACAACATGAAGCACTACAAATGAGTTGGCACAAAATATTTTGTTGGAATGACTGCCTTCATGAGCTGTGCTCAACTCTATTTGAATCTGATAGATGAAAATACTACAATAATTATGACCAGCATGAATGTAAATTATGTGACTACAGTATATATACTAAAACCTCCGCAAGATTCATCTTTATATATGAATTGAAGATCAGATAGATAATAATTTTGACAATCAAAATTAACAAAAAGAACCACTACAAAAGAGAGTGCAAAAAATATCTTTTGTAAAGACTGCATTCATTTAATGACTTCAAGACATCAGCAAACACATTTATATGCATATATATGTTATTGGAAAAGTCAAAGACCATAATCACCTAAACACGCAGAAAGGGCAAGTTAGGCCATTTAAGTTTATTCCTGACTAATCAACCAGTTCAACAACTGTAAGTAACACTTCCCAAAAGGCCAAAACAATATTAAAGGAGTAAAATAATGCCATTACATAATGGTGGTTCCAACAAACCTGCCTCTGGCATTAATTTCCAGCGGACCTTAGAATTAAATATAAAATAAGTGATAAGCAATCGAACTTAAAGAAAAAGAAACTTGGAAAATATATAATAGATTATATCTTAATTAAATTGGCACACAGATGATTGACTGGAATAAATTGTATAAAACATACCCTACCCCAGATAATTTGAAAGATAAATATTTAATATAAAAAGACCTGCTAGTATGAATAATTCGGACAATCATTTTCTCCATTTTATCTACTCTACCAATTTCCTTGTGTGCCTTCCTAAATAATTAAAAACACTAGGAAGAGAAGGGGGAGGTGAAGGCTTCAAAATAAATGACCAATACTTTACAGCTAAAGTTTCAAAATCATCACAATACGAGTACTACTCAACTTATCACTTAAAGTGACAATGGTTGTTCTATAATAGATAAAGAAGGTACTGTTGACCTTCTTTCAGGGAAACCTAGAAATCCTTGATAACTAATTCCAATAGAACTCGATTTGCGAACAAGGAAATATAGTCAGAGTATGTAATCCAATACACAAGGTGTAAAATGAAACTAAATCAAATTTACCAAGTCTCGAAAAAAACAAGAATCAATTAGCCGTCTCCAGTTAGCCAATAGAATGGATTGGCGATGTGCCCTGGAAAATGAACCCTTTTAACAAAACCATGAATCCTTTAAGAGAAAAGCTACAGAAAACCTGTTAAAATTCAGCTATATTGACCACGCATGGAGAAAGATCACTTGCTGGAATCTTGAGGACCTCAATTATCAAGTAATGATTCATGACGGAGGAAAGAGCAAGCATTCTGCAAGTTATGTCACATGGGCATAAGTCTTAAGCAACAAGAGACCTGACCGCCCCTAGTCACTGTCATTGGATGTTCAGTCACAGCATGGATAAATTAAATATCATGGTGCCAATCAACTAGTAGAAGATTATTAATGGTCTTATTGAATAAATGAATGAAGAATGTGAATGATATTTGAAGAAACAACCTCAAGAATTTTTTGCCATTCCTTTCCTGGCAGCTGCATTAAAATAAAGAGAATAATCGTAAATGTCAGTTGCTATCATGACCTAAATCTACTAAAAAAAATTAGCAAACAGAGACAAAGCTAAATGGGAAAGAATATGAAAACCAACATGGTGGAATTAAACCTATGAACATACACTAACCTTATGTAAGACAACGTCAAAAGGACCTTGATCAGAAAGAGGCCTACTTTGGTCAATAGCAACAAACAATATCCCCTTATTCCTATATCACACACAACCAAATATAAGAGTCAGATACTTATATAGCGACAAAAACCAAAGGAATACCTACATCAGAAATGAAATATACACGATAATTTATAATAGACAAATCAAAGTTCCAAATCTCTAATTTATGTCCAAGAATCCATGACAAGCACCATACTTGTTACAATCAATCCAATATATAATTTTCCCACAAATCATCTTGAGAAAGATAAATGCCTAAGCACATTTAGCATCTCATACAAAAAAAACACCACTGAATATTACAATTTTAAATTGACAGCACTTTTCATTCCCTGAAAAAGAGGAGATACTCTGACCCCATAATTATTGCGACAAGAACAACATGACACGTGTAAAAATGACACTAAGTTCAGTTTCCATGGGAAGCAATATAAGGCCCAACGAACATCACCATAGCATTGCAGCAAACAGAAAACAGATAAGCTACACCCCATGGAGAAACACGACAAGGTAACTAAATTGAACTGCCTGACACTGACAAAGTGCATTCATGTGAACAACTATCTCAACACCATGGACATGGTGCTGGATTTAATACCCAAACAAGGTAAATTTTAACTGCATGACGGCAATTTAATATCAAAATTAACCCATTGTTAGTATTTCATACCAAAAAATGAAAGCAGCAACTACTGAAGCCACTATTCACCGACATCAGCATGACAGTAGACTGTAGAATATACATTCATTTTCATGTTGCACAAATATACTTGTTATTTTTTTAAAAAAAATAAGACTAAAACAACCACAAAATCCTTACAACTATTACAGGCCATTGGAATCATTGTCATTCTAATTTATAGTCTCAAAACGTTAAAAACTCGAGAGGCAGGATACTTAAACCCAGGATTCTAAATCTAAGAAACAATGATAATAATAACAATAAACAAAATAAAGAGATCCAGCCGGCCACACAATTAGATCAGTTTTTAGAAAACACATTATGATCTCAAACATTGGTAGTACAAAACCTACTGCAAAAATCCACTAAATCAGTCCTGATCACTTAAAACAACTAATAAACCTCAAAAACATTCGAGTCATTTCTCGCAAACAAAAAGAGCAAATCTTTAACCCAGCCATACGCACATATCTCCAATTGTACATAGAAAATGTGTTTAATTAATGGTTAGGGTTTATCAAAATTGAACCAATAAATAAACATTAATTACCTAGCCAAAACCTCAAGCTTGGGCTTCAAAAAGCTCTTAATCTTCTTAGAAGTGAGAGCATAACCCACCACCACAACTTTCTTCACATGCTGCGGAAACTCTCCTTCTCCTTCCGCCCCTTCATTCTTACACTCTACTATTTCCTCCCTCAACCCCATTTTCTTAATTTGTTCGTATTATGTCAACAAAAAACACAAACAAACCCTAATTCGAAGATTAATAAATCTCGTTTAGAAACCACAGAAATTGGTATTAATTACTGAATGAGTTCTAGTTTCTTCTGAATCAGGATGTATGTTTGTATGAATGTATATATATATATATATATGATGTTTTGTTCTCTCTTTTTTTTTTGATATATTTTGGATATGGAAGAAAATTCAATCGGTGGAAGGAGAGAGAATGGGTTACAGAGAGGAAGAAGCAAACAAAGAGAGTCAGGAGAGATGAGAAATGAAAGTGGCGAGTAGTATTTATATATATGCGCTAGAGGTTGGAATGGAAATGGGTAACGCGTGAGGGGGTTTAAGTAACGTAGTTTCCGTACTCGCTTTTGCGGGCGCTACTATTCAACGCGCTGGATGACGATGCAAATCATCTAACGCATTACACACATTTTTTCTTAGAATTAAGCTAATGAATACTTACATTAAATGTTATTTTTTTCAATTAGAGATATAGTTATAAAATAATATTTTTTTTAATATATGTATTAAGGGAATAATGGTCATACACTGTCGTGTATATTTTATTTGTGTATAGTCTGTTAAAATTACGTCTTTTTAACAGATTTGTATTTGATTTCTGATTTGAGATAAAAGAAGCTGTTTTTTTATAAAATAAATTTGTCAAAACGATATATTTTTGTCAAACTGTGCACAAATAAAATATACACAACTGCGTATGACCATATTACCCACATATCAGTTATATTTTGTGGGTCCTCTCAACATGTGTCCTTAGGGCACATGCTAAGCACACAGTTCAAGAGAATATTCTTTTAATTTTTACACTTGCATCAAGTTCAAGAGAATATGCACACAATTCAAAAAAATATTTGCTTAAACTGTGTGCTTAGCATGTGCCTTAAGGACACATGTTAAGAAATTCCATATTTTGTTTATTTTTTTGAGGACAGATGGTAGATGTGAATACGCAGTTTTGTTAGTAATTTTGACAATAAATCAACATTGCACCAAGGACCATAAAAGGGACAGAAGTTAAAACACATCTCTATTTTTATTTTTTTTTAGAATAAACATAATAAGATGGTTGCAAATACATAATGTTAGTCGGATATATCTCATGCCACTAATTATGCCATAATTATCATTAAAATATTCGATTTTATGTCATTTGAGACTTAATTAAAACTAAAAATTTGAAATCTCTAATATTACTCAACATATTCGTAAAACTTTTTCTTTAAATTTATTTCCCAGAAGAATCAGCATATAAGTGCACTTCATAATAAAAGTAATTTTTCTTGAGTTTCCCTTATTTATGCCTCTTTCCCACGTTCCCTTAAATTGAAATGTAATAGTATAAATTTTTCAAACAAAAAAATAAACCTTTTAGTTACTATATTTAAAATACAATATAGCTAATATTTTTTGGGAGTGAGGGAGGGAGGGAGGGAGGGAGGGAGGGAGGGGAGGAGGGCAGGGTGGGGGGGGGGGGGGGGTGGGAAGGTTTCAAATAATTGACACTCAACCATGTAATATCTTGAAATTAAATTCGAAATTCATTTTTTCAAGTGTCAATTTTTAATTTTTGTAAAAATGTTTTAATGGTCAAATAAATTTTTACTGTTCGAGTGTTTGTATCTTTTTTTTAACTTATTAATTGACTTATAATTAGTTTTTGAGAAGTAATGTTTCTTACTTCTCAAAAAATGACTTATATATGTCACTTTAAAATAAGTAGGTTTAACCAAATGTACAATCTTATGTAATTTTTATTTATCTTTATAAATTATTTTAACTTATAGGTCATTTTAGTCAAATACCTCCATAACTTATTTTAACTTAATTTTTGACTTCTAATTAAGTCAAACTAGCATCAAACACTTTTATTTATAAGTCACAGCTTAAAATAACTTATAAATTAGTTTAAATTTTCACTTGTATAGTATAAACTAATCACAAACTATAGTTCTATATAAATAGTTTAATTTTAGAATATATAATTATAAAACTATGGCTATTTATATCGTCTTGGGCTTCCACGTTCTCAGGAGTAGCACTTATTGGCTGAAGAGTAATGGCGATCTTTTTGCGCCTTCTTTGTGTGTCGGAGATATAAAACGAGTGTCTCTAGGTTGGGAATCTTTGCTCTTCTCTTTTGCATTAGTATTAATTAAAAGAATTATTTGTTTTTTGGAAAGTTAAATGAATTGTATTAATTTTGAGTTTGAAAATACTTTAAATTAATTTTGAAAAAAATAATTTAATTTATCCTATATGAAACGAATGAAAGGTTTACAAAATGTTGTGTATGTGTGTGTGTGTGTATATATATATATATGAAATTCATATTTTTATAAGTAAAATGTTAATTCTATAAAATCTTCTCTCACGTGAGAATGATTATATTTTATTTATTATTCATGTGAAGAAGAATATATAAAATTAATAAATTTACATATTAACGTAAATATCAATTTATATATATTTATGTTTATAAATAATTTTTTAAATAATGAAATTTAAAATTGTCAATTATATTCAATATATTTATTTGTATAAATAATTTATTAAATAAAAAAAATTAATATTATCAATTATATTCAATGTATTTATTTGTATAAATAATTTCTATAATATATATTCAATGTAAATATAGGAAATTCATATTTCTATATATAAATAAAATGCTAATTCTATAAAATCCTCTCAACGAATATATTTTATTTATTATTCATGTGAAGAAGGACAAGTGAAATTAATATTTTTACATATCCATATAAATATCAATATATATATATATATATGGGGACTGATTCATAACTAACATTGTCAAATTAAGATTACCCTTACAATATATCGTGAACGTCCATCCGATGATTTAACCGTTTGCGGTTTAGTTTTCAGTATTTCGCAATTTAATACTGTGAACGAAATAGATGTCCAAAATACACCTCCTTGTACAAGTCTCCCATTTAATACTTCCATACCCATATTCATTTGACATATACACACGGTTTGTCCAACAAAAAATAGGTAGTACACAGTTTCAGCCTTCTTTTAAGCTGCAAAGGCTCCTTTCCTCTCAGCTTCAGCCTGACGAGTAATGCTATCATGGAGCAACAATCAAAACCCACCCCAAACGCAGGCATCCCGACAAGCAGCACTCCCTGGATTTCAAACTAGACAACAACAACCTCTTGTCTACAGTATTAAATTGTGGACACTAAGTATAGCTAACTGAAAAACGTCGCCATTTTTAAATAAGTTACATCCGCAGTATTAAACTGTGTGCTGCCAATTGAATTTGAATTTCAAACTCGTGGGCTGCGGATGCTAAAAAAAATTGAATTTTAATTTTAATTTTAATACTGCGAACGAGACTTATTTAAAAATGACGGTTGGTCATACCTAGCGTCCGCAGTTTAATCATATGAACTATATACTTGCATAAAGAGGGGTATTTTGGACATCTATCTCATCCGCAGTATTAAACTGCGAAATACTATAAATTAAACTGCGAACGAGGCTTCTATTAAATCATTGGACTATTGAATGAACGTTCACGATCTGTTGTAAGGATAATCTTAATTTGACAACGTTAACTACCTTAGCTATGTATCAATCCCATATATATATTTGAGCTCAAGTTGATTACGTGTAAAACATCTAAAACGTGGGACGGAGGAAGTACTTATGCACAAGTCTAAAATAACGTATATTCAAGGAACGGAGGAGTAGTCCATTACTCAATAACATGCTCTGTTCTCTTGATATTAATGTTTGGCAAAACTATTGATTTAGCCACTGTAGTTGACAAGTTTTATTTATTTCACGATTGAATTTTTAATTTTTTAGATTATTCCATTGAATTAATTAGTATTGTAAAATTAGGTCAGTATGTTAACTCAATCTAACTTTTGTTAAATTGATTTTGTTTTTTTGCCTACGTGGAGTTGAAACAGAAAAGGAAAAATAAGAAAGCTGATATGACATTTTAATGTTGATGTGTAAAAAGACAAATTAAAATAATAAGTTATAATTTTAGTGATGCTTAACGATAAAAAAGTAATACCTGAAAAATAAAATATGTATACACAAAATTTTAAAAAACAAAACAAAACAAAACAGATTTCTATTAATTTCAATCAAAAGAATGATCTGGAAAAAAAAAACATTCCTTAAACAATGGATGAGTAGATGAACCCTAGGAAGAGGCGACGGAGGGAGACAGGGCCAGGCCTCGCCGGAACAGCCGGAAGAGGCTGCGGAGCCAGACCTCGCCGGAACAGCCGGAAGAGGCGGCGGAGGGAGACAGGGCCAGGCCCGAAGTCGGTAGGTTGGGGTTTTTCTTAGATTTTCTTTTCTTTTTGGGTTTTTTTCATGTAGAAAGAGTTTGATCAGTTCCAAGATTACAAGTAGTTCTTGAAATTTCTGTAGGCATCCCTTATGATGTTGGGTTTTGCTTAATTTTCTTTTCTTTTTGCTACAGACAAGTCTTTTCTCTTCTTGGTTTTGGGTTTTTTCTTAGAAATAGTTTGATCAGTTTCGAGATTCTTAGTAGTTGTTGAAAATCTATGTGGTCATCATCAATTTTGGGCTTAAATTAATGGCACTCTGCTGAAGTTTAGAAATTGTTTTATGCTATTTCTTCACCGTGATTCACGAGTTTGATTTCTTTCAGTAATATGACCGACAACCCACTGACTTCTTTTACATTTTATTTTGCTGGTATTACTTTTTTACCCTTAACCATCACTAAAATTATAAATTGTTATTTCAATGTCTTTTTACACATCAACATTAAAATGTCATGTCAGCTTGCTTATTTTTTCTTTTCTGTTTCAACTCCACGTAGGCAAAAAAATAAAATTAATTTAACAGAAGTTAGACTTGAATTAACAGGCTGACTCAATTTTACAATACTAATTAGTTCAATGGAATAATCCAAAAAATATGTTGGGAATACTTTTCTAAATAATAATAAAAAAATATTTGAGATAAATTTATAATTGATTGAATTGTTTTTAAGCATAGCGTCACAACAAGCGCATTTTCAACAAGATTACGCCATGTATGTTATCGCTTACTTAAGTTAACACACTCATTTGGCTACATTAGTTCACATTAATTCCCTATAATCTGATTTTACATATTAAAGTTTCTATTAGCTAGTGTGATATAGGCCTAGCAAAATATGATTATGGGTCAATTTTGATTTTCAAAAATATGGTTATGCTTCCATTTAAGAACTAAAATCATTTTTAATATGGGTTGTGTGGGTTGGAACCATATGGTTATAGTTCAAATATAGGTCAACCCATATTTTAAATTTCAAACTTACCATTATTATGATCCAATTAAATAAATTAGTATTAGATATATCATGTATACATAATCAATAAGTATTTTATTTTTATTTTTCTAGAGGAGTGGGTGGTGTATATGTAAGACCCCAACTTTTATGAATAAAGATTTAATTTTCTTTATATATTATTTCGAAATAGTAAGGTGTTGATTTGATAAATATGAAAGTTATGGGTGAAATGTACAAATATTTTAAAATGAGCAAGTGGTTATAAAATATTCTGGTTGTCGGGGAATATTCGTTTGGTCGTGAAATATTCTTGTTGTCAGGGGAATATTCGTACGACGACGCAGCTATTTGTGGGCCCCACAACGGAATAACTGTCGGATATAGAAAACGACAGAAATAACCTTTTTATAAAATAACGGCGTAGTTGTTACCGTTAATACTGTTGAAATACCCGGTGGATTAAAATACAGTGATACGCGGTGTTGCACAGTAGCACACGGTATTGCGCAGTATTTCGAATTATTGAGTCTTACGTGAGAAGAAAGTTACTCAATTATTGTTACAGTAATTACTGTTCAATATTTTATATTATTGACTCAATAATTGCTACGTTGATATTTTATATTATTTAATAATTTTAAATATTCAATTTAATAAAAATGAGTGAATAATATTGTTGAATATATTTATATTAAAAAAAATTATCAAAAAATTTCATTAAGAGGTACCTCTTAATTATTAAGATTTTATTTTCTGTCTTACCGATTAAGAGGTATTCAGAGGTAACAAAAAAAAAACAGCATCATTCCTCTTAGCGAATAAGAGGTAGTCCATTAAGAGACAATCAGATGTAAACAAACAGCATCTGACTCAATTTTATAATACTAATTAGTTCAATAAAATAATTTAAAAAATTAAAAATTCAATCGTGAAATAAATAAAATTTGCCAACTACAGCGGCTAAATCAATAATTTTGCCATTAATGTTTTTGGACGGTGTAGTGAGTGGAGCCATGAGAATTAAGGAGCAATTTGTTTGACATTCGAAAAGCAGTCCGAGACTCCAATTAATCAAATCAACAAAAAGTCATCTAGGGATTCGGCCCGTCTCTAAATGCTGCCGCTTAACAACAAATGTCAAAATTACTCCTGCACACAAATTGTGGACAACAATATTTTGCCTAGAACCCAGATGACCCAACTAGCGGTCACGGGCGGTTAATCTTATTTTGACTGTAACTTTTCATCATTTTAAAATAATGACGAGATTTATACGATTCATAACAAGGTTTAGCAGGATTCAGGAAAGGTCCTTGCAAGGAATCTGTAGAAACACACAAAAACAAACAGCCTTATTTTAAAAAAAAAACGACACATTATTACAATACTTATATAGAAAACCTAAGATTTAGCGACTAAATAAAACTTTAATACTACCGATATAAGAAATAACTCTAGTTACCTAATCCATTTACCTTTGATAATAGATGCCTACACTGTGGTTTGATGCGGTAAGTTGAACGAAATTGAGATCATAAAACATCACTTAATTAGTATGAATTACATCTATCCGGGACATGATATGTTGGGAATACTTTTCTAAAAAATAATAAAAAAATATTTGAGATAAATTTATAATTGATTGAATTGTTTTTAAGCATAGCGTCACAACAAGCGCATTTTCAACAAGATTACGCCATGTATGTTATCGCTTACTTAAGTTAACACACTCATTTGGCTACATTAGTTCACATTAATTCCCTATAATCTGATTTTACATATTAAAGTTTCTATTAGCTAGTGTGATATAGGCCTAGCAAAATATGGTTATGGGTCAATTTTGATTTTCAAAAATATGGTTATGGTTCCATTTAAGAACTAAAATCATTTTTAATATGGGTTGTGTGGGTTGGAACCATATGGTTATGGTTAAAATATAGGTCAACCCATATTTTAAATTTCAAACTTACCATTATTATGATCCAATTAAATAAATTAGTATTAGATATATCATGTATACATAATCAATAAGTATTTTGTTTTTATTTTTTTAGAGGGGTGGGTGGTGTATATATAATCACTTAATATTATTATTTTTGAATGGAAATGGGGGTGGGGGTGGGGGTGTATACATAATCACTGAATATTTTTTTTGGGTGGAGGTTGGGGTGGTGGGCGGAGGGGTTGGCGTAGGTGGGGTGGTGGTGCGGGGTTGGGGTAGGGGCTGTGGAGTGCAGGGTGTTGAAATTTGCATAAACCTGTTAGCAGTAGAATGCTCTTTCTTCTGAATGGAAGGGCTATCAATTGCTATAGATGATATGTTTAATTTAATGTTCATAAAGACAAACTTGATAAGCTTGGCACCAGTAAATATTATTTACATTCTGTTAACTATCTACTCTGCAGTTACAGTCCTTTGCTTGATAATTTGGATTCTGTAATATATGTACAAAGTTTAATTTAATAAAAAATATATATATATTTGTACAAAGTTTTAATCTTTAAATTCTTTATTTCTTATATTTTTTGGGCGGAGGTTGGGGGGGGGGGGGGTGGGTTGGGGTGGGGGTTGGGGTAGGTGGTGTGGATGGTGAGGGTTGGGGGTGTATGCATAATCACTGAATATTTTTTGGGGGGGTAGAGCGTGAGGGTGGGGGTGGGGGTGGGGGTGGGGGGGTGAGGGGGGGTGGCTGGGTGGGGGGTGGGGTGGAGTAGGGGGTGGGGTGTATACTAAATATTATTTTTTTGGAGGGAGAGTGTGGGGTGGTGGTGTCGTGGGATGTGGGGGTGAGGTGTATACATAATGATATGACTATTTTTTTGTGGAAAGAACTTTTGATTTGGATTTGGAATAAAATATGAGTTGAAAAATAGTTAACCGGATTGGACCTATATTTTTTTTTAAGAATATGGTTCCAAACTTTACCGAACCCAAATAAATAAAAATAGTTAACCAACCTATTTAATTCCAGTTAATAAGGATTAACCCAATAATTAATCAACTATATTGTCAGATCTAGTATAATAGATGTATTCATGTGATTATTATACTATGCAAATATGATGATTCTAGATAGTCATTCTTTAATTACCTTCCAGGCTTCCATAGATTTGATCTTATGCATTGTTTGCATGGCCCGAGGGTTATATATAATAGGATGCCCCTGATTTGTAAATCATAATATAATAATACTTGTGCAAGCAATAGAAGGTTAAGTAAATAGGGTGTGATAAAGTCTTAGATTACCACATTTGGTGTCAAAACGAAATTTGCTGCCGTCATATAACGTTTCTACGATCATGCATCAAACAAGATGAATATAGTTTAGCAAAAATTAAACAAGATGGAAGAACCCTATGTGAATAAACATATAAACGTTAATTATGGGACCAACTTCTCTATACATTTAGCTATATACTCCTTTCATTCCAAATTATAAAATCAATATTGATTTTTTAAAAGTCGATTTCAAATATTTTTAAACTCAAAATGGACATGAATTCATTTAGTTTATGTCAATATAATTATGAATATAATAAAGTACCTAAAAAGTAGTACTAATTATAAGACGTATTGTTTTCAAAACTTAAATGAATAACGTCAATTTTAAATTTGAAAATGTCTCCGATTGACTTTTGAAAAATAATCAATATTGATCTTATAGTTTGGGACAGATGGAGAATTGGAGTATTGACCACCACATACAACAATAAGCATATATAAATTTTAAAGAGAAGTTGTGATTCATGTACATGATGATTTTCATTTCTTCAAGTGAAATGTTTTGCATCATCCATATTTTTACGGACCTGGCAAACAGGCGGGTCAAGCCCAAACGGGCCGGGCCAAAAAGGCTCGAGTTTTGTTGGTCTAAAAAGTTGCAGTCCAAAGTTCGGTCCGCGGGCCAAGACCAATTCATGCTTATTTTCTACTATTTTTTTGGGTTTGGCCCAAATGGGCCGGCCCAAGTCCGAACCTGACCAAAAAGACCCGAATTTTGCTGGGCTAAAATTCTGCGGCACAAAGCCTGGCCAGTGGCAAGCGGACCGGCCCGTCCCGTCCCGCGGACTTGGGCCATGTTTTGTCAGGTCTATCTTTACCATTAAACTGGTTACTACAAGGCACAAGCTGAGAGTTACAACGTACATAAAAATTGTTAGAGTCAAAAAAGAAAGTGTAGAGTGAGTGGGTGGGGTGGGGTGGGGTGGGGTGGGGTGGGGGGGGGTGCAGGGTCATAACTCAAAATGCTCACCAAGCCATAAGTAGAAGTCCTATGCCATGAAAATGCCGTTTTGGGTATCTTTTTATATAGGGTCCTCTTAATATGTGTCCTTAGGGCACATACGAAGCACACAGTTCAAGAGAATATTCTCTTGAACTGTGTGCATATTCTCTTAATTTCTACACTTGCACCAAGTTTAATGGAATATGCACACAATTCAAGAGAATATTCCCTTGAACTGTGTGCTTAGTATGTGCCCTAAGAGCCCATGTTAAGAAATTCCTTTTATATAAGCAGCCTTTGTAATCTCCAGTTGTTCAACTTGGTGCCGAGCTCAGACACAACTAGCTGCCAATAATTCTTAGTTCCCTTTAGTTGATTGTTTGAAGAAAATTCCCTTACCCTGATAGACAAGAGAATTCCTCGTCACTATTTGTAAAAATAAATTATATACAAAAATAAATTCCCTTTTGAAAAAGTATGTGACCAAGTGAGACCCTTTAATGAATTAGTTTGATCAGGTGAGGGCCAATAGTAAAATAGTTGTCGGCACAAGTTGTTAATGATATATCGAATAACAAAAAAACCCAGTCACCCCACCATTTCCATTTCCCACGCAGCCATAATTTTGACAAAACAACCGTTCACTTCTCTGTATGGGCAGAGAGCTACTCCAAAGTGAAATTGAACAGCATTAACTGGAAGTTGATAATAATGGCGAAAACCAATGAAGGATTGTAGAAAAAGTTGGGGTTTCTTCGAAGAAGCCATCTCCAGCGCCACTGTTCTTTCTCGTCTTTGGCAAGTTCATGATTGTCACAGACAGTTTCTACTTTCTACTTATAAAATCACTCTTATTTTAAGTAAAGTTCTTGTTGTTCGTCTGATTGTAACACTATTATTATTAAAAAAATAATAACAATAATAATATTAATGACAACAATAAAAATAAAAATAAAAACAATAATAATAATAATAATAATAATAATAACAACAACAACAACAATAAAAATAATAATACTATTATTATTAAAAAAATAATAACAATAATAATATTAATGACAACAACAACAACAACAACAATAATAATATTAATAATAATACTAAATAATAACAACAAAAACAACAACAACAACAACAACAATAATAATAATAATACTAACTAATAATATTATTATTATTAAAAAATAACAACAACAATAATAGTAATATCAACAACAATAACAAAAAATAATAATAATAATAATAAAATTATCTTGCAACATGCATATATGTATATATATACATAGTTGTTATTTTTCTCTAAAAATTCAAATGAATATATTTGCATAAAATAATTTTTTCAAAAACAATGATAACGTATATTTATTTAAAAAAAACAGTAAAAAAATCTTATAAATATATTTGTGTAGATGACAAAATGTAGTGTGCAAGGATTTTTCCTCTTTTTTCTCACTTCTTTCTCTCTTCTTTCCCCTTATTTGTCTCTTATGTTTGTTGGTTGGTGTGAATGTAATACTTGTAGCGGAAATAAATGGGCAAATGAATGGAAAAAGGAAGGGCTAAATAAATTGTTGAACTCCGCCGCTACAACTTGTAGCGACGTGAACTTTCAAATTCCCACTTGCAATGCCAATTCCTGATGTCTCACATGTCAGTTACTTTTCCTTATCACATTTCAACTTTCATTCCTGAGGAGCTAAAAAAATGTCTAGTCCCTACAAGTTGTAGCGTCACATATGGGACGAAAATAAATTTCACATGTGAACTAAAATTTTTTTCAGTCGCTACAAGTTATAGCGGCACACACTCTATGCTAAAATATACTACTTTCGTCCTATAATAAGTATTTTTTTAGCTTAAATTACACATACCAATACATAAACTAAAATGACAAAAATACCCTTAATATACTTTCTTTGTTTTGTTTGAGTTGACTTTTTTTATTGCCTTTGGTCTCTCTTTCTCTTTCTTCAACTTTTCAACTTTTCAATAAATACGCAATAAATACCATTGGATGCATAAGGGCACATATGAAAAAATATTGTAAAAATTGTATTGGAGTTCTAACACATCACTTATTTTAGAAAAAAATGTTAAGCCTAAAAAAATACTTATTGTGGGACGGAGGTAGTAAGACTGAGGGTAAATTAATGGGGGAGTTTATTGTTAAATTAAAGGGGTTAATAAATTAATGTGAGTTTTAAAAAGTAAATTAATAAATTAATGGTGAGAGAGTGTTGCCCAGCCGCTACAAGCTGCAGCGGCACACCCTCTTTACAAAAAGTATTTGACCAATCTCACTAAAGTATTTGACCAATCTCACTAAGTGAGACCCTTTAGTGAATTAGTTTGATCAGATGAGGCCCAATAGTAAATATTATTTAATTTTACACTGTTCATATGTGTTCCTATAAACGTGATCACGAAATTCTAATCTCTTTTTAACTTTTTCAAAATCAATTGTAAAATTTTAAAGTAAATGAAAGTCTGTTTTAAAGTTAGAATAATGCTAGAGACACAACTTATTCTACAACTATTTTATAATTTGTTGATATGGCATATTCCACCTCAGCTTTTACGTGGAGCCGAAGACTACATTAAAATAATTTATTCATCAATATGCTGAGATAGAATATGCCACATCAGCAAATTATAAAATAAATTGTGTCTCTAGCACTACTCTTAAAGTTAAGTTACATGAAAGCCATAACAATCTTTCTGCGTTACACCAATAGAGTGCAAATATTTAAATTTCAAAGTAATGAAATTTATTTTCAAATGTGGTATCTACGAATTCACTCAATTTTGAAACAAAAACCCAAATGCTTAGAACCAAATAATTGTAGATATCTTCAAAAGTTGGTCCATGGAACCAAATTATGGGATTCATGCGTATGAGGTCTTGGCAATAATTGTCCGTGCGTATGGGATGTTAGGATCCATTCTTGTTATTTTGCTTATTATATAATATATAAGTTATTTAGATACGAATTTCGGAATACGGATCCGAATCCGGATATTCGCTATCCGCAGGATATATTTACGGTTATATGTTAAACGAATAATAATACGTTTATATCCGTATTCGTATCCGTTTATTTGCGAATACCTTTAAACCGAATACGGATATATCCGTTTTTTTTTCGAATACGAATAATATCCGTTTTTTTCGAATACGGATGCGGACGAATACGAATTTTTCGATTATCATTTACAGCCCTAGTAAGAATGCTCTTTCTTACTCTCTTGAAGAGCCCATGCGTATGGGGTGTTGGGATCCATTCTTGTTAAAAGCAAAAATGTTAAAAATTTCAGTTGAATATAAAAAAAAAACTTATCATATTATCTTTAGAAAAATTTGTATTAAAATCTCTTATTTTTTTAAAAAATGTTAATAAAATCATTTAATGATTAATTCTAAGACTTCGCAATTCGGTTTGACTTAAATAATTAAATTATATATTTAATTTTAGAAGTGATTTGGCTTAAATAATTAAATTGTATATTTAATTTTAAAAATGAGAGATTATATATAGATTAAAAAAAAATAGGTTTGACCATACGACAGTTTTAAAGAAAAGGATTGCAAGTAACCTACGTTTAGAACCAGGGCACTGTTTTGAGAGCTATAAATAAAACCGGCGGCTGCGGAATTCTCAATCAGTCGGTCTAGTACTGAGACGAGTGTAAAATTAAAAACCCTAAATTTTTCAAGGTTTCCTTTAACAGTTCACTCTCTAGTTTTGAAGGAACTGCTGGAGCTCATCGTACGCATTGAACAAATAATTCAATTTTTCTGAGTATCTGAAACTGTAAGTACCCCATTGATTTATCTTATTCTTCAATTTATCTGTCTATATATATATATACATAAAATTGTATGTACAGAATTGAACTTGAATTTTGAATATTGTATATGTTTTATGCATCATTTTGATGCCCTAGGTTTTGATTACGAGCTATATATCTGTAAAGCCTTGTTTTTTTTCTCCCTGATACATCAAGAGTTTCAATTTAGTGTGCATATGCACAAAAAGTGATAGGAATGATAGCTCTCTAGAGCAAAACCAGAAATTTCAGCTAGAAAGGCTCAAATTTAATGGTGCCCCACATTTGGCATTTGTTTTCCCTTCAGCTTCTGAATTGAGAAGCTAACAATTTTTGTACCCAATGGGTTACAAAATTAGAAATACATTTTGTGTTTTTAAGTCACTGTGTGAAAACCTAGAATTGAAATTTATAAATATTTATTTGATTTTAGTAAAAAAACAACTTTTCTAAACTAACTAAAAAGTACTACTAGTTGTCATATTTTTATTTTTCAAAACATAAACTAATTCATATCAGTTTTTAATTTTAGAATTTCGCAAACCAACTTAAAAAGTCAAAATGTATCTCTAATTTTGGAACCGAGGGAGTAATATCTAAATCTGTACATAGATATTACTGATACCATGTTATTTCTGAACTTTGCATAATCTAATTGGGTTATTTGAGTTGTATTATATAGCTATAGTTGCACATGTTGTTTAGAACGGGAGAAATATTCACTGAGAGGTATTCTCCTTGATTTAATCACTGAGGAGATACATTCCTTGATACAAGCTGATGAATGGAAACAGATTACATTGCGTAGAATAATAAAGCAATATTTTGACATTTTATTTAGTGATTATATAAGAGTAATCATAATCTATTTGTACAATGGCAGTTCCTATTGACATATGTAACAGTTATCCGATAGTATCCAATAATTATAGAAAGCACAAAGATCAATATTAGAGAGAAACTAGGATGCTGCAACTTCACCATTGGAGTTCATGGGAGATATAATTCGAGCTAATATTGGCTCTAAGATATAATTTTAGCCTTTTTGTATTTTTATTTAGTCTAAGACATCTTTTTATAATTATCTAGTTCGAGTATCTCATGTGAATTACTCTACTTTCAGTAGAATTGTGCTTTATAGTTAGCAACTTTGCTAAAAATTTAAAATTCTAGTTTGATTTTGTTGCCTTTGATTTTTTTTGATAATTGTCAGTTCCATGTTTCGACTTTCATCTGCATAGGTATCACCAATGAATTTTTTTTATCTATTCTATAAATTTGATCACGAACACTCAGCATGAGTAGCACTTGTTACAGGTTTCCCAAAATTTCTGTCAACATGTCAGTTCAGTTGACACCTTCCAAAAGACCATATGATCGGAACGAGCCAAGCGTTAAAGGGAAGTGGCAGAAGACAGCAGCCTTTACTTCACAAAATTTGAGAATCCCTCCTGGAACCACTTTCTTCCGCGTACTCTGTCCCGCTTCCAAGGGTGGTAGTGTTATTGGAAAAGGTGGAGGCATTATATCACAAATTCGTCAGGAAACAGGTGCAAAGGTCAGAGTTGAGGAAACTGTCCCTGGATGTGATGAGAGAATTATTATTATTGTTGGATCTGACAAGGAGAATGAAGTTGGTAGTGAACAGGGCAAAGTGGATGATGAAGAAATGAATGCGACTGATGAGATTGATAATGCAGATGAACTAGATGAGGATGGTAAAGATAAACAATCTGTTCCTGTTGAAGATTCACAGTCGGAAAAGGGACCTTCCTCTGCTCAGAAGGCTCTGCTACTTGTGTTTGAAAGAATAGCCGAAGAAGACTCAGAGATGGATGGAGGGGATGAAGAAAGTGACAAGATTTCCACATTTTCTGTAAGGTTACTTGTACTTTCTACCCAAGTAGGCTGCCTTCTGGGGAAAGGTGGCAGTGTAATCAAGCAAATGTCGTCTGAAAGTGGGGCACAGATAAGAATTCTACCAAGGGATAAACTACCTGTTTGTGCTTCTTCTTCTGATGAATTGGTTCAGGTAATTTGGTGATTAATTTCATTTCATATATTATTTAACACATACTAGATGATTATACTTGAAAATCAGCATACATCAGTTATTTGCAATATTGTAGCCTATTTTGGGGTGTATATGCAGATGGCAATAATAAGATGACTGAAATGCCTTAGTAGTTAATGTCTGGTTTTCCCTTGAGTAAAAAGTTGTTCCACTGATTTTGAGTCTGAGACTGTACCTGTTATCTTTGATTACCAATTATTATTGGGTTTAGCTACAGCTAGTGAGGCAGACCCACAAAAGAAAAAAGGAAAGAAGAAGAAGAAGAAGCTACAGCTAGGGAGCTCAGTTTGACAACGAAGTGCATAGTCCTTTACCTTGCAAAATTTTTGTTAATCCAAAACATAATAAATAGCAAAATGAAGTAAAATTGGTGCTGTATGTGAGAGCTGTGTACCTTATATATGATCTACTAGTAAGAATAAGATGGTCGCAATGAAGAAAAATAGGTAGAACTTCTTTTGTAATTCCGCCAGGTTGACCATTTAAATTTAGCTGCTTCTCAACTTTGATACAAGTTCCTGGTTTCATCATTGACTTGTAACACTTGTTAATATAACTGACTTGGACGAGAGTATTATCAGTTTTATAACTTCTGGTAGTTTGTTCTTTTCGTAAAGTTTCGCTAGGTCATTGTCCTTCATAACTTTATTTTGCAGATTTCTGGGAGCCTGGATACAGTTAGGAAAGCTCTTCTATGCGTCTCTCAACAGCTTCTGGAGAATCCGCCTCGGGGCGATGACTCCCTCTCTGGTGGGCCATCATCTCATTCCTTTGGTCGCCCTTTTCCTAGGCAAGAGGCATACCCACCACAAAACTATCCTTTTCCTTCCCAAGGACCTCCTTATGCTGTTGGGCCTCGTGATGGTGATAGTGGTATACCTGGCCGCATGAATCCTTCCCAGGATATCCTAACCTTTCGATTATTGTGTCCTGATGAAAAAGCTGGAGGTGTGATTGGAAAGGGAGGTTCTATTGTTAAGGCACTTCAGCATGAGAGTGGCTGTGAGATTAAAGTTCTTGAACCAGTGCCCGATTCAGAGGACCGCCTTATCATCATATCTGGTCCAGCGGTACAGTTTTGTCACTTCCTTTTCTCTTAGATCTCTTAAAGGTTTTGGATTTCTATATTCTTTTTTTTCAGCTATTTTTAATTAATGGTATAAAACAAGAAATGACATATATAACGAAATTATTACTGCAGCACCCAGATGATAGGATATCTGCTGCACAAGATGCAGTTCTTCGTGTACAGACGAGGATAGTTAGGGCTGCACCTGAGAGCAAGGAGAAGACAGTGATAGCCAAAATTCTCATCTCTTCCAATCAAATTGGATGTCTCCTTGGCAAGGGTGGTGCTATTATAGCTGAAATGAGGAAATTTACTGGGGCTTATATTCGTATATTGGGGAAGGATCAAATTCCGAAGTGTGCTTCAGAAAATGAAGAAATAGTTCAGGTGTGGTTAGACAAGGTTGCATATTTTTTATTGTACCTGTTCATTATATTTCATATTTACGGTGTATATCATGTGGTATTTATATGTATCTACGAGTGTTAACTTTTTTCTATTAAACCTTGGTGTAATTCCCTTGTTTGACTTCTCTGTTTTTTGGACAGATAAATGGAGAATTTGACGCAGTTCAGGAGGCCCTTTTGCAGATAACTAGTAGGCTGCGCAACCATTTCTTTCGTGATGCATTTCCTTCTCTCAACCATCCTTCAAATCATGCCTTTCCAGATCAAGGACCTCCATTTCCTTTATACATGGGAAGAAGGGAACTTTCCCCTCCTGGAATGTATTCCAACAGAGGCCCATCATTTCACAATTTTGATGCTGGTGGCCTCCCTGCACATGGTGGTTTTCATCCCCATGACAATCGCCCCCCTTTTATGCACATCAACAGATCAGGTTTCCCCCCTCATCCTTCTGAAAGAATGTCATCTTCAGCCCCATGGGGACCTCAGGTATCAGTTATTTTTGTTACTTCTGGAGCTATCTTTACTTGACGAATTCTTCCTGATCAATCATATTATTGGCAGTCCTTTGTGTTTTTCATAAGGCATGCCTGACTGCTTAATCAATTTTCTTGTCTTATGATAATTTCACTGAAATTTGCAATTTGCTTGTGATATTTTGTGGTTATTTTTTTAGTAAGTTGTGCCAGGCTGTTCCTTGATAATTGGTATTCTATTTATGATAATCTGACAGCACATTGTGGTTGCGTTGCGGCAATTTGTTGTTTAAGAGAGAGAGTTTGCAGGAAATATATCATTGATAAATCTGAGGTTCATTTTTAGCCTACCTCAACAATTTGGGATAAAAGACTGTTTTTGATGTTGTAATATCACTGATAAATGTCTCTGTTTAGGTGAAAATAGTTGTATTCCTGTATGGCAGCAAGGATACTCATAGATATTAGAACAGAAATTTATGTTATTATACCTTTAAGCGAGATGATTACTAATTTTAAAATGGCTTTTTAGGGACCAAGTGAAGGTGGCCCTATAGGCTTCCCAGACTATGCCGAAGGTCCACAGAGAAGAATGAGTGGATTTGGAGGGTTTGTACATTCTAGAAATTTAATTGAATTTGGGTTAATTATTGCCCTTCATACTAATTGCTTACTTGAAAAATTTACGACTTTTTTGTTTTTTGTTTATTACTTTTAATGTAATTTTTTATACAGAGGAAGTCATCCAGCTATTATAACAAACACCACCGTGGAAGTTGTTGTACCTAGTTCTGCTGTTCCTGTAATATATGGAGAGGATGGTGGATGTCTAAAACAAATCCTGGAGGTACATCTGATCAGAAATTTTATTGGATAAATTTTTTTTTCACCTATTATATGAAAACATAACATCTCTTATACAATTTATCTTTAAAAAACATAACTTGTTTTATACATACGTCATTCTGGATATTGGATCCGTTGTTTGTTTGTGAATTTGTTTAGCATGATAATGCTAAATGACATAGGACATTATTCTTTTCAATTGATGGTATCTGATTGTGTTAGATACTTATAAAGCGAATTATTTCTACAAGAAGATGCACAAGGAAAAAACCCAAGTATCAACACTTCTTGACAGACTATTTTTTTTGATATTGTGGAGTATCCGACCCGCAGGCCGACTAATCTTCTCAGCCCGGACCAGAGCGGGTTTGGTAACCTGCTTACGCAAGGCAGTCCGTGGCCCCTCACAATTGTTGCTAGTGGGAGTCGATCCTAAGATGTCCGGGTTTACGGCTCATCCCAGGGCGACCTTGAACCACTGTGCCAATTGCTTAGAGTTCTCTTGACAGATTATTTTATTTGTCCTAATTACAAAATGCATGCTTATTAAGATTCAAGAAACTCTTTTTAGTCCAAATTACCCTTCCTACCCTAACAATTATCTCTCTCCTAATTCAATCTCACTCATTTTCTCCTCCATCTCTCCCCCTAATACAGAACCGCGCCCGGCCTCCTTTTTTTTTAAAACTCGCCAATCCTTATTTACTACATCTTTTTTTGGGGTGTATATCTTTTTTATGAACGGCCTGAATTTTTATCTGGCATTATTTCTGAAGAGAATTGGAATTTTGATGTAACTAACATTGTTTCAGATATCCGATGCAAAAATTACAATCACTGATCCTAAACCGGGAGCGGCAGAAACTGCGATTATAATATCTGGGACTCCTGAGCAGACCCATGCGGCACAGAGTCTGATTCAGGCATTTGTTATTAGCGAGTCCGTAGCTCCATGATCTTTCAAACTGAGGTAACTGCTCTTAGTTAGCTTCTTGTTTCATTTGGCTAAAAATGATTGATGACACGGTTCATAGGAGAGCGTAAAATTAATGCAGATGACTTGCTTTCTGCTGTTTGAAACTTTCCGTCTCGGCTGAAGATTTTGGTTAGGTTTTTGAGATGGTTTGACAGGATTATAAACTCGTTGGAAGGGCTGTTTGAGCAAATCAAATTGTAAACTTGGTGGCCAATGAAAGTATTAAAATGAAAATCGAGATGCCTCTGGCTTGCATAATTTAGATAGAATGACTTGAGTTTTTATAAGAAGAATTATAGCTGCATGCTTTAGACATATTGGAAAAATAATGCCGGGAAGTCTGTTCTAAATTTATAATGCGAGAGCTTCTGTGTATTACTGTATGATTAATTTCTTTTAGCAGATTATCTTTATGAACTTTAATTGGAAATATAATAATGATTATATAATAATATTCAATGAAATAAAAATTCTCATGTCACTTTATAAATGTAAAAATAGAAATTTCGAGTCTCCAACTCTCTCTCTAACAAAAAAAACCTCTAGCCTCTCAGAAGTTATTCAATTTTATTTTTTTAAGATTTGGGGAGGGTTTCTTGTAATTAAAGACCCTCCCTTAAACCTCTTATTTGTTTTTATTTTTCTTGTTTGATTTTGTATGATGGCATGTTATTCGGGTTCTGACATTAAAGAATTGGCTAGATCAACAATTTCTATTGATCTATTGAATATTCGTATTTTAGGAATAATAACTATAATGATCACTAGTTTTTGGTTACAACTGGCCCATCTTTTTGATTTGATTTACTGTTTGAAGAGATTATGTTTGTATTCTGTCATCACTTTGTAATCTGTTAATGAATTGTAATATATTTCAATCTTTTTGGTTTTATAAAAAATTAAAATGAGTTCCACTATGTATTAAGATTTTTTTTTTGTCGGGATTGGATAGGATTATATTGTTAGCAATATCATATATTTTGTTAAAATATTGCTAATAATAATAGTTGTTCATGTAATTGACAAAAAAAATAATTTGAAAAGAAATTTGTATTTCTAATTGTGGGATGGAGGGAGTACAAGGCATCCTTGAACTCAAGCTAGCAAAAACATATATCATTATTGAAACTGTCGAACAATTTTTATTTTTATTTTTAATATAAAAAAAGAGATTCTTATTACTAATATATACATATACGGTCCGGATCTTAAGCTTACCTTTTATACAACATACATTGCTTACCTCCCTTTAGCGACGGATCGGGCGACGGTTCGGTCCGTCGCTATATATACAACCGTCGCTATAGTTTTTAGAGATGAACAACATATAACGACGGTTGTATATATAGCGACGGACCGAACCGTCGCCCGATCCGTCGCTAAAAGAGGTAAGCAAGGTATGTTGAATAAAGGGTGAGCTTAAGATTCGGATTATATATATATATATAACATCAGAATTCGAACTCAACTTAATTATCCCTCCACATTTTTGAAGGGCTTGTATGTCTTGAGATCCGAGGCCAGGCCCTGTATGGAGCCAGCGGCAGCCACAAGTGAGACAAGCAGGCAAACCCAGCTCAATATTTTCAGCCACACCCATGTAAAAGAGAACTTGGGGATTTTCGTCCTGGCAATGTACATCTCTATGGGGAAATACACAGTCAAGGGATAAAAGGAAGCTGCCCCAATCAACCCTAAGAAGTCGTTAAAGAAGGGTAGAATCATGGCCACAACGGTCGTCACAATTACGTACGCCGTTCGCCACACCATCCTCAACATGTTGACGTTGAACCCGCCGCCGCAAAATGGGATGGGAACCGGGTGTTCCGCGCTTATGAATTTACTCTCCGGCCACCGCTTGCTGCAGCGGGCCTCCACGAATCCAAATATGGGTTGACAAAACACCTGAAAATATTTTCCTATAATTAATTGATGGAATGGAAAATACAATTAGATAGTTTGATTTTATTTTTTAAAAAAATCTTACCTGGTAAGCGCCAATGAGGTGGACTGCTATGCAGACATTGGCGAAGTCGATTAACCAAAAGGGTTCATAGAAACCGAATCCGGTGAGGAAGTTGCCCGGTGCGTCATTTCCAAATGCCGCGTAGCCAATGCAACCGCATAGCATGTAGAACAGAGTGGTGGTCGAGACTCCGGCCAACGATGCCTTCTTCATTACTTTGTTCTCTGCAGGGTGAGATTTCAGTGTGTCCTGTTCTTTACACAAGGGTATAGTTCAAATCAGAGTTTGTGCTACGTATTTTCAAAGTTTTCTACTCAATATATATATATATGGAAAAATGCTTGTAAGGCAACGGATTTTTGGGCTATAGCGACGGTTTTATCCAAAAAACATAGTTATTCTGGGCTACGGCGACGGGTGAACCATTGCCATAGCCCAAAAAATTTGTTGTCATATCCGACTGTGTAATACACAGCTGTGTATATACATATAGCTCATATATATATATAGGCAGCTTCTTATACTGTGGTACAAAACCCACATGATTTATGCATGATTTATCCCACACGATTTATGCATGATTTATCCCCTGCATGATTTATCTATCCCGCATCATTTATCTCCCTTCATATATATATTTAGTACCTCACCTAACAAGGAAACATTAATTAATTGACAGCCACCTAAAATTTTTGTACCACAGATTTTTTGTACTTAGAATACTTATAATATAATTATAAGTATTTTTTGATTTTGATATATCATTTTCGTTCAAATTAGGTCTAAAATACTTATAATATTCACTCAATTTTATCAACCCCCCCCCCCCCCCCCTCATTCTATGTTTTGGTAAACAATATATCATGCTAAGCTTTTGATATTGACTGATTGATTAGTTGTAGCAAATTATGCCATGAAACTTAGATTAATCAATAATCGGCAATCACTTAGGCATATGAACATAAAAAAAAACATTTAGTAGAGTAGGTTAGGGCTAGTTTTTTTGGGAACAGAAGGTGAGTTTGAGAGTACTCTAACACATAGCACTCAAAAAAAGAAGAAGTAAATCATAGTAAGCTTCTATCGCAGGTAAAATCCAAATAGATTTGAGCATTGTTACCGGTGAGAAGGTTTCATTATAGTCTATTCATTGTCTTTGTTTGAAACATTTTGGCACCAGTCTGATCTTATATGTCTTCAGCTTAACATCTGCTCTTATATGTCTCCAGTTTAATATCTGCTCCAGTCTTTCTCTTAAAAAGGCTTTATGTTTTCCGGAGAGCTAACCAAAGTTCACACTTGATTTTCACATATGAAGTCCATTTTAGATTTTATGATCATTTGTCATTTCTTTGAATCTCTACTATTCATAGCCTGATCGTATGTACATCATTCATATATCGTTATGATTGAGCATTGGGCCTGAGAAACAATATATAGAGCGACCTATAATGGTAACTTGAGCTCGTGGATATATTGGCCCACACAGAGAGAAACTCATCATATTTACAGTGTTTAATTTTATACAACATTTTGAATTTAAATTTTGTACTCTAAACATGATTTATAAAAAAAATATTTATCTACTTTAGTAATCTCTTGTGGGACAGGATAGTCGATCTAGAAATCAATTATAACAGGACAAAATTAATATTGTATAGTACAAATGAGTGGGCCAGCCAGATAAATGAAATGTAGGACTCCCACTCTGAATTTAGAGACATACCTAATTAATCATATAGTACCGAGTACCACGCTTATGCTTACCATGTTTCTACCATTCAAATTGCCCCCCCCCCCCACCCCCCCCCCACCCCCACCCCCACCCCACAAACATTCAATTGGAGAGAGAGGTTAGCATGAAGTTAACTTTAGTCAATTGATCAATACAGTGTCGACATGCAGGTCGGAAGGTGATCTTTCTCTGCGTGTCAACACTGTATTGGTCAATTGATCAAGTTACCATGAAGTTAACTTCATGGTAACCGGATCTATCAAATTGACCCTCTAAATGAGATGACTGGCACCTATATAAAGTGTGACAACTATATATACAAGGGAAAGAAACAATTATAAATATGACACCAAGATTATCAAGGAAATGATTCTCATAACAAAAAAGGATGGATGGTTATTAGAAAAAGACAAAGTTTGGATAAGAGTTCAAAAAAAATCAAATGAAAAGATGGGGATTTTTCATCCACTTATTGAAAAAGAAATATGACATTGAATGGCCCATAAATCTGAAGGTTTGTGGTCCACTGGTTCAATGGTGTCCATGCATGTACTTGTCCAATTGTTTTGTTGTCACTTTCCTCTATGGATGGATGACAGAAAATTCAAATTTGATCATGCATCTTCATCTTCCTAAGTGGGTCCCAAATCAAGACATCATTTATAGTGATACAAATTAAATTAAAAATAATCATTTATAATAAAATATATTGAAAAATAAGTTGTCTCAATTTATAATTTGATTAGTATCACTATTGTTATATAAATAAATTGAGCTAGCTAAGAAGTCAAATGAAACTTGTCTAACTAATACAAAATGATTTGTCACTTTGCAATCAATCACCAGAGCAATAAATTAATAATAATGGAAACCAATGCTAAGTCAAATAAGGTGGAATTCATCAAGCCATTATATATATATATATATATATATATATATATATATTGTTAATTTAATTTATGCGTATAATAATAACCGACAAGAGTTATATGAAGTACTACTCTACAAACATCCCACGTTACTACAGCATGATTAATTAAGAATAAAAGGACATGGATTGTGGTTAATTAATATGTAGACACCCACCTAAGCTACTTGTAACGTGGACACATGCATATGTTACGTTATTATATAGATGCGGTTGTTCCTGCATGCATGCATGCATGACTACCTACCTACCGACTCTATTCCAACATATATATTCTAGTGATACGTGTCATTAATTAAGTAAATCCAATTATATAGTATAGTATCCAAATACACAACTATTTAACTTTTTTGTAAATGAAAGTGATTTTCGTTTGAAAAATAGGCTTTTTCGTTTTCTATACAGTACTATGTATGTATGTCCCCATTTGTACATAGATAATAAATTCAAAATTCAAAGATCTGGTTACTGGTGTACGTAACATATATATATGCTTCATTTAATAAGGCACACATTTCAAGAAAAATTAGGGGATATTTATATATATAAGACAAGGTTCTGGAACGAATTGTTCGTAAACGAATATATGTAGAATTCAGTGTTGAAGGTTGTTGATTAGCCCAATTATGTACCATCATATATTCTTAATTAGTGTTAAATATTCTCATCCAATCAACAACCTTCAACACTGAATCTTACATATGTTCGTATACGAATAATTTGTTCGAGAGCCGTATCCTATATATATATATATATATATATATTAATATTAAAAATTATAATGATGAGAGAGAGAGAGAGAGAGAGAGAGAGAGAGAGAGAGAGAGAGAGAGAGAGAGAGAGAGAGAGAGAGAGAGAGAGAGAGAGAGAGAGAGAGAGAGGGGGGGGGGGGGAGGGGGGGGGGCCATGCCTGAATCTCAATGAGGACGGTGGAATAAGCATAAGCGAAGGCAATGTCACCAATGGCTTGAAAGGTTTTCCAAATCTTTTCTGAGCCTGATACGTCCACACCTATTGTCGTCCCCGTCAAAGATGTCCTTGCGTGTGCACCACCTTCATTTCATTATATATATATATATATATATATATATATGTATATATCACATTATTAATTAAAAGAATTATTCTGTAATTAAAAAATGTCTTAATTAAATACGTACGTAGTTACAATATAAAATGTTAAAGAGTCTGGATGGATCATTTACATGATCTATAAATTAATCCAAAATGAATGAATTAGGTATGATTCTACGTACCTGCAACTTTGGCAATGGAGAGTCCAAGGCCTACGGAAGAGTAAGCAAAAGACATAACAGCCGCTAGAATGGACAGCCATGATAGCTTATGGAAATTTGGTATTTGGCTCAGAATTATCTGAATTATTGCAAATATTATCATCATTGGGTAATTTGATATGGAGCAAAGCTTATGCTCTTCGCTATCATGTTTATGGAAACAGTTTGACCTCTTCACTGCCCTGCAGTTCATCATAGTCAAATGACAGAGAAAAAATTAACTTCTAAACTTTTTATTACACTATTTTTTTCCCTTTCGTCTTTACAACTTTACTTATATTACTATTTTATCTTTTTACTTAGTCCTCAAAATCTTATAAAATTTTATTTTACCCCGCATAATATAATTTATACCGTCCCACTTTGCTAGTATTTATTGAACTAATCAATGGTCAAATTAAGGAGCAGATTATGAATAACTTACACCATACTGATAGATGCAGTAATTGTGTACCCAACTGTAACCCCTACGAGATTTGCATACTGAGCTAGTCCACATAGCTGAACCTTATAACCTCCTGAGGTAAAAAGGAAAAAGGAAACAGCCAAAAATCAGTATTTATTTTAATACTACTTGAGAGTATTTAGCCTAATTAATTACTGTCGGAATTTCTGGGATTCAATTGAAAGATTCGAATAAAATGTTGAATTATTCACTTGAAAGGGAAGAAAAAGAAGCACAAATCATAATTAAGTAAGTAATTAGCTAAGGGAAATGATATTCTTATATGTATTTTTAATATTTTTCAATGCGCTCCTTTTACATGAACATGAGATCTACCCCACTATAGCGTGAGAGGAGACCATGTGAAAATACTAAATATACATGTAATTTTTTTTATATTAATCGTCATAATTTTAGCATTACTCGTGTATACATTGTTAGTATATTAAATTTAAACTCATAGTATTCGATTAGTTAAATATCTAAATTATCATGAATCCATTATTCTTAAATGCAATAAATGTGGATAGAGACCACACTAAATGCAAAAAATTACGAAACAATAATGCTACTATCACATAAAATAATCACATATCGTTTACATACTGATGACGTGGCAGTATGTGATTTGCTGTTGACATGACCCACTTAACTCAACAATAAATCACATACTGTCACGTCAGTATTATCTTTATGTGATAGTAGCATTATTTATTACGAAAAGAGAAAAAAGTGTGGGGATAGACATTGAGTATCTAATGGTAGATTCTATAAATAAATTAAATAATTAATTACTCCTTCGGTTCCATAATAATAGACTTATTAGGAAAAATATTTTGTTCCAATTTATTTTTCGTTTGCAACTTGTTATAGGAGAATATTTTTTTATATCACCCCTAACTTCTCTCATTGTCTCAATAAATTTTCTCTTCTATTAGTAGTTTCAACTTCCCATTTAGGGTTAGTGACAAAATTTTACATAAATTTTAACTTTTTAAATAATAGTATTAAGTGGCGTTCTTAATCATCCATGTGCATATATTAAGCTAAAACGACTATTATTATTATTATGAAATGGATGAAGGGAGTAATATATTTACTAGCAACAAAAATTGATATATTCAATTTCAATAATACAAACCAATTAAACATGTACTAATTCATTCATTTTTGAAATGAAAAACAGGAAAATAAAAGAGATGAAAAGAAGGAAATGTAAAAGTAAAAAAGAATGACCTAAATGTGAGCGGACAACATCCATATAAGTGTAGTTTCTGTGGCCGGTAACCGGGTCAGGGGACCGGTAGCTATCGGCAAGTAAGGTGGAAGTGAAGTAGGTGATGAGAGAGAAAATGATGAGAGCTGCTGGGCCAGCGACCCATCCTAACTGGGCTATTGCCCATGCAAGTGAAAGGACTCCAGACCCAATCACAGCTGTTATGATATGTGCACTTGCTGTAACCAAAGTTCCTGTTTCAAAACCAAAACAACCTCCTCATGCATTTGCTTAGTTTTCCATAATTCACGTGGACGGTTTATAATTCATTTGTACAGCAGACAGTTACATTTTAAATGATCTTCGATATATATATATATATATACGAGTAGATATAACTCTGTGCGCTATACAGATAAAACTCATAGCTACAGAATGATCGCACGCTCAACTTAAACTGTCTGGAATCAAAATAAAAAGAAACGAATAACATTACAATTTAAGCTTAATTTTACATACCGGTTCGTTTGGAACGGCCATCATCGTCGAAATTCTTCCCAATGTCACCATTCTCAAGTGTTTCTGTGTAGAAGCTGCCTTTCTGCAAATTTTTGGCCATCTCTCTCCTATTTTTTATCTCTCTTTCTCTCTTGTTTAAGAGTATGGAGGAGTTATGGTATGCACAAGTGAAGAATGGATGGAGGGAGGAGGGGGGGATTATTATTATATTTAAAGGTGTGAAAAGGAAGGGACATTCAACATGGGGTAGAAAATTGAAAAGATGATGGTGGGATTAAGGGTGTAAACGAACCGAGTCGAGCCGAGTATTGAGTTGTTTAGATTTGGCTCATAAAATTTATCGAGTATAAAATAATGTTTGATTGAGGCTCATTTAGCTATCGAGTCGAGCACGATTCCGAATCGAGCCCGAGCAGTTTGAACTTTTCAAACAAATATAATCCGAGTATCAATAGAAAATTATAATTTAAAGAGGTTCGAGTAATTTATCGAACTTTAAAATTTGCTCATATTTGACTCATTTATATTTCGAGTATAGCTCGAATTAAACTTTTAATCGAACAAGTACGAATCGAACTCGAACTGTTTGCTCGTTTTACGATCTTAGATGGAATGGGATGTATTCAAAATAAGTAGAGAAATGGGAAATAAACTCCCCATAAAGGCTAGGCAACCTTTTCCAAATCTAGAATATTAAAGATGAGAAGGAATCTTTATTAAAATAAAATACTAGTACATTAAAATTATTTTTTTGGCAGCCATAATTATTAGTGTTGCATAGGTGCTACATTTAGGTTTGGTTTTGAATGATTATGAGGTGGTTTGGACCTCTGATTGTGCTTGTGGTCAATCTTTTTCAACCCCATGTGGGTCCCCCATTTATTTGTACCATCCATATGTCCAAAAATTTGGTCCATCCACTTAAAATCAAACAATTAGTATTTACTACGCTATAGTCTTCCACTTCCACACAACTTTCTCAAGTCAGCTCTAATTCTTTAATAATAATTCTTAGGTTTGCTTGAAAATCCTTCATTTTTCGTCGAACAGACACTATCAAATAAGTCTAATTAATTATACATACTATTTCTCCATTATTTGACCCAAAATGTTTCCTAAAAATGAACCGAAAATGTTTCCTCCATATATTCATAATATATTATATTACCATCCTCAGATTCTATGTAATAGTAGTATATACTCTCTTCATTCCTTTTTATTTATATAAATTTTTTTTTTGTCAGTCTTTTGCAAATTTTTATTAATGACTTAATTTTTTATATCATCCCTGCATTAAATACTAATTCAGTTCTCTTTCATTTTTCTAATAAATATTAAAAATATTTATTTTATTATTAAAAAAATTATTTATTTTAAAATATTTATTTTAATTTAAAATATTAAAAATTGGAGTTAGATTAAATTGGGTCGGGTTGAGTCAAAATTTGGTTAAAATGGGTCGGGTTGGGGTCAAATCGGGTAGAAGGAATAAAAACGCCAAAAATGACACTTTAAGGACATAATTGACGAAAAATGATTCCTAATTTTGAAAATGAGGGTCAACTTAAAGGGACAGAAGTGTCATTTAGCCTTTTTAAAAATATAAAAAATAATTTTAAAAAAAAAGGTAAATTGTAAAGACGAAATGAAATATTAATCACTACGGATGTTTTGATTGTTATTTAGGTCGAGACACGTTATTGAAAGACAAATATTCAGGCGGAAGCAAGTACTAGTATTTATGATGTTTGTTACTATTGATGAACGTCTTAAAATAGCAAACATAATGATAAGAAAATTGATGTATATTATAAATATTTATATTGACTGTTTTGATTGTTATTTATATAGATAAGTATTATTGATAATTTTTTGGATAAATATAAGGCCTAAATATAGATTAATATTCCGAATTTTTATTTTTTTTTACTTTGGGGATTGTCTTTTTAATTTGTTCAATTTGGAAATTAAATTCTTAATTTTTTTCCACTTTGGAGATTATTTTAATTAGGATGATGGAGCAGGACTATGCTAGCTCGCGTGTCATAGAGTGAAGAAGAAGATTGATTATGACTAAATATGAGATCTAGTTAGCATGAAGTGAACTTCATGATAAACAGAGCCGGCCCTGGGGGAGGGCCACCAGGGCTACCGACCAGGGCCCACAGCTGAGGGGGGAGCCAACATTTTTTATAAGCTTATGTATATATTTGTATAAAAAAATAAAAAATAAAACAAAAGAAGTTGTCGTCTGTACCTGTTAATAAAAAGGGAAACCAATCAATTCAATCAGTCTTTATATATTCAATCTCAAGAAGAAACGTACTGAGTAAGGAAGTCATATATTAATTTTAAAATAAAATATAAAATAAATTAATAAATACGGAGAATCAAAACAGACTCTTAGCAACAAAAAGAAAGAAATGCTTATGGAGATTCGGGTGGAAGCATGTAGACTCAAATATGTAGTTTTTGTTTTTTAATGCAATGTTTACAATCCGGGGTACCCTTTTTCCTTCGTTTGAGGTTTTGTCCCTTTGAGTTTTTGCCAAACAGGTTTTAATGAGGCCCCATAGTATTCTTTCTTATCTTTTGTAAATTCTTATAATTTTAATAAAATTAATTAGTTGATAATTTATTTATTTTTTTGTTTAATTTGTATAAAGGGGCACACTTGAGAAAATTAGCCCTGAGCCTTAGAAAACCCAGAACCGGCTCTGATGATAAGTTTATTTCATACCCAATACAGTGTTGACACACAGGCGAGAGAGTGATCTCTCTTCTTACGTGTCAACATTATATTAGACATAAAATAAATTTACCATAAAATTCACTTCATGCTAACCCTCCTAAATATGACTTGAACCTTGTATAGACTAGTTGATTAGCCTTTCATCACATATCCATGCAATAAGCGCAGCTAATGTCAGGCTCATTTTTGACCATTCAAGTGAAGTAATTTTATAACTAAAATTTTAATTTTGTCGTCTAAAGTGAGAAGCTGGTAGGTTGGTGAAATATTGTGATCACCATCGTTTGATAAGTTGTATTTTTTAGTCACATGTGACTAACACGTTATCAATTTTATGACGTGACAATATCAATTTTAGACGTAATAAAAAATTTAAAAATTTAATTCCTAATTTTTAAAAAATTGAGAAGACAATCCCCAAAATAAAAAAATTAAAAGTTTAGTGTATTAATCCATATTTAGGCCAAAATATAACAATTAAGGAAATGGTTGTATAACATTAAATATAATATCAATTATCTATAATACTCTTCAATTCCCATAATTACCATACTTATCTCATTTTGTCTTGTCTTCAACACTTTTTCATGAGAGATAATTTTAGAAAGATTATAGTTAATTCTCTTAAATTATATAAAACGACAAATAATTAGGGAAAATGAAATTATCTAAAACGACATATATTAAGGGACGGATGGAATATCATTGAATAATTAAAATTTATATAAAATTTTATTACTATCCTTTTATGGAAAGTTAAAAATTACTAATGCAAGAGAAATTTCTTAGACAATCAGCGAGAATAAAAGTGATATAATAAAGTAAATAATTTATTCAACTAAAAATTATAAATGATAAATAAATTGAAATAAATATTTTCCTCCAAAAAAAATTATTATTATGAAATGGAGGGAGTACATAGCAGGACTATGTCATAATCAACAACAAAAAGTCTAAGCAGACAGGAATATTGGACAGGAATGTATTGGACTTTTAATTATTTGTGTTTTGACCCCCAATGGGGTAAAAATACAAATAAATTAAAATCCAATAGACTTCTTGTTTAATATTTCTGTTCTATATTCCTATCTGTATAGAAGAACTCAATCAACAAAGTGCATCCCCATAAGTTATGTCCTTTTCTTGCTGCATGCAGTGCCCAAATCTACTAATTCCCTTCTTATTTAATTGACGTTTTAAAGGAAAATAATATATTAAAAATATAAATAATATTTTGTTATTATAGTTATAATAAATTAAATATGAGAAATAAGTAATTAATGTAATTTTAAAATTTACAAACGATAAATAAAAAGAAACAAACAGGGGGGATTAGTTCTTACCACTTGCCAGCATCCACACATAATTGAGATTCATGTTTATCGACTTGACTTTTTTTTTATTTTTAAATTATTAAAATTTATGAACTCATTATTTGAATTACTGTAATTAATGTATAATTGAATTCAAACTTCAAAAGGAACTTTATATGAACTTAAACTCTAACATAAAATATATAGAAAGTAATCTTTTTGTGACCCATTATTCTGTAATTGTAACTAAAATATATAATTGAATTCAAACTCCAAAAGAAACTTTATATATTAGCCCACATTATATAATAAACTTTTTATAAAAATATCAAATATTATTTGTGAAAATCACTCCATCATTAACATCGCCTTAGGATTTCAAGAAAATAACAAAATAGATAAATAAATAAATTGGGTAGCTCAAAATCAATGGGAAAAAAGAGAGGATCTAATCAATCAAAGGATAGTGGGCAGAGAGCTGACAAAGAACATTAATTAATGATAAAGGGGAGATCTTTGATTCAAATAGCCAAATAGGGTCACCCAACCCACCCCCCACCCCCACCCCCACCGCCACCCACCATAAATAACCCAAGTCTAGTGGTGATGCCACTGTCCAAAAATGACTGTCACAACTCTTTATTTCTTGAGCATCACCCCCCACACCCAAACCAAATCAAAGAAATTGAATGAGGGAATCATGCATAATAGCTAAAACCAGTACATATGAGACAATCATACTATTTTCTTAAACATCCAATTTCTGTTTTTTTTTCTCTCTCTCTCTCCCTTTAATTTAGCTTTTTCCGGCCCAAAGGGGACCAAAGTTTGTACTCAATTGTCTCATTCTTCTATAAAACATTTTCTGTTAATAATAGCTAGGCTAGGGCCAATCTAATCCACTCCCACATAGGGCCTTGTCAACCATTTTCGGAATCATCGGTTGGCGTGTCACGCTCGTTCGTTTTATTCTACCTTATCTCTTAGGGTTTTGCATCGATCGCAATTCAACTTTTATCGTGAAATTTTGATAAAAATATGCAAATCGCAGTACAGATTTATCGAGATATAAATCATTTTCATTTTGATAAAGCGCTTTGCGTTAAGATTAAGAATGCAAATTGCATATGTATTGCTAAAATGCTGGGTTTTATGGAGAATAGAATCAAAATTATGCAATTTACAACCATCTCGTATTAGTCTATCTATATGTGTGGCATGGGAATATTGTTGACCCCTTGCTAGTTGATTTGAAACCGGAAGCTTTAAGTCTAGTTGATGGTGAAATTTAATTTCTATCGTTCTAAATTTGACACATAATGTTGTTTTTTAGTTTTGAAAAAGATGATTCAGATAGAAAGCCAGCTCTTTTTCTTTTCCTTTTTGTTTTGGAGCGTTTGGAACTTCGAATACTCGAGAAAAAAATGAAGGAAAATGAAAGCTAAAGTTTTGAGATTTCTTTTCTTTTTTCTCCGCATTTTCCAAATTTCAAACAGAGCCTTAAAGTAATTATTTAAAGAAACAGTGTAAGGAATTTCAAATCAACAACCTAATGGTTTTGAGAGCGATTTTTTAGCTACCATGTAACTTTTTTTTGAAGAGTAACACCTTATAAATTTTGGAAACCGATGAATCCACAATAGAAATTGATATTTTCACATGAAAATATAGATCCTATAGCGACGATGAAAATCGTCGCTATACATCTATATCGACACTTTTCATGTGAAAATATCAAAAAGTGTTGTGAAAATTTCAATTTTTTTTAGTGATAGGAATGTCTCAATTATTAGTACAAGGAAATAAAGCCACCTTTTTTGCTAAGAGGAGTTCCTGGCCTAGCGATTAGTCAGTCTCCCCTCCTCGAATAAAATTTTCAAAACAGGGCTAAACTTGCGCTCCATGGCCTTTATATTGCTTCGAGTGAGAGTCGAACTCAAGACTTCTAAATTTATAGCTGATCTCAAGTTTTTCCTTAAACCAGTGAGACAATTGACGGGATTATTAATGCTTTGAGTTAAGAATACAAATTGCATATGAAAAGCTACTTTATGGAATCAAAGTATGGAATTCAATATCATAATAATGTCTATAAAAGGAACAGTGTTCACCCCTTGATATGGAACAAAACTCATTATATTTGATAGAGAAATTTAATTCCTATTGCATGTCAAGAATCTAGTACAATAATATAATTTTTGAAAAAAAAATGTAAAACAACTATTGGTTGACATAATAATCATAAGAAATTGAGATTTTGTAGTTTTCATGCTAGTAGTATTACTTCAGAAGAGACTAAATTTTTTTTTCCCCAAATAAGAAACACAGTTTTTAGTGTACATTATTGTTTCAATTATTAGGCCTTTGTGATGAGTTGAGGTCTTATGAGTAATTTTCATTTTATGTTCTAATTTCCCACAAACTATTGGATAATAAAATTTTACCCTGTGTTCTTCTAATTTTGAAAGAGAATTAAAACACTTTTTCTTTTCTTTTTTCAGTAAATATAGAATTGGGAGGAAGGTAATTCCAATCCAACCACCCCACACCTTATTGGGTCTCAGGTGGTAAAAAGTAGAAGTGTTATTCATGTTTTTATTTCTCCCAAATTTCCATTAGAAAATAGAGATTAAGCAAATTTTGGTCCCTTTTATTTTGAACAATTAAATGACTGAAATATATTAAAACTGAAATGTGTTGCAATGATATAGAACTAGACAAATTAAGATGTTTCAAAGTTGGTCTTTCTTTTACTTTCTCATTTTCTGGATAGCACAAAACAATTCAATGTTGGGCTGGGCTGGCAACTTGTCCTTGGAATCTTTGCTTTGAAAATACAAATATATATATATATATATATATATATATATATATATATATATATATATATATTCTTTATATTAATCATTTATCATGCTCATATTAAATACCATTTCAGCCCAACTTTAGCTCTTTTTACATTTACTTATGGTTAAAGGTAGCCTAATTTCTCATGTGTATGTAGGATGAAATGATTGCAATTAATATATTTAATTGGGTACTATACTATTGTTATATTAAACTACTAATTTAATAGAATGAAAATCAACTTATCCCAAGGGAATGTACAAGCTTTGTTAGTTTACCGAGTTAACGGACTAAGTTATGTCAGAACTTAATGGATTAAATTGTAAGAGCTCAAATTTAATGGGCTAATTTGTTTGATCTTTCATATTAAAGGTATATTTATGTATTTAAAGGCTGCTATTATTTGATAATTACCTTCTTAAGAAATAAGAAGGTAATTATCAAAAAAAACAACAAGAAGAAGGTAAGACTGAGAATGTAGTAAAAAAACAGATTAGAAATTGAATAAATCTGTTGATTTAATTTAGAAGGAAAAAAAAAGGTGCAGTGCGATCATAAATACGATTCCTCAAGGAGCAAGAGCGGCCATTATCTATATTACATCAATTTTTAGAAGATTTTGGGTCATTTTCTACCAAGTTGCCGTGTTCGACACCCGTACTTGTACAGTTATACCCATCTCGAGTCGTGTCGACACGGGTACTTTCAGATTTTAACATAGGCCATTATATCAAGACGGGGATCCTCTTCTTCTTAGCCAACTTTTGGACTAAACAACACTAGAGTTGTGTAGAAGCATTTCAACCCTTCTATTTCCTCAACATTGTTTCTCAAACAATCCGGGTCAAATTTTGAGTCCGGAACAAATCTCAGGTCAAATCCCAAGTCCGAATCAAATCGAATCAAATCTATCAAATAAAGCCTTAAACTACTTATCCAATAGTATCTTCTTGGGTCATCTTAGCCCACCACATGCTCACCCACCAAAAGTTCATGACTGAAAGTACTATTAACTTAATTACTTATATACGAACAAATTTTTTCCATATCTTTCGTTGTGGAACTGTGATGTTACAATTTCACTACTTGTTTATGACTTCATTCGCCGGTAGAAGGAATCACAGGCATAAAATAGTCCGGTGTTATCAAAAATATTGAAAATGGATAATTCTAAGATAATAATACAGTGATGCATAAGAAACTGTATGCACATAATTTAAACCTATCAGGTTAAGCAGATAAAAGAAATCCATGTCTGACCAAAAAATAAAAAGAAAGAAATCCAGGATTTCGATTTCGACACTAAACAACAATCCACATATGCTCTTAACCCCCAAACAATAATGCTTAAACATACTTCAGAAAGCATGACAACAATTTTTATTATTATTATTATTCTACATTTGTAAAGGAGCACCATTCAGTGAAAACAAACAACAAACAACTCAAGATAATGACTATCAAAGAGCAGTGAATTTTCTAAACAACCAACAAACAACTGTAAATCATATATACATTTACTATATGTTGATGATTAATAGAAAGAAAAATGAAAACTCAAGATAATGACTATCAAAGAGCAGTGGACATTTTCTACTCCATCTTACTTACCACATATCAGGATTGAGGCCTCCCTGAGGTTGCAGCAAGCAGCTTTGAAAACTCAAGATGACAATGCCTTGGTGATGAAGATATTAGTTGGAGCACCGTCTGGAAACTTATTGCCAAAGATGTGCGCCAACTTTTTTCAATCTTTAAGCATAGTTTTCCTTGACGGATTAAAAGATTATAATACATCCAAATAAACAGCAATATGCTCTCTAAATGATGTAGCATAAAACTGGGGAATGATGTAATCAAAAATAAATTTGAGATAATTAATTCAAATAGAAGCCACTCTTCACATAAGATCAGTTTAGAGCACGACGTTACACCAACAGTAAAAATTGCCAAATTGATTGAACCAGAACACCATCAGTTTCTCTTGGTTGAAAAAATACAGAACAAACTAATTGCTAAAGAAGATTCAGAGTACAACTAGGTTGGCATTATCCAAAAGAAAGTACACTGCACTGGTGGTGCAACGGAATTGAAGGACTGACCCCAAATCAATTAGAGTGTAAACATGTGTTCATGGTTCAAAGTCACGGTAGCGGCCTAGGTTGCAGAGGGATTTTTTTTTACTCGGTTTCGGCTTCAGTTTCGGTTTAGGGCAATAGCACAGTTACACTAGAGCTTCAAATTTATTTATTTCTTCTTATTATTTTTATTAGTTAGTATGTAAATATACGTATTTTATTTATTGTTATTACTTCTTCTATTCCACAAAAAGAGTCCTATTGTTAGATATTATTATTATTACTCCTTTTGTTCCACAAAAAAGTCCCATTTGTTGATTTTCCATTACACTGTTATTTTGCTTTGATTCCTCCTCAAATTTTGTCAATACGCAACTTTAAATTGATAATGCTTGAAATTGCATTTCAAGACTCATTATCGAATCTAGAAGCAAGGAAACCAAACCGATACGCCAAGATTTCGGCGACTGGCACTATTAGTTTGAAACTCCGACATACTTATAAACCCATCAACGTTCTTAACTTCTTCCGATGTAGGATTCATGTGAAAATCTCAAAAATCAAAACACCTCAACCATAACAAAGAGATGTCTAACTCAAGAAAGTAATATACTTTTAGAATTACTCTTATATTCCAAGTGATTAGCAGGCAAGACTTGACGCATCCTCAACATGAGCTTCCTAGATAGTAGAAATACATCTACGGTCTTTTTCCCATTTATTTCGAAAATTAAAAGTTACTTTCTGTTTATCTTCACAAAGACACAGTTTATGATTTTACGAAGTTATGCAGAACACGTCTTTCCCACTTTTGCCTTAAGAGTCAAACCCTTAAGTGAAGAAATCACTCTAACCAGTCCCTAAAATCAAATTATGAACCTAAGAAGAAAGCTGAGAAGAAGGCATATTTCAATTTATTCTACTAGACTACTTCTCATCCTTTATGCACAAAAACAATCAGAATATTCCAATAGATATCAATCAAATAAACTGAAATAGAATACCATGTTGAAAAGTTCAAAACTTGTCCATCCAGAGTCAGTTAGGTCAAGAAACAAAGCAAAGGAAATCGATTTTTTTACTAGTAAGATATCCCAGAAAAAAAGCTAAATATACCATTCCAAATGCTATAAGAAATCGATAGTGACTTGGTAAGTTTCAAATGTCACTAACAGCAAAAAATGGACCAAATCCTACTTTTCAAAGCTTTCTTTTGCCTAAAAAAGGAGAAAAATTAGAAAGGCAAGAAAATTGCAAAATACCCACAATATCAAGATTATAAATGGAAAATAAATTAAGGCAAGATGGACAAAATTGAAAAATGAACCAACTATGCAATTATATTATCTATGGAAAATTGGGAAAAAAAGCAAACATCATCAATACCATGATGGCCATCAAGTACAATATTTTGAAATTAATACAAATATACCCCTCATTAAAATTCTTCATACACCCTACTTTTCCAGCGTTACCATTCTTGATGAGGATTCATGTGCTTCTCACCTCTTCTAAATCTCAAGAAATGTGAAAACTTTAAAACAAAAACATATAAAAAATACAAAGATTTAAAAGGGTATCAGAGTTTTCTTTCATGGGTTAATTAAAAAGGAAAAAAAATGACAAATTTATATAAAGATTTATATTTATAACTATAATGCCTGGCTAATCCTGTCTGCCTTTTTCCACTCAATATTAAGGAGATGGGGGTTTCCACAGAGAGACCACCTACATTATATGGCTCATTTGTGAATTTCCCAAAACAGCCTTCGCTATACAAAGGAAGGGTCAGATGGTGATGGTAGTGGTACCTCTTCGGGAGCAAGGGCCGTTTCGTCATTGCACCAGATTTCCCCAAGAACAGCCATTCCAGATTTTTTGCTTGCTGCTGCTCTGCTTCTTCTGTTATCTGGTTTGTTAGAGAGAGAGAGAGAGTTTTGGAGAGAGAAAATGTGGATTTAAGAAGAAAGAGGGGAGAGAAAATGGAATATAAAATACTACAATAGTAATGGGGGATAGGGCCCTGTTTGGATTTTGGAATATTGGGTCGGGACTAGGGATGGCCGGTGAAAGGCCATTTTCAACTTTCTGCTTCGTTTCCTTTCTGGTAGGGACTCTCGGATTTGTCTGTCTTAGGATTATGTCTTTTGTTTTCTACCTGTAATAAATGTATATGTTTTTACCCAATTTATCAAAATAGTTATTAAAAGAATATTTTTCATAAATTATTTAATTAACTGAAAATCATACAAACACTCTTTGTTAGGCCTTAAAACAAAATCCCCCCCCCCCCCAACCCCATAATATAATTCAAAATTATTTATGTAAGTAATAATGTTTGAATCATTTGGATAGGTATTTATAATAATACTTCTCCCGTTTTAAATTATAATATCATTATTAATTTTTAAAAATTAATTTAAAACGTGTTCAAACTCAAAATTAATAATATTTATTAAAAATTGCAAAAAAATAAATATTACAATTAGTATTACTTTTTAGATAGATTGTAATATTCATTATTACATTTTTATTTGTGTCTGAATCTCTCTTAATTCACTTGCCTCTGATTCGGCCAGAGGCAAATCTTGTTTAGTAAATTTTTTTTGCCTCTTAATACCTCTTAATCGTTAAGACAGAAACTCAAATATTAACTATTAAGAGTTGTCTTTTAATAGTTTATTTAGAATTTATGGATAAATATAGTCCTCAATAAATATTGTAGTCCTTCAATTTCAAATTTTAAGATCATTCAAATAAAATTTTTAAATAACTCAGAGGGTTAAAATAGTAAAATATTGTCATTCAAATGTTTTACACTTTTTAGTTATCAAACAGTTTTTTAGATTCAGATGATCTAATTTATTAAGATTTATTAACCATTCAGATTTTAATTAGTCAGTTTTATCAAACACCACTTAAAGTTAAATGTATTTATGTCAAGTTTGAGTTTGAAAATATCTCAAATTAACTTTAAAAAGTCGATAATGATCTTATATTTTTGGAATGAAATGAATATTATTTTTACATTTTTATAATCGTATATGCATCAGTATAATATTGTTGATATATATATATATATACCAATATTGATTGTGTCTTTGTTTTTTCTATTTGGATATGGACTTTTGAATATATTGTTTTTAAAATTGAAATAAAATATCTAATATGCATTAAAATATCAAAAACTAAATAAATTTTGATATGGAGATGGAGGAGAGGGAGTATAATTACTTGTATCTTTTTGTTTCATCTTTCGACTTTCCTATTTGTTTTTGTTTCTTTTTGCATTTTTATTGACCAATCAGTAATTTTTACTTCATGCATTGCCAACAAATCTTACAAACTTAACTATGTCAACAAAATTAATTAAAGGTTTCTATACACTTTTTAATTGTTTCTTTTATTTTGTTTAAGAATGTATTAAACTTTAATTAACAAAACAAATATGCATGCATTACGCGTAATTCGAGTTTCGTACACTTCTAGTTAAAAAATAAATTATATAAAGATAACCTGTAATTAAATTAATGTGTTACGCCATCCAACTAATTTTATCATAATAAATAATAATTATACAATTTGTAAATACAATTTAAAGAACTTGATGATGATGATGATGACGATAATAATGATATATTACTACTTTATTTTTTGTAGTATATAATAGATAGAATAATGTTATAGACACAAATTATTTTATAAATATTTTATAAATTGCTGATGTGGACATACTCCACATCAGCTTTGTTGCATAGGTGATAGTGTTACATTGTTTGAATTTTTTTTTAAAAGCTGATGTGGAGTATGCTACATTAGCAGTTTATAAAATATTTGTAAAATAGTTTGTGTTTGTAGTATTACTCTAATAGATAAGAAGATTTTTTGTCGATAAACAAAACATAACTTCTTTTTTTTTTTGAACAAAAAAATAACTTTAAAATGAATTATAATGTGTTTTTGAAAATAAAGAATGATACATATAATAAAGAGAAAAATTCATGCTTCCAAAGTAGACCTCAAAATATTATTTTTAACCCTATTGTAAATAGTGGGCATTCTGATTCAAATTCTTCATTCACTCAAAATATTACTGATATTTTTTTTAGAATAATGCTAGAGACACAACTTATTCTATAACTATTTTATAATTTGCTGATGTGACATACTCCACCTCAGCTTTTATGTGGGGCCGAAGACTACTTTGAAACAATTTGTTATCAATATGCTGAGGTAGAGTATGTCACATCAGCAAGTTATAAAATAATTACAGAATAAATTGTGTCTATAGCATTACTCTTTTTTTTAAACCCCATTTCAATATTATTGAAAATGATCCATCTACAAAAATATAAAATTAAAAAAAACAAACATATAATCCAAAATTCCACATCCATCACAAGTTCCAATCAAATGCATGTCATGGTCAATAGCCCCACAGAATTGTTGCTTGGGAAAAAACATGCCGAATCAAATGATGTGGACTCACTTTTCCTATTTTTCTACCTAAAATAAATTAAATCATTGACTTTAATGTAGTATTAAAGATGGGTGGATGGGGATAATTAATAAGCATCAATTAATACAGCTATAATTTACACGGAGTAATAATATGTTTGTGACTTGGTGCAGCGCCATCAGTCGACAGGAAGAAGAAAGGTTGTTCAAACTTTCAAAGTTGTGTTGTTGTGCCTTAAACGTCACTTTTATTTTCTCATTTGTAATTAGTGTTGTTAATTTGAACCGAGGTTAAATCAAATTTATCGGTTTTTAGCCGAATCAATGACTTGATCGGTGCGTTTTTACTTTAAAAATAAGGAATTTTTTAATATGTGCCCTTAGGACACATGCTAAGAACACAGTTCAAGGAAATATTCTCTTGAATTGTGTGCATATTCTCTTAAATTTATGCAAATGAAAAAAATAAAGGGAATATGCACACAGTTCAAGAGAATATTCTCTTGAACTGTGTGCTTAGCATGTGCCCTTAGGACACATGTTAAGAGGACCCTAAAAATAAATAAATCAAATAATGTGGTCCGATTCTGGTATTCATTGTCGGGACTAGTGCGCACAGCACTGCATCGGATGCATGAATCAGTAGTGCATCCGTTTTTGAACCGATATAATATACGGTATATTTTAATTTATTAGATAGGTGTTAGTAGATTTGAAAATAATGCTACTATCTCATAAATAATCTCATATAATTCTCACATACACAAACATACATACTGTGAGTTTCACATATCAGGCTAGGACCCACAGTATACATGCGTGTGTATGTGAGTATTATGTGAAATTTTTTATGTGATAATAACATTGTTGTAGATTTGAAATCCCTAATCTCTACCTTAAAAATAAGATGTATATCTATAGTACATTATAATAATGTTTGTTATAGTTTTCTTATACAAAATTATTTTAAGTTGTGCAAATTCTTAATGTATGACGTTGTTAACTTCTAAAAATATTTTATTTTATTTATAACTATATGTCGGTTGTTAACGCCAAGATTCGTCCACGCGCTCCAATCACTAAGCGCGTCCAATCCTGCACAAAACGGGTAAGCACCAAAGCTTGACGGCTTGGGCCGCCGGGGGATAGCTCCGGTGTGAGAGTAAGTACAGGCTGACAAGGTTTAACAATGGAGGGATAAATTACTCTCTTGCTGGAATAATAAAGTGTTGTGTACCTTATGAGGGTCGAGCCATATATTTATAGGTTCTCACATCCCTGCTTGAATCCACTTCCTCATAGGATTAGGGTTCCCCCGTGTATCCTTTTCATAATAGGATAATACCAAATCTCCCAAGATATAGGAAGTCCAATCAATGCATGATTCTTCCTTTCATAAATAGAGTCTCCATATAATTAGGAGTGTCCTTCAACATGGACCAACCGGACCCCCCATGGCCCAACCATAGCCTTAACCGAGGCCTAGCCCACCCCGGATCTTGAGTCTTCAAATATTCGGGCCCCAACATTGCCCCCCAGTCTTTCATAAAATGGAACATTTGATGGAAGAGTATATAGCCCTACCATGCAAGCTGTCCACCCCACCGGCTAAAATTTGATACTCTTTGTAACCCAAGGACTGATACTTTATGACCCAGCCCAGCCCATGAGACCAATTTAATCAACACCGGCCTACCTTACACGGCCCAACATTCTTTAATCTGTCCACGCAAGGAACCGATGCACTCAAACAGCCCCCCTATCTCCAACCCTTCACCTCCTCACGTGCCTCATCATTTCCCCTCATTAATGCGCCGTCCTTTGGGATTCGGGACCAACTGCCAAAAAGACATATCAAAACCCCCAAACATCCCAATCATTCCTTTTACCAATCTCAAGATATTGCATCCTCCTTCCCTACTCTTTCTCACCTGCGAAGACAACCATTCTTCCCCTCCCGAATTTTTGAATCTCTAAAATGTCCTCCTCTAACAACTTCTCCGGTCCCGAATTCAACACCTCCGGCCCCATTCCTGCCATTCCGCTCTCAACCATTCCGGCTCCCACCATGCCCCTTACCACTCAAGCCACTATCCCTGTGGCTATCGCCACCAATTCCACCACTACAACAACTACCTCATCAGAGACTGACGCAGAGAAAGCTCAACGCCAGTATTCCGACACCTCCACATACCCCATTTCCAACACACGCTCGAAATTTCAAGAGGAAGACATGGAGGTCATCCGCCAATCCTTCCAGATTCCAGCCACCCATTCTCTAAAAGCCCCTTCCCTTACCGAGCGAATGTACCATTCCAACAATGGTTGGGTCGCCGTACCCCTTACCTTGCTGGAAAAGGGAATTCGATTTCCCCTGCACGCCTTCATTCTAGCCCTCCTGGGGTTCATCGGCATCGGCTTCAGTCAGCTGGTGCCGAACTCCTATATCCATATACTGTCTTTTATTGCCTTCTGCGTGGAAGCCGAAGTGGAACCTTCGGTCGATCTCTTTTTTGCTCTCTTCAAATTGACTGGTTCTCGAGAAGAAGGTTTTAAACAACTGAACAAAATAGCAAATAGGCCGAACGCAAAAATTGCGAGACGTCAACTGATGGACACCCCTTCTAGCAACAAGGGATGGCACTCCGAATGGTTTTTCGTCCGAGGACCTGAAACCAATCAACTACCAAACTGGGCATCGCACAAAAGACCGAACCCCCCATTCGGTGACCTTTCCTCCGAGCGAGCCGTCGAAATCGCCAGAGTGATCGAGAAGATGCCGAAGACGGAATGGAGCCACACCATACTTACCAAGCAAGCATGGCTCTTTGACCATCAATGTAAGTTTTTGAATCTTAACCTGTTAAACGGGATACATTCTTTGCTGACCCTTCTACACCCTTTTAATAATGCAGTATCCCTTATCAAGCCTACGTCCTCCGAACGCCGAGATTTGGAACTATATCTTTCTGGTCATCGTCCCACCCAAACTGCCGAGGCCACAACAATTCAGAACCCAACAACCGAAGTTCCCACCGACTCCATCCTTTCTGCCGAAGTCCCTGCATCATCCATACCAAACGAAGCACCCATGCCCGCTGTTACCACCGAACCCGAAGCCTCCACGAAGGCTCGTCATAAGAAGAGGGCTTCAAAGAAATCTTCGAAGCGAAAAGCTAGTCCCTCCTTTCCCATTCCAGGAAACATCATAGACCTCCCCGAGAAGGAAAGAGCACAAATTCTTCGCTTCAAAACCAAACGGGCCAAGGTAACCCCGTTATCCACTGAAGAACTAAGGGTCCCTCCTTCTTCAACAATCGCCCCTTCATCCAATATTACCCCTGACCATCCGACCCATATATCTCCCCCAACCGAAGACCGAATCCCCGAACCACCAACCGTAGAACAGCAGGACGAACAACCCTCCACTTCAGCCGTACCTCCATCTTCATCAGGACCAACACCAATCCGTAAAACATTCTTTTCCAACGACCCAAAAGACTATCCCATGGAGGCCTACCAATCCTTCGTCTTACCGGCCGATGACAACCGATTTCAAGGCATACCGTTTCAGGCCCTTGTAGTAGATGGCCTCATTGAGCAGGGCCGGGTAATCCTTCTATGCCTCTTTAAGTTTTATTTTGATTACCCTACTATATCTCCTTACTTTATATAACAAGATACGCCTTCTGCAGACCAATGCTATATGGGGCCGCGTTGTTAACCGATGGAGAGAACGGGAGGCTGAGATTAAGGGACTCGCCGAAGAGGTGAGAACCCTCCAAACATCTTTGCATCAAGAAAAAGCAGCCCACTCCCGGTCCAACCGGACCAATCTATAACTTCAGCATGAAGCCACTGTACTTCAAGCTGAGGTTGCAGAACATATCAAGCGGTCGGCCCAAAGCGATGCTAAGTGTCGAGCGGTAATGGAGAAGTCCGATGCTGATCAATTCCTGATTCAACAGCTGAAACAGAATATCCTTGCCCTTCAACAGGAAAACTCATACTTGAAGAGGAAAGAAGAAGACTCTCACCGGACACGCACTGCACTTGAAGAGGAGATAATAGAACTTAAGGCTTCCAGACCTATACTCACCGAAGATCTTCGTCTTCAAGTCATCAAAGAGTACAAGGAGTCGGCCGAGCTAAATGAAAAAATACTGAAGATGTACTCTGAAGGCTACGAAGCCTGTCGGGCCAAAGGGAAAGCAAAAATGCTCAAACATTGTGTGAACCCGGCCTTATTCGAAACCGAGTCTGAAGATGACACAGATGAAGATACAGATGATAATCCTTCGGCTTCCGAGTAGGTGTCTTTTCTGTGTAATATTGAGACTTCCTGTAATCTCCAACCTATTTGTCAATGAAAAAGTATCTGTTTTATCTTCAGTTCCAACTTGCATTTTCTTTAATCACATATATCATTTGTTTTCCAAAAATAATCACAAATAATTAAAACATAAAAAATCTTCAATGCCCCAAAGGCTAAGTTAATCCAACCTTAAACCTCTGAAGTCCTTCTCTCCGAGAGCCGAAGGAACAACATGAGAAATATTCACATCGCCCCAAAGAGGCGTATGAATCCCACCTTAATCACTCCGATGTATCCTCTCTCCAAGAGCCGAAGATATTTCGGGAAAATCTGCTTCTAAGAGAAGCCCACCATAGTCACTCCGATGTGCCTTCTCTCCGAGAGCCGAAGGCATACCAGGAAAAAACATTGCTTACACATGAAGCCCTCCATAGCCCCACTGATGACCTTCTCTCCGAGAGCCGAAGGCACATCAGGAATGTTCCAGGATGCTCCGAAGAGGCGTTGGAACCCAACCTTTAGACACTACGATGTACCCTCTCTCCGAGAGCCGAGGGTACACCAGGAAAAGTTACTTCTATTACGAAGCCCTCCATAGCCCCTCTGATGACATTCGCTCCGAGAGCCGAAGGTACATCAGGATTGTTCCTTCCCTTCGCTATAAAGAGACAAAGGAATTCCCCCCATGGATCCTCCGATGACCTTCTCTCCGAGAGCCGAAGGTACACCGGGAAAATAAAAACTCCGGTCAAAAAGAGACGAAGGTTCTTCCACCATAGCACCAATGACCGATCCGTTGATCGGTTAAGCAGGTTAAGCAGGTTTTGGTCCGTTGATGAACACAGAATAAGTTTAATGGAGAAAAAATGTTTCTTTTATTGATGAATCCCTGGCGCTATTACAGACGCTTGACTTTGAACTCGGGACAATCGAATACTCTATGATATGGAGAATTCTCCTTACTGATAATATTTCCTAAGTCTGCCGGCATGCCAGGTATTCTGGACATCGGTGCCATCCAATGTCCGAAGGCGGTAAGTTCCAGGCTTTGGTACTCTTGTGATCTCGTAAGGACCTTCCCAGCTTGGCATTAGTTTTCCTTGATTTTGAGGCATGGAGGCCTCTACTTCCCGCAGAACAAAATCCCCGACTTCGAACCTTCTCAATTTCACTCCCCTGTTATAGTGCCTAGCCACCCTGCGTTGGTAAGCAGCGAGTTTCACCAAGGCAGCCTCTCTGACTTCCTCAAGTAGATCTAGGTTGGCTCGAAGTCCGTCTTCATTATATATATCTTTGTACTGGCTAACCCGAAGGGAAGTGGAACCGATCTCTACTGGTACTAAGGCATCTGTCCCATAAGTAAGCCTGAAGGGGGATTCACCAGTGGTGGACCGAGGAGTTGTTCGATAAGCCCACAAAACACTGAGCAATTCTTCCGGCCATCTTCCCTTCGCTTCATCGAGCCTTCGTTTGATTCCATTCAGTAGAGTTCTGTTAGTGACCTTGACCTGCCCGTTAGACTGAGGACGTGCCACTGAGGTCTTTCTGTGCTGTATACCGAGTTCGGCCAAAAATGACTCGAATTTAGATCCTACGAATTGTCGGCCGTTGTCGGAAACCACCGCCATAGGTATGCCGAACCGAAACACAACACACTCCTTTAAGAATTTCAGGCACTCTTGTTCCGTGATCAACTTGAGTGGTTTGGCCTCTACCCATTTTGTCATATAGTCAATAGCCACAATGACGAAGCTCACTTGCCCCTTTGCTTTTGGTAACGGCCCCAGTATATCAACTCCCCAAACAGCGAAAGGAACGGGTGATAATACCGAGTACAATTCTTCTGGCGGTTGATGTGTGATGGGGCTATTCAGCTGGCACTTCGGGCACTTCTTTACGTACTCAGAAGCTTCCTTGAAAATTGTGGGCCAATAATAGCCTTGCCGAAGTACTTTATAGGCTAAGGATTTGGCTGCCATATGATCCCCACATATCCCCTCATGAACCTCCCGGAGGGCATATTCTGCTTCGGAAGGCATTAGACACTTTAGCAATGGGGATGAATAGGCCCTTCGATACAAATCTCCATCTATTAATACAAAATTTGCACTTCTGTGTTTGACCTTTTTGGCCAGCAACCGATCCGAGGGCAGTACACCATCTGCGAGATAGTCCAGGTATGGAGCTATCCAGCTGGTTGAACGCTCTATACACATCACCTCAGTATGCTGAACACTTGGTTTATTCAGCAGTTTCCAGGTAGACCGAACCGCTGAAGGTACTGGCTTCGGTTGTGGCCAATCTGGCTAATGCATCTGCTATGGTATTGTCTGCCCGATCTACCCCCTGAAAATCAAAGAACTCGAACCTCTGCAACCAATCCTTGGTTTCCGCCAAATATTTCACCATTCTGGATCCTCGGGCCTCATACTCCCCAGATATCTGTTTAACGATCAATTGAGAATCACTAAAGATAACCAGTCTATGCACTTCCAGGCTTTTTGCAAGCCGAAGCCCCGCCAGAACTGCTTCATATTCAGCCTCATTGTTCGTTGCTTTGAATCCGAATCTGATCGCCTGTTGAATTTTGAACCCTTCGGGGCTCGTCAAGATGACCCCGGCTCCACTAATATCCGAAGTCGTTGATCCGTCCGTATACAAGGTCCAAGTATTCTGCCCTGGCAGAATAGCGGCCACCGTTTTTTTAATCCCCTCAGCTTCCTTCGAGCTATCATCTGCTTCCGAGAAGGAGCATTCCTACCACGAAATCTGCTAAGGCTTGTCCCTTGATTGCTGTCCGAGGGTGGTATTCTAGTATGAATTGGGACAATTCCATAGTCCAAGCTGCAAGTCTCCCAGAGACCTCTGGTCGTCCCAAAACTTTCTTCAAAGGCTGATCCGTATAAATCACTATCAACCGTCCCTGGAAATACTGTCGGAGCTTCCTGCTTGCTATTACTAAGGCATAGGCGAATTTTTCCTAGGTTCGGATACCTTGTTTCTGCATCCCTGAGGGAGTGGTTTATGTAATAAACCGGGTGCTGCTTACCCCCAATCTCCCGCACCAGTACAGCCCCTACTGCCAAAGAACTTGCCGCCAAATACAAGTATAAGGGCTCTGTAGGAACAGGTTTCACCAGCAAAGGTGCCGAAGATAAATATCTTTTTATCTCTTGAAACGCATCTTCACATTCTGTTGTCCACTGAAAACTCTTTGCGTTCTTCGGCCCCTTCAGAGTATCAAAAAACGGCAGACATCTCTCTGCTGATTTGGACATGAATCGCCTCATAGCTGCTATCCTCCCGGTTAGACGCTGAACGTCTTTAAACGATTGTGGGGACTTCATATCCAGGATGGCCTTAATTTTTTCAGGATTGGCTTCTATTCCCCTTTGACTGATCATGTAACCCAAGAATTTTCCGGCTCCCAGCCCAAAAGTACACTTTGTAGGGTTCAATCTTAGGTTATAATGCCGAACTGTCTGGAAGCAATTCTCCAGGTCATCCAAATGCCCTCGGACTGACATACTTTTCACGATCATGTCATCTACGTATACTTCCATAGTTTTTCCCAGCTGGCTCCGGAAGACATAGTTCATCATTCTTTGGTAAGTGGCCCCGGCGTTTAATAAGCCAAATGTCATCTTCTTATAAGCATATACCGATCGATGGGTTATAAAGGCCGTCTTCGGTATATCTTCCTTGCACATTGAGATCTGGTGATAGCCTGAGAATGCGTCCATGAAACTAAGCAGTGCATACCCCGAAGTGGCATCGATTAGCTGGTCGATATGTGGCAGAGGATAGAAGTCTTTCGGGCATGCTTTGTTTAGATCAGTGTAGTCGATGCAAACCCGCCATTTGCCATTCTGCTTCTGAACTAAGACTACGTTCGCCATCCACTCCGGGTAGTCTATTTCAAATATGAAATCTGCCGCTAATAGTTTTGCTATTTCCTCATCAATTATCCTCTGTCTCTCGGGGGCGAAGATTCTTCTCTTTTGTCGAACTGGTTTCTTTGCCGGGTCTACATGAAGTTTGTGTTCGGCCACTTTTAAATCCACTCCCGGCATGTCGCTGGGGGCCCACGCGAAGATGTCAGCATAGCCCTACAATAGCTCTATCAGATGGGTCCGAAAAGACGCTGGTAGCCCCATCCTGATTTTTACTATTTTGTCTGGCTTTCCTGGTACCAACTCTACGTCCTCGGTCTCTCCAGGCCGGGGTGACTGATGGCACCTGACTACTTTCGGTAAAGGGCTCGATCTCTATTGCCATAGTTTGCTTCTGCTTGCTGACCCCCACGCCCGAGGTGATCAGGGAATTCCGGTAACACCTCTTCGCCAGATCGAGGTCCCCTGCTACTTCTCCAATCCCATGCGGGGTAGGGAACTTTATTTTGTAATGGGGTATGGAAGTTACCGCCTGGAGGGCCGTCAATGTGGGTCTCCCAAGGATAGCGTTGTAAGCCGAGTCAACATGTACCACATAGAATCGGCATCTGATTTCCGCCTGTCGAGGAGCTGTGCCGAAGATAACCGGCAACTCAATGGTCCCTGCCACTTTAACTGGTTCGTTGCTGAAGCCGTAGAGGGGAGATTCTTGCCCGATCTCCATCTTCCTTCCATCCAAACTCATCCTCTGGTAGGCATGAGCGTACAAAATATCTACTGATGATCCGTTGTCTATCATCATTCTTTTCATATCCACTGACCCTACTTGTGCCGTGATCACCAATGCTCCTTCATGCGGTTCGATCGGCTCGGTAGGGAAGTCCTCGTCCGTGAAGGATATGACCGAACCTGGGAAAGGCTTCTCCTGTCTCGCGGGTTGGTCTGCCACAGACATCACCGCATCTAGATAATTGCGTCGCTTTTGTCCCGAAAGTTTCTCCCATCATGCCTCCCGTTATGACATCGACCACATGGCGAGCCCCCGGTGTTGGGTTCGGCTGGGGCTGCTGATCGGCCTGAGTTGGGGTAGTTGTCTTCCGAGTCTGTTCTTCTCTTCCCGAAACGAATCGTATCAGGCCTCCGTGCTGTACGTTTGTTTCAATCAAATCTTTTAACGCCAAACAATCTTCGGTGTAATGTCCCATGCACTCGTGGTAATCACAGTACCTGCCGGAATACTCTTTCTTAGGCTTGTAGCCGTCATCTGGCTTCTGGTAACCCGGCTGTTTCTTTAAGTGCTCCAGGATGTCGGGTCGAGGGGTGTTAAGTAGAGTGTAAACCCTTCCTTCTTGATCTCTTGACAGAGGGGGCCGGGTTCCCCTCGACCCTTTGTTGTTGTCATACCGCTTTGGGTAGCCTCCCGATCTATCGCCTCCATATCGCCTTGAATTTCCCTCGGGTTTGCTCTTCTCCTTCTCTTTGGGTCTCTCCGTAGAGCCTCGTTTCAGACTTTCCATGGCTTCTTCCATAGTTATGAAGCTTTCTACTTTTTCAAAGGCTTCGGCTAAACTCCTCGAGTGGTTGAACATCAGTTTTTTCATTAATTTTTCGGACCTAACCAGATCCAAACCGTTCTGGAAGAGTCCTACGGCCTGTAGATCATTAAGTTCGGTTACCTGCCCGACCGCTTCCCTGAATCTCTTCACGTACTGACAGAGCGTCTCGTTAGAATGTTGTCTGACTTGCACCAACGACCCAGTAGGCTTCCCTCTCTTTCTATTACTCCCAAATCGGGCGTGGAATTTATCACATAGTTCTTCCCATGACGAGACTGAGTTTGGGGCCAGTGTGTTCATCCATTGTCGGGCATCTCGCCTTAGAGAGGTGATGAAGGTGTTACACTTTGCCGCATCGGTGTAGTCGTAATAATCTAACAGCCTGTCATATGTCTGGCTGTGCTCATAGGGGTCGCCCGTCCCGTCATAACTCTCGATGTACGGCAGTCTTTTATTGAGGTCACCCTTTTCCCGAAGGATTTCTTCGGAGAATGGGGAGGCTTTCTTCCCCGAAGTTACCTTTTCCTGCTGGCTCGCGATCAACTGTTTCTGCATGTCCTCTAGCTTCCTTGTCAACACCTCTACGGCCGCCAGAGCTGGGTCCGAACTCTTCTTCGGGGACAACTTTTCTCTCAGGTCTCTCCGGTTCTGAGGGCTTCTGCAGTCTCTGTCTTGATCATGCCGAGGACTGCCTTGGAGACCATCTTTCGGATGGTGCATTGATGCTTGGGCCTCCTGATGAGACCGCTTCCCACGGGGACTATCGTGTCTTCGGTCCTGGCGATGACCTGCTTGATAGCTCCGGTCATCGCGCCGAGAACTGTTAGTGCAGTGTGTTCTCGAACGTCTCCTGGTTCGACGATCTCCGGATCTGCTTCTTTCCCGAGAGCGGCTCCGAAGCCTCTTCTCGGTGTCTTTGGTGTGGTTGTCATGCCCTTGGGATCCCGGCGTGGAGACCTCCCTCTCCCCAAGTGTTTAGGGTGGCTGGAAGCCTCATCTTCGACTATATTCAGCACCTGTCTGGCGAGCTCTTCCTTTTGCACCCGGAGGACTTTTAGGGCCTGTTCTGTGTCCTCTATCTCTTTCATCTTTCTAGCTATGGCCGCTTCACGATCTTCGAAGGGGTGGGTTCGAGGCTGGGCGCCATCAACCTGTATCCGATCTCTTTTTTCCTGGCTGGTGGTGCGGAACAGTCTTCGTTGGGCAGCGGGGTGGCCCCCTACTTGGGAGCCAACCGAATTGTTCTGAGGGCCAAGTCGTGAGTGGATGCTAGATGGCCCTAACCTATCTTTCACCGAGCCTCTTTGTACTGATGCTGCCGCCGATGGCTGTCTTTTACCAGAAACTTCTTTGCTATTCACCATGTTTTATGGTTAACCGTTGGTTGTGATTGAAAAAAAAAGCCCTCCTTCTAGCGCCAATGTTAACGCCAAGATTCGTCCACGCGCTCCAATCACTAAGCGCGTCCAATCCTGCACAAAACGGGTAAGCACCAAAGCTTGACGGCTTGGGCCGCCGGGGGATAGCTCCGGTGTGAGAGTAAGTACAGGCTGACAAGGTTTAACAATGGAGGGATAAATTACTCTCTTGCTGGAATAATAAAGTGTTGTGTACCTTATGAGGGTCGAGCCATATATTTATAGGTTCTCACATCCCTGCTTGAATCCACTTCCTCATAGGATTAGGGTTCCCCCGTGTATCCTTTTCATAATAGGATAATACCAAATCTCCCAAGATATAGGAAGTCCAATCAATGCATGATTCTTCATTTCATAAATAGAGTCTCCATATAATTAGGAGTGTCCTTCAACATGGACCAACCGGACCCCCCATGGCCCAACCATAGCCTTAACCGAGGCCTAGCCCACCCCGGATCTTGAGTCTTCAAATATTCGGGCCCCAACATCGGTGTTATGCGGTATAGCGCGGTTCAAGAGAACAAACAGTTTGGTGTGGTGTGGTTCTGATATATATAGTATTGTTTTATGAAACAAGACCGGTGTGATGTAGTTTTAATACAATTTTTCTTGAAAATATTGCGAAATCAAATCATTTGATAACTACTGCTGTAAGGCCCAACTTTTAATTAATAAAACTTATTTTATTTTTATATATTATTCTAAACAATAAGACGTTAATTTGATAAAAAAAATTAGAATTAAATATGATATATGCAAATTATAAGAAACAAAATAGAATGTTGGCGGCGAAGTTAAAAAATATTTGATACTGTACGATGGCCGTAACTACCAATTATTAGTAGGTTCCACAACAGAATAATTGTTAGATATAGAAAATGACAAAACAATCGTTAATAAAAGTTGTCGGCGTAACTATTACATTTAACTGCTAAAATAATAAAGGAGCAGTAACGCACAGTGTCACTACAGTATTCCACAACATTGAATCAATAATTGTCACAGTAACAAGGGTAATAATGAAAAATTACGTATTTAAAAGTCGCTGGTACTGAAAAGTTAAACATCTCATTAATACGGTAGGTAAATAACACTGTTTACATAAATATTTGTGATATTAATATATTAAGAAAATAATGCAGAAGAATGACAAATATAATAATAATTATGAATAGTAAGGAAAAGGTAATCTTGAAATGTGAAAGTTGTGCCAAAATTATATGTGGTAGATTGAATGTAATCTTGAAATATGAAAATTGTGGTAAAATAATGTGTGATTGATTAAATATAATCTTGAAATGTGAAAAGTGTGTTAAAATTGATGTGTAGTAGATGTTGGTTAAGCTCTTTGACATAAGGAGTTGGCATAACCTTCTTACTTTGTTCTTCCCCCCAGTTACTAAATATTTCTTAGTATGAGTGTTTTTGAGTGTGTTAAGAATACTTGAGTGTGGGTAATATCAAGAAGAGTCCAACGATTGTTCAGTTGAGTTATTCCTCTAAAGTAATAGTTGTACAAATACAAGTCATTCCTATAAAGTAATAGTTGTACAAATACTAATGCACATTACACAGTGTTTATAACTCTTCATTTAGAAGACTCATTTTGAAAAAAACTTCATTTAGAATATTGTTTTGAAAAGTTATTTTATTATTTCAAAATTATTTTGAAAGTTTACTCCACTTTATTTTATACACTACACCAATTTATTTTTCAAATATCATTAAGCCAATTTTTGACAATTTTACAATATACAAATTAGTGTACACTATAAAACTTATATATGTTAGTTACTGATTTAATTATAAATACGCATATAGGTTGATCAATTACATAAAAAACGGATTCTAATCACTTGTGAAAATAACGGATATTATTTTCTCCATACTCATAAATTTAAATGTATTATGATAAGAAATTATTCTTTGTTTATACAACCCTTAAACGGTGAATTTTTTTGAAATAAGGATTCGTTAAAATTTCTTTAATAATTTGCGCTTCATTTAATGTTTTTTGACCTGAACTTTTTTGTTGAATTCTAACCGTTGTATTTGAACTGTGAACTTTTGGACGGTGAAATTTCGGACTTTGAACTTTACATTTAGACTATGAACCTTTTGACTTGAACTTTCTATTTAAATTGTGAACATTTTAAGCTGTTAAATATTCTTTGTACCGTGAACCTTACCGTTGAACTTCCTATCTATGAATCTTGGACAATAGTTTTGGGCTTGAACTCATTAGAATATTCTGGACATCATGTTGACATTATTGGACTATGAACAAATTAAATTATTCTTTAAATATAAATAAATTGCAGATCTATAATATTCATTCTTTTTTTTATTATTCATATTATTTTTGTTTATTTTTTTGTTATTTGTACTAACTATCAGGATTTAAATTGTTGTGAATGTATTTGGTATGAGTGTAAAGTCAACAATATAGTTGTTGGGTGTTTTTAACTTGTGTGACAAAGACACGTGGTGAAAATTTTATTTGGCCTGAGTGCAAAGATGAATTGTTGTTTGATATGATAATGACCATTGGTGTTACAGTTGACTCTTCTAATAATGGATTGCTTATTCCGCTACAAGTTATTCGTTAAAAATTTATGGTGTCTAGCATTTTCCAAATCTCTGACTTAATCACTTTTGAAGAATATATGGTATCCTTTATTAGGCTATTTTAGCTGACACTTTTGTTTTCTAATTTCTTTCAGAAAATCAGAATGTAGCAAGGAGAATAAGGAAATGAAATTATGATCCGAGTTAATAGATGTAGTAGTTCTCACCAAACTGTAGAATAATGTGCCAATAATTATAGTGAGAACTTAATGTGTGTATTACCATGCTATTCATGGTGTTGTAATAATTATGATTATGTGAGTTAATGTAGTGTTTTATATTTTGACGATTTAAATCGGGGTGTGATAAACTCCACGACACGCTTGCGTGAGGTGGTCATCGCCCAGACCATTTCTATCACAATTGATTAAGTGAAACTCTCTCGACTCCTTAACCCAACGTCTATATTGAGACGAGAACTTTGGTATAATCGATCAAGCAATGAAATCTGCGTTGAATGGAACACCAACGACGCCTAAATCCCGTGTTTATATTGAAATATGAACCTCGGCACAATCGACGATTGATGCGGTAAAAGACGCTACACATAACTATGTATTATTGTATGATAAGTCAAATTGAATCTCAAAGAATAAACTACGAAATTACTTAGGAATTATTCAAAAAACCAAAAGTGGAGAATAAACTCTCAAGTAGAATAAATCTGATTAATAATGAATTGTTGACTAATGTCTTACATCCATAAACCTTTAATAGTAATATTTGAAACCCTAGAAATCCTAAAAGGAATCAATAAGTGTATTTGTAATCAAAATCTAATATAACAACCTAGTTATAATAAGAATATGATAATATATGGTAAATACTAAGTTTAAGAAACAAATTCTATCTCAAAATCTATCAAAACGCAACTACCTCAAAAAACGTGCCAACCAAATCTGGGTCAATCCGTCGGGGTAGATAATTTGGGCCTATGAAGTTCGTCGGGCAGAGTTTGGCAGAGAGCTACGCGTCGGGGCGTGGTCAGAGATTGCTGGGGCGCATTCGGCCAGAGAGTTCTCCGTCGGGGCGAATATATTAAGCATGGAAATCCGCCGGGGCGGATTTGCTAAATTTCCAATCCTGAAGTCTGCTTTCCTAGCTTGCATTGATTTGATCTGGGACGCAACCTTCGACCATGTTAATGAACTTGAGTATAGTTTCACCCTCCTTGGACAAGTAACAATGTCATTCTCATTCCACATTGCTCACACCAAAGCCATAAGTCCTTCCTTGAACCATTTAGCTCGTCCTCTCGTCATGGGCCCAACTAGTACTTGCACCGGGTCTGATCTACGACCTTCTGATAAGTGGGTTTTATACCTATTATTTGGATACTTTTAGATTTAGTATTTTGCTATCTTTAATTAATTTTAGTGCATTTTATTTGTTTTTTTATGTTATTTTGTAGAAAGATTCAAAGGAGGGGCAAACATGGAAATTTTGGCTGAAGAGTGGCAGTTCCGTAAATAAGTTAAATTTGAATGCTGGGGCATTCATTTTGTGAAGGATTTGAATGTTGGGGCATTGGAAGGCAGAATGTGAGCGAATTTATTTTGCATCTGAGTCAAAGTTTGATGATTCCTAGTTGGATTTAGATGCTCTATTGCCTAATTTTTGTATGGGAATTAATAGTAGATTTGGAAAATGAATTGTATTATAGTAGTTTATTAAAATTAGGATATTGTGTATGTAATTTTTAATTAGGATTGTAATTATATTAGGTTAAGAAAAATAAACTCTTATAAATAGTCTTATTTTGGTATTGTAAAAGTGTTGGGAAAAGGCCAATGAACACCAAATGAGGCTAATTCTCTTCCAAATTCAAGAGCAATCAAGATATCAATGGAGATGGAGGTCATGAATTGATAAAACTTGGAGATAAAAGACTTGCGAGAGACAGTTTTTCTTCTCTAAACCTTTATTTATTTTTGTCTTTCATTGATGTGGAATATTTTGTGGATTATAATTTTATCTGCTATGAACATGTATTTAATTTAAGTTTTTAATGAAATCCCATGTGTAGTTTAAATTGATTTTCTTTCTATTTGATTGGCACCATATGGATTGGCTTATCATATTTTATGCGTCCATGTATTAATTAACTAGTTAGTAATTAATGGGATAATCTAAATGAATTCAGGAGTTGAAGTATAGGTTTATATTTGAATATGATAACATATGTTTGTGTTTTCTATATGGGATGGAATTCATGATTCGTGTATAGGATAGAAATATACCTGTGACGCCCCCAAAATAGGTTCAATACTCAACCCTATTCTGAGTCGCCAAATACATGGTACAAAATTCAAATACAATCTTTTATAACATACGGTCGTGCAAAATACGACCACACAAACTATGAGTTTCAATACAAATCGTATATAATACGAAATATAAACACTCAAATTCAGTCCTCAATAATTATAATTATTATCACACTATTTTACAAAAATAGTGAGGACTACTACTGCTCTATTCTGACCATCACACTGTTCCTTGACTAATTCCCGCAACATTCTCATTTCCTGAAGAGAACAATGGAAGAAAAGGGTGAGCTCAACTAGCCCAGTAAAGAATATTATGACTAAGATAATAAAAAATAAATTATCATTGGTCTTCAAGAAATCGGATAAAATGTTATGGACAACAAGTTTTAGATTAACAATTGCAGCGAAAATAACAATTCATTAGAAGAATTAAGTAGAGAATAAAGTTTACTATCTTCTATGATTTAAAAGTCCATCATCAATATTTTATTCCTGTAACATCAATCAATATACATCTCGAATCAAATATTCATCTTTGTACTACGGGCCAAAGATATTCATCTGTATCACCAGTTGGTCATGTTCATCTCAACACCTGTCCATCTTTGCACTACGGGCCAAAGATATTTATCAGATAATCATTCATCTTTGCACTACAGACCAAAGATATTCATCAAGTAATCATTCATCTTTGCACTACAGGCCAAAAATATTCATTTGTATCATCATTTAAGACTGAGGATGATGAAAAATATGTTAAAGAACGAATCCAGTGAGATCAAGGACAAGTAGTAGAGAATTTATCAAGAGTTCAAATTGAAGATCAAAACATGGATACAATCAAAGATAATTTGGATTAGAAAAAATATTTTTTTATCGTGAATAGTAACTCGTGAATAATAACTCGTCATGATAAGATAAAATTTTTATAAAAAGTTTAGACCAATATTCCAGTGAAATTATATTAGATGAAACGCAAAACTCAAAGAATTTCTGATCATTTCAGGAATTATAGAAGCAATACTTACCGTAGTAAGTTTAAATGTAGGAATCTGAAATAAAATATTATCACTTTCATAATATGAAATATGAAAGAAAATAATATTCATTATGAATATTGAAAAAAAATAACATTATTTACGAGAAAAATAACATCATTTATCCTAATAGGGGAGTAGTTTTGACTGAAATATCGGATATAATGCTAAGAAAAATCTTGCACCGTAATCCACACTCAAACTATCCTTATACTCACAAGAAATACGCTCGATATTATAGAGAGAATTTTTTTTGATTCTGGTGTGATTTTCAATTCTAACATAAGCATCCTATTTATAGTAAAATACCAGAACACCAATATAGACTTTTTCACCAACGGATAAATTTTTTCAAGCCTTACAATTTTGACAATCTTCCAGCACATCACATTTGAACAAAAATTAGCCACCAATAATGAATCTCACATGTTTATATAATATATATATATTAAAATATTTATTTTCAAAACTTCAATAATTCATAATAAATAGCCCTTTTATCAGAAAAATACGAACCTTATGTCCATTCTATATGAAATTTGATTCTCTACAACTTTGTAGAAGAAAGTTTTTCCAAATTTCTAACGAAAAAATAACTCAAATTTACATATGGATGACTCAGCAGCATGCTACTTTTGAAAAATAAGCTTCAACATACAACTTTTAAAAATTTTAAGTCTCCATCCATATTCCCACCAATCACATAAAATTATTATATTATCACATTATAATTTTATAATATAATATTATAATAATATATTTGAATGAATTATTTTATCGGAGAAGATAAAATGCCAACTTTCAACAAATGTCACATGCTAAAATTTTTTCCTTTTTATATCAAAATTGAAATAAATATTTCGTTATTATGTATATCAATAATTAATTATTCACAAATAATATTACAGAACTACAATAATTAATTCTTCATCGATTCATGCTTTTGGAATAGAACCTTCTTGCACTTTCTTCTTCATCTTTATCAGCTCCGGGTCTGTAGCTTGAGCAGCTTTAACTTTATCAATTAAATCTGGTTCTACGCGTATATTTGACATCATCACGTGGGTCACTGGTGTCTTTAACTCTATCTCTATCCTTTGTAAGTCATGTAAAATGGGTCTTTGTGTTGACAGCATCGCACTCGTTCCCGCATGTAATCTTCTACTCAACACGTCAGCTATCACGTTCGCTTTTCCAGAATGGTATTAGATGGTATGGTCGTAAACTTTCAACAGCTCGAGCCAACGTCGTTGTCGCATATTGAGTTCGTTCTAGGTGAAAAAATATTTGAGGCTTTTGGAGTATATTAGGATGTTATCAATAATGACAACCACGAAATGATCCAAATATTTGATACCAATTGTGACCTTCATGGTGCTTCAACCATAGCATTTGATGCTCCGCCTTGACATATTTACACGTTAAACACCTCGAGATAAACTTCGCGATCTCTTTCTTAATATTGCTCCACCAAAATGTATGTCGAAGATCACGATACATTTTGGTACTTTCAAGATGGATTGCAAACGGTGTGTTGTGTGCCTCCATCATGATTCTATACTTCAAATCAGAATCATTAAGAACACAAAGTCTGGAGTTGACTCGAAGTATTTCTTCTTCATCGATTCTTGCTTCTGGAATAGCACCTTCTTGCACTTTCTTCTTTATATTCATCAGCTACGGGTCTGTAGCTTGAGCAGCTTTAACTTTATCAATTAAAGCTGGTTCTACTGCGTATATTTGATATCATCACGTGGGTCCCTAGAGTCTTTAACTCTATCTTTATCCTTTGTAAGTTATGTAAAATGGGTCTTTATATTGACAACATTCGCACTCGTTCCCGTATGTGATCTTCTACTCAACGCGTCAGCTACTACGTTCGCTTTTCCAGAATGGTATTGAATGGTATGGTCGTAATCTTTAAACAGCTCAAGCCAACGTCGTTGTCGTATATTGAGTTCGTTCTGGGTGAAAAAATATTTGAGGCTTTTGGAGTATATTAGGTTGTCATAAATAATGATAACCACGAAATGATCCAAATATTTTTTAAATATTCGGTTCATCATGTCCATGAACGCAACATGGACGTTAGTCAATCTAAAAGATATAACTAGAAATTCGTAATGCGCGTATCGAGTTCTAAAGGCAGTCTTCGGAATGTCCTCAGTTTTAATCTTTAACTGATGACATCCAGAACGAAGATTGATCTTTGAGAAGAAATACGCACCTTGCAACTGGTTGAACAGGTCATCAATGCGAGGTAGCGGATACCTATTCTTGATGGTGACATGGTTCAACTTTCGATAGTCAATACATAGTCGCATACTACCGTCTTTTTTCTTTACGAATAAAACAGGAGCACCCCAAGGAGATGTACTACGACGTATAAAACCGATGTCTAACAACTCCTGTAGTTGGACCTTTAACTTCCTGAAGTTCAATAGGAGTCATTCGATATGGGGTTTTAAAAATAGATTTTGTACCGAGTTCAAGGTCAATAAAAAATTCAACTTCACGTTCTGGGGTAGACCGGGAAGTTCTTCGGGAAATACATCAAAAAACTCATTAACAACAAAAGTATCATTCAAATATGATGTATTCTGATTTAAATCAGTGACATGGGCTAAGAAAGCTTGACATCCGTTTTTCAATAAACGAATAGCTTTATGACTTGAAATGACATTGATTAATTTTAGTGGTCTGGTTGTTTGAATGAAAGCTAACAACCTTACGAAACAATCAATTTTGGCATGATGAGTGGTTGACAGTCGATTAAAAAATCACATCAAATGCAAGTATTTTCAAAAATATAAAATCCACAAGTAGGGTGAGGGTGCCAATTTGAATCAAACAAGATTTGTAAATTGTGAATGTAACGAAGGTTTCTCCTAACGGAGTTTCAACAGATAAGTCAAAGTCTAATTTCTCAATAGTCAAGTTCAAACGTTGAGCACAAGCAGATGAAATAAAAGAATGGGTAGCACCGGTATCTAATAAGGCATAGACTTCGCAAGAGTTTATGATTAGCTTTCCCGTGATCACCTCGTTTGGGTTCCTCGCGTTTTGGACAGTCACGACAAATTCTCTTTCAAGAACCACCGACTTTTCAGAATAGCCTTTGGAGTCACCATCCCCGCTGAACTTGGTTTCGCTACCGTACACTCTCTAGCTATGTGTCCTTCCTTTCCACAGTTATAACATACCTTGAATTATTAGTGGGCAGTTTGGACTGTTGTGTCCCTCTTGCCCGCATTTATAGCATACGACCGGTGGTCGTTCTCCTCCCCTAGAAACAGTTGATGTTGGTGCTGCTGTCGACGTCTTCACGTTATCATTGTTGAATCTTCTCTTTTTGAAATCTCCCCCCGACCCACTTCTTCTATTTTCATGGCCACGATTACCACCGTAGTGGTTATCGCTTTTGTCATGATACTTTTCTCCCCGCTGGTTGTCATTGTTCCGATGACTGCTGCCACCGGTATGACCCTGGTTATTGTCCCTTGGTTGAACATAATCATTACCTCGTTCTAATAATTAGGCCATGTTCACCACATCTGAATATAAACAAAGTTTATTAGAAATGAGGTACTGACGAATTTCGGGTTTCAAATTTCTTAGAAACATCCGTGTCATACGCTCCTCATTATCCACCAAATGAGACGCAAACCAGGATAACTCTGCGAACTTAGCCTCGTACTGGGATACAGTCATGTTGTTCTGTTCCAATTTGATAAACTCTACCTCCTTCATATGATGAATACTTTCTGAAAAGTACTTGTCATTGAACAGTTTCTGGAACTCCTCCCAAGACATCTTGAGTGCGGCAGGCTGGGTACACTTCACAGATTTCCACTAGTAATCTGCCTCATTAGTAATTTGCTTAACTCGCGTTTTCCGTTTTGATTGGATCTGGCTTTCCCAAAAACTCTGGTGATCCCAACTCTTTGAACTGCTTGGCAGTGACAAGCCGCGAGTTGTTATTTCCACCTTTATTATGAACACGAGTCCTGTAAAAAGCTTCTAAACATTCCATCATTCATCGTTTAATCGGTGGTGTTGTTTACAGAAGGAATATTGACTTCCTGTTGCACGTTCTCCTAATTGGTGATTAAAGGTGTCTCAACGGTCTCATTCACTCCATTGTTTAGATTTTCAGCTGCCATTCTCAAATACTGCCATAAAACAAGGGTTAATTAAAAAAAATTAACATATCACATATTAACCCTATGTTCCGACAGACAAATTAAATACTAAATAAGCTTAGATAGGACATACTAGCGAAGGTTTTACTTGTCTCTCATCCTAGTTCTATTCCCAGATCTCCGCCATAGATCATATCCCTAAGCTTTGATACCAACTGTGACGCCCCCAAAATAGGTTCAATACTCAACCCATTCTAAGTCGCCAAATACATGGTACAGAATCTAAATGCAATCTTTTATAACATACGATCGTGCAAAATACGACCACATAAACTATGAGTTTCAATACAAAATGTATATAATACGAAATATAAACACTCAAATTCAGTCCTCAATAATTATAATTATTATCACACTATTTTACAAAAATAGTGAGGACTACTACTGTAAGACCCCAACTTTTATGAATAAAGATTTAATTTTCTTTATATATTATTTCGAAATAGTATGGTGTTGATTTGATAAATATGAAAGTTATGGGTGAAATGTGCAAACATTTTTAAAATGAACAAGTGGTTATAAAATATTCTTGTTGTCGGGGAATATTCGTTTGGTCGTGGAATATTCTTGTTGTCGGGGAATATTCGTACGACGGCGCAGCTATTTGTGGGCCCCCACAACGGAATAACTGTCGGATATAGAAAGCGACAGAAATAACTTTTTTACAAGATAACGGCATAGTTGTTACCGTTAGTACTGTTGAAATACCCGGTGGTTAAAATACAGTACGCGGTGTTGCGCAGTAGCACACGGTATTGCACAGTATTTCGAATTATTGAGTCTTACGTGAGAAGGAACCTACTCAATTATTGTTACAGTATTTACTGTTCAATATTTTATATTATTGACTCAATAATTTCTACGTTGATATTTTATATTATTGACTCAATAATTGCCGCATTGATATTTTATTGACTCAATAATTGCTACGTTGCTATTTTTTATGATTGATTCAATAATGGCTACAGTTGATATTTTGTAGTATTGATTCAATAATTGTCGTTGCACAGTATTTCACGTTATCAACTCAATAATTCATATTATTTGAATAATATTATTAGATAGAATTATTGACAATGTCTAAGGAAGTTCTGTCTAGGAGGGGTTATTTAATTGCGCGCCAGTAGAGAGAAGTCCTTATCGGAAGGCCCCCTCTTTTCTAGGAACGACCTGGTTGTTAATATTGTAGTTCTATAATATTATTTGTGAATAATTAATTATTGATTTATATAATAAGGAAATATTTATTTTGTGGATATTAAAGAAGGAATTAGTGCTGATGTGTGTTTATCAGTATTTTGGTGTGGAAAATCATCTGTTTATGGATTTCGGATAATTTATGTTTGGAATTTGAAAAAACTTTCTTCTGCAAAGTTGTAGAGAATTAAATTTCCTATGGAAGGACATAGAATTTGTATTTTTCTGACAAAGGGGCTATTTGTTATGAATTATTGAAGTTTCGAAAAATAAATATTTTTTAAATAAAATAGTGGGCCCCACTTTTGTTGTTGAAAATCTGAAATTTTTAGCCGCCAGGCGGCGAAAATTTTAAAAAAAATATATTATTTTATTATTTTAGTCTCCTTTGGCATCCTAAACTTTTCCTATAAATAGGGTGCTTAGGTTAGAATTGAAAATCACACCAGAATCAGAAGTTTTCTCTCTCTATAATATCGAGCGTATTTTTGTGAGTATTTCAATACTTTGAGTATTACTATTCAGTACAAGCTTCCGTCGGTATTATATCCAATATTCTAGTCAGAGATACTGTTCTTTTGAGGTAAGGGATGTTATTTCTTTCGTAAATGATGTTATTCTTCTCAATATCATTATACAAAAATATTGTCATGAATTTTATGTTGAAATTCTTACTTTTTCCGTCGGGGTTACTATTCACGTATACGGCACTATTCACGGAAAAATTTATTTTTCTTCTATTTGTCCAAATTGTCTGTTAAGGTTACTATCTTTGATTGTATCCAAGTTTTGAGCTTTATTCTTGAATTTTGCTCCACAAAGTATTATTATGGATTATTCTTGAATTTGGATAAACTAAATGACGAATCCCTAATCTTTGTCTTTTATCTCACTGGATTCGTTCTTTAAAATATTTTTCATCATCCTCAGTCCTAAAAGATGATGTAACTGAATATCTTTGGCCTGTAGAGCAAAGATGAATGATTACCTGATGAATATCTTTGGCCGTAGTGCAAAGATGACAGGTGTTGAGATGAACATGACCACTGATGATACAAATGAATATCTTTGGCCTGTAGTGCAAAGATGAATATTGACTCGAGATGTATATTGATTGATGTTACAGGGATAAAATATTGATGATGGACTTTTAAATCATAGAAGATAGTAGACTTCATTCTCTGCTTAACTCTTCTAATGATTTGTTATTTCCGCTGCGAATATTGATCTAAGATTGGTTGTCCATTATATTTTATCTGATTTATTGAAGGCTAACGATGATTTATTTTCCATTATCTTAGTCATAATATTCTTTACTGAGCTAGTTGAGCTCATCCTTTTCATCTGTTGTTCTCTTCAGGAAATGAGAATGTTGCGGGAACTAGTCGGGGGACAGAGTGATGGTCCGAGTTAGAGCAGTAGTAGTCCTCACTGTTTCTGACAAATAGTGTGATAATAATTGTAATGAGGACTTAGTTTGAATCTTAATATTTTCTACATATTTGTATTGACACTCACAGTTGTGTGGTCGTATTTTGCACGACCGTATGATATAAAGTTTGTATTTGAATTCTGTACCATGTATTTGGCGACTCAGAATGGGTTGGGTTGAATGGACCTATTCTGGGGGCGTCACAGTTGGTATCAGAGCTTAGGGATATGATCTCTGGCGGAGATCGGGGAATAGAACTAGGAGGGGAGAGACGAGTAAATTCTTCGCTAGTGTGTCCTACCTAAGCTTATGTGGTATTTAATTGGTCAGTCGGAGCATAGGGTTAATATGTGATATGTTGACTTGTTTAATTAACCCTTGTTTTATGGCAGTATTTGAGAATGGCAGCTTAGAATGTTAACAACGAAGTGAATGAGACCGTGGAGACACCTTTAATCGTTAACCAGGAGAACGCGCAACAAGAAGGCAATGTTCATCCTGAAAATAACGCTGGTCAGACGATAAACGATGAGATGTTTAGAAATTTTTTGCAGTTTATGCAAAATCAGACGAGGGAGACTCGTGTGCAACATACAGGTGGAGATAATAACAACACGCGAGCTGTCACTGCCAAGCAGTTCAAAGAATTGGGACCACCAGAGTTTCTGGGAAAGCCAGATCCGATCAAGGCGGAGACGTGGATTAAACAAATTACCAAGATATTTGATGTCTTGGGATGTACAGAGGAACAGAAGGTTCCATTCGCCACGTTTATGTTCCGTGGAGAGGCAGATTACTGGTGAAAATCTGTGAAACGTACCCAGCCTGCCGCACTTAAGATGTCTTGGGAAGCGTTCCAGAAACTGTTCAATGACAATTACTTTCCTGAAAGTATTCGTCATATGAAGGAGGTAGAGTTTATTAGACTCGAGCAAAACAACATGACGGTATCCCAGTACAAGGCTAAGTTCGCGTAGCTGTCCAGGTTTGCACGTCATTTGGTGGAGAATGAGGAACGTATGACGCGGATGTTTCTAAGAGGTTTGAAACCCGAAATACGTCAATACCTCATTTCTCATAAATTTTCTTTATATTCGGATGTAGTAAACAGGGCCCAGTTATTAGAACGAGATAATGATTATGTTCAACCGAGGGACCACAACCAAGGTCGTACCCGTGACAGCAGTCATCGGAGCAATGACAACCAGCGAGGAGGAAAGTATGACAGAAGCGGTAACCACTCCGGTGGTTATCGTGGCCATGATAGTAGAAGAAGCGAATCGGGGGGAGATTTCAAGAAGAGAAGGTACAACAATGAGAACGTGAAGACGTCGACATCAGCACCAGCATCAACTGTTTCGAGGGGAGGAGAACGACCACCGGTCGTATGCTTTAAATGCTGGAAAAAGGGACATATCAGCCCAAACTGCCCACAACAGTTCAAAGGATGCTATAACTGTGGAAAAGAAGGACATATAGCTCTAGATTGTCCTGTTGCGAAACCAAGTTCAGCGGGGGTGGTGATTCCAAAGGCGGTTGCAGACAAGTCAAAGTCGGTAATTCCTGGAAGAGCGTTTGTCATGACAGCCCAAAACACGAGGAATCCACACGAGGTGATTACGGGTAAGCTGATCATAAACTCTTGCGAAGTTTATACCTTGTTAGATACCGGTGCTACCCATTCCTTTATTTCACCTGCTTGTGCTCAACGTTTGAACTTGACTTCTGATAAATTAGACTTTGACTTATCTGTTGAAACTCCGTTAGGAGAAACCTTTGTTACATCTACAGTTTACAAATCTTGCTTGATTCAGATTGGTACCCTTACCTTACCTGTTGATCTTATATCTTTGAAAATACTTGCATTTGACGTGATTTTAGAAATTGACTGGTTAACCACTTACCATGCCAAAATTGATTGTTTTCGTAAGGTTGTTAGTTTTCATATTCCTAATCAACCTGTTGTGCGAATCCAAATCACCAAACCACTAAAATCAGTCAATATCATTTCAAGTCATAAAGCTATTCGTTTATTAAAAAACGGATGTCAAGCTTTCTTAGCTCATGTTACTGATCTAAATCAGAATACGTCAGGTTTGAATGATATTTTCCGTTGTTAATGAGTTTCCTGATGTATTTCCCGAAGAACTTCCCGGTCTACCCCCAGAACGTGAAGTTGAATTCTTTATTGACCTTGAGCCCGGTACAAAGCTCATTTCTAAAACCCCATATCGAATGGCTCCTATTGAACTTCAGGAGTTAAAGATCCAATTACAAGAGTTGTTAGACATCGATTTTATTCGTCCTAGTACGTCTCCTTGGGGTGCTCCTGTTTTATTCGTAAAGAAGAAAGACGGGAGTATGCGACTTTGTATTGACTATCGGGAGTTGAACCATGTCACCATTAAGAATAGGTATCCATTACCTCGTATTGATGACCTGTTCGACCAGTTGCAAGGAGCGCAATTCTTTTCAAAGATCGATCTTCGTTCTGGATATCATCAGTTGAAGATTAAAACTGAGGATATTCCAAAGACTGCTTTCAGAACACGGTACGGGCATTATGAGTTCTTAGTCATGTCTTTTGGATTGACTAATGCTCCTGCTGCTTTCATGGATATGATGAACCGTGTATTTAAGGAGTATTTAGATCAATTCGTTGTTGTCTTTATTGATGACATTCTCATCTATTCTAAAAGCCGTGAAGATCATGAACACCATTTGAAGTTGGTACTTCAAAAGCTTCGTGAGAACAAGCTATATGCTAAGCTGAAGAAATGCGAGTTTTGGCTTGAGGAAGTAGCATTCCTTGGGCACGTGGTATCGAAACGTGGAGTATCTGTGGACCCGGCGAAGATTGAAGCAATACAAAGCTGGGAGCAACCTAAGTCGGTGACCGAAGTACGAAGCTTTCTGGGTTTAGCTGGTTACTATCGGAGGTTCGTAGAGGAATTTTCTCGAATCGCTACTCCATTAACTCAGTTGACTCGGAAAGATACAAAATTCAGTTTGGAGCGAGGAATGCGAGAAGAGCTTCCAAGAGCTCAAGAGGAGACTTATTTCGGCACCTGTTCTGACAATACCATCTGGTTCGGATGGATTTGTTATTTACAGCGATGCTTCGGGCAAAGGTTTAGGATGTGTTCTCATGCAACATGGGAAAGTCATAGCCTATGCCTCGCGACAACTCAAAGAATATGAGAGGAATTATCCTACTCATGATCTAGAGTTGGCAGCAGTCGTATTCGCGTTGAAGATCTGGAGACATTACTTGTACGGAGAGAAAGTGGAGATTTATACGGATCATAAGAGCCTTAAATATTTCTTCACTCAGAAGGAACTCAACATGCGGCAACGACGTTGGCTTGAGTTGTTGAAATATTACGATCATACCATCCAATACCATCCTGGAAAAGCGAACGTGGTAGCTGACGCGTTGAGTAGAAGATCATATGTGGGAACGAGTGCGATGATGTCAAGTATACGCGTAGAACCAGCTTTGATTGATAAAGTTAAAGCTGCTCAAGCTACGGATGCGGAACTGATGAAGATGAAGAAGAAGGTGCAATTCTAGAAGCAAGAATCGATGAAGAGGGAATACTTCGAGTCAACTCCAGACTTTGTGTTCCTAACGATTTTGACTTGAAGTATAGAATCATGATGGAGGCACACAACACACCGTTTGCAATCCATCCTGGGAGTACTAAAATGTATCGTGATCTTCGACATACATTTTGGTGGAGTAATATGAAGAGAGAGATCGCGGAGTTCATCTCAAGATGTTTAACTTGTCAACGTGTAAAGGCGGAGCATCAAGTGCCGAAGGGTCCATTGCAACCACTGGAGATTCCGAAATGGAAGTGGGAACACATTACGATGGATTTCGTTACGGGTCTTCCCAAGGTTTCTCAAGGCTTAGATGCGATTTGGGTTATTGTTGATAGATTAACCAAGTCTGCTCATTTCTTGCCGATACGAGAGACTTATTCCCTTGAACGTCTTGCTCATATGTACGTGAATGAGATTGTGAGATTTCATGGCATGCCAGTATCCATAGTTTCGGATCGTGATCCCAGATTTACTTCACGATTTTGGATCAGTTTTGCAGAAAGCTATGGGCACGAATTTACGATTCAGTTCGGCTTATCATCCTCAAACAGACGGACAATCGGAAAGGACTATCCAAACTCTTGAAGATCTATTGAGACTCTGTGTTCTAGACTTCAAAGGGAGTTGGGATAAGTACTTACCATTGGTGAAATTCTCCTACAACAACAGTTATCAGGCAAGTATAGGCGTAGCTCCATTCGAAGCGTTGTATGGGAGAAAGTGTCGTTCTCCAGTATGTTGGGATGAGGTGGGTGAAGCAACATTGTTGGGACCAGAGTTAGTACGTATGACTTCAGAAAAGATTCAAATAATTCGACAACGTATACAGACGGCACAGGATCGACAAAAGAGTTATACAGATCTTCATCGAAAGGACGTGAAATTTAATGTTGGAGACCATGTGTTATTACGTGTTGCTCTAATGGAAAGGAGTTACAAGGTTTGGGAAGAGAGGAAAGCTCAACCCACGATTCATTGGTCCATTTGAGATTCTTGACCGAGTAGGAAATGTGGCCTATAGACTTGCTTTACCTCCAAGCATGTCTCGTGTTCATAACGTGTTTCACATATCCGTGTTACGTAAATATGTGAAGGATCCAAACCGCATTATTGAGTTAGAACCAGACGAGATAGCTGAAGATTTAACGTACGAGGAGGTACCTGTCAAGATCTTGGATAGGAAGGAGCATGTCCTACGCTCGAAAATTATACCTCAAGTTAAAGTTTTGTGGAGAAACCATGCAATTGAGGAAATGACCTGGGAGTTAGAATCGGAAATAAAAGCGAGGTATCCTCACCTTTTCGACATACCAGGTACGTACGTCAATTTCGAGGACGAAATTTCATAAGGAGGGGAGGTTGTAAGACCCCAACTTTTATGAATAAAGATTTAATTTTCTTTATATATTATTTCGAAATAGTAAGGTGTTGATTTGATAAATATGAAAGTTATGGGTGAAATGTGCAAATATTTTTAAAATGAGCAAGTGGTTATAAAATATTCTTGTTGTCGGGGAATATTCGTTTGGTCGTGGAATATTCTTGTTGTCGGGGAATATTCGTACGACGGCGCAGCTATTTGTGGGCCCCCACAACGGAATAACTGTCGGATATAGAAAGCGACAGAAATAACTTTTTTACAAGATAACGGCGTAGTTGTTACCGTTAGTACTGTTGAAATACCCGGTGGTTAAAATACAGTACGCGGTGTTGCGCAGTAGCACACGGTATTGCACAGTATTTCGAATTATTGAGTCTTACGTGAGAAGGAACCTACTCAATTATTGTTACAGTATTTACTGTTCAATATTTTATATTATTGACTCAATAATTGCTACGTTGATATTTTATATTATTGACTCAATAATTGCTGCATTGATATTTTATTGACTCAATAATTGCTACGTTGCTATTTTTTATGATTGATTCAATAATGGCTACAGTTGATATTTTGTAGTATTGATTCAATAATTATCGTTGCACAGTATTTCACGTTATCAACTCAATAATTCATATTATTTGAATAATATTATTAGATAGCATTATTGACAATGTCTAAGAAAGTTCTGTCTAGGAGGGGTTATTTAATTGCGCGCCAGTAGGGAGAAGTTCTTATCGGAAGGCCCCCTCTTTCCTGGGAACGACCTGGTTGTTAATATTGTAGTTCTATAATATTATTTGTGAATAATTAATTATTGATTTATATGATAAGGAAATATTTATTTTGTGGATATTAAAGAAGGAATTAGTGCTGATGTGTTTTTATCAGTATTTTGGTGTCAAAAATCATCTGTTTATGGATTTCGGATAATTTATGTTTGGAATTTGGAAAAACTTTCTTCTGCAAAGTTGTAGAGAATTAAATTTCCTATAGAAGGACATAGAATTTGTATTTTTCTGACAAAGGGGCTATTTGTTATGAATTATTGAAGTTTCGGAAAATAAATATTTTTTAAATAAAATAGTGGGCCCCACTTTTGTTGTTGAAAATCTGAAATTTTTAGCCGCCAGGCGGCGGAAATTTTAAAAAAAAATATATTATTTTATTATTTTAGTCTCCTTTGGCATCCTAAGCTTTTCCTATAAATAGGGTGCTTAGGTTAGAATTGAAAATCACACCAGAATCAGAAGTTTTCTCTCTCTATAATATCGAGCGTATTTTTGTGAGTATTTCAATACTTTGAGTATTACTATTCAGTACAAGCTTCCGTCGGTATTATATCCGATATTCCAGTCAGAGATACTGTTCTTTTGAGGTAAGGGATGTTATTTCTTTCGTAAATGATGTTATTCTTCTCAATATCATTATACAAAAATATTGTCATGGATTTTATGTTGAAATTCTTACTTTTTCCGTCGGGGTTACTATTCACGTATACGGCACTATTCACGGAAAATTTATTTTTCTTCTATTTGTCCAAATTATCTGTTAAGGTTACTATCTTTGATTGTATCCAAGTTTTGAGCTTTATTCTTGAATTTTGCTCCACAAAGTATTATTATGGATTATTCTTGAATTTGGATAAACTAAATGACGAATCCCTAATCCTTGTCTTTTATCTCACTGGATTCGTTCTTTAAAATATTTTTCATCATCCTCAGTCCTAAAAGGTGATGTAACTGAATATCTTTGGCCTGTAGAGCAAAGATGAATGATTACCTGATGAATATCTTTGGCCGTAGTGCAAAGATGACAGGTGTTGAGATGAACATGACCACTGATGATACAAATGAATATCTTTGGCCTGTAGTGCAAAGATGAATATTGACTCGAGATGTATATTGATTGATGTTACAGGGATAAAATATTGATGATGGACTTTTAAATCATAGAAGATAGTAGACTTCATTCTCTGCTTAACTCTTCTAATGATTTGTTATTTCCGCTGCGAATATTGATCTAAGATTGGTTGTCCATTATATTTTATCTGATTTATTGAAGGCTAACGATGATTTATTTTTCATTATCTTAGTCATAATATTCTTTACTGAGCTAGTTGAGCTCATCCTTTTCATCTGTTGTTCTCTTCAGGAAATGAGAATGTTGCGGGAACTAGTCGGGGGACAGAGTGATGGTCCGAGTTAGAGCAGTAGTAGTCCTCACTGTTTCTGATAAATAGTGTGATAATAATTGTAATGAGGACTTAGTTTGAATCTTAATATTTTCTACATATTTGTATTGACACTCACAGTTGTGTGGTCGTATTTTGCACGACCGTATGATATAAAATTTGTATTTGAATTCTGTACCATGTATTTGGCGACTCAGAATGGGTTGGGTTGACTGGACCTATTCTGGGGGCGTCACAACTACTGCTCTATTCTGACCATCACACTGTTCTCCGACTAGTTCCCGCAACATTCTCATTTCCTGAAGAGAACAATGAAAGAAAAGGGTGAGCTCAACTAGCTCAGTAAAGAATATTATGACTAAGATAATGAAGAATAAATTATCGTTAGTCTTCAACAAATCGGATAAAATATTATAGACAACAAGTTTTAAATCAACAACTGCAGCGAAAATAATAATTCATTAGAAAAATTAAGTAGAGAATGAAGTCTACTATCTTCTATGATTTAAAAGTCCATCATCTATATTTTATCCCTGTAACATCAATCAATATACATCTCGAATTAAATATTCATCTTTGCACTACGGGCCAAAGATATTCATTTGTATCACCAGTTGGTCATGTTCATCTCAACACCTGTCCATCTTTGCACTACGGGTTTATCAGGTAATCATTCATCTTTTAACTATAGGCCAAAGATATTCATCAAGTAATCATTCATCTTTGCACTACAGGCCAAAGATATTCATTTGTATCATTATTAAAGACTGAGGTTGATGAAAAATATGTTAAAGAACGAATCCAGTGAGATCAAGGACAAATGTTAGAGAATTTATCCAGAGTTCAAAATGAAGATCAAAATATGGATACAAACCAAAGATAATTTGGATAAAAAAAATAATATTTTTTTTACCGTGAATAGTAACTCGTGATGAAAAGATGAAAATTTCATAAAAAGTTCAGACCAATATTTCAGTGAAATGATATTAGATGAAACGCAAAACTCAAAGAATTTCTGATCATTTCAAGAATTATAGAAGCAATACTTACCGTAGTAAGTTTAAATATAAGAATCTGAAATGAAATATTATCACTTTCATAATATGAAATATGAAAGAAAATAATATTCATTATGAATATTGAAAGAAAATAACATCATTTACGAGGAAAATAACATCCTTTACCTTAACAGGAGAGTAGTTTTGACCGAAATATCGGATATAATGCTGAGAAAAATCTTGCACCGTAATCCACACTCAAACTATCCTTATACTCACAAGAAATACGCTCGATATTATAGCGAATGAATTATTTGAATGAATTATTTTATCGGAGAAGATAAAATGCCAACTTTCAACAAATGTCACATGCTAAACATTCTTCCATTTTATATCAAAATTAAAATAAATATTTCCTTATCATGTATATCAACAATTAATTATTCACAAATAATATTACAGAACTACAATAGTGACAACCAGGTCGTTCCCAAGAAAGAGGGGGCTTTCCGATAAGAATTTCTCTTTACTGGCGCGCAATTAGATTAACTAACCCCTTTACTTGACAGAACTTCATAGACATTGCCAATAATGCTGTCTAATAATATTATTCAAATAATATAAATTATTAATTTGATAATGTGAAATACTGTGCAGTGGTTACTGTGATAATTATTGAATCAATAATATAAAATATCAACGGTAGCAATTATTGAATCAATAATATAAAATATTGAACAGTAATTATTGTAATAATTATTGAATAAATGACTTTTTACGTAAGAATCAATAATTTGAAATATTGTGCAATACCGTGTGCTACTGTGCAACAACACGTATTACTGTATTTTTATCAACGAGTATTTCAACAGTTTAACGGTAACAGTTTTATCGTTATTTTATAAAAAGGTTATTTTTGTCGCTTTCTATATCCGACAGTTATTCCGTTGTGGGGTCCACAAATGGTTGTGCTGTCGTACGAATATTTTCAGACAACAAAAATATTTCACGGCTAAACGAATATTTCCCAACAACAATGAATATTTTATAACCACTTGCTAACTTTATAAAATTTGCACATATCTCCCATAACTTATCACATTTATCAAATTAACACCTTACTATTTCAAAGTAATATATAAATAAAATTAAATTTTTATTCATAAAATTTGGGGTCTTACAACACCTATATGCCACGTGTAACCAATTGGAGAATCTATGCTTAAAATCCTTATTATATTAATTCACATAGGAATATAGTGAGTTATTTTAGCTAGGATGTTCCTTTCCGATTCTATTTTCATTGTGGTGGATTTAGAAAGGATATATTTATATGACCATCGAAAGAGGAGTATAAATACTAACGAATTATCGGTTAACAATTCATCGTGACCGTATAATTAAATGGAGAGTTATGATATTTGAATGAAGCATAGGATGAAATTGAATTCTTAAATTTATTTATCTATGTAATTATATTTTATTATTTAGTTATTTATGTTTAGTTAAATTAGTAATTTTAATTAATTCATCCGTTTAAATAAGATTGGCTTGATTTGAATTTGATATTTGGAAAACGTTAGAATTAATTTATCGTGGGATCGACAACTCTTCTTATCACTTTATTACCTGTTGACCGTATATACTTGTACGTATTTATTGATTGCGAAATCAAACAACAAGTTTTTAGCGCCGTTGCGGTAGAATTATTTTTATAATGTTCTTCTAATATTGATTTCAATCAAGTTGATCTCAATTTAAACTTGTATTTTTTTTTGTAGTTAATTACTTTTTTTTGTTTTTTTTCAGGTCATAAATCTCAGTAGATAATAGGAGACGGTTGCAAAGAGCGACAACTGACCTCTTTTCAATGAAGTTCTTGCATTGATTTTTTTTATTGTATACTTTAAGGATAATGTTAGTTTCAAGTTTGGGGGTCTTCCTATATTTTGTTTTGATGTGTAGATCTATGTTGTGATTTTATTTTTTTATTTTATTATAATATTTTTTACTTTGAATTTTGTAAGTATATTCACTGCAAACCCTCACGAAACACAACTCATCCACTTGGGGTAACCTTGGGGGTTTAAAGGCTTGTTGCACATGCTAAGTGCAATCGTGTTTCCTGCGAAAATAGTGTTGTATTATTTTTAGGTAATGTCTCTTCGGTAATGAATTAACTGAATTTGAAGATTTTTGGTCAATGATAAAATTTTGATTTTTATTTAATAATTCTTAAAAAAATGGATAAATATTACTTAGTTTGAATTTTGAATTTTTGTTAGTTTTGCTTTTATTTGAGACCCTTTAATTATTTTATGCACATATCCATTTAGTTGAGCTAGTTTTAACTTTGATGAAATTTATATGTTAAATGCTTGTGGAAGATATTAATGAACTTTATATCTTGTTTGATCATAAATTAAAGTGCAAAAAGAGGGAGAATATAATTTGGGGGAAATCTTGGTTAATTTGTAGAAGAAAAAAATTGATTGAAAATTTTGAACCTTCCCCAGTTGAAAGAATGGATCATGTGGTGGGTTGAGATAAAGCGTAAAACGCACTCAATCATAAACACATGCAACGAGATGGAGCGTAAAACGCAATCGTTCAATGAAAAGTGAAATAGAGCGTAAAATGCACTCACTAAAAATAAAAAAATAAAAAAAATTGTGTTTTTGAAATCTTGGGGAAGTGTTAAAAAGGGCTTAAATGTTTTAAAATCTTGGGATCCTCTAGTTATGTTTTTTTTGTATTCGCTTTGAGTTGTGGACGATAAGCGTATAAAGTTCTTGTTGTAATACTAATTTTTTTTATATATCTTTTATGATGTGTATTGATTATATAAGTTTCGTTGAGTGCTTTTTTACTAGCTTGATATATTTGGATTCACACACACACACACGAAGGATCTTGAATGAAGTGTGACTAATAAGATGTATGAATTTTAGACTTTGCATAATTTTGAAATTTTCTAGGAGTTATCATTTAATTAAATCTTTGAGACCATGTTCAATTTCAAATTGGTTCATTGCTTGTTGTATAATTAGTTATTAGTTTTATTTTTTGTTTTTATTTGTGTTACTTGAGGACAAACAAATATCTAAGTTTGAGGGTATTTGATAAGTGAGTTTTATACCTATTATTTGGATACTTTTAGATTTAGTATTTTGCTATCTTTAAGTAATTTTAGTGCATTTTATTTATTTTTTTATACTATTTTGTAGAAAGATGCAAAGAAAGAGCAAATCTGAAAATTTTGGCTTAAGAGTGGCAATTCCGTAAATAAATTGAAGTTGAATGCTAGGGCATTCATTTTGTGAAGGATTGGAATTATGGGAAATTGGAAGGCAAAATGTGAGAGAATTTATTTTGCATTTGAGTCAAAGTTTGATGATTCCTAATTGGATTTGGATGCTCTATTGCCTAATTTTTGTATAGGAATTAATAATAGATTTGGAAAATGAATTTTATTATAGTAGTTTATTAAAATTAGAATATTGTGTATGTAATTTTTAATTAGGATTGTAATTCTATTAGGTTAAGAAAAATAAACTCATATAAATAGTCTTATTTTGGGATTGTAAAAGTGTTGGAAAAAAGGTCAATGAACATCATATGAGGCTAATTCTCTTCCAAGTTCAAGAGCAAACAAGATATCAATGGAGATGGAGGTCATGTGTAAGACCCCAACTTTTATGAATAAAGATTTAGTTTTCTTTATATATTATTTCGAAACAGTAAGGTGTTGTTTTGATAAATATGAAAGTTATGGGTGAAATGTGCAAGCATTTTTAAAATGAGCAAGTGGTTATAAAATATTCTTGTTGTCGGGGAATATTCGTTTGGTCGTGGAATATTCTTGTTGTCGGGGAATATTCGTACGACGGCGCAGCTATTTGTGGGCCCCCACAATGAAATAACTGTCGGATATAGAAAGCGACAGAAATAACTTTTTTACAAAATAACGGCGTGGTTGTTACCGTTAGTACTGTTGAAATACCCGGTGGTTAAAATACAGTGATACACGGTGTTGCATAGTAGCACACGGTATTGCACAGTATTTCGAATTATTGAGTCTTACGTGAGAAGCCATTACTCAATTATTGTTACAGTAATTACTGTTCAATATTTTATATTATTGACTCAATAATTGCTACGTTGATATTTTATATTATTGACTCAATAATTGTTACATTGATATTTTATTGACTCAATAATTGCTACGTTACCATTTTATATGATTGATTCAATAATGGCTATAGTTGATATTTTGTAGTATTGATTCAATAATTGTCGTTGCACAGTATTTCACGTTATCAACTCAATAATTCATATTATTTGAATAATATTATTAGATAACATTATTGACAATGTCTAAGGAAGTTCTGTCTAGGAGGGGTTATTTAATTGCGCGCCAGTAAGGAGAAGTCCTTAGCGGAAGGCCCCCTCTGTCCTGGGAACGACCTGGTTGTTAATATTGTAGTTCTATAATATTATTTGTGAATAATTAATTATTGATTTATATGATAAGGAAATATTTATTTTGTGGATATTAAAGAAGGAATTGGCGCTGATGAGTTTTTATCAATATTTTGGTGTGAGAAATCATCTGTTTTTGGATTTCGGATAATTTATGTTTGGAATTTGAAAAAACTTCCTTCTGCAAAGTTGTAGAGAATTAAATTTCCTATGAAAGGACATAGAATTTGTATTTTTCTGACGAAGGGGCTATTTATTATGAATTATTGAAGTTTCAGAAAATAAATATTATTTAATGGGTGGGACCCACTTTTGTTGAAAAAAATTCTGAGTTTGGATAACAACCAGCGGCGGAGGAAAATTTTAAAAAATAATATTATTTTATTATTTTAGTCTCCTTTGGCATCCTAAGCTTTTCCTATAAATAGGGTGCTTAGGTTAGAATTGAAAATCACACCAGAATCAGAAGTTTTTTCTCTCTATAATATCGAGCGTATTTTTGTGAGTATTTCAATACTTTGAGTGTTGCTATTCAGTGCAAGTTTTCTTCGGTATTATATCCGATATTCCAGTCAGAGGTACTATCTTTTTGAGGTAAGGGATGTTATTTTCTTTCGTAAATGATGTTATTCTTTTCAATATCATTATACAGAAATATTGTCATGGATTTTATGTTGAAATTCTTACTTTTTTCGTCGGGGTTACTATTCACGTATACGGCACTATTCACGTATACGGCACTATTCACGAAAAAAATTAAATTTTCTTCTATTTGTCCAAATTGCTTGTTAAGGTTACTATCTTTGATTGTATCCAAGTTTTGAGCTCTATTCTTGAATTTTGCTCCATAATTGATTATTACGAGGTATTTTTGAATTGGATATACTAAAATACGAATCCTTAGTCTTTGTCTTTTATCTCACTGGATTCGTTTTTTTTAAATATTTTTCATCATTCTCAGTCCTAAAAGGTGATGTAACTGAATATCTTTGGCCTGTAGAGCAAAGATGAATGATTACTTGATGAATATCTTTGGCCTGTAGAGCAAAGATGAATGATTACCTGATGAATATCTTTGGCCTGTAGTGCAAAGATGACAGGTGTTGAGATGAATATGACCACTGATGATACAAATGAATATCTTTGGCCTGTAGTGCAAAGATGAATATTTGATTCGAGTTGTATACTGATTGATGTTACAGGGATAAAATATTTATGATGGACTTTTAAATCATAGAAGATAGTAGACTTCATTCTCTACTTAACTCTTCTAATGAATTGTTATTTCCGCTGCGAATATTGATCTAAAGTTGGTTGTCCATTATATTTTATCTTATTTGTTGAAGACTAACGATAATTTGTTTCCCATTATCTTAGTCATAATATTCTTTACTGAGCTAGTTGAGCTCACCCTTTTCATCTGTTGTCCTCTTCAGGAAATAAGAATGTTGCGGGAACTAGTCGGGGGACAGAGTGATGGTCCGAGTTAGAGCAGTAGTAGTCCTCACTATTTCTGATAAATAGTGTGATAATAATTGTAATGAGGACTTAGTTTGAATCTTAATATTTTCTACATATTTGTATTGACACTCACAGTTGTGTGGTCGTATTTTGCACGACCGTATGATATAAAATTTGTAGGCGAGTCAGAATGGGTTGGGTTGAATGGACCTATTCTGGGGGCGTCACATCATGGATTGATGAAACTTGGAGATAAAAGACTTGCAGGAGACAGTTTTTCTTCTCTAAACCTTTATTTATTTTTGTCTTTCATTGATGTGAAATATTTTGTGGATTATAATTTTATCTGCTATGAACATATTTTTAATTTAAGTTTTTAATGAAATCTCATGTGTTGTTTAAATTGATTTTCTTTCTATTTGATTGGTACCATATGGATTGGCTTATCATATTTTGTGCGTTCATGTATTAATTAACTAGTTAGTAATTAATGGGATAATCTATATGAATTCGGAAGATGAAGTATAGGTTTAAATTTTAATATGATAACATATATTTGTGTTTTCTACATGGGATGGAATTCATGATTCGTGTATAGGATAGAGATATACATATATGCCATGTGTAACCAATTGGAGAATCTATGCTTAAAATCCTTGTTAATTTAATTCACATAAGAATATAGTGAGTTATTTAGCTAGGATGTTCCTTTCTGATTCTATTCCCATTATGGTGGATTTAGAAATGATATGTTTATATGACCATCGAAAGAGGCGTATAAATACTAACGAATTCTCGGTTAACAATTCAACGTGACCGTATAATTAAATGGAGAGTTATGAGTTTTGAATGAAGCATGTGATGAAATTGAATTCTTAAATTTATTTATCTATGTAATTTTATTTTATTATTTAGTTATTTATGTTTAGTTAAATTAGTAATTTTACATAATTCATCCGTTTAAATAAGATTGGCTTGATTTGAATTTGATGTTTGGAAAACGTTAAAATTAATTCATCGTGAGATCGACAACTCTTCTTATCACTTTATTACCTGTTTATCGTGTTTACTTGCACATATTTATTGATTGCGAAATCGGACAACACCTTCAGTAGAGTCCAAGCTAGTTATGTTGTAAGATCCCAAATTTTATGAATAAGTTTTAATTTTCTTTATATATTATTTTGAAATAGTAAGGTGTTGATTTGATAAATGTGATAAGTTATGGGTGAAATGTGCAAAGTTTACAAAGTAAGCAAGTGGTTATAAAATATTCGTTGTGTCAGAGAATATTCGTTTGGTCGAGGAATATTTTTTTTGTCGGAGAATATTCGTACGACGGCGCAGTCATTGGTGGACCCCACAACGGAATGAATGTCGGATATAGAAAGCGACAGAAGTAACCTTTTTATAAAAATAACAGCAAAATTGTTAGCGTTAGTACTGTTGAAATACTCGGTGGTTAAAATACAGTAATACGCGGTGTTGCACGGTATCACACGGTATTGCACAGTATTTCAAATTATTGATTCTTACGTAGGAAGGCACTTACTCAATTATTGTTACAGTAATTACTGTTCAATATTTTATATTATTGATTCAATAATTTCATAATATTTTATTGGTTCAATATTTGCTACGTTGATATTTTATATCAATAAGTGCTACTTTGCTATTTTATATTATTGATTCAATAATTGTCATTGCACATTATTTTAAATTATCAAATCAATAATTCATATTATTTGAATAATATTATTAGAAAGCATTATTGACAATGTCTAAGGAAGTTCTGTCTAGGAAATGGGTTGATTAATTGCGCGCCAGTAAGGAGAAATCCTTATCGGAAGGCCCTCTCTTTCTTGAGAACGACCTGGTTGTCAATATTGTAGTTCTGTAATATTATTTGTGAATAATTAATTTTTGATATATATAATAAGGAAATATTTATTCAATGTGGATTTAAACGGAGAAATTTTTAACATGTGACATTTGTTGAAAGTTGGTATCTTATCTTGTCCGATAAAATAATTCATTCAAATATATTATTATAATATTACATTATAGTAGTATGATGTGATTATATAATAGTATAATTTTTATAATTTGAATGGTAACATTATTAAAGTAAATTTATGGTATAAAAGTTAAACGAGGTGGTAAAGTGCAAATTGAATTTGAACTCTTATGATGCAAACAATGATGTCATCGGAGCGATGAGGTAAGCAATGATGTCATCGGAGCGATGAGGTAAGCAATGATGTCATCGGAGAGATGAGGTAAGCAATGATGTCATAGATTGATGATGTAAACGATGATGTCATAAATTATGACAAAAAGACTATTTTACTCTTACTCTGCTGAGCCTATAAATAGAAGCTTATTTCTTTATTATTTCTCACCAATTCACTAAAGCTATATAGAGAGAAAGTATAAAGAGAATAAGAGAGAAAGAAGAAGAGTATTCTGCTATTACGTTAGTGCAATCTCTAAATTTTAAGGTAAGGGGTATTATTTCTTTTGTATTCATGAAGAGAGTTATTTTTTTTCAATACTCGTAAGGGTTGTTATTCCATTCCTTATTATTCTGTTGGAGTAACCTGTCTACGCGGACTATCGCATGCATGGTGAAATCCTGTTGTTATTCCATTCTTTATTATTCTGTGGGAATAACCTGTCTACGCGGACTACCGCATACCTGGTGAATAACCCCTCGTATTTAGTTGTTATTAAATTATGAAAATAATTTGTCTGAGCGAACTACCGCCAGACGGGTGAAACTTCAATTGCACTTTCGTATATTGTTTCATTTTAGATTCCTAACTCTAAACTTACTACGGTAAGTATTGCATCTATAATTTCTGAAATTATCAGATATTACTTGAGTTTTGCACTTCGTCTAATATTATTTCATTGGAATATTGGTCTGAACTTTCTTGTGAAATTTTTATCTTTTTATGTTGAGTTACTATTCATAAGTTACTATTCATGAGTTACTATTCACGAGTTACTATTCACGGTAAAAAAATATTTTTTTTCTTCCAAATCATCTTTGATTGGATCCAAGTTTTGATCTTCATTCTTGAACTCTGGATAAATTCTCTAATATTTGTCCTTTATCTCACTGGGTCCGTTATTCATATTATTTTTCATCATCCTCAATTTTAAATGGTGATATAACTGAATATCTTTGGCTTGTAGTGCAAAGATGAATAATTACGTGATGAATATCTTTGGCCTATAGTGTAAAGATGAATGATTACCTGATAAATATCTTTGGCCCGTAGTGCAAAGATGGACAGGTGTTGAGATGAACATGACCAACTAGTGATACAAATGAATATCTTTGGCCCGTAGTGCAAAGATGGATATTTGATTCGAGATGTATATTGATTGATGTTACAAGGATAAAATATTGATGATGGACTTTTAAATCAAAGAAGATAGTAGACATCATTCTCTACTTAACTCTTCTAATGAATTGTTATTTTCGCTGCGAATATTGATCTAAAACTTGTTGTCCATAATATTTTATCTGATTTATTGAAGGCTAACGATAATTTATTTTTCATTATCTTTATCATAATATTCTTTACTGGGCTAGTTGAGCTCACCCTTTTCTTCCATTGTTCTCTTCAGAAAATGAGAATATCGCGGGTACTAGTCGGGGAATGGAGTGATGGTCCGAGTTAGAGCTATAGAAGTCCTCACTATTTTTTTTTATTTAAAATAGTGTGATAATAAATGTAATGAGGACTTAGTTTGAATGTTAATATTTTCTACATGTTTGTATTGACACTCACAGTTGTGTGGTCGTATTTTGCACGACCGTGTGATATGAAAGATTGTATTTAAATTTTGTTGAGTGTATTTGGCGACTCAAAATGGGTTGAGTATTGAACCTATTTTGGGGGCGTCACAGTTGGTATCAGAGCTTAGGGATATGATCTCTGGCAGAGATCTGGGAATAGAACTAGGAGGGGAGAGACGAGTAAAACCTTCGCTAGTGTGTACTACCTAAGCTTAATTGTTATTTAATTGGTCGGTTGAAACATAGAGTTAATATGTGATATGTTAATTTATTTGATTAACCCTTGTTTTGTGGCAGTATTTGAGAATGGCAGCTGAAAATTTAAACAATGGAGTGAATGAGACCGTTGAGACACCTTTAATCACCAACGAAGAGAACGTGCAACAGGAAGGTTATATTCTTCCTGTAAACAACCCTACCAAAGAAATGATAAATGACGGGATGTTTAGAAGTTTTTTGCAGTTCATACAAAACCAGACGAGGGAGACTCGTGTTCATAATACTGGTGGACATAACAACTCGCGGCATGTCACTGCCAAGCAGTTTAAAGAGTTGGGACCACCAGAGTTTCAGGGAAAGCCAGATCCAATCAAGGCAGAAAATTGGATTAAGCAAATTACCAAGATATTTGATGTTTTGGAATGCACGGAGGAACAGAAGGTTCCATTTGCCGCCTTTATGTTCCGTGGAGAAGCAGATTACTGGTGGGAATCTGTGAAGCGTACCCAGCCTGCCGCACTCAAGATGTCTTGGGGGGCGTTCCATAAACTGTTCAATGACAAGTACTTTTCAAAAAGTATTCGTCACATGAAAGAGGTAGAGTTCATCAGACTGGAACAGAACAACATGACTGTGTCCCAGTACGAGGCCAAGTTCGCGGAGTTATCCCGGTTTGAACCTCATTTGGTGGAGAATGAGGAACGTATGACGCGGATGTTTCTGAGAGGTTTGAAACCCGAGATTCGTCAATACCTCATTTCTCACAAATTTTCTCTATATTCGGATGTAGTGAACAGGGCCCAGTTATTAGAACGAGATAATGATTATGTTTAACCAAGGGACAACAACCAAGGTCGTACTGGTGGCAGCAGTCACCGGAACAATAACAACCAGCAGGGAGGAAAGTATCATGCCAGAAGTGGTAATCACTCCAGTGGTAATCGTGGCCATGATAATAAAAGAAGTGAGTCGGGGGGAGATTTCAAGAAGAAAAGGTACAACAATGAAAACGTGAAAGCATCGACAGCAGTACCAACATCAACTGTTTCTAAGGGAGGAGAACGACCGCCGGTCGTATGCTATAAATGCGGGTAAGTAGGGCACATCAACCCCAACTGCACACAACAATCCAAGTTATGTTATAACTGTGGAAAGGAAGGGCACATAGCTCGAGTGTGTCCTGTAGCGAAACCAAGTCCAGCAGGGATGTGACTCCAAAGGCTATCCCTGACAAGTCAAAGTCAGTGGTTCCTGGAAGAGCTTTTGTCGTGACTGCCTAACAAGCAAGGAACCCGAACGAGGTTATTACGGGTAAGCTGATAATAAACTCTTGCGAAGTTTACACTTTATTAGATACGGGTGCTACCCATTCTTTTATTTCACCTGCTTGTGCTCAACGTTTGAACTTGACACCTGAGAAATTAGACTTTGACTTATCTGTTGAAACTCCGTTGGGAGAAACCTTCGTTACATCTACAGTTTACAAATCTTACTTGATTTAAATTGGTACCCTCACCCTACCTGTTGATCTTATATCGTTGAAAATACTTGCATTTGATGTGATTTTAGGAATTGACTGGTTGACCACTGATCATGCCAAAATTGATTGTTTTCGTAAGGTTGTTAGTTTTCATATTCCTAACTAACCTATTGTGCAAATTCAAACAACTAAACCACTAAAATCAATCAATGTTATTTCAAGTCATAAAGCTATTCGTTTATTGAAAAACGGATGTCAAGCTTTCTTAGCCCATGTCACTGATCTAAACCAGAATACGTCAGGTTTGAATAATATTTCTGCTGTTAATGAGTTTTCAGATGTATTTCTCGAAGAACTTCCCGGTCTACCCCTAGAACGTGAAGTTGAATTCTTTATTGACCTTGAACCCGGTACAAAATCCATTTCTAAAACCCCATATCGAATGGCTCCTATAGAACTTCAGGAGTTAAAGGTCCAACTACAGGAGTTGTTAGACATCAATTTTATACGTTCTAGTACATCTCCTTGGGGTGCTCCTGTTTTATTCGTAAAGAAGAAAGACGAGAGTATGCGACTTTGTATTGACTATCGGGAGTTGAACCATGCCACAATCAAGAATAGGTATCCGTTACCTCGTATTGATGACCTGTTCGACCAGTTGCAAGGTGCACAATTCTTTTCAAGGATCGATCTTCGTTCTGGATATAATCAGCTGAAGATTAAAACTGAATATATTCCGAAGACAGCTTTCAGAACTCGGTACGGGCATTATGAATTCTTAGTCATGTCTTTTGGATTGACTAATGCTCCTGCTGCCTTCATGGATATGATGAACCGTGTATTCAAGGAATATTTGGATCAGTTCGTGGTTGTCTTTATTGATGACATCCTTATCTATTCCAAAAGTCGTGAAGATCATGAGCACCATTTGAAGCTAGTACTTCAAAGGCTTCGTGAAAATAAGCTATATGCTAAGCTGAAGAAATGCGAGATCTGGCTTGAGGAGGTAGCATTCCTTGGGCACGTGGTATCAAAACGTGGAGTATCTATTGACCCGACGAAGATTAAAGCAATACAAAGTTGGGAGCAACCGAAGTCGGTGAACGAAGTACGTAGCTTTCTGGGCTTAGCTGGTTATTATCGGAGATTCGTGGAAGGATTTTCTGGAATCGCTACTCCATTAACTCAGCTGACTCAGAAAAATACAAAATTCGTATGGAACGAGGAATGCGAGAAGAGCTTTCAAAAGCTCAAGAAGAGACTCATTTTGGCACTGGTTCTGACGATACCATCTGGTTCGGATGGATTTGTCATTTACAACGATGCTTCGGGCAAAGGGTTAGGATGTGTTCTCACGCAACATGGAAAAGTCATAGCCTACGCCTCGCGACAACTAAAGGAATATGAGAGGAATTATCCTATTCATGATCTAGAGTTAGCAGTAGTCATTTTCGCGTTGAAGATCTGGAGACACTACCTGTATGGGGAGAAAGTGGAGATCTATACGGATCATAAGAGCCTCAAGTATTTCTTCACCCAGAAGGAACTCAATATGCGACAATGACGTTGGCTTGAGCTGTTAAAAGATTACGATTATACCATCCAATATCATCCTGAAAAAGCGAACGTGGTAGCTGACGCGTTGAGTAGAAGGTCATATGCAGGAACGAATGCGATGCTTTCAAGGCCTATTTTGTGTGATTTACAAAAGATGGAGATAGAGTTCAAGACTCCGGGGACCCATGCGATGATGTCAAGTATACGCGTAGAACCAGATTTGATTGATAAAGTTAAAGCTGCTCAAGCTACAGACCCGGAGCTGATGAATATGAGGAAGAAGGTGCTATTCCAGAAGCAAGGATTGATGAAGAAGGAATACTTTGAGTCAACTCCAGACTTTGTGTTCCTGACGATTCTGATTTGAAGTATATAATCATGATGGATGCACACAACACACCGTTTGCAATCCATCCTGGGAGTACCAAAATGTATCATGATCTTCGACATACATTTTGGTGGAGCAATATGAAGAGAGAGATCGCGAAATTTATCTCGAGGTGTTTAACGTGTCAACGTGTCAAGGCGGAGCATCAAGTACCAAAGGGTCCATTACAACCACTTGAGATTCCAAAGTGGAAGTGGGAACACATTACCATGGATTTCGTTACGGGTCTTTCCAAGGTTTCTCAAGGCATAGATGCAATTTGGATTGTTGTTGATAGATTAACCAAGTCTGCTCATTTCTTGCTGATACGAGAGACTTATTCCCTTGAACGTCTTGCTCGTATGTACGTGAATGAGATTGTGAGATTGCATGGCATGCCAGTATCCATAGTTTCGGACCGTGACCCAAGATTCACTTCACGATTTTGGGTCAGCTTGCAGAAAGCTATGGGCACGGATTTACGATTCAGTTCGGCATATCATCCACAAACGGACAGGCAATCGGAAAGGACTATCCAAACTCTTGAAGATCTATTGAGACTCTGTGTTCTAGACTTTAAAGGGAGTTGGGATAAGTACCTACCATTGGTGGAATTCTCCTACAACAACAGTTATCAGGCAAGTATAGGCATGGCTCCATTCGAGGCGTTGTATGGACAAAAATGTCGTTCTCCAGTATGCTGGGACGAGGTGGGTGAAGCAACATTGTTGGGACCGGAGTTAGTATGTATGACTACGGTAAAGATTCAAATGATCCGGCAACGTATACAAACTACACAAGATCGACAAAAGAGTTATGCTGATCTTCATCGAAAGGACGTGGAATTTAAAGTTGGGGATCATGTATTGTTACGTGTTGCTCCGTGAAAACGAGTTACAAGATTCGGGAAGAGAGAAAAGCTCAATCCATGAATCATTGGTCCATTTGAAATCCTTGACCGAGTAGAAAATGTGGCCTATAGACTCGCCTTACCTCCAAGCATGTCTCGTGTTAATAACGTTTTTCACATATCTGTGCTTCGTAAATATGTGAAAGATCCAAACCACATTATTGAGTTAGAACCAGACGAGATAGCCGAAGATTTAACATACGAGGAGGTACCTGTTAAGATCTTGGATAGAAAGGAACATGTCCTACGCTCAAAAGTTATACCTCAAGTTAAAGTTTTATGGAGGAACCATGATATCGAGAAAATGACCTGGGAGTTAGAATCGGAAATGAAAACGAGGTATCCTCACCTTTTCGACATACCAGGTACGGACGTCAATTTCGAGGACGAAATTTTATAAGGAGGGGAGGTTGTAAGACCCTAAATTTTATGAATAAGATTTAATTTTCTTTATATATTATTTTGAAATAGTAAGGTGTTGATTTGATAAATGTGATAAGTTATGGGTAAAATGTGCAAAGTTTACAAAGTAAGCAAGTGGTTATAAAATATTCGTTATGTCGGGGAATATTTGTCTGGTCGAGGAATTTTATCGGGGAATATTCGTACGACGGCGCAGTCATTTGTGGACCCCACGACAGAATGAATGTCGGATATAGAAAGCGACAGAAGTAACCTTTTTATAAAAATAACGGCAAAACTGTTACCGTTAGTACTGTTGAAATATCCGGTGGTTAAAATACAGTAATACGCGGTGTTGTACGGTAGCACATGGTATTGCATAGTATTTCAAATTATTGATTCTTACATAGAAAGGCACTTACTCAATTATTATTATAGTAATTACTGTTCAATATTTTATATTATTGATGTAATAATTGCATAATATTTTATTGGTTCAATATTTGCTACGTTGATATTTTATATCAATAAGTGCTACTTTGCTATTTTATATTATTGATTCAATAATTGTCATTGCACATTATTTTAAATTATCAAATCAATAATTCATATTATTTGAATAATATTATTAGATAGCATTATTGGCAATGTCTAAGGAAGTTCTGTCTAAGAAAGGGGTTGATTAATTGCGCGCCAGTAAGGAGAAATACTTATCGGAAGGCCCCCTCTTTCTTGGGAACGACCTGGTTGTCAATATTGTAGTTCTGTAATATTATTTGTGAATAATTAATTTTTGATATATATGATAAAGAAATATTTATTCAATGTGGATTTAAACGGAGAAATTTTTAACATGTGAGATTTGTTGAAAGTTGATATTTTATCTTGTCCGATAAAATAATTCATTCAAATATATTATTATAATAATACATTATAGTAGTATGATGTGATTATATAATAGTATGATTTTTATAATTTGAATGGTAACATTATTATAGTAAATTCATGGTATAAAAGTTAAATGAAGTGGTATAGTGCAAATTGAATTTAAACTCTTATAATGCAAACAATGATGTCATCGGAGCGATGAGGTAAGCAATGATGTCATCGGAGCGATGAGATAAGCAATGATGTCATAGATCGATGATGTCATAAATTATGGCGAAAAGACTATTTTACCCTTACTCTGTCGAGCCTATAAATAGAAGCTCATTTCTTCATTATTTCTCACCAATTCATTAAAGCTATAGAGAGAGAAAGTATAGAGAGAATAAGAGAGAAAGAAGAAGAGTATTCTGCTATTACGCTAGTGCAATCTCCAAATTTTAAGGTAAGGGGTATTATTTCTTTCGTATTAATGAAGAGAGTTATTTTCTTTCAATACTCGTAAGGGTTGTTATTCCATTTCTTATTATTCTGTTGGAGTAACCTGTCTACGCGGACTACCGCATGCATGGTGAAATTCTGTTGTTATTCCATTCTTTATTATTCTGTGGGAATAACTTATCTACGTGTACTACCGCATGCCTGGTGAATAACCCTTCGTATTCAGTTGTTATTAAATTGTGAAAATAACCTGTCTGAGCGGACTACCGCCAGACGGGTGAAAATTCAATTGCAGTTTCGTATATTGTTTCATTTCAAATTCCTTACTCTAAACTTACTACGGTAAGTATTGCATCTATAATTTCTGAAATGATCAGATATTACTTGAGTTTTGCGTTTCATCTAATATTTTTTCACTGGAATATTGGTCTGAACTTTCTTGTGAAATTTTTATCTTTTCATGTCGAGTTACTATTTACGTGGTACTATTCACGGTAAAAAAATATTATTTTCTTCCAAATCATCTTTTATTGGATCCAGGTTTTGATCTTCATTCTTGAACTCTGGATAAATTCTCTAATATTTGTCCTTTATCTCATTGGGTCCGTTATTCGTATTATTTTTCAGCATCCTCAGTTCTAAATGGTGATATAACTGAATATCTTTGGCTTGTAGTGCAAATATGAATAATTACGTGATGAATATCTTTGGCCTGTAGTGCAAAGATGAATGATTACTTGATGAATATCTTTGGCCCGTAGTGCAAAGACGGACAGGTGTTGAGATGAACATGACCAACTGGTGTTACAAATGAATATCTTTGACCCGTAGTGCAAAGATGAATATTTGATTCGAGATGCATATTGATTGATGTTACAGGGATAAAATATTGATGATGGACTTTTAAATCAAAGAAGATAGTAGACAACATTCTCTACTTAACTCTTCTAATGAATTGTTATTTTCGCTGCGAATATTGATCTAAAACTTGTTGTCCATAATATTTTATCTGATTTATTGAAGGCTAACGATAATTTATTTTTCATTATCTTAGTCATAATATTCTTTACTGGGCTAGTTGAGCTTACCCTTTTCTTCCATTGTTCTCTTCAGAAAATGAGAATATCGCGGGTACTAGTCGGACGATGGAGTGATGGACCGAGTTAGAGCTGTATAAGTCCTTACTATTTTTTATTTAAAATAGTGTGATAATAAATGTAATGAGAACTTAGTTTGAATGTTAATATTTTCTACATGTTTGTATTGACACTCACAGTTGTGTGGTCGTATTTTGCACAACCGTGTGATATGAAAGATTGTATTGAATTTTGTTGAGTGTATTTGACGCCCCAAAATGGGTTGAATATTGAACCTATTTTGGGGGCGTCACACATGTCATCATCAGGTTGTGTACGCCCGAATTTGAGGTATTCACGGTTACCGCATCACACCATTGTCACCCTTATTTGTAATTTTTGTATTAAACTAATTGTTCCTTTTCTAGATCATATGCCTCAAGTATTAAGACCGGATGTAAAAATAAAAATGTAAAGGATATAAAATCCTATTAAAAATGAATTATAGAAAATGTATTTTTTACCAATATTAAAATGATTATCCAACAAATTTGATACATAGAAAATTAATTTAGGATAAAGAATAGGGTAAAGTTTCTCTTTAAATTGGGAGTCCAAAAAATTTGTCATTTGTAGTCTTAGTCATATAACTCATATTTGTTTGTAAGAATTATAATTATGGGACTATATTCTCATGGATTATAATCTCAAGACTATTAATTTCTAATTACTTGCTTATTTTTTATGAGATTATTCATGAAATAACTTAAAATAATTTAATGTTATGTTTGTTTTGTCCATGATTATTTAAAGGATTAGATAAAAACTTACCGTTTGGACTGTTATACTCTTGTCAATAATAACAAACATATTATATTCTCATTAATTTAAGTATAGATGGATACGATAGGATACATCAGTTACTTTAAATAAAGTTAAATGTTATTTTATCTATAAATTTTTAGTCTCAAATAGTAGAAATTATAATATCTAGTTGGACATGAGATTAAGTAGTCCTCTCTTTTAAGTCATTTTATTATCCCGAGACTAATAGTCCCAAGTTTATTTTTAAAAACAAACAAGTGACTTCAGATTAATAGTTCAATCCCAAGTGTTATTCTTACAAACAAACATGTAAAATTAAGTGGTGCATCATTTAGATTTGTCAAATGACTATATAACGAATGCACTTTATATTTAATTATATATTTATATGTATTTAATTTATAAAATTATAAATAATGCAATCAAAAACATGCAAAATATTTTTTCGTTTCAAATTATATGATTATTATTGATTTTAAAAGTTAATTTGAGATATTTTTATACTCAAAATTAAGATAATTTATTAAAAAATTGTGAAATTATAAATCTTACAATAAATAGTATTTTTAGATAATTACAATAATGATAATTATATTGACTAAAAATAATAGAAATTATGTCAATTTTAAATTTAAAATATGTTAAATTAATTTTAAAAATTAAATAATGAGTTTATATTTTAGAAGGTAGAGAATACATTATTAATTCCGGGGAAATAGTAACTATTGTGGTGTTAGTTTATTTGTGTATGCATATATTTGTTAGGTTTGTATATAGCGTGATCAAGCAATCAAATCACATAAAAGTCGCGGAAGCGCAGTAAATCGAAATTTAAAATTTTTCATACAAACCATCACCATGATCATACTTTGTGCTTAATTATCAATTCAATAGAAAAGAGATGGAGATCAGATTCATACCTTTGTAGAAACTAGCTTCCACAGGTATAAGTTCAACTCTAATTTCTTTTCACATTCAACTTGAATCTATCGGGTTTGATTCTTTCCTTTGATCAACGTTAGCCACCCAAGTGTATGGCCTCTAGAGGAGATCCACCAAGGAAGACCAAATATTTAAAAAGATGGGTATTTGGTAAAACCCTATTTCTATCTCTATAGAATTATCAGTACTCTCTCAACTCTTAGAATTAAATGTGTAACTTGTGTAACTTCTCTAACCCAAATCTATAATAATACTTTCTTATTTATAGATGTAGGCAACCCTCCTAAACTATTTAGGAATAGAGTTTTGATTTAATTAATTAAACTCCTTTAATTAATTGTATTCCTAATCCAATTAAAAATTAATGAGAGTACTTTTATTAATCAATTCTCAAACTCCATTAGGAATTAAATAATAGTAATAGTAATAATAATAATATAAGACTCCTCTTATTAATTTATATTTAATATTTTTAAAATATTAAATAATAAATATGAAGTTATTTAATTTATTCTATCACCATAGATTAAATTAAATACTCTTAACTTATTATTACGATTATGTCATTTACTTCTTAAATAAATATTTTCTTTTTATGGTGTGACCCTTTGGGTTCTCCATATTAAACTGGTTTGAATAAATCAATTAGAACAATTCTAATCTTATTTATATAAATAAATTAAACTATTAATTCATTTAAATAAATAACATTTATTCTACAACAATGGTAAGTTCCCTTAGCGATCAACGACTTTCCAGATAATATAGATTCCAATATTAATCATAAAAGAATCTTTGAGTAAATAGTTACCGTATAATTCAATCCTTCCACCATACACTGTCCCAATTAAATATAAGACATGAAATTACTATCAAGTCTTATTTTATTTAATTATATGTATTTCGATCCTTAAATTAATAACTCCAAATAATGCAAATTAGAAACTCATTTTCAATTTCATTCCACATTGGCCAAGGATTTCTAGGTTGTCATTTATCGAATCACATAGAACATTCTCTCTTTTTACTAAAATCGGTAGATTCTTTAATGATCATTCATTATCTCCATATATAACTTATGAAACTCAAGCATGCATACCCTTTGATATACCCTAAGGGTCTTAAGGGACATGTCAAAGTATAACTTATCATACACAAGATACTATGATGATCTCAAGTCTAAGAATTACTTGTATTACTATCACTACAGGAATTCCTATTGATAGGCAAGTAAAACTCCATTAGGTATTCCTTAACGAGTCACGTTCAGTGAATTTATTCTCCAATAAACATCTACATACTTGCTTTAGTGTCTCCACACAAATGATCAATAGATCAATCATCCTCATCCAATGAGCAAACAATGCATATACCAATCTATCTGGATTCACTAATCCCCTTTTTAGTAATCCAACAATTAGAAACTATTTTAATTTCAAGCTTTCTAAGAATTTAGATCTCATTAGCATGATCATCATCATGATTCTAAAAGTATTTCTTAAAACTATGAGTTTCACATTTAATATAACAGCATCATGTAGATAATATAAAAGCATTTAATAAATAAACTCATTTATTAATAAACGAATAAGATTGTTACAAAGTATATGATTTATCATATCAAATATGATTGGCTTGCGTGCATACTACTTTCAATATTAATGTGAAGTCTTGAAAGTACTCTCAACACTTAACATAATATCACAAGTGAACAAAGTGAAATGCACTAGGATCCTATCCATTTCAAATTAAATGGAGAATCTCTATTTCAAATAAAATGGAGAGTCTCCATTCTCTCTCCCGTCAACATGACATCACATTCCAACACATTTTAAATCGGATCAAGAAATAAAAACTCTCAATTTTATTTGAAATGGAAAGTATCCTAATTCCCTATTATATCCTGTAGTCATATACTAATAAATAATGAGTAATGATATACTAACAACAAATTTTTAGAAAAGATAGGTTACAAAATAATATATAGATTTAATGGTCATAACCAATTACAAACATACACATCATTTAATAGTTATTTTTAATATTTATTATTTAATAAGAAAAACACTATTGATAAATAATATATCTAATATAATGATAAAAACATAAAGTGGTACGTATATGGGAAAATAATTTATATACCGACTAATTTTATGATAAATTTGAATTGTGTGAAATTTTAAATGATAAAATAAAATACTAAATTGTGAGTATTTTTTTATTCCTTTCTATTCTATGTATTTATATACACTGTTATTTAATATATCGATATAAATTTGAAATTATACGTAGAAATATTTTTTTACATAAACTTTAATTTATGTAGTTTTTTTTGTTTCAAATACTTTTTTTCAAGTTGCATTTAATAGATTATAAATTGAATTTTGAACCTCAACATGCCAATTCCTAAATTCTGATTAGTCAACTGTTAGGATTCGAATCACACATACGCACACGACAATAAAGAAATTTACATAGTTTTCCAATTTGAGTACGTCTACGGGAGCGATGAGATAAATTGTTTTATTTATGATCTTAGTATATAAGGTTTTTAAAATACAGAGTATATATAACTGCTATTTCTCCCAGCCCTAATTTGCATTATAGCCTAAATACTCGCTTCCCTCATTCCGCTCCGCTTCACTTTGCTTCGCTCCGCTTCACTTTGCTTGACACTGGTCTTTTTCAGAAATTTCTCAGTTATGAGGCATAAGTTCCAACATCAACCAAATACTCTGAATAGACCCTCAAACAGTGAAAATTAAAAGTCCAAATTTGTTAATTTTGTAAAAGATAAATTATAAAATTGTCCCTTAAATTGAAACTGAATTGCAATATAGTAAATGTTAATACTTTAATTTTTAATAATATGACACCTAATATTTTAACTTTTTGTAAAACTGTTCTTTCTTTGATAAAAATAGGGAATTTATATTTTCACATGAGAAATTATTAGTTCCACAAGACTCTTCTCACATAAATAGTAAATGAGTCTCACATTCATGTGAGTAAAGCCTTAAGAAAATATAATATTTTCTTTATAGAAATAATAATTCCTAAAAATAAATCAGTCATGTACATATAAGGTGAATGTTTAAAGGGTAAAATAGTCAACTTGTATACTAAATAAAAGGGTAAAACTTTTAGCACAATAAAGAAAAAAAAAGCCTAGGGTACCCCTTATACCCCACCTGATATGTTACAAATTTTGATTAAAATTGGTACAATTTTACAAAAAAAAAATTGATATACATATTTATAAGGGAAGAAAGAGTATGCGTCTCAAATTTATGTGTGTTTTATTATTTAAATTTTTTTTATTAATAATATTTTTGACATAAAAATAATTGTTTTAACATTTTACTAATTTATCAATCAAAGAGATTTTATTTTAGCATTTCACTATTTTCATTAATAATTGTTTCATCAAAACTAATATTTTTTTGGAACTTAGAGTACTATTAGTAGTTTCTTAAAATAACATAACAAACAGATCAAGTTTACCTATACGCAGAAAGAGCAAAGCTACAGACAGTAAAGAGGCTTATTTTAGTCAGGTCAGTATGATTTTACTGGCAGTAATCGCTCGGTATTTGGTAATAGGTTGATCATGATTCATGTGATTAACTTAATCTGCATCTGATTATTGAAAATATATTGTATTATATTATATGTGTTTGCCAATTATATAATGCTCACTACCTGTTTGTGGAAATGCCCAAGTGCGTTGCAGCAGTGGGTGTTCCACTTCATGAACTCTGAATTACACACTCATTACTTCCATCAGTTAAATTGAAATCATGGTTTACGTGGATAGAAGAAGTTCCGTAATAATATTTCAGTCCCATGGGCTGTTTTTATCCAAAAAAATAGTATAATTTGTGGATTCCGTAATTATGTTATTTTTCATTGTTTTTAATTAACAGTTATCCCACTTTGTAGCTTGTAGAATGATTTGTAGTTTTTTGCCATTTTTCTTAGTCATTAAGTGTGTGTGTATATATATAGTTTGTTTTTTGGCATTAAGGGTATAGAGCTTTCACCTTTCTTTGAACCTCGGGCTTATATCAATATTTAACCCATAAATAGCCTTGTACACAGTAAGTGAGGACATAAGTTTGTGTTAGTCCTCAAAGCTGGCAAGGTTTGATAACTTCACTTCTCCCTAATGAAAGAGGATATCTACACATATTTCTTTTTTTCAGTAATTTTTTTATTAATCTTTCTGATTGTTCCTTGCAGGATTTTTATTCCTTAAGAAACATTTTTTGCTGAGCTTAAATTATTGGCCAGTTTATCTTTTTTTTGTTCAAGAATTATTTCATTGAGAAAAGCTTGTTACTTTTATTTATGGACTCTCCACCATCAGAGCCCCCCCTCCCATCACTCACAATCACACCAAGTCGAAAAATGAGACACCCACATGCATTGTTGCATACATGAAGGCTTTATCATGTTATATGCTTGTCTCCTGATACGCTTCGAGAAAAGGATCTAAAAGGTACATGCACTCGATCCATTTAATTAACTGTTGTTTACTGTAAGTTTTAGCTCCTATAGTAGCATGAAACTTTGCTAAACGTAGGAGTATTTAAAGGTTATGCTATTAGAAGAATACTTGGTGTCTAATCACTTTAAGTAAAAAAAGAACATGATTTGTAAAGTAGTGGTTCATGGCACACCATCTACGATGAAACAAGCTTGGTGCTTTTTTTTCCGCTGACTACACATCCATTCTAACAAACAATAAAACACTTGTAGAAAAAAGAGGAAACAGAAGAAGGATATAAAGAGACCTCAATGCTTTTTATCCACTGATCCCATAGCTCAATGGAGCCAAAGATGCTCATCAATCTTTGGGGTTCAATGTTCTTTTTTCTAGTGGATAGCTTACTAGAAGCGGACCCTCCACAAACAATTCATACTCAATATTTAAATTCAGAATCAGAAACCCACTTTGATACATAAAGAAGCACCTTGTGATTTGTATAAGAAGCTTGATAAAGAGGGGGGAAAACACATAAATCTCGAAATTAAAGATTATTTACCTTGTGTGTCAATGGAAATATAGATGCTATGCGTAGTGATAAAGCAGTTTTATATATAGAAAATTGTCAAATACTTGCAATAGGCCAAGAAAGAAAAAGGGAAATGAGACAGAATCTAGCTAGTACTTTTCTTAGATAACAAAGAGGGTGGTAAGTTGTTCTATAAGAATAAGCTCTCAATACTTTTGAGAGTCTTAGATGCTATGATACCTCAACAGGAACCCCACCAAGCTCCTCATAAAATCATAACTCCTATGGGTTCTTTGAAAGCTTGGTGAAATTTTCTGTTTCTTTGCTCTTATTTGACGACTTGAACGAATCAATTCTGCAGGGGTCTGCCTCAATTAGCAACTGAACAACCTCATCCATGGTTGGACGAAGGGCCGCTGACCTATATGTACAACGAATGGCAATCCGGAGTACCTTAATCATCTCGTCCTTGAATGACACTGATAATTGTTTATCTAAAACCTCCATCACTCCTCCTTTTGTCTCAACCTTGCTTGAAACCCAGTATATAATATTCTTGTTCTCTCCGAACTCTGCCTCTACAGGCTTCTTCCCAGTAATTAGCTCCATCAGGACAACTCCAAAACTGTAGACATCACACTTGGTTGTTGCTTTGGACGAATATGCATATTCTAAATAATATCACCAATGAAATTGAAAGAAACATTAGGTACAAGTTTTGTTATTTGAAAATGAAAGAAGAGCATTAACTAGTAATAAAACTACTCATTAAATTAAGAATGCAATTTTTAGTACTTTACTGCAAGTCCTGAGTACTCGTTTAATATTCAAAACTTAGCTAGTACGTTCTTTTTGTGAGATGAATGCACTTTAACAAAACTAGCTTTTTGAAAAACTAATAAAAACTTGTACTGCTAGAAGGATTAAATTCTTTTAATCCTGAAGGACAACTACTTAGACATGCTTGTGCAAGTTATTGGTTGTAAGATTATCTGCAAGTTCAAGAGAATTATATATGAACAGCTTATATTTAACTCAAATAAGCATAGTTTGTTTGAGGAATAACTCAATTTTAAATGTATGCTAGAAATATATGCATCATTTGTTGATTTTCATATGCATAAACTTGATGTAGAATTGGTTTGGTTCAGATATTTACCTGGGGCCAAATAACCGTAAGTCCCAGCAATCACAGTAGTGGTTGAATCTTTCCCTCTTGCCTGCAAAACTTTGGCTATGCCAAAGTCTGCAACCTTGGCCTGGTAATTTACATCCAGTAAGATGTTCATTGATTTTATGTCTCTGTGAATAATTGCTGGCATCAGATCATGGTGCAAGTAGGCCAAGCCCTGCGCAACCCCGAGTGCAATCCGATGACGAGTGGGCCATTCCAACAGGATTTTCCCTCTGTGAAGTGTATCCCAAAGGTTTCCATTTGGCATGTACTCATAAACCAACAAGTTGGTATCCAAACTTGAGAAGTAGCAGTACAGCTTCACAATGTTTTTGTGCCTTATGCTTCCTAGCGTTTCAACCTCAGTTTTCAATACCTTGTCTACTATTGTTTGATCTTCTGAACCAGAATATTTTGTTTTTTGACTCCAGAGCCTCTTCACAGCGATAACTTCCCCGTTGCTCAACTCAATTTTATACACTGTCCCAGATCCTCCATGACCCACTATGTTCTTATCAACCAAGGCTTCAACGACTTCTCGGTGATCAAAGCTTATTCGATGGAAGCTTTTGACATCATATGAAAAGAATGAAGTGGGGAATGTCTCCTCATGTTCAATGGCAGCTCTTTCCTTACTAAACCAGTGTTTCAAAAACAAGAAACCTCCAATTGTAACAATCCCCACTGAAATCCCAATCACCCAGGTGTAGTTCATCTTTTTCCGATTATAAGTTTGTGCACAAATGGGGAAGTTTGGATCCGATGAAATGAGATAATTAGGAACACAGAGAGATGGATTGCTCAGAAAACTTTCTAACAATCCTTGCTTTATAAATGATTTAGGAATGGGACCCGAAAGCAGATTGTTTGAAAAGTTCATAGAAGTTGTGAGCAATTCAGAGAGGCTTTCTGGGATATTACCCATTAAGAGATTGCTTGAAAGGTCAAGAACATTAAGAGATTTTATTGATGAGAGTGATTCTGGTATGGAAGAACTGAATTTGTTTCTTTGCAAGACCAATAGATTGAGCCTTTTTAGGTAGCCAATTTCAGAAGGTATTGGACCCGACAAGAGATTATTGCTGAGATCAATCTTTACCAGACTGATAGCATGACAGATTTCAGGTGGTAGAATGCCTGATATCCTGTTGCTCTGTATGAACAGCTCTGACAAGTTCTTAGCATTTCCAATTGTTTTGGCTACCGAACCATGCAAGCGATTGTTACCTAAATCAATGATTGAAACATGGGGAAGGCCTAAAAGCCCTTCTGGTATTGAGCCTTCTAGGCGGTTTTGACTAACTCGAAACCGTAGAAGAGACTCACATTTTCCATAACTTTCAGGCAGTTCTCCTGAAAACATATTTTGAAGGACACAAAAGTACAACAATTTACCTCCGTTGCACGCATCACTTGGCAATTTCCCAGTTAACCGATTTTCTGACAAGTCTAAAGCAAGCATAGGTGATGATCTCCCTAGATTTCTTGGAACTTCTCCTGTCAATAAATTGTCATAAAGAGATAAGATTGTCAAGGTTGTTGAATTTGCAATCACAGCCGGGATTTCTCCTGTAAGACTGTTGTTGTAAAGTTGCAGGACTTGGAGCTTCGGAAGTCTACAAATAGATTCAGGCAGTTCTCCAGTCAGATGATTGACGGACATATCAAAATCTCTGAGCTCTGTAAGATTTCCAAGCTCATCGGGTATCCTGCCAACAAGTTGGTTATAGTAAAGCTCGAGCAGTATCAAGTTTTTGAGTGAACCAAGCTGCGCTGGAATCTGACCCGTAATCCAATTCCCAGTCAATTCGAGATCAACAAGTGATGTCATGTTTCCTATACTTGCTGGAATTTGACCTTTCAATCTGCACGTTGTCAACACCATGCTCTTGAGTTTTGTCAGCCTGGAAAAGTTATCCGGCAGTTGCCACCGGTTGAAACCAGTATTTTCATTGAAATTTATCAACTCAAGATGGGTAAGGTTGGCGACAGACAACGGGAATTCACCGGTAAAGTAGTTGTATGACATATCAAGTATCCTCAGAGAGATCAATGGTGACAAGTCTGGCAATGTTCCAGTTAGATGTACAGAACTCATGTTCAGCTCTTCCAGGAGAGAGCAGTTGATGATGCTTTCAGGGAAGTTTCCATGGAGCTTGTTGTGGCCGAGACGGAGAATACGCAACTGAGGAAGGTAAGAGCATACTTGTTCTTCAGGAAAACGACCAGATAACAACCAACCTGAGACATCAATTTTTTCTACATATCCTTGATCATTGCATCCAATACCTGTGTAGTTGCAAATTGGTTTCGCTCCATTTACATCCCAATCAGACATGAAGTTCCCCGAGAGAGACTTTTTCATGAGAGTGAAGAACTGAGTCTGGTCATTAGATGGCGTGGCTTCAAAAGTGTTGGATAGAAAAACTAGTATTTCAATAAGGTAGAAAATATATCGAGCCATTTGAAAGAAGAGAAAAATGTTGGTTGTTGCAGAGGAATTGAAGAAGAGAAGATCTATATAAATGGCAATATGATTGATGGGATCATTGGGTGCAGTAGTAACAAAACTGTGAATAATGAAAAAGGAGGTTCGTGCATGAAACATCCCGGGTCAAATCCATCCAAAATAAGGCCTTAAATCACTGGCCTAATAGTATTTTCTTTGGTCATCTTAGTCCACCACAGGCTCACTCAAAAGTCACGACTTAAGGTACTATTGGTACTAACTTAATTACTTAAGTATAGACAAATATTTCTCCTATCTTTCGATGTAGGACTGGGGTGTTACAGTGCAATAGTGTACTCACATAGAGTTGGAGATGTGCATATCTTTCCATAAAGAAGCTTTATGTTTATACCCCACTTACACTTGTACAGAATAACATCAATGCTACACACCCTTTATACTGATGTGATGCTTAAATAAACGCAATGATGCCTTAATCTATTCAATATGGACGGTTCAGATCATAGGTTTATGCAGCCATGGGCTTACAGGTACGTTAAATTTATTATATCAAACACATTTTAATTTCTGCAACTTCATGTTTGTATAAGCACATTACATTACATCTCTAGTATAAAATCCTACATACGTTGCATGCATGCATGTATTTTGCTAAAAATATTGTACGTCTTGGGCCCCCTGTTCCATTTCCCATGTTTCCTTTATGAACGTTCTATCCTTCATCCACTTGCTCTTATGTTGTTTATTTCTATATTTAGTTCCAATCTTTTCTGGTTTTAGGCCCGGTTGACAGATCACTGCTTGTCTACTTCTGTTGGATACAATCACACAATTAAAACTGTACCCGGGTATCAACTAATCGGGTTACGGGTTACAGTTCCACTTCCACTAGGCAACTGAGGTTATTTTTTAGTACTGTATTGAGAAGCAGGTGGTGTTATAGTTTTGGTGTTTGATTGCATCTTAATGGATCTTAAGAGCTCACCTCTTAATGCAGTTTAACAGCCCACATTTTTGTATTAAGAGGTCCTCTGAATAGTTTAGACTCATATTTATATCTTAACTATTAAGAAGATCTCTTAATACAAATATGTGGCCTCTTAAGAGGCATTAAGAGGTGGACTGTTAAGATGCAATCAATCATATGGTGGCCTATCTTGTCTGTGAGTCTGTCAACATGCGTACTACCTGTACGAGGTATTACATTATGTGATTTTTCTGCTTTCTGTTAATGGCTTTATATCTTAAAAAATTCCTAAGCAGAGAGTTTGAGCATAATTAAGCATAGTGGATGGAGAGGTATTGACTGTTGAAACTTGTAACTGGGAGAATATATGTATTGGATAGGTTCCTCAATCAGTGATGAAGTGCAGACCAAAGATGCCCACTCAGTATATATTATGGGGTGGTGCTGATTTGGCAGATTAGATTTGAGCAATATACCATGGCAATGCTCTTATAGGTTTATTATTCCCATATGTTATTGAAATAATTTCTTTTGATGGGGGTTAACTGTTTAAGATGTGGCTGAATAAGAAAAGCGCAATAGCAAGTGCTAAGATGGAAAAATGATATTTTGATGCAATTCCTCCACCTGGTTGGCTACTTTCTGGTGGTGGGGGGGGGGGGGGGTGGGGGGGGGGGGGGGGGAAGTGATGAGAATTAAAGTTGTAATTAAGCGTCTCAATCAGATTTTAGTTTAATTGCTTGCTGCGTTAGGCCGCATCCCAACGAACTGTTATTCTCTTCATTGTTTGGAGTTCTTGAGAGTCAATTCAAAATCATAGTTTTTCATATTATATTTTTGTATTAAGAAGCATTTCATAATGGCTTTACCGTTATGTGCGTGCGTGCCTGCGCGTAAGTAAATTATTGAGCAAGGGAGATCCATTTTTAACGTGTCCTTTATTTGAATATTTATGGTCGTTATATATCTATAGCGATATTTTTAATGTGAAAATACGTAATTCATTTCATAAATTAGAATAGTGCACCAATTATGCACGAATAGAAGGTGAGTCATAATATTGTAATTATTATTGATAAGGTTTATTAAGTTTTCACTTCCTTTCATAAACTTTTTAACTTTAAATGAAAGTTGAGTTTAATTTTGGGACTTGACGGAATGGTATGAGAATTATCTTTCAGGATTATGGGAACAAATCAGGTCATTTATAGCTAGAGTTTGGATGGTGGGGTCAATTGACTAGTGTTTCATTTATTTTTAGTTTTTGTTTACAAAAAATTTTTATCTAAAAATACACACATTAAATATAAAATATGTATAAAAACTAGTTTATTTTCAAAAGTATACTTAGAAGAGGTCTATTAAATTTAGAAAAAGACAGATTCATTAGTATAGTTATATGGAGTCCATTATAGGTAAAAGTGATACTTATTTTATTATCTTTTCTTTACTTTTGTTTTCTTAATTGTGTAAAATAAGTATTTTGGATATTTTTTGAGGACATAGTATAAAATTACCTTGTACATTTAAAAAAACATGTCCTAATGGTATTAAAAAAATATAAACAATCTTAATTCTATCAAAAAAAATATAGAAGTGTTTAAAAAATTGGGTTGAAGACAATAATCTCATTAAATCATTCGTCTCTGACTGATCCCACTCACCAAATTTCTTGAATTCGTCCCTGATTTTTAGTTTGTTGCGATCTTGTCTCTTGTATGACAATAAATAACCATATCATGGTGGCACTACTAGGGTTATAGGTGACAATAACCTAAACGAGCATCTATACATAAATATATATATATATATAGGGTTATAGGTGACAATAACCTAAACGAGCATCTATATATATATATATATATATATATATATATATATATATATATATATATATATATATATATATATTTGTTATGAACTAAAAATAGACATACACATCTCTCTTTTAATATAGGAATCAACGACAACATATATTTTTGCTACTATTAGTAGCGGACAACGAGTTACGTTCGCTACTATTAAGTAGCGGATATAACCCGTCGTCCGCTACTAATAGTAGCAAATGGCGTTGAAAATTGTACAGTCGTCGGCTACTATTATTAACGAACGTGAATTAATCTCGGTCGTTGATTCTTATATTGAACGATAGAGATAGTGTATATCTATTTTTGATTCATAACAAATATATACTGTGTATCATTCCCATTTATATATTAATTTTTGATTGACTAATGCTTTCATCATCAGATTCCTCTACCTGATCGATGATAGCAACAGTACCACTGGCTTCACCAGAATTTGAACCAATCTTTTTAAGTAACTTATTAATAGATTTAACTAGATCAGAATCTTTATTAGGCAATCTCATTCCTTCTCTTTTTTATGGAAGAGTTAATAAAGGTTGATCTAATTTTTTATCAGAATTTTTAACCATAGAATGATCAAATTTTTTTTAATTTTATCTAACTGTTTACCAATTATAGCCAAATACTGATTAGTAAAATTATTTTGTTCAATAATTTTTTTCTCATCAGTTTTTTCATCAGCAACTTTGAATGGACTGGCAACAACAGAAGTATTTTTAACATGTAAAAGAACAGTTTCTAAAGGAGGATGATTTGCTAAAATTTTAGATTTATCATCTTTTGTCCACTAACTTTTAGTAAGAACTTTGCACTGTGAATGATATTTTTCATACCAATTATAAAATGTAAAGTTCTCTTGATTAATTTTAATAAATTTTTTTCATTTATTAACAATTTTATCTCTGTCATGCTTATCGTATTTATTACGAAAAGCATGCATTTTCTCTTTATTAGATATGGAATTAAAATCTGCAACCAGATTATCCCAATCTAATTTAAATGCTTTTGTGATTACTCTTAACTGATGATTAATAGGGATTTCAAAATCCGAAGGGGTTGGTCCTACCGAAGTAGTAAGAGAAATATCATGTTCTTCTTCTACCAAAGTAGTAGGAGTATAACAAGGATGACTGGTTTGACCCTGGTTCAAAACTCCTTTCATTTTAATGTCAGGAATAGAAAAATCACTTAAGACTTCAGTGTCTCTTCTGGAAATAACCGAAGGAACTGAAGAATTAGTAAATTCTTCTATTATCAAAGGTCTTCTAGTACGTTCAAAGTTAACTCTGACAGTACCATCAGAAAAATATTTAATATTTTTTAAATTCAACAAATTATTAATAACTGATTTTTGTGAAATTTCTTGAGGTAGAATCCACTGACTAGGTAGCGTAATATCTTTCCAAAGAATAGTCCTTGAAGTTTGAATATTAGCGTTACTAGTATTGCTTTGAATTAAAACAATGTGATCTTTTGGGCTTTTATTAAGAGCATGAATATTTAAATTAGTTTTCATAACTTTATAATAAATTTTGTAAATTAAGGCTATAGGTTGTGACCCCTCAATCATATGAGTTATCTCACCTGCAATCTTAATATGTAGAGTTAATGCTTTTAATAAATTAACATCACTTAAACTGAAAGGGAGATCGGAAAAGCAATTGAAATGGATAGGTCCATTATGCAAACTCGATTCCATGATACGAGGGGGAGCAGAGGAAAGAAGAAAAAGAAGAAAAGAAAGATGAGTAGCCGAGTAGCTGATCAACAGAGACATCTTGGAGACATACATGGAGCAGAAAATGTAAATTTCTATCTAGTTAGTTATGTTCTGGATCCAGGATATAGAGTGTCATACATTATGTAGTTTCATATTATCATTAATGACATTCATGATTATCTGCTTTAGAAATACAGCTGCTCACTGTATATTAAGATTCATTCATCTCATGCATATGCACTGATTGTTTTTGTCATAATCAAATAGGGGGAGATTGTTAGGAAAATTCATGAGAATGTTATTCCTATTTTTATAAGATTTGATTATGATATAAAGGAATGAATATGCAAATATGTCTGCATTGATGAAAGCTAGCATAGTTAATATATCTATCATCTCTAAGACATAAAAAGATGCTTGAGTTTATTCCTTTAATAGATAAAGGCTTGACTGCGACCTGAACTAAACTAATATGAATAAAATTATAACCTTTCTTTCTATGTTTATTTATAACATCAGAAGAAAGAAGATTATAATTTTTATATTTTTTGTTGATCGCATAGACACGTTCAACCGTTTTAACATTATAATCAGTTTTAAAATTATTAATAAAGATTGACTGATAAATCTCTTTAGGAGACACACTAGGTATGTTCCAATTATTAAGAGTTTGATTAATGTTTTCGTAACTATGTTCTTCCTGGTTGACTATGTCTGGGACCGGAGGTAGGGTTGATCTATTACTAACTGAAGAACTAGACCTGAATAATCTACTCATTTTTTAAAAATTAAAATTTTTAATAATTCTATGTTCTTTCATACATACCCTTCTTTCCTTAAGCAGACGCATACCTATGTCCTAGGTCAAACACCCGACACTGCTCCACACTGAGACTTACAAAGGGCAAAAAGACCGGGACGAACACGGTGTTCTATAGAAAGAGCTTAGGTGATTTCTTGAACAAAGAATTAAAGAAAAAATTTTAATTTTCAAAAATAAATTTGATTAAGCAGATTAAGAATAACACTTAGTAAACAAACAACACATGACTTTGATACCATAAAGGCAGAAGATAGAGTGATAGATGAGAGAAGAATGGCTCATATACAATCTGAATCACAACTATAGTATAACTATAAGAAATGATAACAGCAGTTCATATGAATTAATAACAATTTTATAAATAAATAAACTTTTATTTATATGAAAAGAATTACAAACAGATAACTGAAGTTAACTTACAAGTAGACTCGATTATAGAAAGCTTAGCATGGTATAACTAAGAAAGAAGGCAAGAGGGTTAAAGATTTATCAGATAGGAATCTGAGTCTTTCTAAGCTCTCTATTGGATTTCTAATCTGCCTTCAACAAATGACTCGACTTCTCTTATATAGAATAAGAAAAGACTTACTGATTACAACTCAATAATTATAAAACATCTTTTACTATTAAAGAACAGTAATGCTTTTACAAAAGACATAAGCATTATTGAACCTTTTGACTAAATACAGACGCGTTAATACAACTTTTGAATAAAATACAGACGCATAATTATAACTTTTGACTAAACGACCAGATGGCCGACAAACAAAACATGACTCAGCTAAATTAAAAACTGACTTTTCTTTAACTTTCGGCTACTTTTGAAGAAGGAGCACGCGTTGATTACTTTTTTTTGAAAGCAACGGTCTCAGACTGCCGCTTGCATTCAAATGTGACTGTAGGCATCCTAGGCAAAAGGATCCTCAGCATCCTGGAGGCTAATGCTGCCGTATGGATCATTAGGACTAGAAGCTTCTTAACTGACTTTTGACGAGGATGATGAGCAAATGGAGGGAACACGGTTCTCACTGAGCTTATCAACTCGCTTTTGAATGAGCCGGGCTAACTGTTTTAACTCAGTATTAGAACAATGATCAATATCCGTAATTTCTCTTGTATTAGTGTATAAGTAGTCAGAATATGAACAAAGAGTACTTCATGCTGGGGTATTTATGTTGCCGCTAGAAATGAAAGTATTGCCACTACAGCCTGTAGCAGCAGAGGCTTTTACACTTTCAATCCATGTCATCTAATATCAAGATTAACGGTTGGGATTATGGTTGCTGGAATAGTACCTGTGGCAACCGGTTGCGACGGATGTGAATTATATATATATATATATATATATATATATATATATATGGCTAATATAGTCATACACAGCTGTGTATATTTTATTTGTGCACAGTTTGTCAAAACGTTGTTTTAAAAAAAATAGCTTCTATTCTCCAAAATCAAAAATTAAACACAAATTTGTCAAAATGACGTAGTTTTGACAAACTGTTCACTAATAAAATATATACAACTGTGTATGGTCATTATTGTAAGATCCCAATTTTTTATGAATAAAGATTTAATTTCCTCTATATATTATTTTGAAATAGTAAGATATTGATTTGATAAATGTGGCAAGTTATGGGTGAAATGTGCAAATATTTTAAAATAAGCAAGTGGTTATAAAATATTCGTTGTGTCGAGAAATATTCGTTTGGTCGAAGAATATTTTTTTTGTCGGAGAATATTCGTACGACGGCGCAGTCATTGGTGGACCCCACAACGGAATGAATGTCGAAAATATAAAACGACAAAAATAACCTTTTTATAAAAATAACAGCGTAGTTGTTACCGTTAGTACTGTTTAAATACCCGGTGATTAAAATACAGTAATATGCGGTGTTGAATAGTAGCACACGGTATTGCACAGTATTTTGAATTATTGATTGTTACGTAAGAAGACACTTACTCAATTATTATTACAGTAATTACTGTTTAATATTTTATATTATTGATTCAATAATTGCATAATATTTTATTGGTTCAATATTTGCTATGTTGATATTTTATATCAATAAGCGCTACTTTGCTATTTTATATTAGTGATTCAATAATTGTAATTGCACAATATTTTAAATTATCAAATCAATAATTCATATTATTTAAATTATATTATTAGATAGCATTATTGGCAATGTCTAAGGAAGTTCTGTCTAGGAAAGAGGTTGATTAATTGCGCGCCAGTAAGAAGAAATACTTATCGGAAGGCCCCCTCTTTCCTATGAACGACCTGATTGTCAATATTGTAGTTCTATAATATTATTTGTGAATAATTAATATATGATAAGAAAATATTTATTCAATGTGAATTTAAACGGAAGAATTTTTAGCATGTGACATTTGTTGAAAGTTGGTATTTCTGATAAAATAATTCATTCAAATATATTATTATAATGTTACATTATAGTAGTATGATATGATTATATAATAGTATGATTTTTATAATTTGAATGGTAACATTATTATAGTAAATTCATGGTATAAAAGTAAAATGAGATGAAAGAGAACAAATTGAATTTGAATTCTTATGATGTAAGCAATAATGTCATCAGAACGATGAGGTAAATAATGATGTCATAGAATCGATGATGTCATAAATTATGGCGAAAAGATTATTTTACCCTTACTCAGCCAAGCCTATAAATAGAAGCTCATTTCTTCATTATTTCTCACCAATTCACTAAAGCTATAGAGAGAGAAAGTATAAAAAGAATAAGAGAGAAAGAAGAAGAGTATTCTGCTATTACACTAGTGCAGTATCCAAATTTCTATTAAGATAAGGGGTATTATTTCTTTCATATTCATGAAGAGAGTTATTTTCTTTCAATACTCATAAGGATTGTTATTCAATTCTTTATTATTCTGTTGAAATCACCTATTTACGCGAACTACCGCATGCATGGTGAAATTCTTTTGTTATTCCATTCTTTATTACTCTGTGGGAATAACCTGTCTACGCGGATTACAACATGCCTGGTGAATAACCCTTCGTATTCAGTTGTTATTAAATTATGGAAATAGTCTGTCTGAGCGGACTATTGCCTGACGGGTGAAAATTCAATTGCAGTTTCGTATATTGTTTCATTTTAGATTCCTAACTCTAAACTTACTACGGTAAGTATTGCTTCTATAATTCCTGAAATGATCAAAAATTTCTTGAGTTTTGCGCTTCATCTAATATCATTTCACTGGAATATTGATCTGAACTTTCTTGTGAAATTTTTATCTTTTCATGACGAGTTACTATTCACGGGATATTATTCACGGTAAAAAAAAATTTCCTTTTCAAATTATCTTTGATTGGATTCAAGTTTTGAACTTTATTCTTGAATTTTGCTCCACAATTGATTATTATGTAGTATTCTTGAACTTGAATAAATAAATTACGAATCCCTAATCTTTGTCCTTTATCTCACTAGATTCGTTCTTTAAAATATTTTTCATCATCATCAGTCTTAAATGGTGATATAACTGAATATCTTTGGCCTGTAGTGCAAAGAGAAATGATTACTTGATGAATATCTTTGGCCTGTAGTGCAAAGATGAATGATTACTTGATGAATATCTTTGGCCTGTAGTGCAAAGATGAATGATTACCTGATGAATATCTTTCACCCGTAGTGCAAAGATGGACAGGTGTAGAGATGAACATGACCAACTGGTGATACAAATGAATATCTTTGGCCCGTAATGCAAAGATGAATATTTAGTTTGAGATGTATATTGATTGATGTTACAGGGATAAAATATTGATGATGGACTTTTAAATCATAGAAGATAGTAGACTTCATTCTCTACTTAACTCTTCTAATGAATTGATATTTTCGTTGCAATTGTTGATCTAAAACTTGTTGTCCATAATATTTTATCTAATTTATTGAAGGCTAACGATAATTTATTCTTCATTATCTTAGTTATAATATTCTTTACTGGACTAGTTGAGCTCACCCTTTCTTCCATTGTTCTCTTCGAAAAATGAGAATGTCTCAGAGACTAGTCGGGGATCGGGGTGATTGTCAGAGTTAGAGCTGTAACAGTCCTCACTATTTTGTAGAATAGTATGATAATGATTATAATTAGTGAGGACTGAATTTGAGTGTTTATATTTCGTATTATATACGATTTGTATTGAAACTCACAGTTTGCGTGGTCGTATTTTGCATGACCGTATGTTATAAAAGATTGTATTTAGATTCTGTACAATATATTTGACGACTCAGAATGGGTTGATATTGAACCTATTTTGAGAGCGTCACAATTATTCCCTATATATATATATTTGGATTCTTATGGGTGACTTTAGCTTAATTCAAACTACCACTTACATTTCAATATTCTGTTTATTTGCCACCTTTTTACATGAACACCTAGCTCCTACTTGTATATTCCGGCCGGTAATTAAATGGAGCTGTGCTTCTAGGGTTGTCTTGGTCTTTTTAAATTTGGGTTAGAATATGTTTATCGGCCTTCCATGGATTCTAGGAGACCGGCTAATGCTTGTAGTCTTTGTTGGAAATTTATATGCTCATAAAATTGTTTCTCTGAACTTATTTCTTCGTTTTTTTTATCTTCAAAAATAAATTATATTAAAACCCCAAAATTATACAAATATAGTAAATTCAAAAGCTAATTTGATATTTTTCACAAGCTAATTTGATATTTCTATAAGTGGGTCTAACTTTTAACTAAATCAACCATTTATGCAGTAAACTAATTATAAGATTTAGTTCTTATGTCCAAATTACTCTCACTTGATAAATAACTAAATATCTAGCTGCTTAACTTTATTTGATTAGTAGTTTTGCTCAATTGAAAACAACTTTAATTTATTTAATTATTATAATAGTAATAATATTAATAATAATTAAAAAATAGTTAGTGAAAGTCCAATAATAATCTAGAAGAGGGGGTTGAATAGATTATCACCGTTTAAAAAATATATCTTTGACTTTTTTGAATTTTTAGTAGATTAACTTGCAGTGTTAGAAAATAATAAGCAGGTTAGTAAAAATTCAATCACACAATGCACAAATATTTATTTGGTTCACAACATACAGCTAGGGTATGTTGCTACGTCAAGTCTCAAGTTCCTCTCCAGGACTTGAGATCCTATTACTCCCTGTAATAAAAACTCATTCAATAGGCGGAGAAGCCTTTACAAAATTTTATAGACAAACTTACAACTATCCACAACTAACTATCTCGGACAACGAACTCCCAGCTCCTTCCTTAAGTTTATTGAATCTTCATTTTGAGCTTAGAACTATTCTATGATTTGGTCTTGAAACAACAATCTCTTTCTTACCTCACAAGTACACTAGAGACCTAACTCTCAACTAACCTCTTTAAGACTCTGGTCTTGGTCAAAGAATTTTTGTCTTTCTCACAAATACATAAAATAACTCTACCTTTTCCTTTTTACAAAAATTTGTTTTAGTTTTTGCTTCTAAAATAACCAGATAAAGTTTGGTACATAAACTTCTCAAATAAGTAGATATATAGTTTAAGTTCAAATAAAAGTTCAAGACTTTTATGTGGTGTGTAGAGATGCAAACGATCCGAACTGAACCGAACATTCTCGAACTTGAATCGAACTCGAGCACTTATACTTGAACTCGAACAGGTTCGAGTAACTCTATCGAACTAAGAAACTATGTACGAGTTCGGTTCGATTGGTGTTCGCGAACATGATCGAGTTGTTCGCGAACATAATCAAGTTTGCAAACATTTACTAATGTACTGAACTGAGAAAACTGAGAACTCAGAAGCAAATTAAAAACAATTAAATAAATATCAAAAATATCTTCTCTAATTCAATCAAAAATTAAACCAAATATTATAATTATCATTTATCCCAAAAATGATTACTGAAAAGTTAGAACTTAGAACTTAGAACTTAAAAGTTAACAACTAATATTAGTTTTATTATTTGTATTTTGTTATTTTGTATTAGTTTTGTTATTTTAACTTATTTAGGAATAGGATATATATATATATATATATATATTAAATTAGTAGTAGTGGACTAGTGGTCATTATTATAATTTATTACATAATTAGTCTAGAATAAATGAATAATATTTTATCTATTTCATAAAAAGAGTCTTATTTAAGATTTTTTATAATGAAATTATAAAATTCTAAGATTTAAATAATGTGAATTTAGCTGATTTAGATTAATTTAATATCTAGTAGGCTTATATACTAATATTGTTAACATTTAAATGTATTAGTACCAAATATTTCATCCGTTCTGAAATATAAGTAATAAGATCAATTGATCAAGTTAAGTATGAATTTTTAAAGTCGATAGGAAATATCTTTAATTCCAAAGGGATGTGATAATTAACTTTTGAATACAATAAATTTTGGGAATTATTTTATAAAAAATTTATAATTTTCATAATTATATTGTTTAAAACTAAATAAATTAACTACGATTCTATGATAAAAGATTCAAAGCTATTTAGAGACTTTGTTTCATTTTTTTAAAATTATTTATTCTAATTTAAATTAATAATTCATTTTAATTTTATAAACGGTAATGTGAGTCTGTGACATATTAATATTACGGCAAAAAGCACCTTTACCCCCTATAATCGTTGACTTGTAAGCATTTGGTTACTGAACTTTAAAAATATGCAATTGACCCATTGTGCTTTTTAAAAAGTAAAATTCTGGCCATTCCGTCCATTTTTCGTAACGAACGTTAAGTAATCAGGCCAATTTTCGTACGTGGCTTTTTGTAGAAAAAAAAAGCCATTTCCTATGTGGCTTGAAAAAAGATCCCTAAATATTGAATTTGGACAAAAAATCGAATATGTGCAATATGAGGACAACAAAGTAATTAGACAATAAAAAATAAAAAGTAAACAAATATTCACTTTTACATACTCCATCATCTCCAACGAACCATTTCTTTCGGCCGACTCCATCATCTCCGTCCCCAAAATAAAAACGAACCATTTCTTCCGGTCAACCAAAAAATTCTGGCAGAACCAACAAACAAAAGCCCCATCACATTCACAACACAACAAATCCTATAGATCAAATAAACCCCAAATTAACACACCCGTGTACTCAAATTTCAAATATCACAAATTATGGGTAAATCAACTCCCAGATCCTGTAAAAATTCCGGCACCACCGGCTGTTCTTCCAGCCCAATTACTAACGAAACTGGGCACAAAACTCTCATGCCCCTTCTGAATCCGATTGATTACACCATTCTGCTCGGAATCGCCACCAGAGAAATTAAAACCCAGATTCTCTTCGGGTTTGTACAGATATTTCTGATAAAGGAATCATTTAGGAGCTCTGAATCATTCCCTAGAGCTGAGATTGTGAAAGTTGGGCCAATTGGGGATAAAAGGGAGATCGGAGAGGAGGGAGTCGATCGAGGAAGAAGAAGCAGGCTACTGAGAGTTTTGATTTTGATTTTGTTTTGTTTTTTATTTTTATGTTTAGTTATTAATAGGTTTTAATATTTTTAATAGTATGTTTTTTTTATGTTTAAGTCTAAATTTAATGATTTCATTATATTAATATTAATTTTTAAAATAAAAATAATAATTAAAAGAAAGAAAAATAGATAAAAGAAAAGAAAAAATTATAAAGAAAATAAATTAATTATTTCACCTCTCTTAATTATATTATTTGTTTAATTTATTTAAGTTAATTGTATAATTAATTTTAATTTTTATGTCATTTGTTTAACTAATTTTTGCTAATTGTATCAAATTTTATATTTTATGTTAATTATGTGCTTACCTTTTTATATCATTAAAAAATATATTAGTATTAATTTTCAAAATAAAAATAATTATTAAAAGAAAGGAAAAGAAAAATTAAAGAGAATGAATTAAAATATTTATTTTAATTTTATTATTATTTTAATTATTTTTTTGTCACATAATTAATAATTTTTTTTTTATTTTTTGTTGAAATTAATATAATGTTGTAATAGATCTCATTGATACAAAAATTTTGATATATTATTTGTATTATTTGGAATTAAAACAAGAGAGTTATGGCATTTGACCCGTTTAGTATGTGCACAGGTCGGGTTACCCGATTGAAGAAAGAGGATGAGCCACCTCAGCATTTACACGTCATTTCTTTTTTTTCTTTTTCTTTTTTGAACTGCCACGTGTGTAATAAATAAACGTTTGTCACTGAAATTGGACGGAATGGCCTTATTAAGAATTTTTAAAACACACAGTGAACCAATTATATTTTTTTAAAATATAATGGACAAATGCTTATAAGTCAACAACCACAAAAAAGTCAAGGTGCTTTTTGCCTTAATATTACTTATCTTTGATCTTACAAGTTACAATGGCCCTACGAACCAATTGGCTATTTGTGTTTACGTGAAATTGGGTATGCGGTGTTTTAGGCCCAGCTACATACAGACCCAATGTAAGAATCACTAAACGACCTCCCTCTCTTGTTCTACGCTTTCCGATTCTCTGGAACATTCTCCATTTCCCTAACAAAATGTCTACCCTTAAAGAAATCCTAACCCGCAGTCCGGTGGCGGTGGGGTGGCGACTATACGGCTCACTGTTCCAGCCGGAGCTGCGCGTCCAGCTCCGCCAGTTGGACCGGCTTTAGGTCAGTACAGGCTGAATTTAATGGCCTTTTGCAAGGACTTCAATGCTAGAACTCAGAAGTACAAGGCAGACACTCCAATGGCGGTGACAATCACAGCTTTCAAGGACAACACCTTCGAGTTCACTGTGAAGTCTCCGTCGGTCACTTGGTACCTCAAGAAGGCCGCAGGCATCGAGTCCGGCAGCAGCCGGCCCGGTCATGTGGTCGCTTCAACCCTAACCCTAAAGCATATCTACGAAATTATAAAGGTAAAACAGTCCGATCCGTATTGCCAGTACATGTCTTTGGAGTCTATTAGCAAATCGATTATTGGTACGGCTAATTCAATGGGGATAAAGGTTCAGAAGGACTTGGATTGATTGGTGCTTAGGGTTTCATTTTTGTTTGAAATGTTCTAATGGCACATTTGAGGACATGTATGCTATTTTTAGTTCAACTTCTGGAATTTTGAGTTGGGCAAACTGGATGAACCTAAGATTCTTATCGTGTATATATATATTAACAATAATATGACAAAATAATGTATATTAACAATAATATATAACAATAACAATATAATATTATATATATATATATATATATATATATATATATATATATATGGACAGCTCTAATTCACTGTCAAAACAACCACATATACATTTACATTCATTGACATTTGCCACATCTTTAATGTAATACTTTTGGTGATATATTGCTTAATGAATTATCCAAATAAACAATAACAAGATGAGGAGAAAGTTTCCATGTGGTGATCTGGCCACTGTATCAAGCTAATTTTTCCTAAAGTGGCTCTAAATTATTGGTCTTTATCACATAATTCACTCTATTTCCAAATACCACAAACAAAAATCAGCCACTCATTAGCCCCATATACAAACAAATATAGCCCGTCAAACCCATCACAAAACACATTGCACTGCACCCACAATTTCAAATATCACATGCATCAAGTCAAAATGAGTCAAACACATAGATTGTTGAAGAATGAAGACAATAATAGAATAATAGGCAAGAAAAAACACTTACATCGCTATTTGGAAGATTCAACGACTTTTCTCTCAATTTTCTCATCTCTTCTTGAAATTTCTTACCCATAGCCTCTTCCAATTGTTTTTGTCTTGCATCCATCATAATAGCTTGAAACTGGGGGGTCTCCATAGCAGCAAGGATGAGAGATTGCATATCAGGTGATGTAGGCGAGAGAGTTAAGCGAGATGTAGAGGCATTAGTGGAAATCGATTCACTTGACCCACTTGCTTTTAGATCCTCACTCGAACCGAAACCAAACATTCGTCCGTTTTTAATACCACCAGAAGCCTCTGTCCATATATCCACATCAAAAATAGGGTCATTATTTCCATACTTCTGACTGATATCACTTTTATATTTTTCCTGCAATTTGAATATACAATATGTTATGACTGATAAAAGGTATTCAATGAGCCAAGTTTAGAACATAATATTTCAAACATGTATAATTGACAATACACAAGCTTATAGGTACGCACTTACTCCTACTTTTCTTGCCTAGTCATTACAATACACACCGTCCTTTTGGTGTGTTAGATCCTCAATGTAAATAGGTTTAGCTTTCTTCTCATTTTCCTACCATCACGGAAGCACAAGCACAAGTATCAAACATTTTTAATTATACTAAATCAACCATAACAAAAAATACTTACAAGCCTTTTATAGAACTAACAATTTGTCGTAACACAGAATTGGGCTGAAATATACAAAAACACAAATAGAAATTATTAGTTATAATAAGCGGCATTAGATAAACAGCTAGCAGAAATATGGTAATAAGGATAACAAAATAGTTGAATGGGTACATGGAATTTGCTTTGCTAAATCAAGACAAACAAAGTGGAGACATAATCAAAGAACAAAGGAGACATAAACAAAGTGGTTTAAATTTAGTGGTGTAATGACAAAGGAGGATTTAATCAAGAACTTGGGAATCAAAAATTTACTGATACGTATACATTTCATATACCTTGAAGATTTTGGATTTGTTAATTAATACGTATACATTTTATATTTGTTTTATGTTAACCAAAAACAGCTTGAATTTGAGCTCTATTGGCTCATAATAGATTATGGACCTCTCTGCTGCATGCTCTAATGTAATATTCCTCGTGATTATTAGAATGAAAAGGAAGAACATAAAAGCAATATATTAGAAGGAACACTAGTTTTCACAAACCTTTCAAGGGTTATGAGATTACCCCAACGTTGGCTAAGTTATTGACCATCTCACACACAGTATGCATTATTAGGACATAAAACAGCAGCTTTAATCATGGTAAGTTCATACCACATAAATATTATGACAAGTACCTCCACAGGGCTGGACGATCTCTTGATATAAGCAAGACTCTAGAAATTTGTAACATTTATAGCTATAAATTTGAAATTTAAGGCCAAATAACCTCGCAACATTCAAATAAACCACATGGAATAATCTTCCTATTTAATGAACCACATGGAATGAACCACATGAAATTTTAATCATTAAAAAATTCTTTTCAAACATGTATGGGAGTCAAAGGCTGAACTTGCCTTCTAGTAGGTTTCCTTTTTGGTTTGTTTCTCACTTATTTCTAATGACATTTATTTGTATGGAAATTAACTAAAAACTCATATTATAGTTACAAACAATACAGCTGAACGTGAGCATCACATTGGGTAGCCCAAGTGTATCTAAACCAGCAGTGGCTGCTATATAAATTACACTTAAAGAAACATGTGCGGTGCCTTTAATAATTCTCTCTTAATAACCTAACAGTTAACCACAATAATTATTTGAAATGCCAACAATAAACTATCAATTAACTATTCTTAGATTATCCATTAACTTCAGTTTGATCAAGACTGAGAACATGCAAGGTAAGGGAAAAAAATAGAAGTACCTAGTACCAACTGTGTGAATCACCTCCCTATCCTCTGGATTCTCAGGCTCATCTTTACTAGAATTAGCTCACTGAAAAAACAGTAAAAGAATAATCACTAACTGCAACTTAGGAGTATGATGAAATACATAAAAATGAGATGAAAGAGCACCTAAGTTGTTTTGCTGGACCAGAATCCAGCTCCTCAGGGCCAAGATCGAAGGAATGTGCAACAGCGCCCATTCCTGTGTTTCCAAGCCCAGATGAGTAAATTGCAGGATTAAGTTGGCCAGATGCTGAACCATATCCCTGGGACATATCACCACTGACCGAAGTTGAAGGACCAACCACTGCCACATTTGAGTTCTGGCTAGATTGATGTTGCCAGGGTAACCGAACAAAATCCTGCAAGAAACAAGAATACGTCTTTACTTTTGCTTATCTTTTAGTTTAGGATATGGTAGTTTGGCCCCAAGTAACTAGGATACATCTTTAAACCACCCTATTCACCTCTAGGTCACACAAATGAAGGGAGAAAACAACAAGACCATACCTCATAAACTGGCTGTTGAGAGTGTGATAAGCAACCATGTTTAGGACGAAGAGCCTCAGGTAAAACACCCATATGACCTTGTGTATACAGGATTGTTGTTAAGCTATTTTCGCATCAATGGTCTGTATTGCCTGTAGCATATATACAAGAACAAATAGAGAGAATTAAAAATCAGCTAGAACTCCCACAAGTATGATAATGAATAACCCTAGTTTTGTAAAGCCATGAGTCCAAGAATCCATTACATTTAACAGAAACACGGTTTATAACTTGCATCGACCTAAAACTCACAACACCGTATTTTTAAAACTGGGCTTCGTTTTCAAAATCAATCCATGAATACCTAAAAAGGTATACACTTGGTTTTGCAACTCACTGCATCCAAATAATGCTATAACATTATAATTATAGTAGATTATGTCTCATATGGATTTCTGCACCAACAGACACAAAGCACCAACATAACACAGAGAAAGCAAATTGGAAGAAGGAAGAACATGTGATAGCAGTCTAACCAAGTCCTACTTTCCGTGATAAGAATCTTCTACTTGTAGTTACGTGATTATCAAATTCAAAGTCGCTATTTGAATTGAAGAAGGATTACTTCCACGCTGTTCACGGACTTGGCAACTGCGACAGAATCCAAGCATCCAAGTGCATGAATGAGAGAACTTGCAGTATGAGAATGGTAAGCATCTAGAACCCATATCCAAATAACTACTTACCTTATTAAGCTTCAATACATCCAGAGTTGATGCACTGCCAGAGTAATAGTTAACAATACTAGATGTATTAATAGTTTATATGATTTCTTAATTTAAGTGGAAACAATTTCAATTAGCGTCAAACTATTAATATTTTATCCGCAAATAATTTTAAATATATTACTCATTTTTCATCAATGGAAGCATATGTATCAATTAATATGCCTTCCAGCTTCTAGGATCATTAATTGTTAAAAGATACCAAAAGAAAATCACCTATGATGCCACATCACATTGTACAAAAAAATATACAACATTCAACAAAAGAATCTAGCAGCCAAACCTTCACTGTTGAACTTGTTCTATCAGAGCACATCCCAGATCAAGGTTATCATTTGTAACAAGCAGGACAGATTGTTCAATGAGCTCACTTCCAATATTCAAACCCTGAAGTGAATTCCTTAACTGACTTGTAATTGAACCACGAAGAGGTTCCTAGCAGCAATTAAACTACCTTCATCAGTAACTAATTACTCAAAGCAAGCACAACTACGAAAATGAAATCATTTCAGAAGTTATTGAAATCGTAGATCTTGAGAACTAATTGGTAGAAAGGAACAGTAATGACTTAAGATCCAGGAGAACATTGCATGTCACATGAGCTAGGCTTCCAGCCAAACTTGCCACCATCAAGTGTGCTGCATTACGTATTCGGGTCTCATCCGACTCCATAGCATAGTCCTGCCCTTACACATTATATTAGAAAATAATGTTAATTAAGATTCAGTGATATAACTGTTTTATTAACCAATAAATAAGATGAAAAGAACAACAATGTGAACCTTCAAGACAAGTTCCTTTGTTGTTTGAGTTGCTAAAGAAACACTTCTTTGCATAATACTAGATACTACCTCTTTGATAGCCCTATCCATGGCAATAGGAAGTACACTGCAACAACATACCAAATAAGGGTTCCAGGAAATAATCAGCTAACTCGCGGGGAAAAAAAGAATTTAAGTAAACACTTCAAACCTCTGAAAATGCATTTGCAGGCCTAGATTTTGGAGCTTTGGGTTGACAACCACTTGTTGTTCAATGTTAGATGCTGGTGCAGGAAGCTGGACAGACAACCACAAGCTTATCAGAGCAACGATTCTATTATTCTATACAGAACAATTTACAGAAGAAACTGCAATCACACCTGGCTAACAGAAAATGGGGAATGCCATTGTAGAAGCCCTTGAGCATAAGGAAGCTGATCAGATAAGCCTAAAGCCGCCAGCTTCTCATCCTCCATCAATGTAGCTGAAGACAGATGGAGAGGAGCATACTAAATCCACTAAATAAGTTAAATCCATAACACCTAAAAGATGAGGTAATAGCAAGAATCCACTCGGTAAACGTAGAAGTAAATATAAAGCTGAAAATAGTGAAGAATGACCACTAGGATGGGATGGACTAGCAACATCAAGTGGTAGTAAGCATGTGGAATGGTTTGCGAGTATATTTTCTTATCAGAAGAGACTGCATCATCCACCTTTGTAATGCTCACAAAACTGACTTTGCATAGAGGACAGGTTGAAATCTTTCTGCTTGAAGACTGTAGGAGGAGCATTACCAACTTACGATACATCTAAATCATATTACTCTCAACTCCATATCATTCTAAAACATTATGTCAAAATGGAGAGGATCCCAAAAGTTGAATAAAGCTCTTACTAAATTGATCATATCTTATCACAAAGAGAAACTACAATATGAAGTTTATCAATAATTTCTCATACAAGTTTACATAATAATTACACAAATGACGATGAAACTTCACAGAAAATAGTAGGGGACAACATAAGTTCCACAATCCATCACATATTCTATAATCTAGTGATTCAATTGAAGCTTGTGTTCCTCAATTCAATATAACTTCACAGAAAATACTCTTAATTCTTGCTTTAAACCAAAAGACGAGATTAGGGGTTTAAGGACATTAGGTACGAAAAATGAAGAACAAGAAAAAATTTCTCACAAATCGGGAGGTATGACATGACTGCAAAGAACTTCCATGACTGCAAAGAACTTCCCCAAGAGAGACTAGAACTGCCTAATCGGTTGTAGACTTTCTAATTTATATAGAAATTGGAACATTATAGACTGATCATTACTTTAAATACAGCATGAGATTTCAAATAGTTCCATCAATACATATATCAAAAACTAAATGAAACCAAAATATCAAGTTTCGATAGCACAAGTAACTTAACATCTTGTCATGATTTTGACAAAACACACCATCACATAACTTTGAATGAGAACTCAATTATCCTTGCTTTGAGCCCTGCTGGAATCCCAAAATCATAAGACATCTGACACTCCGGATGTATGTTTTCACACGAAAGTTATGGAGAAAACCTGAATCCCACTGCTCTACAGCCAAGCAATTTGTTTCATATATTATTATGGGCTGCATCTTCCAAAGGCAACTGATCGTTTAAGTTAAATTAGCAGTTGTCAAAGCATTTTCAATCACTTTGCATGCTTCTATGTTAGTAAGTGTAAACTTGTTCTACGCCTTATAAAGGTCCCAATCTTGAATAATAAAACTCTTTGGAATATAAACATTACTAACTGATTCAATGGTGAGCTGGTGGGAATGCACATTTCAGTACTTAGATTTTCCTTTTCAGTGACAATTCAAGTAATCACAGTCCAAAAGGAAAAAATAAATAAATACAATTATGCACATATTTTATGCATGAAATTTTAGCTTCCAATTATATTTACAAATTTCATTAAATACATCCCATAACTCAACTAGATTAAATTTGCAAAATTGATCCTAAAACATATAGAAATATCCACAATCCAAGCAAGAAACCCAACTGACGTGATACACGACAGAGCAAACATCAGTTTGAGTACAAATATTGCATAACTTATCAATTTTTTCACCAATTAGCAAATTCCGGAAGTTGGACTAAAAATAACATACAATGTCCTCAAATGCGCCCTTAGAACATTTCAAACAAAAATGAAAACCCTAAGCACCAATCAATCCAAGTCCTTCTGAACCTTAATCCCCATTGAATTAGCCGTACCAATAATCGATTTGCTAATAGACTCCAAAGACATGTACTGGCAATACGGGTCGGACTGTTTTACCTTTGCAATTTCATAGATATGCTTTAGGGTTAGGGTTGAAGCAACCACATGACCGGGCCGGCTGCTGCCGGACTCAATGCCGGCGACCTTCTTGAGGTACCAAGTGACCGACGGAGACTTCACAGTGAACTCGAAGGTGTTGTCCTTGAAAGCTGTGATTGTCACCGCCATTGGAGTGTCTGCCTTGTACTTCTGAGTTCTAGCATTGAAGTCCTTGCAGAAGGCCATTAAATTTAGCCTGTACTGACCTAAAGCCGGTCCAACTGGTGGAGCTGGACGCGCAGCTCCGGCTGGAACAGTGAGCCGTATCGTCGCCGCCACCGGACGACGGGTTAGGATTTCTTTAAGGGTAGACATTTTGTTAGGGAAATGGAGAGAGAATGTTCCAGAGAATCGGAAAGCGTAGAGAGAGGGAGGTAGCTATCCCTGAATCACCTCTCCAACCTGTCGGAAGAAAAACACAACATGAGCCAATTGTCCAGTATGCACATATATAAAAATATATATATATATATATATATATATATAAAACAAAAGAGAATGAACGAACAAATACAAACTACAAATAATACAGACTACAAACCAAATATGAATATATCGAAATTGATGAGACAAGGTACAAATGATCAACCCCGTCAAACTGACAACTATAGTTAAAAGAACTCCAAACAAAATTAAGGTTGAATCAAATGGTTATAAGGTAACAATTTCATACTGAGCTCAAATATAAATAGTTAAAGGCTAACAAAATAATCAGTACCATGGTGTATGCAAATCAAAATAGATAGTACACACGACACATACGTCATTAATCCGCCAAACAAATCAAATCGAATCAAATATTGGGTTAACCCATACATATCCTGAACAATTATATCAAATGGCCAAAGCTCATACTCAGAGCAACATAAAAACAAAAGGATACGTTGTGGACTGATCACACCTCCACAGAAAGTGTTATGCCCTTGTGTCAAGAGGACATGCCTGTAGTACCTCCACAAGTGGTTAGCTCAAGTATACCCTAAGGATCAAACTACAAAATGTAAGCCAAAAGGGTGCTTACATGACCATCTCCAAATGATATTGAATTATCAAATACGGACATACTTAATTATCATAAGATTTCAATGATAAAAACAACTCCCGAATGTGAACGAAAAAATATGAAGAATGATATAAACGAATAAAGTCCCCAAAACATATTGACATGATTAACTAATTCAAATAGTACAAATACGAGTTTTAATATCAACGTCAAAACGAAACTATCACAATAAATTTGACAACAAGGAATAATCCTGAGTGACAATACCAAATTTCTAAACGAGTAGCAAACCGAACAAATTAAAATTAAAAGAGTCTCGCTGAAAGATTACGGAATCCGTACCTAGAATAAACAATGTAATACACCCAGATAATTTAAATATAATTTTTCTTATCTCCGACAGTCCGATCTAATACCAAGACATACTAATGTAAGATTGTTCATTATAATTTTTTAAAAATTATTTAATAATTTAAATCCTTATGTTGTAATATCCTAATATATTATTATTAATTTATTTATTTATTTATTTTATATTCCATATCTGTACCACTCAAAATCATGCTATGAAACAATGTGTATATACAAATTAAACAAACTGCCTAATTCATTACTTGGCAAAAAACTTTTTATTTCATAAATTAATAAGACTATTTAAAGTGTTACACCAATTAAATCAACACTACAACATCATACTGATTTAGTGATTCTGTTATGCACGAAACCCACTGATATGTTGAGTATAATCTCCGTATTTTTGTTTTCTTATTATACTTCCTTTCCTTTAGAATTCAATAATTAACAATTAGAATGAGATTAAATTTCATATATACAGCATCTTCACATTCTGCATACCTCTATATATATATATATATATATATATATATATATATATATATATATATATATATATATATATATATACACACACATCCATCATTTAAGTACAATATCAGGTTAACAATTCTTTATTTTATTATTAGGAATTAAGCACACAGGCCATATACCTACAAATACATATGTATTCCATATACATGTGTTCCTTCCAGCCTTAACTCTCAAATATGCAATTAAAATGATGAGGCGAAATAGTCAAATCTACAGGAAAGCAACAGAAATAAATTAGGTACCTGTTTTTGCTTCTTTCTTTTTGTTCTCTGTCGCCGCCGCCTTCTTTTCTTTATCAGACGAATGAAGGTAGTGTACATTATGTAGGGTTCCTGATTTTAGTTATTTATTTATTTATTAACAAGATTTTATCACCTTTTTCTAATTATAATAGAATTTAATATCACACAAATATAAATTAGTTCTGCTTAATTTTAAGGCCCAAATTAATGTAATCTCTCACTTATTATAGTCCACATGAATTAGTACAATTTCACCCAAATATAAGAAAAATCTAATTTAAATATAATTTAAATGTCATTTATTTTATTTTTTATTTTTTCCGAGTATTACATCACCCCCCCTCTACAAAGGATTCCGTCCTGCGGAATCAAAATAAGAACCAGGATTTACCTAACATCAAAGAGGTGAGTATAGTACTCTTGCTTGCTGAATAGTCTCTTCTGTCTCCCAAGTAACTTCGCGCTCGGGATGATTTTTTCACAAAACTTTAACAAATGGAATTATCTTATTTCTCATAACCCGCTCTTGACAGCTCCTTCCTTCTTCAAAATTGTAGAGGACGGAAAATTGAAGAAACACACTTTGGATTCACTCAATTTCGACATCGGATGAATTACTTTTTATTTTTCTAAGAATAAAATACACTGACCCCTAGTGTGGTTGACCAACTAATATCCAAAAATATTTTTAATATAATGTCTAATACACCCTTCAAGTTATAATGTTTAATTTATCCACTAAATATAAATTTGTATACTATAATTTTTACTTAACTTGATCTAATTAATTAAATTATGAATTTGTGCAATAATAATATAAATGTCAAAAAATAATAAATATTCATTTTATCAAAAAAAAAATAAAGTTATACAATTTTTACTAATTAAATTCTCAAAGATAAAAATTTACGTGATATATATTAAAATATAATTTTTTTTATTTAAAAACTTAAATTTTAATACCAAAAAAAATACAAATTAACGCAATAAAAATATAAGTTTTTTTCAAATATTAAAATTTACGTAAAACAAACTTATTATTACAGAACGAATCTTATTATTCATATAAAAAAGTATTAAAAATTATATTAATTATTTTTCTCATATATTAAACTAAACATAAGTCACAATTAAACATAATTATTTACAGTAAAAATGACAAATGTTGTTACTAAAAAATATATATTAAAAGAAAAATGTTTTTACAACATAGAGATAGTAATAAATATTATTATATTTTCTTTTATTCAACATTGCACAAAAACAACGCCAACTGTATATTTTAAAAAAAGTAATCAAAATCATAAACATCCCAAATTTTGACATATACTCAAGAAAATTTAACATATAACAATCATAATATGAAACTAAGAATTCAAATAATATTTTCTTATGTTAAACACCAAAAAACTAAACTATAAATTATTCAATCACTCTAATTAGAATAGCTCCATTAATAATTTAATTTAATTTTTTTAATATTTGTATCACTTTATCCAAAAATATGTGTTAATTAAACTAAATTAATTTTTTTTATAAGTTATCAACAATTTAAATGAGATAGTCTTAATTACAAATAAAACTACAATTAAAGTGTATTGTATTAAAAAAGGATAAATAAACATATATATATATATATATAGTATCTAGAAATTAAAATTTGATAGTATACAAGGGTAAATATGTAACTTTATATATTTAGTCAACCTTAAAAATTTCAGGGGTACTAACTGTTACTTAAAAAACTAGAGGTGAGGTGAGTGTTATTATGGTTATCTAGAGGGAGTGTCATTGTATTTTACTCTTTTTTTAATGGATTGCAGTGCGTATAAGTATTCTATTCGGGAATTTAACTAATCAAACTAAAATAGGATTTCGTCTATGCAAACTTCGGCTACTCTGATTTCTTCGTTGTTCGTGATTTTAAACGATCTTCGATTTGGTAAATCCGGCCTCTGCTTTTTTCGTGATTTTGAAGTTAGGATTTGAGTTGGTTGCTAACTAGTTCTCAAACATTTGGTAACTGCCGTATATGGCAGTTATTTCTCCTTGATTTCAAGTTTTCTTATTAATGTGAAATTGAATGATATAAATTTGTTGCCCTCTTTTTGTAATTATTTTGTGGATGCACAAATCTTGTAATTATTTTTTAATTGTTGTATAGTAATGTAAAGAACCCTAGTTTTAAGGCACAAATTAATGTAGTCTCTTACTTATTATAGTCCACATGAATTAGTACAATTTGACCCAAACATAAGAAAAGCCTAATTTAAATGTCATTTTATTTATTTATTTATTTATTTTCGGGTATTACATCATCTTCCTCTACAAAGGATTCCGTCCCCGGAATCAAAAGAAGAACCAAGATTTACCTAACATCAAAGAGGTGAGTATAGTACTCTTGCTGAATAGTCTCTTCTGCCTCCCAAGTAGCTTCGTGCTCCGGATGATTTTTTCACAAAACTTTAACAAATGGACTCAATTGAAAAAACACGCTTTGGATTCACTCAATTTCGACATCGGATGAATTAATTTTTATTTTTCTAATGGACTGCAGTGCGTATAAGTATTCTACTCGGGAATTCAACTAATCAAATTAAAATAGGATACACATTCACTCTTTAAATATAAATAGGAATCAATATAGGAGTTACCAAAACCCTAATGGACTCCTCAATTTTAATTTAATCAATTATTTAATTGTCTACTAAAAGAATTTAACTTTTGAAACGAAACAGGGAAGAAAAAAAAAGTAACTTATCTTTTTCAATTCAAATATAATTTTATAAAACAAAATCAATTAATATTTAATTATTAACAAAAATATGGTTTATTACATTCTTTCCCCCTTAAAAATAATTCTGTCCTCAGAATTCAAATAAGCTAAATAATTTTTTTTTTATTTTTATTTAAACTGCATAATTATTCATAAACTTTAGTTAAGACGTAACGCCACCATTTAAAACGATCAACGCGGATAAGTCATCGGTCCACGCAATTATCAATGTACTTGTAGAAGATTCGTCAGCTACCGCGTCAAACTATTCTTCGTTTTGCATCAAATTAAACCACATGTTCCACCGCTTGTGAGTGCTCCCATCAGTTTCTTTAAGTTTCAATATTCCAAACGTACTCTTCATAATATAATTCGAAAACGCAAATTTTCTCTTCATCTAAATACAATTCGAATACCCAAAACATTTAAAATTATCTTTAATTCATAACATATTTATGTTCCACACATTACTAGTATCGAAACACCACATACCCAATTTCACGTAAACACAAATAGCAAATTGGTTAATATAGAGCCACTGTAAGATCAAAGATAAGTAATATTAATCTATTATGTTTTTTAGTCTCTATTATTTGGAAATATATGATGACGCTTTTAATATATAAAAAAAGTAATTTTAAGTTGAATGTTTGTATTCATATAATTAATTACTTTCCAAACGTATGTTGATTTCAGTTTGTGAATTAATATTTTCACATGAAAAAAAAATACTTTTTCATATGATGTGAATGTGGGACCCACTCATTAATTATTATTCACGTGAGAGAAATCATGTTAAAATATAATTTTCTTTTCACTTTTTTTCATTAAAATAAAATTCTTTATCACTTATAAAATTGAATAGTGGAAGGTAAATAGAGGAAGAGAGGCAAAAAAAAGTTATATGGAACTGATATTTCTGCATATATTTTTGATATTTTTACATGATTCTCTCTCACACGAGTATACAGTGGGTTTCACCTTCATGTGAGAAAGAACTATGTGTAAATTTCAAAAACACATGTAGAAATGATGTTCCGCATCATATATTATATAATAATGCTACTATTACATAAAATGGTTACATAACTCTCACATAATGCTCACGTGACAGTATGTGATTTGTTGTTGAGTTAAGTGGGTCATGTCAACAACAAATCACATACTGTCACGTCAGCAGTATGTGAGAGTTATGTAATTATTTTATGTGATAGTAGCACGACTCTGTATTATATTGAGTCTAAATTCTCCATAATGGTCACCTATGGAATTTGGACAATATCTTCAGTTGAAAGTCTTAAACCTACAATTGCAAGTGGAAATAAACCATGCACGCGAAGTCAGAATTTTTATTCAACGGGGTCAAAATATTGTGATGCATCACTCTACTACTTATATTCACTCCTGAACTTAAGGTAATGCTGATGGGCCAGTGCTGAGTATGGGGTTTGGGCTCTGTATTAAGCGTTGAGTGGTTTTCATTACAGGCCTCGAATAGGAAAGAGCCCAGCTTCGTTGTTTAAACAATGGGCCTCGTACATGAAAAAAAACACATACATACAAGTCCTGTTATCAAGGTGCCAAAAGGTCAACTGGCAAGAGCATGGCTGAGATGAGGGTTCAACTTAAGTATAAGTAGTGCAGACCAGTACTAAAATCCACAAGCAAGATGTTCACAAAGTCGTATCCTAGACTCAAACTACGCAGTGGCTAAGCCAGAAAAAATTTACAGTGTTGTCAAATTATTAAATTACACTCACAAAAAATCTATTACATCATATATATATATATATATATATATATATATATAATTCATTGGGGGTCATATTATTAAATTACACCAAAAAAAATCTATTAAATCTATTAAATCATATATATATATACTAGCCGTACTATCCGTGCCTCTGGCACTACGTACGAAGGAGAAGGGGGAGGAGAGATTGTCGGCGTTAGAGAATAGAGGAGGCAGAGGGTGAGTTCGGGAGGAGGAAGAACGGAGGAGGATCTGAGAGTGAGAGAGAGCAAATTTTTTTCCTTTCAAGTTAAAAAGGATATAATCGACGGTAAGATTTATCTCAAACTTTGCACGGTCTTAATAGTTTATTAGGGTGAACGAAAAATTCAAAATCAATTGTGTTTTGTTAATTAGATATATAAATCAGTATGGTCAATTGACGCCATAATTTAACACCTAGGTTCGCCCTTGAAACTACGTCCCTCCACTCAATTTTCTCAGAAAAATTCTTGTAAAAGAGGAATTGGATAGTGTTAGGCATTACTTATATAATCTCTCCCAAAATAGTCTCATTTATTAAAGTTTTTTTTCTCCAAAAAAAAATAGTCTCATTTATCAAAGTTTTGTGCTAAAAAAAGAGAATATATTTGATCTGGAGATAAAATGACACAATATTCTCAAGTTTATCAATAACGACCCGACTCTAATCGAGTCTAGATCAAGCCTCAAATTCATTGTGTTAAGACTATGATTGGGCCATTTATAGATCCACATAAAAGTTCATAATTTATGTCATCTGATAGTAACATTAAATCTTACGTAGATAATTCAGTTGTAGGGACTGGATTATCAAAATCTTTACCACTTAAATCCTTGACGTACTCGTAAAGATCCAGTAAAATAACAATAAACAAGTTACATAATCACACCACGAGGGGCTCAAATGCTCTAATAGATCCAGTAAAATAACAATAAACAAGTTACATAATCACACCACGAGGGGCTCAAATGCTCTAATACGGAAGTGGTTAGCATGAAATTTATTTTAGGGTAAGTTGATCAATTGACCAATAGAATACTGATATGCAGGCGAGGTTGTATGTGTGTTAGCAACTTAGCATTCTATTGGTCAATTGATCAACTTACCAAAAAAACAACTTCATGCTAACCGGATCTCTCTAATACCATCTGTAATGACCTGATCAAACTTTAACCTGGATCAAACCTCAAATTTATTATCCTAAGAATACTTTTGAGACGGTAAATTTGAAATTTGATCCGGACTCAATTTGAGTTGAGTCGTAACATTATGATACTAAACCAAACACTCAACAAATTTAGTATAACCATAATTTTTTTTCTTATAAACGTACTCTTTTTGTAAAATGACAAAAGTATATGTCTATTCTGTATTGTCTTTAAAAATTCATTGGCGCAACTCATTTACAAAAAATGTTACAGATTTTTTGTATAGTATCTAAATTACACCAAAATCATTAAATTTTATAAAAATTTCAATTGAAAAAAATACTATACATTTTTTGAAAGGTAATAGGAAAAAAAAATATTTTTTTTGACCGATCGCTAGACCGGTCGGAGAAGGACCGTCCCCCTAGGATAATTGTATAATGACACTTATCATACGCTTTTTTCAGAATATAATTTTAATTTTGAGCATTCAGTATCTCTAAATTCTATAAATTCTACTAGTATGACTCAACCCATAGTAACCACGAGGTTGAGACTTGAGTTTTGACATGTCAAGGATAGGATGTGTGAGTTTATAAAATAATCCTTTTGGAGGATCGAGATTCGTCGACCGGTCTAGCGACCCACTAAATATATTTTTTTTTATGAAATTTTTACAGAATTCAGTAATTTAAATGTCATTTGAATACATATAAAAACAGAATTACACTGTATACAAATGACACCTAAATCACTGTTTGTATAAAAATTCTAATTTCAATAAATATTATTTGGGAGGCATAAAAAAAAATTTTGGCCGGTCGACGAATCCCGATCTGCCTAGACTTTTTGTTTATAAAATTACTAATATAAAACTATCGAAAAAATAAAAAATTCTACTAGGGTTGTGTGATCTGCCGACTGACATTTGTTCACTACAGCTTACCATGGAGTTGGTAATCCAAAAGCATCTTAATTTCCCCCATGCCCCCCCCCCCCCCAACGGTGATTAGACATGGGTCGGTCGGTGGTCACCCACCCACTAATAAGTTTGACTGAAAATGATTATTTTGATCCCCTAGTACTGGATGCAACTTTAATGGAAAAAACTATGTTAAAAATTATGCATTCTATTAGAATTTGATATTTTTATATATAAAAATAATATTTTTATACGTGTCTCTCATATAAATATAAAATGTATTTATTATTTAAGAAATTAAATGAAAATATTATTTTTTTCTCATATGAAAATATGAGTAGCCTTTCTATTACATAATGCCCCTCCTTCCTCCAATCCTTTTTACCGCAAGATTGCAAGGAATGAATGAAGGACTTATGTTGTTTTTATCCAAATATTTACAATCATCAACATAGTTATTTTTCCCCCTTGAGTAATTCTTTTTGTAATAACTATTTAAGCTTTCAAAGTTTAATATTAACAAAGAAATGTAATTTTTTTTTGAACAAAAATTGAATTTCATTACTCGAGATCAAAGCTTAAAGCATTACAAATAAAAGGAGGGGAATAGAGGCCCATTCCTGGACACCAGACATAGAATCCGAAGCACGAGATAAGAGGTGTGCAACAGAATTCGCTGACCTCCTAAAAAAATAGATGCGACAATCGACTATAGAATCAACCAAATTCTTACATTCGTTCACCACCAAACCAACATAATTCGGAGAGGAAGATGAAGCCTGACTAGCTTGTATTAACATGGAAGAGTCGGACTCAACAATTACCTGTGAAGCACCAAGTCTTTTAAGTCAACTTAAAGCCTCCCTAAAACTGATTGCCTCGGCCAAACCAGAATCAGCAGGACCCGAAATTGAACCACACCGAGCTGCTATCATCGTCCCCTCAGAGTTGCGAAGAACCATGCCAAAACCCAATTTACTTTCTGATGAGAACACAGCTCCATCTACATTACATTTCAGCCAACCGCAGGCAGGTTTGCACCAGCTCACAACGCCGGAATTTTGATCATGGAGCAGGTCACCATTTATGAAGATTTGGGCATATTGCCATTGAGCAAGAAAGGAACTAGCCAGGTTGACAATCGCCGAAGGCTGTTTACGCAAGTTTTTCCAAACCACATCATTTCGATTCTTCCATAGAGACAATAGAAGCACACAAAACAGTTGGATGGCCTCACTGTTGTTGCCGACGATAAGAGCTTCAATCCATTGGATAATATCAGCACCATTGAGAGAGGGAAGCAGTAAAGCTGAAAGTCTCCAACACTCAACAGCAACTGGGCAGTGAAGAAATAGATGTGAAGCCGTCTCCACGGACTGAGCACAAACTGGGCAAGAGGAATCTACATCAACACGTCTTTGTGTTAGATTCTCTTTGGTTGGAAGACAAACTTGGCAAATGCGCCAAATTAAATTCCGCACTTTGGGAGGGATCCTTAGCAACCATAATTTCTTCCAAACTTGAAGGGAATGAGCAGGATTAATAAAATTCAAATGAGCGGTGAAAGTTAGATAGGCACTACGGACTGAATACACACCACTTGTTTCTTTGCACCAGAAAATATTATCACAGGAACGTAGAGCAGGAAGAGGTATCTGTAGAATTAGAGCACAATTTCGAGGAATGAAGAGATCTTTGATTAAATCAGTAGCCAACACTGCTCATTTGGGATCATCAAAGACTGTACCGACGCATGCAACAACCCAGGAATCGGAGGAGGGGAAATTCGAGGGTTAGCTTCATCAGAGAGCCAAGCATCTGCCCAAATATTGATAGATGAACCATCTCCCACTCGCCATCTAACATTCTGCTTAATTAAATCCTAGGCAGCCAAGATACTGCTCCAAATGAAACTAGCGTTATTCTTCTTGTTGGCATGCAGAAAATCAGTTCTTCTATAGTATTTAGCCTTGTAGACACGGGCAACAAGAGAATTGGGGGAAGTTAACAGTCTCCAACCATTTTTACCCAACATAGCTAAATTAAATTCGTGGAGCTTGCGAAAACCAAGTCCCCCAAATTGTTTGCCAGCAAAGAGAGCGTTCCAGCTCTTCCAATGAATATCCGATGACTCTCCAGAGTTAGATCGCCACCAAAATCTGCTCATAATTCTTTCAAGATCCGCACATAAATTCAAAGGAAGAAAAAAAACACTCATAGCATACGTTGGTAGAGCCTGGGCAACTGTTTTAATCAAAACTTCCTTGCAGGCCTTAGATAGGAACCTTTTCTTCCAACTTGCCAAACGAGACCAAAACTTCTCTTTAAGAAAAGAAAGAATCTGGGTCTTATTTCTTCCAACAAAAGAAGGTAGACCAAGATACTTGCCATGGTCTGTAGTTCGTTGAATATTCAAGGAAGACCAAATTAAATGCTGTAAAGACAAAGGAGTATTCACACTAAAGGAAATAGAAGATTTCTGGAAGTTGATTTGTTGACCTGAGGCTCTCTCATAATCATTGATGCAAGCTCTGATGATGTCACATTCACGCATATTTGCCCGGAAGAATAAAAAGCTGTCGTCGGCGAAAAATAAATGAGATATAATTGGAGCGCTTTGGGCAATTTTACAGCCATGAAGAAGTCCCCGCTGTTCATATCTTCTTAACAAGGCCGAGAAACCTTCCGCACATAAGATAAAAAGATAGGGGGAGAGGGAGCAACCTTGCCTTAACCCTCGAGAAGGAGTGAATTTTTTAGTTTCAAAGCCCCTATGTACAATCGAATAAGTCACCGACCGAATACACATTAACATCCAATTAATCCATTTAACCGGGAACCCCATTCGAACCATCACCCTCTCTAAGAAAGCCCATTCAAGTTTATCATAAGCTTTGCTCATGTCAATCTTCAAGGTTGCATAACCATCAAGACCTTGGCGCTTACTCTTCAAATAATGGGATACCTCGTAAGCAATCATAATATTATCGGTTATCAACCTTCCCGGTATGAAAGCACTTTGGAACCCGAAAACTAAACTGCTCAGGACAGCTTTGAGTTTATTTGCCAGCATCTTCGAAATTACCTTATAAAGGACATTACATAACGCAATAAGCCGTAAATCAGATGCGAATTTCGGTGAGTTTTTCTTAGGAATTAGGATAAGATTGGTATGATTAAGACCATTCGGGAGGGAGGAATTATGAAGAGCATCAAGACATGCGGAAGAGACATCCTCACCAACAGTAGACCAAAATTTCTGATAGAATGTCGGGTTCATACCATCTGGACCCGGAGCTTTATCCGGACCCATAAAGAAAAAAGCCTCCTTCACTTCATCATTGGTAAAATCTGCAATCAAAAAGTTTTGTTGCTCCTCAGATAAGCAAGTGTCAATGCTATTAATAATCTCGCCGTCAACACAGCCACGAGAAGAAAATATATCTTTGAAATACGACGTGAACAAGTCGGCAAGACCAGAATCCCAAGTCTGCCAGTAGCCATTTTGGTCTTTTAATTGAGAAATAGAATTGCGTTTCTTCCTGGCAGAGGCAGAAATATGGAAATAGCGAGAATTGCAGTCACCTTCCTTTAACCAATGCTATTTTGATCTTTGCTTCCAGAAGGCCTCTTGCTGAGCTAGGAGTTTATTATAGTTCCTTTTAGCCTCTTCAAATTGATGGATAGAGACCGAATCATATTTGGATCGAAGAGATTTCATTTGAGCCTGACAGTCTTTAATACTCTCCTTAAATCTATGAGATAGAGAATTCCCCCAACACAGTAAGTCCTCTCCACATATTTCAAATTTTTGTTGGATTAGGCTACCTGCAGTACTCACCCAACTAGACTCAACCACGCCCCTGCATTGTGGTTCCCTCAGCTAGGCGTTCTCGAATTTAAAGTGTGGGTTATGTACACCTGGGAAGAAAGGAGGAAATCTAGAAGGATAGCAGAGTGATCGGACATAGTAACTTCAATATTACGGAGCTTGACATAAGGGAAAAAAGAACACCAAGATGAGGAAGCAAGAGCACGATCAAGACGCTCTTCAACACCATCCAAGAGACCCCTACGCCTTTCCCAAGTAAAAGGGTGCCCAACCATACCAATATCTAGAAGACCGCTGTCTTCCACAACAAGCCGGAAACCTTCCAACAGACGGGTAGGATGAGGAATATTACCAAGCTTTTCAGAAGGATGGAGGAGATTGTTAAAATCCCCTAGACAACACCAAGGAGCAGTAGAGTTGAGACTCAGAGAGGGAAGAAGATTCCAGGACAATTGACGTTGAGCTCGCGAAGCGTGCCCATAAAAAGCCAGTGCGGCCCCACACAGACATTGACGGCAAAGACACCTCAACATCAATGTGATTATAGGAGTAACTAAGGAGCTTGGCACTATTTTTTTCCTTCCAAAGGAGAGTACCCCCTCCATGGCCAATACTACTTATAGCAAAGAGACCATACCCTAGCTTATTTTTGATGGCTAAAATTCTGTCACGAGGAACCATTGTTTCAATCAAGAACACAAACATGGGCTTGTAGAGATGGACTAAATCCACTAGAACTTGAATTGTACGTGGATTTCCCAAACCACGACAATTCCAGCTTAAGGTCATCATTGAACTTGGTGGGTCTGGATGCCAGAACCCACCTTTAATCCGTTTTTTGGTGTCGGATTAACCATCATCATATCAAAACTTTCATCAACAGTAACATCAGTCAACGACAGATCAGATGTTATTAACTCTCCATTAGTACGACGGCGTTTTTGATCCGTGATAATAATCCCATTATCCACTTCAGCTTCAAAATTTATAGGACCAGTAAGGGGCTTGATTGACGTGCCAGCAGGGAGATCTTATGAATTAGAGGAAATTTTGGAAACAGTTGTCAAATGAGGCATTTTTACCTGAAAATTAGGGAGAATCTTGTCGTGCAAGGCAACTGCCCTAGGTGTACCCGGATTACTCGGAGAACTCAAATCCATGTCAACACCCGTACTGGACTCGCCGGTGGTCGGAGGAGGGCGGTCTTGGAGGGAAGTCCGGAGCCACTTATCAGCCAGTCGGTTGTTTTTGCGACGGGGTTGGGCGCGGAGCCACAAACCAAAAGAGAATTCTGACGGAGGAATGGGGTTTTCTAATGAGAGGCGGCAGAACTTTTCTGAATGATCCATAAAATCACAATAGAAACAAAAGGTGGGCAACCTTTCATACTTAAATTGAATCCAAAACCACTCCCCACCAGGTCTCTTCATTTTCATCTTACAAACTAGAGGTTTGTAAATATTCATAGCAACCCTAATTCGCATAAAAGTCTTCAATTGACCATCAAAATTACGTTCATCAGAAAGAACATATTTACCAATATAGTTCCCAATTGCCTGACCAACTTTCTCTGACTAGAAATCCCAGTGGTAAATCATATGCTTGCACCCACATCTCAACATGATCCAATGGGACTTGTGACGGTTGTTCGCCAGGAAGCAGACGACGCAAGATGAGAATCTGGTTGCTCAGGGACTAGGGACCATCATTAAGCACACGACATAAATCACGTTCATGGAAAAAGCGAAGGATGTAGCGATTCTGGCCAAGCTCGTTCACATCCATGCCCTTAAATGGCTGCCAAATCGGAATAAGAGTATTCTTCATTGCTTCAAAATCCATATTCTTCTCGGTGAGGAAACGGCCCACTAGACACAACTGGTATTCATCCTCTAGCGATGGAACCAGATCATTATCGAGAATAAGACCTTCTGAATCAACGTCATTCAGGTTCAGATTTCGGCAAGCGTCGCCCAAATCTGGTTGGGTATTGGGGTGCACACGCTCCATAGATACAGAAAGAAAGAATAAACCTTTCAAGCAAGAATTAACATGCCCTAGACAAGAGGAAGAAGCTTGTCAGACGACAAGAGGAAGAGAACTACAAAGAAATGTAATAAATGTATTATATATATGTAATTTTTTGAGTGAAAAAGGGATATATATTAAGGGTGATCTAACTAGTATACACTATACCCCATAGGGTTAATAAATCTATTTTAGGGTTTTTTTTAAAGATAAATCTAACCGTACAAATTTAATGTAAAAATATTTTACTATAAAAATATTTGAATATATAAATTCTCATATAATTTGGTGACGTCTATTATCAACTTTATGGTAATAAAAATTTAATTAGTCTTAGTCGTGAAAAAATATATTTATTTTACAATATTATAATAATGATACTACACAACCTTAAATTAAATAAAAATTTACGTTCACTGCATGATTTTTACGGATCGTTAAATTTTAGATAAAAATTTGAGAAAATCTCATTTTATAAAACTAAGGTATATAACTTAGATACCCTGGGCATCTCCCCCGCAAGCCCAAATTTTAATATTAGCAAAACTAAATAAAATGAGTAATGCTTTTTCTTTAGGACAAATAGAGTATATATTACATGCTCTTCGTTATCCCACTAGGCATATATGGATTCGAACTGAAATGAACCACAGCACTGCTGGATTTATTTCCATCCCCAGGTCTGGAATTTGCTTAATTCCCTCATAATATTATTCTATTTGTACAATTAACAATACCAACACACCTATCTATCTTATAACATGAAAGCCTCTTCTGCCTATTGACTAATAATATATTACAGAGATCTCCAAGCACCAAAAATGACCATTTCTTTCTCAAGGACTTGAACAAAACTTTCTCAATATTGTTAATTCCGTAACAGTAGTCAATTGACCAATACAGTGTCGACACGTAGGCAAAAGTTGATATTTCTTTACATGTCAACACTGTATTAGTCAATTAACCAACTTACAATAAAGTTAACTTCATGATAATCGGATCCGTTAATTCCTCATCATCAGTTCTTCAATTCTTACTACAACCTTCTTTACTAACAACTATGCCAATTAATCTACCTGGCTCGGCATCTTCGAGCATTTGAACCACCGTTCTCATTGTCGGCCTTAGCGCAGGAAGCGTCGCTGTGCAAAGAATGGCGATTTTCAAGACCTTGATAGCATTTTCCTTGTAAGCTTCCGGGATTCTCGAATCTACCACGCTTAATACAGTCTCTTTGGTATTCAATTTGTTGCATACCCAATTCACTATGTCCTTGTTATCACCAAATTCAGGCTCAATCGGCTTTTTTCCAGACACAAGCTCCATCAACACCACTCCAAAACTATAAACATCACTCTTTTCATTCACTTTGTATGTGTATCCATATTCTGCACAATCAATCAATTGCAGGAACTCAAAATCCTAACGTACTGGTTGCCGTGAAATTAACTTCATGGTAAGTTGATCAATTGACCAATACAATGTTGACACGCAGTTTTTGGCCTGCGTGTCGACATTGTATTGATCAATTGACCAAAGTTAATTTCATGTTACCCACTCCCCTAACGTATGCTCATAACTAAAAATTAAAAGACCATGTATAAAAATGATAACAAACTTACCAGGAGCAATATAGCCGTGTGTTCCTGCAATAACATGAATTGAATCCTTAGTTGAATTTGCCTGAACAATTTTTGCGAGCCCGAAATCAGCAATCCGAGGCTTTAAAAACTCGTCCAACAAAATGTTACTAGACTTGACATCACGATGAACAACGGGTCTCTCACAACTATGGTGTAGATACTCCAATCCCTTGGCTGCTCCAACAGCTATTTCATATCTGGTGTCCCAATCAAGTGGCATGATTTTCCCACAGGTATGCAATTGATCCCATAAACTCCCATTAGGCATATACTCGTAAACCAACAAGCTTGAATCCTCACTCGTAATGCTGCAGTACAGTTTTACCACGTTAACGTGTCGAATTGAGCTTAATGTTTGTACCTCTGCTTCAAACTCTGGGGATTTCTTGATACTTTTTGATAGCATTGGGGAGCTGCTACTCTGGATCTTTTTCCGGCCATTGGAATCCGAATTCCAGATATGTTTTACTGCCAATTCCACCCCATTTGGAAGCAAAACTTTATATACATTCCCAGAGCCGCCTTTTCCAATCAAATGCTCTTCCTTAATTGAATCAAGAATCTCATTTTCTGTAAAAGTTAAGACATGGAATGACTTCACATTCCAAGAATCATCCTTCAAAGAACGTTCATGAATATTCTTTTGACTCTTCTTTAAGTGCAAGAAATACCCGAGTGAAACAAGGAGCGCCATTATACCAACAGCAAAACAGGCAATAAGGGTACGGGTCTCCCGGGATAATCCGGAATCCGACCTACACTGCCGGAAAAACTTGATGTTATGACTACAAAGACCATCATTTCCAGTGAAACTACCATTATAAGCCTCAATAGAAAGAGATTGCGGTATAAGGCCGGACAATTTATTATGTGATAAATCAAGAAGGCTTAGCCTTAGAGATGACAAAGTTCCCGGAATCAGACCGGAGAGTTGATTTCTCGACATGTTCAATGAATTGAGAGTCGGTAAAGACCCAAGAGAGGCCGGAATTTCGCCAGAAAGCAAATTTTGTGCCATGTTTAAGTAACTAAGAGAATTGCAAGAATCTAATGAACTTGGAATTGAGCCAAAAAACTTGTTCACCTCTAAATGAAGGGTGCTTAGCTGGTTTAGTTCACCAATTATCTCCGGAATTTTACCCGAAAACTCATTGTAGCTCAAATCCATTTTAACCAACGACGAAGCTTTAGAAATCTCTACCGGCAATTCACCGGAAAATCGATTGTTAGCCACATTTAGTTCACCTAAAGACTTTGCATTTCCAATTTGAGAAGTAATTGGACCTTCCAAATTATTCATTGCAACATCAATAATGGTAGCGTTTTCTAGTCCCCATATCCCACTAGGAACAACACCATAAAGCGAATTATTGCTTACCCGAAAACGCGTTAATGATGTACAATTCACATAATTCAACGGAATTTCACCGGTGAAGTTGTTCTGAAGTACCAAAAGCTCCGTCATCTTACCATTCTTGCACATATCCGGCGGAATTGGACCTGAGAAAAAATTCTCTGACACATCAATGAAGTCGAAATCTGCCCAAGAGCCAAGTGTTTGAGGAAGTGAGCCAGTGAACTTATTTTTATAAAGCGACAAGATCACAAGCTGCTTAAATTCCCCAAGCTCCGCCAGAATTTCACCGGAAAACTCATTTTCAAATAGTTGTAAAGTTATCAGCTGGTTCAATGACCTGAGCTCGGAAATATCACCTTCTAGATAATTGGTTGAAGCATCAAAGTTCTGCAAGGCGGTGAGTTTTCCAAATCCGGGAGGAAGTTTGCCGGTCAACTGGTTGTTGTATATTTCAAGCTGCCGTAGCTTCTGAAGACTTGAAATCTCCGGTGGAATCCCTCCGGTTAAATAATTATCAGAGAGCTCTAAATTTACCAACTCCGTTAAATTCTCAATTCCAGGTGGAATTTTCCCTTCAATACTGCAACCCGTTAAATACAACCATGTTAACTGCTTGAGCTTTAAGACCTCGTTCGGAAATGGAGTCCGATCGAACTGATTATCTCCGAGGCTTAATACAGTGAGGTTCCCCATATTATCTAGTGATTTCCATGGAAAACCCCCTGAAAATTCACTCCTATTCAAATGAAGGACAGTTAGTTTGTGGAGTGAATATATGTAGGGAATAGATCCAGAAAAATTATTGTTACCGAGATCTAAATACCGTAATTGAGTACAGTTATTTAGATCCTCGGTAACAGGGCCAACTATTGAGTTGAACCCTAAGGAGAGCTTTTCCAATGATTTGAGCTCGCATATGGTGTCAAAAGGAACTAAGCCGGTGAGCCGTTGATACGAGAGCTCAATCTCTTTAACGGAGCCGGCTTCGTTACATGTGATTCCTGTGAAGTTACCTATCCAAGTATTCGGTTCCCAGGAATCGAATGCGTTGGTGTTGGAGTTTGATAAAGAGGTTTTGATAGATAAAAGTAATTGGAGCTCGTCGGAGTTTGCGACGGAGAAAAGGGTGAGGAGAGTGAGGAGGGAGAGGAAAGGCCGGAAAGTGGTGGCCGGCGACATGATAGATAATTGACGGGGTGCAGTGAGATTCTTTTTTAAGAGAATGTTCGTCAGCACCTTATAACATGTCAAACCTACTTATTTGGAGTTTTTTACTGTTTGCTTATGACTTATTTTTTGACTTATAAGTTAAAAATATAAGTCAAAAAAAAGAGAGTAACAATTTCTAATTATAAAAAAATGACTATTTTGTCTCTTTTGGCTTGATAAATTATATGTCTACCCCTACTAACCTAAAAAGCCTTCTCTTTCTCTGAGGGCCCGGTATTGTCGCCTGCGCCGGCAAACACTCCGGCAGCGCCTACTCCGACAGCCTCGTCACCTCCGGCTTCATCATGGATGTAACACCCTAATCTCACATGAAAGATAGGGGAAAAATTTGTCTGTGTATAAGGAATTAAGTTGTTACCAATAATAACTTCAGTCATGACTTTTGGGTGAGCTTGTGGTGGGCATGATGACCCAAGAAGATACAATTGGGCCAGTGGTTTAAGGCCTTATTTTGGATGGATTCGATTCGGACTTGGGATTTGATCCGAGACTTGTTCTGGACTCGGCATTTGACCCGGGTTGTTAGATATGGTATCAAAGCTGACTCTCGAAAACTCAGGTCGGGTCATCCAATCAGGTTGCCGAAGGCGGGGACACGAAGGCTGGTGGTATTATCCCACAATGGAGAGATGAAGGTCCGGAGGTGGGGACACGAAACCAGCCGGTATTATCCTACAATGGCTAGAGAGGCAAAGATCTTTGGACCGTGTGTGGGTTCGGTTCTGACGGGGCGTTAGAAATTTAAGTGGGGGAGTTTGTAACACCCCAGTCCTACATCAATGAAGAGATGAAGGTCCGGAGGTGGGGACACGAAGCCAGCCGGTATTATCTCACAATGGCTATAGAGGCAAAGATTTTTGGACCGTGTGTGCGATCGGTTCTGACGGGGACGTCAGAAATTTAAGTGGAGGAGTTTGTAACACCCCAGTCTCACATCGAAAGATAGGAAAAAAATTTGTCTGTGTATAAGGAATTAAGTTGCTACCAATAATACCTTCAGTCATGACTTTTGGGTGAGCCTGTGGTGGGCTAAGATGACCCAAGAAGATACTATTGGGCCAGTGGTTTAAGGCTTTATTTTGGATGGATTCGATTCAGACTTGGGATTTGATCCGAGACTTGTTCTGGACTCGAAATTTGACCCGGATTATTTCAATGGAACACCTGCTGCGGTTAAATCAGTTGCTACCGCAGTACCTACTCCTCCGATTGTGTTGGTGTCACTTTTGTTAAGTGTGGCTTTGAGTGGTTTTGTTTAGGGGTGTAAACGAGTCGAATCGAATAGAGAGCTACTCGAATTCGACTCGAAATGATAAATTCGTACTCGAATTCAAATTGTATTTAAATTTTTTTACTCAGATTCGACTCGACTCGAATATTTATTACTGGAATTCGATCCGACTCAACTCGAATATTTATTCAAACTACTTGCGAGCTTCAAATTCAAGCTCGAATTCGAGTGTCCACAGAATAACTAATTTTATAATAAATATAATTATAAATTGGATTTGTTATTTTACTTAGAAATGAAAAAATATATTTACTATTATATTTTACAAATATAAAATCACAATTAAAATTAAAATTAAAATTAAAAATAAAAATAAAAATAAAAATAAAACAAAATAATAATTAATTATCCTAATTTGATTTATATTTGTATATATTATAAGAGAATGTATCGAACATCTAATCGAATCTGTATCAACCGAATATGTATTGAATCACAATCAAGAATTCGAGTAATTTGAATATTAAACGAGTCGAGTATAACCTTGCTCAGATTCTACTCATATTTTTATTCGAACTATTTTTAATGCTTAAATTTGGATTATATTATTAACGAATTCGAATCTCGCTCGTTTTTTTTTGAGTCGAGTTCGAATCGAGCCCGAACAGTGTTGGCTCGTTAACAGCCTTAGATTTGTTACTTCTTATTAGGGAAATCAGATGAGTTTATTTTTTTGATAGTAATATAAAATAACATACTAATATTCTTAAATTTGTTATCATAATTTTATTATTATAACATGATCAATTCTAAATTAATAGTTTATTAACATTCATAAATAATTTTAAAATAAAATATATTATTAATATTTATAAAATTTATTAAATATGACTTTTTGTGTATAGAATTAGTATCTATTAATAATCACGATGTGAGGAATAGTGAAATGGGAAGAGTTAAAAATGTACATTTTTATTAGTTTTTTTTCCTTCTGTTAAGAAGAACATTAACCACTAATCGAGAGATAAAATTAGTTTAAATAGTAAGCTGTTTAAATAATAAGTTGTTTATCAATAAGTAGTTTATCAATAAGCTGTTTTAAATAATAAATTATTTACTAATAAACTGGTTAAATAATAAGTTGTTTACTAATAAGCTATTTAAATTATAAGTTATTTACTATTAAACTGTTTAAATTATAAGTTATTTACCAATAAATTATTTAAATAATAAATTGTTTAACAATAATAAGTTGGTTACCAATAATTTATTTAAATAAATTATTTACCAATAAACTATTTAAATTATAAGTTGTTTAGCAATAAATTATTTAAATAAGTTGTTTACCAATAAACTGTATAAATAATAAGTTGTTTAACAATAATAAACTGTTTAAATAAGTTGTTTACCAATAAACTGTTTAAATAGTAAATTGTTTAGCAATAATAAGCTGTTTAAATAATAAGTTGGTTATCAATAAGCTGTTTAAATAATAAGTTGTTTACCAATAAGTTGTTTAAATAAGTTATTTACCAATAAACTGTTTAAATAATAACTTGTTCAGCAATAAGATATTTAAATAATAAGTTATTTACCGATAAGTTGTTTACCAATAAACTGTTTAAATAATAAGTTGTTTATCAATAATAAGCTGTTTAAATAATAAATTGGTTACCAATAAGCTGGTTAAATAATAAGTTGTTTAACAATAAACTGTTTAAATAAGTTATTTATCAATAAGATGTTTAAATAATAAGTTCTTTATCAATAAGTTGTTTAAATAATAAGTTATTTATCAATAATAAGCTATTTAACAATAAGCTGTTGAAATAAGTTGTTTACCAATAATAACTTTCGATATGATATTGAATCAATATATCTTTTTATAATGTCCTTTTTAGTAATCTTTATATATTTCTTTAACTTATAAATCATTATCAACCGAAAACTTTTACTTATAAGTCCAAACTTAAAATAACTTATATTTTAACTTATAAGTCATTTTAAAATAAGTCATTCCCGAATAGACCCTAAGTCTACTTAATATGACTTGTATACCTGAAGAGAAGACTAATGTGAGCGCCATTTTTATTTGTCTGTGGGCATTCCCGCTGATTTCCTTGTAAGGAAGTTTTTGTTTTTTTTGTCTAAATCGAATTAAATTCATTCAAATAAGGTCTTAAACCAATAACCCAATAGTATTTTTTGGGTAATTTTAATCCACTACAAACTGATCCAAAAGTTCATGACTGAAGTCTGAAGGTACAATTGTTAGTAACTTAATTCTTTACAAAAAAAATTTCATATCATTTGATGTGAAACTGCAGTGGTACAGTTTGGTTGTTAGTGTGACAACGTTATCAATTTGTTGTAACGGTTTCTTTAAATTATTGAATGAAAGTATAGTTCAATTAAATCAATACTCCATTTTTTTGTGCTAAATTTAAAAGCATATATATAAAAAAGAGAATATTTTTATAAAATTATAATATATGGATGTCTAGATTCATTCCCACCCCTCTTTATTGTAATGACCTTTGAGCTTTGGAACTCCTATTTCCTTTATGCTTTGAAACTCATATGATCTATGAGTTTTGAAACTTTCAAGTATTTATGTACATGTGCTCGTAATCTAATAATTTGAGCAAGTAATCTCGCAAGTGCCAGCTTGTGAGTTTATAATAAACACACATGTGACCATCTTGTAGATGCATTTATTAAAATCATAAAATACCTAAATGGATCCACTTGGTGGGTGAATAGGCCCACAAATATCTCCTTGAATACGTTCTAGAAATCTTGGGGATTCAACCCCAACTTTAGCTGGTGATGATTTAATGACCAATTTACCTTGAGAACAAGCAGTGTGACGCCCCCAAAATAGGTTCACACAACCCATTCTGAGTCGCCAAATACATGGTACAGAATTCGAATACAAATATTCTTATAACAAACGGTTGTGTAAAATACGACCACACAAGCTGTGAGCTTCAATACAGATCGTATATAATACGAAAATATAAACACTCAAATAAGTCCTCATTATAATTATTATTACACTATTTTATAAAATAGTGAGGACTTCTATAGCTCTAACTCGGACCATCACTCCATTTCCAGACTAGTCCCAGCTATATTCTCATTTCCTGAAGAGAACAATGAAGGAAAAGGGTGAGCTCAACTAGCCTAGTAAATAATATTATGACTAAGATAATGAAGAATAAATTATCGTTAGCCTTCAATAAATCAGATAAAATATGATAGACAACCAATTTTAGATCAACAACTGCAGCGAAAATAATAATTAATTAGAAGAGTTAAGTAGAGAATGATGTCTACAATCTTCTATAATATAAAAGTTCATCATCAATATTTTATCCCTGTAACACCAATCAATAATATTTTCAATCAACGAATTATCCATGCACTACGGGCCAATGATATTTGTTTATATCACCAGTGATTATGATCATGTCAAACATCTGTCCATCTTTGCACTACAGGCCAAAGATATTCATAAATCAACAGCTCATCTTTGCACTACGGGCCAAAGGTATTCATCAATCAACAGTTCATCTTTGCTCGTAAGATATTCATCAATCAACAATTCATCTTTGCACTACGGGTCAAAGATAACTTTTACCATAATTTAAGACTGAAGATGATGAAAAATAATATAAAGAACGAATCCAGTGAAATAAAGGATAAATATCAGAGGATTTACCCAAAGTTCAAAATGAAGATCAAAACATAGATCCAATCAAAGATACTTTGGACAGAAAAAAATAAATTATTATTTTTTTCGTGAATAGTACCCCGTGAATAGTATTTTGTGAATAGTATCCCGATATGAAGAGATAAAAATTTCATAAAAAGTTCAGACCAATATTCTAGTGAAATGATATTAGATGAAGCGCAAAACTTAAGGAATTTCTGATCATTTCAGGAATTATAGAAGCAATACTTACCGTAGTAAGTTTAAATTTAAGAATATGAAATAAAATATTATCACTTTCATAATATGAAATATGAAAGAAAATAATATTATTTATGGATATTGAAAGGAAATAACATCATTTATGAGAAAAATAATATCCTTTACCCTAGTAGAATACTAGATTTGATTGAAATATCAGATATTATGTTGAGAAAAATCTTGCACCAAAATTCACACTTAAACTATCCTTATACTCACAAGAAATACGCTCAATATTATAGAGAAAAATTTTTCTGACTCTGGTGTGATTTTCATTTCTAACTAAGCACCCTATTTATAGAAAAATGCTACCACACCAAAGTTGACAAACTCACCCACGGATGAATTTTCCTAGCACCACTCTTTTGAACAAATTTGCAGCACATCAACAAGGACTCCAAGTTTTCCACATGTTTATATATATTTATATATAAATATATATATATATATATATATATATATATATTAAAACATTTATAATTATTAAAAGAATTCCAAATTTAATTTTTCTTTCTTTCACCTCATTTTATTTTTATACCATGAATTTATTATAATAATGTTACCATTCAAATTATAAAATTATATTAGTATATTATCACATTATACTATTATAATGTAATATTATAATAATATATTTAAATAAATTATTTTATCAAAAAAGATAAAATGTCAACTTTTAATAAATGTCTCATTCTAAAATTTCCTTCATTTATATCAAAATTGGATAAATATTTACTTATCATATTTATCCATAATTTTTATTTTATTCATCAATTAATATTACAGAATCACAATATTAACAACTAGGTCATTCCCAGGAAAGATGGGGCTTTCCGATAAGGATTTTTTCTTAGTGGCGCGCAATTAGATGACCTAACCCATTTCCTCGATAGAACTTTTTAGACATTGCCAATAATGCTATCTAATAATATTATTCAAATAACATGAATTATTGATTTAATAATGTGAAATACTGTGCAGTGGTTATTGTGACAATTATTGAATTAATAATATAAAATATCAATGTAGCAATTATTGAATCAATAATATTATGCAATTATCAATGTAGCAATTATTGAGTCAATAATATAAGATGTTGAACTGTAGTTACTGTAACAATTATTGAGTAAGTGACATCTTATGTAAGACCTCAAATTTTATGAATAAAGATTTAATTTTCTTTATATATTACTTTGAAATAGTAAAGTGTTATTTGATAGATGTGATAAGTTATAGGTGAAATGTGCAAATATTTCAAAATAAGCAAGTGGTTATAAAATATTCATTGTTGTCGGAGAATGTTCGTTTGGTCGAAGAATATTCTTGTTGTCGGAGAATATTCGTACGACGGCGCAGCCATTTGTAGTCCCCACAACGGAATAACTGTCAAATATAGAAAGCGACAGAAATAATTTTTTTATAAAATAACGGCGTAGTTGTTACCATTAGTACTGTTAAAATATCCGGTAGTTAAAATACAGTAATACGCGGTGTGGCACAGTATCACACGGTATTGCACAATATTTTAAATTATTGATTCTTACGTAAGAAGACACTTACTCAATTATTGGTACGGTAATTACTGTTCAATATTTTATATTATTGATTCAATAATTGCATAATATTTTATTGGTTCAATATTTGCTACGTTGATATTTTATATTAATAATTGATACTTTACTATTTTATATTAGTGATTCAATAATTGTCATTGCACAGTATTTTAAATTATCAAATCAATAATTCATATTATTTGAATAATATTATTAGATAACATTATTGGCAATGTCTAAGAAAGTTCTGTTTAGAAAAGGGGTTGATTAATTGCGCGCTAATAAGGAGAAATCCTTATCGAAAAGCCCCCTCTTTCCTAGGAACGACCTGGTTGTCAATTTGTAGTTCTGTAAAATTATTTATGAAAAATTAATTTTTGATATACATGATAAAAAAATATTTATTTCAATTTTGATATAAAAGGGAAGAATTTTTAGCATGTGATATTTGTTGAAAGTTGACATTTTATCTTCTCCGATAAAATAATTCATTTAAATATATTATTATAATATTATATTATAAAATTATAATGTGATAATATAATAATTTTATGTTGTTGGTGGGAATATGGATGATGGCTTTGAAGACTTGTTTTTTTTCCAAAGGAGTGTGCTACACATTTTTGGCAAAGCAAAGGTGCTAAAAAAATCATCCGTATATAAATTTGAGTCATTTTTTGTTCGAAATTTGGAAAAATTTTCTTCTACAAAGTTGTAGAGAATTAAATTTCATATGGAATGGACAAAAGGTTCGTATTTTTTTTGATAAAATGGCTATTTATTATGAATTATTGAAGTTTCAGAAATAAATATTTTCATATATATATATATATATATATTATATAAACATGTGAGAATTAATTTTGGTGGAGGCTTTGAAAAGTGTGGTGTGCGGATGACATTTTCCAAAGGTGTGGGCTTGAAATTTATCCTTTGGTTATTAAGTCAATACTGGTGTTCTGACATTTTTTTATAAATAGGGTGCTTAGTTAGAATTAAAAATCACACCAGAATCAGAAAATTTTCTCTCTATAATATCGAGCGTATTTCTTGTGAGTATTTAGATACTTTGAGTATTGATAACAGTGCAAGTTTTTGTTGACATAATATCCGATATTCCGATCAAAACTACTCTCCTGTTAAGGTAAGTGATATTATTTTTCGAGTAAATGATGTTATTGTCTTTCAATATTAATAAAGAATATTATTTTCTTTCATATTCCATATTATGGAAGTAATAATATTTCATTTCATATTCTTAAATCTGAACTTACCACGGTAAATATTGCTTCTATAATTCCTGAAATGAACAGAAATTTCTTGAGTTTTGCGCTTCATCTAATATCATTTCACCGGAATAATTTTCTGAACTTTCTCGTGAAATTTTTATCTTTTCATATTGCGTTACTGTGACGCCCCCAGAATAGGTCCATTCAACCCAACCCATTCTGAGTCGCCAAATACATGGTACAGAATTCAAATACAAACTTTATATCATACGGTCGTGCAAAATACGACCACACAACTGTGAGTGTCAATACAAATATGTAGAAAATATTAAGATTCAAACTAAGTCCTCATTACAATTATTATCACACTATTTATCAGAAATAGTAAGGACTACAACTGCTCTAACTCGGACCATCACTCTGTCCCCCGACTAGTTCCCGCAACATTCTCATTTCCTGAAGAGGACAACAGATGAAAAGGGTGAGCTCAACTAGCTTAGTAAAGAATATTATGATTAAGATAATGGAAAATAAATCATCGTTAGCCTTCAATAAATCAGATAAAATATAATGGACAACCAATCTTAGATCAATATTCGCAGCGGAAATAACAAATCATTAGAAGAGTTAAGCAGATAATGAAGTCTACTATCTTCTATGATTTAAAAGTTCATCATCAATATTTTATCCCTGTAACATCAATCAAAATACATCTCCAGTCAATATTCATCTTTGCACTACAGGCCAAAGATATTCATTTGTATCATCAGTGGTCATGTTCATCTCAACACCTGTCATCTTTGCACTACGGTCAAAGATATTCATCAGGTAATCATTCATCTTTGCTCTACAGGCCAAAGATATTCAGTTACATCACCTTTTAGGACTGAGGATGATGAAAAATATTTTAAAGAACGAATCCAGTGAGATAAAAGACAAAGATTAGGGATTCGTCATTTAGTTTATCCAAATTCAAGAATAATCCATAATAATACTTTGTGGAGCAAAATTCAAGAATAAAGCTCAAAACTTGGATACAATCAAAGATAGTAACCTTAACAGACAATTTGGACAAATAGAAGAAAAATAAATTTTCTCGTGAATAGTGCCGTATACGTGAATAGTAACCCCGACGGAAAAAGTAAGAATTTCAACATAAAATCCATGACAATATTTTTGTATAATGATATTGAGAAGAATAACATCATTTACGAAAGAAATAACATCCCTTACCTCAAAAGAACAGTATCTCTGACTGGAATATCGGATATAATACCGACGGAAGCTTGTACTGAATAGTAATACTCAAAGTATTGAAATACTCACAAAAATACGCTCGATATTATAGAGAGAGAAAACTTCTGATTCTGGTGTGATTTTCAATTCTAACCTAAGCACCCTATTTATAGGAAAAGCTTAGGATTCTCCAGCCGCCGGCTGCTACCAAAAAATCAGATTTCAACAAAAGTGGGACCCACCCATTAAATATATATATTTTCCGAAACTTCAATAATTCATAACAAATAGCCCATTTGTCAGAAAAATACAAATTCTATGTCATTCCATAGGAAATTTAATTCTCTACAACTTTGCAGAAGGAAGTTTTTCCAAATTCCAAACATAAATTATCCGAAATTCATAAACAGATGATTTCTCACACCAAAATATTGATAAAAACTCACCAGCGCCAATTCCTTCTTTAATATCCACAAAATAAATATTTCCTTATCATATAAATCAATAATTAATTATTCACAAATAATATTATAGAACTACAATATTAACAACCAGGTCGTTCCTAGGACAGAGGGGGCCTTCCGATAAGGACTTCTCCTTATTGGCGCGCAATTAAATAACCTCTCCTAGACAGAACTTCCTTAGACATTGTCAATAATGCTATCTAATAATATTATTCAAATAATATGAATTATTGAGTTGATAATGTGAAATACTGTGCAACGACAATTATTGAATCAATACTACAAAATATCAACTGTAGCCATTATCGAATCAATCATATAAAATGGCAACGTAGCAATTATTGAGTCAATAAAATATCAATGTAACAATTATTGAGTCAATAATATAAAATATCAACGTAGCAATTATTGAGTTAATAATATAAAATATTGAACAGTAATTACTGTAACAATAATTGAGTAATGGCTTCTCACGTAAGACTCAATAATTCGAAATACTGTGCAATACCGTGTGCTACTATGCAACACCGTGTATCACTGTATTTTAACCACCGGGTATTTCAACAGTACTAACGGTAACAACTACGCCGTTATCTTGTAAAAAGTTATTTCTGTCGCTTTCTATATCCGACAGTTATTTCGTTGTGGGGGCCCACAAATAGCTGCGCCGTCGTACGAATATTCCCCGACAACAAGAATATTCCACGACCAAACGAATATTCCCCGACAACAAGAATATTTTATAACCACTTGCTCATTTTAAAAATGTTTGCACATTTCACCCATAACTTTCATATTTATCAAAACAACACCTTACTGTTTCGAAATAATATATAAAGAAAATTAAATTTTTATTCATAAAAGTTGGGGTCTTACAGTTACTATTCACGAGTTACTATTCACGGGGTACTATTCACGGTAAAAAAAATATTTTTTTTAATCTTTGATTGGATCCAGGTTTTGATCATCATTCTTGAACTTTGGATAAATTCTCTAATATTTATCCTTTATCTCACTAGATTCGTTATTCGTATTATTTTTCATCATCCTCAATCCTAAATAGTGATATAACTGAATATCTTTGGCCTGTAATGCAAAGATGAATGATTACTTGATGAATATCTTTGGCCTGTTGTGCAAAGATGAATGATTACCTGATGAATATCTTTGGCCCGCAGTGCAAAGATGGACATGTATTGAGATGAACATGACCAACAGGTGATACAAATGAATATTTTTGGCCCGTAGTGCAAAGATGAATATTTGATTCAAGATGTATATCGATTGATGTTACAGAGATAAAATATTGATGATGGACTTTTAAATCATAGAAGATAGTAGAGTTCATTATCTACTTAACTCTTCTAATGAATTGTTATTTTCGCTGCGAATATTGATCAAAAATTTGTTGTCCATTATATTTTATCTGATTTATTGAAGGCTAACGATAATTTATTTTTCATTATCTTAGTCATAATATTTTTTACTGGGCTAGTTGAGCTCACTCTTTTCATCTATTGCTCTCTTCAGGAAAAGAGAATATCGCGGGGACTAGTCGAAAAACAGTGTGATGATCAGAGTTAGATCTGTAGAAGTACTCACTATTTTATAAAATAGTGAGACAATAATTGTAATAAATAAGGAATGAATTTGAGTGTTTATATTTCGTATTATATACGATTTGTATTGAAGCTCATAGTTTGTGCGGTCGTATTTTGCACGACCGTATGTTATAAAAGATTGTATTTGATTTCTGTACCATGTATTTGGCGACTCAGAATGGGTTGGTATTGAACCTATTTTGGGGGCGCCACATATTACGTAAGAATCAATAATTCGAAATACTGTGCAATACCGTGTGCTACTGTGCAACAATGCGTATTACTGTATTTTTATCACCGGATATTTTAACAGTTTAACGGTAACAGTTTTACCGTTATTTTTATAAAAAAAGTTATTTATGTCGCTTTCTATATTCGACAGTTATTCCGTTATGGGGTCCACCAATGACTGCGCCGTCGTACAAATATTTTCCTGACAAAAAGAATATTTCCCAACCAAACGAATATTTTCAGACACAATGAATATTTTATAACCACTTGCTTACTTTGTAAAATTTATACATCTCACTCATAACTTATCACATTTATCAAATAAACACCTTACTATTTCAAAATAATATATAAAGAAAATTAAATTTTTTTTCATAAAAGTTGGGGTCTTACAAGCAGCATATGAGCATTCTTTAAATTGAAGAATCTTCTGGTTCATTAATGGATGACCAAGTAAATTCTCAATAATTCTTCGCATCATTATCGATTCAGGATAGCCCAACCGGTTATGCCAAATAATAAAATTATTTGGTTCATTGAACTTCTGATTAATTATTGCATTGACTTCAATTGTACTAATACTTGTGTAGTACAAATCTAAAGATAAAACAAGTAATTTTTCCAATATTTGTTTTACAATAGAGACATTTGATACGATATAAAGATATTTTATACCATTGTCATTGGTTGTCTCAATATGGTACCCGTTAAGTCGTATATCTTTGAAACTTAGCAGATTTCTCCTTAATTTAGTGGAAAACAAAACATTATCAATAATAAATTTTGTTCCAATAGGAAGCATAATATTGACTCTTCCAGAGTCTTCAATCAAGTCTGCTGAACCTAATATTGTATTCACTTTTTCTTTCATCATTCTTAGATTTGAAAAATATTGCTTATGTCTAAGAATGGTACGTGTCGTTGCACTATCTGCTATGCATATATCTCCACCATTGATATTAGGCTCATTTATAACATGACACAAATCCATATTTTCTTCATGAAAAGGAATAAATATATAACAAGATATAATATTATATATATATATATATATATATATATATATATATATATTAATAACACAATCCTTTACATTAAATAAGCCCACACGAAACGAAGAAAACAAAATACATTGGAATTTATTAGTGTAACGCCCCCAAAATAGATCTAATTCACCCAACCCATTCTGGGTCACCACGAAATACACTCAACAAAAATTTCAAATACAAATTTTCAAATTCTATCTTTTAAAATGTCGTACAAAATACGACCACAATTAAACTGTGAGTTTCAATACAAATACTTTGCCCATACTTCAAATCAATGATACGTTACAGAAAGGTACAGTCAATAACTGTTTTAGGAATTAAAATCTTTAGAAAATACTCAAGAAACCTTCGTACATGGGAGGCCATGCATCTAAGTTATAATAGATATCATATGACTTGAGAATTATCCTTGGTTGACCCAATAGACCCCAAAAAAAAAATGAGAAGATTACTATCATGTTTTTTCCAATGGTGGGTCTTCTCTTGCCATATAATTATCTCCATTGTCTCCAATTGAGAATTATATTTCAACCAAACTCCAATATTATATAGGTAGTGCTCATAGATATAATCAGCAAGTGGATGTGCATAACTATGTCTTATGATAACCCGAAGTCGTAGGTGGTTAGACATCTTGTATGATAGTGGCAAAACACCCTTCCAAAGTTGGGTTTACCTCAGCCTATTTGGTTCACCAAAATCAACTGTTAAAATGACGTATAAAATACGACGCACACATTTTAAATTCTCAATATAATTCTTCTCATACTGTTTTATGAAAAATCTTAACAGCTAAAGACCATCGTTCTATTCCCCTGTTATCCCTGCTCGACCCCGTTATACTCTTATTACCTGAAAGGAATTGTGAAACAAAAGGGTGAACACAAATAGCCAAGTAAAAAATATCATGACTAAAGATAATTATATTATCAATAGTTTTCATCAGTAATAAATCAGAGATTTAAACATATGGTAAAACTTTTCAACCATAGTTGCAGCGGAACGAGCAATCCATTAGAAGAGTCAAATAGACTATAATCTCTATTTATTCTCCATGTTAAAGTCCACCAATAATATTTTATCCCTGTAACATCAATCAAAAATTCCTGTCCACAATCATGTAAGTTCATGATCATAATTATCTTGATGAATTCCTCTTTGCACTCAGGACGAAGATAATTCTCATCACCTGTCTTTACCTGAAACACCAAAGATCATGGTTATACCAAATCACAGTTCCTGTTCATAATCATGCTAATCAATTCATTTTTGCATTACAAGCCAAAGATATTCAACAATTAATCATTCATCTTTGCACTACAGGCTAAAGATATTCACAAATCAACCGCTCATCTTTGCACTACAGGCCAAAGATATTCATCAATAGTTCATCTTTGCACTACGGGCCAAAGATATTCAACAACAGGTCATCTTTGCACTACATGCCAAAGATATTCGTATCTCAAAAATATCTAATCATTCCAGAATTTATATAAACAATAATTATAGCCATGTTGATCAATTCACCTTTGCCTTTAAGCTAAAGATATTCAATTGTAAATTCAATGGTTATGAACATACCAGTCAACAATCCATCTTTGCACTACTAGCCAAAGAGAATCTATAGTCATGATCATACCAATAATCTACCCATCTTTACACTCAAGTCAAAGAGAAATTTCATCACCAGGATTATAAAAATGTTATATATGATAATAAAAATAATATGATCAAAACATCGATCTCCAAGTTCAAAAATACTCCATAATAATACTTTGTGGAGCAAAATTCAAGAATAGAGCTCAAAACTTGGATCCAATCAAAGATACGAACTTTAACAAGCAATTTGGACATATAGAAGAAAATTTAATTTTTCCGTAAATAGTGCCGTATACGTGAATAGTGCCGTATACTTGAATAGTAATCTCGACGGAAAAAATAAGAATTTCATAATAAAATTCACGATAATATTTTGGTATAATGATATTGAAAAGAATAACATCATTTCCGAAAGAAAATAACATCCCTTACCTCAAAAGAATAGTACTTCTGACTGGAGTATCGGATATAATACCGAAGAAAACTTGCACTGAATAGTAATACTCAAAGTATCTAAATGCTCACAAAAATACGCTCGATATTATAGAGAGAGAAAACTTCTAATTCTGGTGTGATTTTCAAATCTAACCTAAGCACCCTATTTATAGGAAAAGTTTAGGATTCCAAAGTACACTTTTTTAATAAAATAATAATATTTTTTTTTTCGCCGCCTGGCTGCTTTCAGAATTTTTCAACAAAACAACAAAAGTGGGGCCCACCTATTAAAAAAATATTTATTTTTTGAAACTTCAATAATTCATAATAAATAGCCCTTTTGTTAGAAAAATACAAATTCTATGTCCTTCCATAGGAAATTTAATTCTCTACAACTTTGCAGAAGGAAGTTTTTCCAAATTCCAAACATAAATTATCCGAAATCCATAAACAGATGATTTCTCACACCAAAATATTGATAAAAACTCACCAGCGCCAATTCCTTCTTTAATATCCACAAAATAAATATTTCCTTATCATATAAATCAATAATTAATTATTCACAAATAATATTACAGAACTACAATATTAACAACCAGGTCGTTCCTAGGACAGAGGGGACCTTCCGATAAGGACTTCTCCTTATTGGCGCGCAATTAAATAACCCCTCCTAGACAGAACTTCCTTAGACATTGTCAATAATGCTATCTAATAATATTATTCAAATAATATGAATTATTGAGTTGATAATGTGGAATACTGTGCAGTGACAATTATTGAATCAATAATATAAAATATCAACGGTAGCAATTATTGAATCAATCATAGCAACGTAGCAATTATTGATATAAAATATCAACGTAGCAATTATTGAATCAATAAAATATCATGCAATTATTGAATCAATAATATAAAATATTGAACAGTAATTACTGTAACAATAACTCAGTAAGTGCCTTCTTTCGTAAGAATCAATAATTCGAAATACTGTGCAATACCGTGTGCTACTGTGCAACACCGCGTATTACTGTATTTTAACCACTGGGTATTTCAACAGTACTAACGGTAACAACTACGCCGTTATTTTATAAAAAGGTTATTTCTGTCGCTTTCTATATCCGACAGTTATTCCGTTGTGGGGCCCACAAATAGCTGCGCCGTCGTATGAATATTCCCTGACAACAAGAATATTCCACGACCAAATGAATATTCCCCGACAACAATGAATATTTTATAACCACTTGCTCACTTTAAAATATTTACACATTTCACCCATAACTTTAAACTTTTATCAATTTAACCATTTACTAAATAGAAAAATTGAATACTTTTATTTCATAAAATCTGGGGTCTTACAATTAGCATAAAAGAAATACACTTAAAAGGATTAACATAATTCTGAACTAATTATTTTCATTACAAGAAACATCAACTTGCTCATTATTTTGCTCAAAAAAATCTGCAAATTTAATGTGCGTCATATCCAAAGGATCAAAATAAATATCATCATTATCTTGATGTGGGTGAGAAAATTTATTTCTATATTCTTCTCCTTTCCTTTCAATGAGGACAGATATAAATCAACAAGATGTTTGGTCGTACGACAGGTACGAGACCAATGTCCTTTCATTCCATACCGATAACATATATTTTCTTCCTTCTTGGTATCTTTATTATGTATATTCTTCCCCATTTCTTGTTTCTCCTCATTCTTTGAAGGTTTGTTAGAATTTGACAAATTTCGACTATCATAGTTGTGGTAATTAAACCGCCATTGCCCATGGCCACGACCGAGACCTCTATTACGACCACGACCATAATTATTATTATATCTCGTAGCATTCACTTCAGGGAATAGAGCTGAACCAGTTGATCGTGATTCATGATTTTTCATTAAAAGCTCATTATTTTGTTTTGCCACAAGGAGACATGAAATCAGTTCAGAGTATTTTTGTAAACCTCGTTCTCTATATTGTTGCTGCAGGAGCACATTCGAGGCATGAAAAGTAGAGAATGTTTTTTCTAACATATCTTCATCGGTGATATTATCTCCACATAATTTCAATTTAAAGCTGATTTTAAACATTGCAGAATTACATTCACTTACTAATTTAAAATTCTGCAATCGTAAATATATCCAATCATAGCGAGCTTTTGGGAGAATAACTATCTTTTGATGGTAATATCTTTCTTTCAAATTTTTTAAATGAATAAGGGGATCTTTTATTGTGAGATACTCTATCTTCAACTCCTCATGGAGATGATGGTGTAAGAAAATCTTGTCCTTTACCTTGTTTTGGCTAGATGTTTCATTACCATCTTTAATGGTGTCTCTAAGACCCATGTTATCCAGATGAATTTTGGCATCAAGGATCCATGACAAATAATTCTTACCCATAATATCAAGTGTCACTGACTCAAGTTTGACAAGATTTGTCATTGTAACTTCATAAAAAATATAAAAAATTATTAAAAATAAATATTAAATAAACATGAAGTCAAATGTTGAATGTAACATTGTTACACCTGAGAATGATCTTAAAATTTTTTATACACATATTATATGTTATGGCTGTTCATTTATATTTACTTTAATATAATAAGTGGCCTAAGTGTTTACTAAGTCTTAGTATATTGGATGTATAGGGAAAACAAATTGAGAAGCATTAAGCAAAGGTTGCATAACACCATTTAATTCTTAGGTATCCATGAGAATAATAAACAGTGAAAGAAAAAAAATTCAATTTTGGAAATGTCATACAACCTTATGTTCTGAGATAACCATAAAGGCAACAAACTGACAATTAAGGACAAATAATTCCAACCAATTCTACAGTTGTTTAGGTAAGTAAATCCGTGAGACATACAAATAACGAAAAGGTCCTAAAAGCAATCTTTCATTTGTATTCCTCCAATGTTTTAAAGTCTAATCTCTCTGTGCCCGAAAATGATTATTCAACTGTTGGGATATTTTTTTTGGCATGGAAATATATTTGAAAATTATATTTTAATATTTTGAGTGTATTTAAATGCTATAACAATTCACATCCCAAACATTTAAGCATTATTGCATGTCCCTTGGGATGAACAATGAACATGCTGCTGCTCATGTTCATACTCAGAATGTTATTGCTGAATCATTTATTAAACGCCTCCAGTTAATTGCAAGACATTGCTCATGCGAACAAAACTTCCTGTCTCTGTTTGGGGGCACACTAATTTGCATACAACAACACTTATTCGCATTAGGCCAACATCATATCACAAATTCTTCCCATTACAATTGGTTTTTGGTTATGAGCCAAATATTTCTCATCTAAGAATATTTGGTTGTGCGGTATATGTTCCAATTTATTTGCCATAACGTACAAAGATGGGTTCTCAAAAGAGGCTAGGAATATATATTGGGTTTGAGTCCCTGTCGATAATTAAATATCTTGAACCCTTAAAAGGTGATTCATTTACGGCACGATTTGTCGACTGTCATTTTGATGAGACTATATTCCCAGCATTAGGGGGAGAAATTAAACAGCTGGATAAAGATATTTCTTGGAATACATTGCCATTATTGAAGTTTGATCCTCGTACAAAACAATGTGAACAAGAAGTTCAAAAGATACTTCGTTTGCAAGATATAACAAATCAATTACCAAATACATTCACTGACTCAAAAGGAGTAACCAAATCTCATATACCAACTGTAAATGCTCCAGCTCGGATTGAAGTCCCAATAGGACAATCCGCAAAAATTATAGCAAATGAGTGCTCTAACTCGGATTAAAGTCCCAATAGGACAATCTGCAAAAATTATAGCAAATGAGTCTAAGGCACACCAGAAGCGTGGTAGACCAACTAGTTCAAAAGACAAAAATCTTCGAAAAAGAAAAGAAGTAAACAAACAAGTTGGCATTATTGAGGAGGAAAATATTCATGAGGATATAGACATAGCTAATCATAAAACCCCAGAAGAGGTTCAGGTACCTGAAAACAGTAAAAATGAGGAGATCTCGATAAGTTATGTCTCTACAAAGAAAAGATAAAAACGAAATGAGATAGTGTTTGACAACATTTTTTCATATAATATATTGCTTGATATCATTAATGAAAACGAGAATTTTGAGCCTAATTTCGTCGAATAATGTAGACACAGAAATGATTGGCTAAAATGTAAAGAAGCAATCCAGGAAGAATTAAATTCATTTGCAAAACATGAAGTTTTTGAGCCTGTAGTGCAAACACTTGAAGAAATAAAGCCAGTTGGATACAGATGGGTATTTATGCGAAAACGAAATGAGAAAAATGAAATCGTAAGATATAAGGCACAACTTGTGGCACTAAGGGTTTTCACAAAGACCTAACTTTGATTACGATGAAACATATTCTCTTGTGGTAGATGCAATTACATTGCGGTATCTTATTAGCTTGACAATTCATGAAAAACTAGATATGTGTCTAATGGATGTTGTTACAACCTATTTATATGAGTAAAGTGATAATGATGTTTATATGAAAATTCCTGAAGGATTTAAAATGCCTGAAGCATATAATTCAAATCCCCGGGAAGTTTATTCAATCAAGTTGCAAAGGTCCCTATATGAGTTAAAGCCATTAGGACGCATGTGGTATAATCGTCTTGGTGAATATTTATTGAAAGAAGGGTATCATAATAACCCTATATGCCTATGTGTTTTTATAAAGAAGTCGAAATCTGGTTTTGCTATTATTGCTGTGTATATTGATGATTTAAATATTATTGAAACTCATGGGGAGATACCAAAGACAATAAATTATTTAAAGAAAGAATTTGAGATGAAAAATTTGGGAAAAACAAAATTTTATCTCGACCTGTGGATCGAGCATTTAGCAGATGGAATTCTAATTCATCAATCAACTTACACAGAGAAAGTCCTTAAAAGAATTTATATAGATAAAGCACATCTATTGAGTACGTACCCCAATGGTTGTACGATCACTTGATGTGAAAAAGGACCCTTTTAGACCTTGTGAGGATAGTGAAGAAATACTTAGTCCCAAAGTACCACACCTCAGTGCAATTTGTGCGCTAATGTATCTTGCTAATAATACACGACCTGATATAACATTCTCTGTGAATTTCTCTAGCAAGATATAATATAGTTCTTCTCCTACCTGGAGACATTGGAATGGAGTTAACATATTTTTCGTTACCTACGAGGAACTATGGATATAGGCTTATTTAATTCAAATAATAATAATCATGAATTAGTTGGATATGCTGTTGCAAGATATTTATCTGATCCACTTAAAGGTCGATCTCAAACAGGTTATCTCTTTATGTGTAGTGATACTGCTATATCATGGAGATCTACAAAGCAAACATTAGTTGCCACTTTATTTTGTCATGCTGAAATACTTGTAATCCATGAAGCAAGTCGAGAATGTGTGTGGCTGAGATCACTGACTCAACATATTCGTGGAACATGCGATTTATCCTCCAGCAAAGAAACTCCAACCATTCTGTATGAAGACAATGTTGCATGTATAACTCAATTAAAAGGAGGATACATCAAAGAAGATAGAACAAAGCACATTGTAGACACTCGAAATTTTGCATTCCTATTTTTTTCCCGACGTCGACACACATTTCATCGATTTTTTTTTCACACATGACCTTGATAAGTGTGGTGACATTAATGTTCAGCAAATTCGCTCAAAAGATAATCTAGCAGATTTGTTCACCAAAGCATTATCAACTACAACGTTTGAAGGATTGAGGCACAATATTGGTAATGTAACAGCTGAAGGACTTAATGATACATTCATGAGGGGAAGTTAATATACGCTGCACTCTTTTTTTCTTAACCAATGTTTTTTTCCATTGGGTTTTTTCTGGTAAAATTTTTAATGAGGCAACTTTCAATGTGTATGGCTGCATAATAGACATCCAAGGGGGAGTGTTATAAAATTATAATATATGCATGTCTAGATTCATTCCTACCCCTCTTTATTGTAATGATTGTTGAGTTTTGAAACTCTCATTTCCTTTCAACTTTAACTTCCAAGTATTTATATGCATGTGCTTATAAATAGAAGTATTATCAAGAGAATGATAAATACATAAAAATACAACTATAACTTATATGAAATAAGAATGCTCTCTCTTTTTCACTAATCATCATTGTTCTTAATTTTAGTATACTTTTATAATAAATATAGGGAATTGATATTTTCACAAGTTAATTTGATATTTTCACAAGTGGGTCTCATTTTTAACTAAACCAACCCTTTGTGCAGTAAACTAATTATAGAATTTAGTTCTTATGTCCAAATTACCCCTACTTGATAAATAACTAAACATCTAGTTGATTAATATTTGATTAATAGCGTTACTTAAAATGTGTAAACTTTATATGTAAGACTGTAAAAATTAATCTTATAAGAATGTAAAAATTAATTTAAGTTTGACATTGGAACTGCTCATCTGAATTAATCTTATAAAAATTGATGTAATAAGATAAAATAGAAGTTTCAAATTGTTTATTTGTTTGGAGTTTTTGAACCACAAGACATGCAAGTTTTTATCATCTTATGATCCATTGGGCAGCCTAATATACATTTTATATATATGAAAAAAGACTTATATATAAAGTTTACACATTTATAAAAATCTTAAGTATAATTTATTTCATAAAAATCTTAATTTAAGTATAATTTGTTTGCACATTATATTTTAAGTATAATGTGTAAACAAATCTTAATATAGTAATATGATATGATAATAGAAATTCTAAAAATAATTTACACATTTAGTAATATGATATGATAAAGTTACAAAGTCTTATATATAAAGTTTACACATTTTAAATTTACACAGTCTTATATATAAAATTTACACATTTTAAGTATAATTTGTTTCATAAAAATCTTAATTTAGTATTATGATATAATAATAGAAATTCTGAAAATAATTTTTTTCCCTGGTGGAAGAAAGTCTTAGATCCTAACTTTTATGTGTAAATAATTTTTCTCACTTATTTCCTAACTATTTTCTAATTATTATTAATATTAATATTATTACTATCATAATAATTAAATAAATAAAAGTTGTCTTCAATTGAGTAACGCTAATAATCAAATAAAGTTAAGCAATTAGATGTTTAGTTATTTATCAAGTGAGGGTAATTTGGACATAAAAATTAAATTATTTAATTAGTTTACTGCACAAAGAATTGATTTAGTTAAAAATAGAATTCACTTGTGAAAATATCAAATTAATTTGTGAAAATATCAATTCCCTAAATATATACTTCTTTTAAGTTTCTTCTTACCTCTTCTTTCCTTTTTGTACTTTTCTTTTTGGCTGTTGTATTTTTGTTTTAGGGAATTGATATTTTCACAAGAGAAATTGATATTTTTACAAGACCTCACTCACATACACGTGAGTCTCATTTACTATTCATGTGAGAAGAATCTTGTGGAAATATTCCCTTGTTTTATATGTGTGTGACTAGTGTAAGATTATGGTTATCACGAGATTGCACAATGATTAGTAAAATTAATGTGTTATACAAATTTAATTTTTTTTTGTTCACACGGGTAAGGGATGATAATTTGATTTGAAATCGCATTGAAATCAGCTAAACGTACGACACCGAACTAGACTTCATATATGGTCGATAATATTTCATTTCTTATGAAAAATTGTTGCTTTGTGAATTATTTTTGTTTGGATAACATATATAGATAACATTTTGAGAAATTTAGATAAATTTGAGTAGTTTTTTTAATATTTTTAATTTTTTTAACAGTACAACGCCGTTTGATGCACCAATCAGTACGGTTTTGGTACAAATATTTCTTGAATTGTAACCGCTTACAATACAGTTATACTCCCTCCGTCCTTTAATATATGACTTTTTAGAGTTGTGCATAAGCATTAAGAAAATAATTGTATAACATTAAATATAATATCAAATGTCTATATTGTCCTTGTATTGAAAAAAGAGATTGTTATTTATTGAAAAAAAATAGTGAGAGAACCAAAGTTATATTTAATACTTGGGGTAATATTGAAAATTAAACAATGAATGTTTACTCGAAATTCTAAAACGTCATATATTAAGAGATAAAATAATTCTCTAAAACGTCTTATATTAAAGGACGGATGGAGTATTGTAAATGGGTCTGAATCACCTACTAACCAAAATCGCACCACATTATTACCATCTCTTAAATATATGAGTAGAAAGTCATGGACGGGCAAAACCATGTCATTTCATGCCTTATATTACTTAAATTATGTTCCTAAATGGCCCATTTATTATTTTTTCTCCTAAGGTTATGATGTTATGTTTGTTTGCAATAATTATATTTGAAATATAAATATTAATATCAAGTGTCTTGTTTATTTTTAAATTTAAATTTTGAATTATTTGTCTAGGAATTATAAAATAACTTAATAGTCTTGAGATTATAATTATAATCTTAAAATTAATAGTACTCTTGAGATTATAATCATTATAAACAAACATAGCCTAATTTGGCTATTCATATTGTTTTGAGTTCTATCCACTTTGAAATTACATTTCTTGATACTTGATATGTCAAAATAATTTTATCGGATCTTTATTTTTCAAGAACCTTTGTGTCTTGTTTGGAAAGTTTTTTTAAAAATTGCTACAGTTGTGTAATATAACTTTCAAACACAGTTTTGAAATATATGGTACTAGTTCTTCATATTTACCCCAGAAAACTGATTTCATGATTAAAAAAATAATAATATTTTAGTTGGTCAAAAGTGATTTTGACCTATAGCTAGCTAGCACAAGAAAAACACTTGATCACAAGTATCGTAGTTGATCAATATATTAATAACACATTATTTAAGACCCTAATATGGATTCTAGTGATGCGTCCATCCTAATATTATATTTGGATTGAAAAAATGAAACTGAGAATTGAATTACTTATTCTTATGGAATAAAAAAATTGTGTTTGGTTGGTCTGTTAGAATGGAATGAATTATTCTTATTCCTACCAAATTTGTGGATTTTATTTTTCAGGGGTATGGAATGAATCACTCCAGGTGAGAATGAATTATTTCACTCTCCATTTCATTCCATTCTCTATTCCATTCCTTCGATTCAAACGCTGCATATAATTGAGTTTAGGAAATGGACACGTGTAATGCTACTATCAAATAAAATCGCTCACATACACTCACATACATATTGGTATGACTCACATGACTTGTTATGCACGTGAGTCATACCTAATATGCATGTGAATGTATGTGAGCGATTTTTATGTGACAGTAAACTTATTGAAGCAGAAAATGGAACCTAGCTAGCTAGCTAGCTAGAAATGTAGTACACATCAATATTTGTCGAACTTTTAGGATATTTCCCACCTCCACCACCCACGCCACCCCACCCCACCAACGTTATCCCATGGAAGTGACTTAAATTGCAACCACATGGATAAAGGTGAGTAGAACAAAGGGAAGACTTGGCAACAAATAATTGGATTTGTATTTGCAAAATGAAGAAGCTAAAGAAAATTAAGAAAAAAGAAGTAAATTTAGAAAGATGGTATTTTGAGTGCTAAATTTTTCAATCTAACATATATATTTAATTACTAATACATAATGTACATTTATACATTGGTATAATTGCATTAAATTTAAAAACATTAGCACTAAAAATATGACTCACCAAAAAGGAAGATAGGCAGGAAGGTGATAAGACCGAGTAGAGGCGTGAGAAATTAAAAAAAGGAAAAGAGAAGCAGAAAAGCAAAGAGAATTATCAGGGATATTGTCCTTGTCTCCTTGACAGGCAATTAACAGATGAATGAATCTAATGGTAGTACATGCAGATCACCATCCCATTTCATATCATTTTCAATTCATTAAATTTTTCGTTGAATTCGTGGTCGTGGTGTCCAACCCAGACTCTTTTGTCTGGTTATTTGGTAGTGCAGCAGCAATACAATTACAATTACAATTTACTCCTTCTATGGGGACCGGGAATACCGACCGGGTTGGCGACCGGCCGTTTTTCTTCTTCTTTTGACTCCTAAATAATTAATGTGATTTATTAGAATTGAATTTTTTTACAAAATATAGTGATTTAGGTATCATTTGGATACATGTAAAAACAGGTTTGCACAGAGTGTACAACCCTATTTTTTACATGTATCCAAATGACACCTAAATCACTGCATTTTATAAAAATTCCAGTTCCAATAAATCATATTAATTATTTGGGAGTCAAAAGTAAAAAAAAAAAAATAACAAAAATAAATTCCGGCCGGTCGCCACCCTGGTCGGAATTCCCGGTCGCTGTAGACTTTTTGATTACAATTACAATTCGATGAGTAGTTGAAAGAAGCAGCCCTTGTTGACTTCCTTTGCTACACTCACCAAAAAGTTAAGAAAACTGATATTTCCACGTCAGACCCACTCAATATTCACGTGAAAAAAATCACGTGAAAATATCAATTCTTATGTAGAAATATCACTTCCCAAAATTATTAAAAGTATCAAATTCAGTCGAGTCTTGAGTCTTTTTAAAGAGTTTTACTATATATGACACCCAAATTTATGTAAATATCAATTTATATGAAGATATAGAATAGATAAAAAATTAAAAATAGTTTTACTCTAATTTATTCTGTCGTATTGTTCAGAATTTCATGCAAGTCTCTGTTCAATTTCGTCATAAGTTTGTCGACATACAAGTCATTTTCTATTTTTAAATTGTGTTACACACATTCGGGTAACCTTATCAATCTCAAGTTTAATTGAATTAAATCGAGGTCAAAGCAAGTTTTAGTTGATTTCAATTAAATCTAAGTAATCATAAAATCAATTACTATATAGATCGAGTTAATCAATTACTATATAGATCGAGTTAATCAATTACTCCTTCCGTCTCTAATTATTTGACGTTTTAAAATTTTTTATTTGTCCTTAATTATTTGACGTTTGTTCGAATCTAGGAGAATTAATGATAATTTTTTCAATATTACTCATCATTACTCTGTCTATTTTTTTGATACTTTAAACTCTTTTTCTTTTTCTCTCTCCTTATCCCAACAAAACTCTCCTTATCCCAACAAAACATTTAAGGGTATTATAGACAATTGAGTACTATATTTAATGCTTTCCAATCATTATCTTAATTCTTGTGTCCACCTCTAAAACGTCAAATAATTAGGGACAGAGCGAGTATTAATTAACTATATAATCAATGACTCAAGTGCTTACACGGGGTGATCTCCACTTTTTTAGTTAGACGACCAAATTCGACTTGCCAAGGGAATTTGTGCTGGATCAATTGGAATTTAGCAGGATGAGTCGAACCTTATTCACAAAATTCTCGATTTTCTTAAACCCTATATAGGACCATATTTATTTACAAGTATTATAATTTCAGGATTATATTTTTATGAATTATAATTTTAAGACTATTAATTATAGGATTAAATAATTCTAATTACATATTTGTTTTTTATTAGATTATTCACGAAATAACTTAAAATAATCACATGTTATATTTATTTTGTTTAGGATTATTTAAAGAATTAAATAAAAATTTACCATTTGAACTATTATAGCCTTATCACTAATAACAAATTAAGATACATATCGATCTTTTTAAACAAAATTAAAGGTTAATTTTATTCACAAATTCTTAGTCCTAAACAGCAGGAATAATACTTAGTTGGACATGATATTAAATAATCACCTCTTTCAAGTCATTTTATTATTCCGGGACTAATAGTCCAAAAAATATATATTTTAAAATAAACATGAAGCTTGGAATTAATAGTCCAATCCCAAGTCTAATTTTTGCAAACAAAAATAACGAAAGACCAAAGATATAGGGGAAAAATATATAGTAGAAATAATCTTTGTTCGGATATAATCCATCGACCCCTACGTGAACTGAAGGTTCGAGCCGAGAGAGGTTCATTAAGCCCAATGAGCCGAAGCCAGCGAAGGAATTAGCAGTGTTGGGGATCGGGCACCCGACGCCCCAAGCCGTCAAATTTCGCATTTGACTCGTTACTGTGCAGGTTTTAACGCGTGGATTCTATAATTGACGCGCCGGCAAAACTTTGGCGTTAACGATCTTTATCACTACTAACTTTAAATAATTTTTAGAATAAATGTCATTAAGGAATAAATGATTCCTTTTATGGAGGACATGAGTTGACAAAAAGATAAAAGGAGTATTTAGGCTTTCAAGTTATTCCAGCTAGCTAGGTCTTTGTTAAAAATTATATAATTTGTTTAAACTCAACGCAGTAGATTAATATCAGTCCGAAATTAATAACAAAAAAAATATCAATTATTTAAATTTGGTTTGATTAGAGCCCATTTGATCAATTCACATAATTAATAAGTTGAGATTAAAGCTTAATTCATTCATCTCTTTATATAAATTAATATTACAGAAATCAAAGTGATAATAGAAATTAATTTTTATAAAAAAAAAATGTGTTTTACTATCTCAAGGAGGAGCCGACATATATCATCTTAATTGAATTGGCTTTGTAGTATGTAGCAAAAAAAAAAGAAAAAAGAATTGGCTTTGTGGTAAAATTTTATGGGATTAAGATCTTCTCAATTACACATATCTTTCAATTTTTATTATATTTAACAATACTTTCAATGACACAATTATTTGTGATAATTTTTGTTTATCGCTAATTATTTATGATGAATTTTATTTTAACGTTAAATATAATATTTATGTCGTTAAATATATATTGAGAAATTAAAAAAATGAGTGTAACAGAGGACACGTAATCCAATTTTATCTTATCAGATCATGCAGGAAATTAAATCATCTCAATGTTATAATATAATTTTGATGGAGGTAAAGCCACCAATATGTGGGGTATATATCCCATTAATTTTGTCTCTCTTTTACTTGTCACATTTCATGTTACTTAAAATGTAAAATATTTATGGGAGAATAAGAATCGAGTACAAAGTCTCTAATCCTTTCTTTTAAACTAATCTGGCCCCAATCCCCATATGAATCGTGTATTAGTTAAGGAAGTGGTTAGCATGAAGTTTATTTTGGAGTAAGTTGGTTAATTGACCAATAGAATATTAATACGCAGACGAGATTGTATGTGTGTCAGTATTCTATTGGCCAATTGACCAACTTAACAAAAAAAAATAACAACTAGTCATCAATCATTTGTTTCCTAAAGAGACTGTCAGTCCATAACTTTGACCATTACAACTCATAATTTTCACATGTATTTTTTTGATATTTTTATTTTTTTTTGGGTATAAAAATAGGACCGACTGCATATTTATTTAAAAATAATAATATAAAAATATCAAAAATACATACAAAAATATCAATTCTCAAATAAAAAATGAGAATAGAGAAGCTTCGTTTCATTTCTGTCACTCAACGTGCCCAAAACTCTTTCACAATTGTAGTTGCATTTATAGTTTAAGTAAGAAAATTGTTATTTCACATTTTTTTTAATAATGTTTTTATTTATTATTTATATGATGGAAGTCTCGTAAATCATTCATCAATGGTAAATAATTATAATAGTTTTCGGTGAAAGATGTTAAAAATAATATTGTAGCTTTATATCACGGGCGGCAAATTTATTTTTTTGGGTAATTGCACTTGGCCATCATTTTTCATACTAATATATTCGTTGGGACATGATTTTGTGGGTTCGAATGATTCAGTAAGTCATTTTACGTGACAGAATATTTTAGTTAGGAGACTTAACATTTTAAGGAATTTACAATTTAAATTGACTTATGACTTTCTTATTCTATTTGACTTTCTACTTTTAAGTAAACTAAATCCAATCTAATTATAAAGTTTGTAGTTATAAGGGAACTTTACACATATGTACTTCTATTCTTACTCAGGGACGGACGTATTGAAGCGGTGTGGATGAATTATAAATACACGGTTATAATTCTGGTTTCATGTACGACATACTTTACGTACTAAAACAATCAAATGCATTAATTGTTAACGTTTCCGATATGTACTTATTCTTACACTAGAGATATTTTCCGACAATCCCAACCGCTTCTCAGTGTGGTTGTTTGTTCCATGTAGAGGTTTTTTGTTCGTTGTCTGATAATTCGACAAACGATCAGATCTTGACGTTAACAATAATATATAATAGTGTAGGTTCCGTTTGTTTTAAGGAAAACGTTTTCCAGAATTTTTTATTGTTTGACATGTCAGTCAACCGTAAAACAATTTTTGGTCAACCAAAAACTCTTCCTTTATCTCAGAAAAATGATTTTAAGTATTATCCATGAACAACTATTTTTTGTAACCTGTTAAACCTAACAATGATGGCAACAAGATATAAAAAACTGATCATATGATCTTCTCCAACAAGATATTTATTTTCTTTTTTGTGTGTGTAGATTTATATATTGTAATATCATATCAATTTGAAATTTCTTTAATTAATTTTAAAAAAATTAATAATCTTATATTTTTAAAAAAGAAAGTACTCCCTCCGTCCCAAAATAACTGCTTAATTTTGACTTTTAAAAGTCAAATTGACTATTTTTTAAAACTATTTTTTGTACCATTTTTACAGAATATAGGTGCAGAGGTTATAACAAAAAAAATATATACAATTTACTACTAATACCAATTTTTATAATGTTAAAAATATATTTATACATGCTTAATTATTAATTTTAAAAAAAATCAATTTGACTAAAAAAAGTCAAAATTGAGCAGTTATTTTGGAACGGAGGGAGTATTATATACGCGATTGATAGATGTTTGTGACAAAGATATATATATATATATATATATATATATATATATATATATATATATGTATGTATGTATGTATATATTAATTCTCAAATTTTGTAAAATGCATAATAATATAATATCGTGTTATTGTAAATTGTTAGTTAATTTTACATATTATATATGATAATTTTTTTTATTGAAATAAATAATCAAATAAGGAAAAAAAATGGCAAAAGCATGCATACTAGTCCAACATAAAAGAAAGACTTTGGGTTGAACAAAAGAAATTGAAAACCAAAGTAAAATTTTGTGCTTAGACAAATATGGATCCCGTGCATTACCTTACCTTGACCAAACAATGCATTTTTGGTTGAAGTTAAACCACATCCCTTAAATGAATTTTAACCATTAAAACTTGAAGGGTTGAAGTCAACTGAAACCTTATTATTCAAAAGGTTAAATGACATTTCTGTCCCTCTAAGTTGTCATTTATTTTTAAAGTCGTCTTTAAAGTTCATATTTCGTCAGTTAGGTCTTTAAAGTGACATTTTTTGGCGTTTCTGTCCCTTATATCCGATTTAACTGTATCCCAACCTAACCCAACCCATTTATCTTTTACCCAATTCGAAATTTTTTGCATATCTGTCTCTCTAAGTTATCCGTTTTTTTTTTAAAATTTTCAGAAAAAAAACTTTATTTTCTAGAAAAAAAAAGTAAAGTTTCAAAAAAATATATATTCAAAAAAATAAACTTTATTTTCAGAAAAAAATAAGATTTTTTTTAGAAAAAAATAAGATTTTTTTTAAAAAAAGAGTAAAATTTCATAAAATATAGATTAAAAAAAAGAACAAAAAAATTAGACTTTTTTTTAGAATTTTTTTTTAAAATGAGAAAATTTTCATGAAATAAAGATTCAAAAAATAAAACAAAAAATATAAATTTATTTTCAGACAAAAAAAGATTTTTATTTTTGAAAAAGTGGGTAAAGTTTCATAAAATATAGATTTAAAAAAGAAAACAAGAAAATAAATCAATATTTTCAAAAAAAATTGTAATTTTATTTTTTTAAAATGAGAAAAGTTTCATAAAATATAAATTCAAAAAAATAAAACTTAATTTTTCAGAAAAAAAAGAAATTTTTATTTTTGAATCTATATTTTACTTTTTTTGAATCTATATTTTATGAAACTTTATTCATTTAAAAAAAAATAAATTTCTTATTTTTCTTTGAAAATAACGTTTTATATCTTTGAATCTATATTTTATTCAACTTTACCCATTTTACAAAAATAAAAATCTCTTTTTTTTTGAAAATATTGGTTTTATATATATATATATTTCCGAATCTATATTTTATTAAACTTTATTCATTTTTAAAAAATAAAAAATCTATATTTTTTTAAAATAAAGTTTTAATTTTTATATTTTATAATTTTTTTAATTCTATATTTTAAGAAAATATCTCATTTTTAAAAAAATAAAAATTTCTATTTTTTTTTGAAAATAATTTTTTTGAATTTATATTTTATGAAACTTTACTCATTTTTTAAAAAATAATTTTTAAAAGTTTTATTTCTTTGAATCTATATTTTATTAAACTTTACTCATTTTTATAAAAATAAAAATTTCTATTTTTTTGAAAATATAGTTTTTTTGTTTTTTTAATCTATTTTTTATGGAACTTTACTCATTTATTAAAAAATAAAAATTCTATACTTTTTTTAATTAAGTTTTATTTTTTTGTTCTACTTTTTTTGAATCTATATTTTATGAAATTTTACTCATTTTTTTTAAAAAGTAATTTTTTTTCTTCTGAATATCAAGTGTTATTTTTTTGAATCTATATTTTATTAAATTTTATACATTTATTAAAAAATAAATTCTTATTATTTTAAAATATAGTTTTATTTTTTATTTTATTTTTTTGAATCTATATTTTATGAAACTTTACTAATTTTTAAAAAATAAAAAATTATTATTATTTTAAAAAATAAAATTTTATTTTTTGAATCTATATTTTATAAAACTTTACTCATTTAAAAAAAAATATTTTTACCTAAAATTAAAGTTTTATTTTTTTGAATCTATATTTTAATAAACTTTACTCTTTTTTTTTATTTTTTTTATATTTTTTTTTATGAAAATAAAGTTTTTTTGAATATATATTTTATAAAACTTTACTTCTTTTTTGCAAAAATAATTTTTTTTATTTTTTAAAATAAAGTTTTTTTTTTGAAAATAAAAAAAATTAAATCGAGTAACTTAGAGGGACAGAAGTGCAAAAAATATCGAATCGGGTAAAAGATAAATGGGCTCGTGTTGGGTCGAGTTACAGTCAAATCGGGTAAAAGGGATAGAAACGCCACAAAATGTAACTTTAAGGACCTAACTGACGAAAAATGAACTTTAGGGACGATTTTGAAAGTGAGTGACAATTTGAAGGGACAAAAGTGTCATTCAGCCTATTCAAAATTAGCTGCAAATAAGAGTAATGCAACACCCTAAACAATTAATACATATTAACTTAAAATGTTGGAGGAAACTAAATAAAAATATGTGTGCGACCCAAGTTGAGGTAACCAAATATAGTTTTTGATTGAAGCTCATGTATCTCATTAGTTTGTCTAGACGTATAATAGTGTAGGCGCCTATGTCATCTCCAACTACATCTGCAACCCAAGTGGCCAAGTCCATCTTCACCTTAATTTCTACCCGAAGTCCATACTCAAGGCCGCAGCTACAATCTTGAAACTTCCATAACTTGTGGACTTTCAATTTTGAGCTCAATCCTAATACACATCTATGATTTGAATCTCCCATGGTGGTGGTGAGGGGCGTACCCATGAATAAAAATTGGAACGGGTTAAAAATTTTATAATGTTAAAATTGTATATTTGGGCTGAGCGGACCAAGGATATTATAATGACAAAATTGTACATTTATGCTGGACTGGCCAAAGCTATTCCAACTTATTTATTTTGGGTTATATAATTATATAGTATATCTAGTAAAAAAAAAAAATTGGGCCGGGTTAAAGCCTTAAAAGCCTACTCATGGCTCCGCCCCCGGTGACGATGATGAAAACTCTCACTAAAATATCTACAAAATAACTTATTTCAGCTGGAATAGTATGAATCATATATCCCACTCTTCATTCCATCTCTTCACCAATTTTATTGTTTCAATCCAGACGTAGGATTAGCATTAATCTTGGTATGTGGCGATTGGATTTCTTTGGTGCATATTTAACCATTGACTGATCATGTTAGGCTTTGTAGCTTAAAGTACTTGCCTATCAAACTCTTCTGCCTTTTAAACTTCACATGCAGATGATAGCCTAAGGTCAATTCAATTTAGTTACAATATTTAGCAATTTTTTTCACAAAAATTCAGTATGAGTTACAATATTTTGTTTATTTATCGTAAAATTAGAGATATATTTTTAAAATGACAAAATATATATATATATAAAATATAAGTAATATCAAGCGGGTATTGCCTGCGGGTTTCATGGGGGTTCAGGCTTTTTCAGGCCTCCCCTCTGTGTTTTTTTCTTCTCACTTTTCAATGCTTTTAATAAATTTAGAGCTTTATTATGTATTACAATATATTTAAGCCGAATTATATAAGCTTGATAGGAATTATAAAGGGTCTCAATTATCACACATCTTTTCAAAAATATTACGACTAATATTTATTCAAATCTCGACGTAAAACATTCGCAATATATATCATTACAATAAATTTACTCTTATTTTACTTCAAAAAATATAAAAGTAGCATGCAGTAAAGCCTATATAAGTTGACTCTTAATTATTTAGAGTTTTAAAATACATATTGTTAACGTCAAGATTTTTTCACGCGCCTCAATCACGAAAAACGCGTCCAATCCTGCACAGAAAACAAGTCAGCACCGGATCTCGACGGTTTTGGGCCGTTAGGGATTGCTCCGGTGTGAGAATAAGAACATGTCGAAAAAAGGTTAACAATGGATGTGTGTGTTTTAGTGTATGGTAGAACAAAATGTATATTTCATCTTACATCCTTCATACTAGGCCCTGTACCTTGTATTAGTCTCACCGCCTTTGCATGCAAGCACCGTCCATGACATCAGCTAATTGCACACAATCCCCGTCAAATCCATGTTTCCCACTAACTCATCCACTACCTCCAAATTACAGCTAACCCTTATCAATTAAGGTGTTAGCCCATAAGCTGCCACCTGTCCACCTCAATATTGCTCTAGCCCAATTAAATCACCATTTAAATAATAACCCAATACTCCAAAGGCCCAAATAAGTATGACCCAATAGGCCCAAATAATCATGGCCCAACATTGGCCCCCAGTCTTTTATCAAAAAACATGTTTGGTGAAAGACTATAAGTCATCAGCCCAACTAGCAAAATTAAAACCGGACACCAACCCTTTCAAATTCAATATCAGATGCCAACTCTGCTCTTTCATCATTACCTCCATTTAATGAGCCGTTCTCGTGTTTCGTGAACCATTGAAGAGACATCATTATAAAACCCCAAATCCCCCAAATTGGACAGTTTCACCTGCTCAATTGAATTTCAAAATATTCTTGCTATCTTCTACCTCCGGCTTTCTCTCTCAACCAATTTATTAACAATGGCTTCCCAAAACACATACAACATCATTCCAAAAGCGAATCCTAAATCCGCTCCATCCTCCAGCAAGAACCCTCCATCTTCCACTCCTCAAGACACTCCTCTTGGCTTTACTGATGTAAAACGATTCCCCCATGCTAATACCCCCACCAAGCTTTCAGAGACTGATATTCATACCATTCGAGAACAATACCACATTCCAGACACCCATCAACTACGAGCACCTACCGCTACAGATCGGATATATCATCGTCCAGATGGCTGGACCGCCATTCCCCTCACCCTTCTGGAGAAGGGGGTTTGCTTCCCCCTTCATTCCTTTATTACAACCCTTCTAGGGTTCTTAGGTATTGGGTTGGCTCAACTAGTCCCCAACTCCTACATCTACATCCTCGCCTTCGTTGCCTGGTGCTACGAGCAAGGTATTCCCCCATCCATTAATTTCTTCTTCTCCCTTTTCTCAGCCGACAAATCTCGTGAAAAGGGCTTCAAAGGGCTGAGCAAGCCATCCAATGTCACGGTTTAGAGACGCTCTTTGGTGAAAACTCCTTCAAGCAACAGAGGGTGGCACAAGGAGTGGTTCTTTGTTAATGGACCCGAGATTTCTTCCGTCCCAGACTGGACTACAGCCAAGTGTCTTTCCACAGACTTTGATGACATCCTGAAGAACGTGTGGCAGAGATGATAAAGCTTTTGGAGAAACTCCCCATGAAAGAATGGAGCTTCGGGCTCTTGAGCAAGCAAGCATAGTTGTATGACCATAAATGTAAGTCCCGAACCCAATATTTGTATAATTTCCTGAATTTTCTTTGATAACTATTCTGAAATATCTTTCTTTACTTGTTGTAGTATCCCTTATCAAACCTACCTCCATTGACCGAAGAGAATTGGAGAAATTCCATTCTGCCAACTCAACCCAAACTCCAACCGAACTTTAGGATACCGAACCACCAACCACCGAACCCCAAAACACTGAACCAACTCCCACCGAATTGACAAGCCAACCTCGCCGAAAGAAAAGAGCTGTCAAAAAACCCAGACTTATCCCAGCCCTAGTTCTTACTGAAAGCCTCCTCGACATGCCCATCGCCGAACGCGCCCAAATCCTCCACACCAAAAAAAGACGAGCCAAAATTACCCCTCTCTCTTCCGAAGAGCTAAGAGTACCTCCGCCCCAAACTAATCCACCTCCAACCATTACTGAACCCGAAAAAGAAACCAAAGAACAAGCTGAATCCAGTTCTCTCCTAGTCCGAAAATGAAAACACTCTTCAAACAACCAACCAATTCCACCAACTGAACCTTTAACAACTTACTCCTCACCACCACCAAAACAACCAATACTTTCTCCTTAACGACAATCTTCTTCTTTGGCAGCCATACCCGAAGCTGTACAGTCACCCACCTTATGGCTAAATAATACTGAAGATTTCCTTTTACACCTCTACAACTCCTTCATACTCGACACTGACGACCACCGCTTCGGCAACAGTTCTATTTCTGACTTGATCGAAGAGGGCATGACTCACCAAGCCAGAGTAAGTAATTTATTGCTCAACCATTTTTATTCTCCAATATTATCTTTGAAGCTTTCTATTAACTCTGAATAACTGCAGGCAAATGGAATCTTCGGGCGGCTTCACCAAAAAAACAAAGAAATGGAAGCTGAAGAGGATGCTACTCGAAGGGAAAACGCCATTTTAAAGTCTGCTCTGGCGAGGGAGAAGAGTCTACATGTAAATTCTCTCTTCACCACCGAGTGTCTCAAGAAAGACCTCGTCAAATTAAAAGATCAGCTAACTTCAACCGAAGCCCTCCAACAAACAACCGCCTAACAAAATCAAGAATTACAACTGGCTAACGAACTTTTAACAGAAAATAATCGGGTCCTGACCAAAGAGATCACCGAAGCCAAACTCTCCGCAGAACGACACCTTGGATTTTGGTGCAAGGTCGAAAAGGAACTTCGCGAACTTAAGGATCTTGGCCCCCCACTCACCGAAGACCTCTGAAAAGAAATTCAGACTAAATACCGCAAGTCCGCCGCGCTAACCAATGAAATAGTTCAAATGTATGCTGAAGGCTATGAAGAGGCCCGAAGCAAAGGCAAAGCGAAGCTCGTCGCTGCCTCTCTGAACCCATTGCTCCTTGATTCTTCTAACGACGAAGATGAGGAGTAATGCCGAAGACAACTAACCTTAACCTTAGCTTCATAAACTTGTAAATTTCCAACAATATTGTAACCCCTTTTTATTTATTCAATGAAATATATTTTGCTCCTTTTTACTCCTTTTCAATTTAAATTATACTATTATTCAAACAACATATAATCTGAACTTAACACTTCAAATAAAATCAGGTAATAATGTAAGGTAACACTTACTCATTACTGAAGAGTTTCTGTACACCACCTTTAGGATGAACAGATCATCGAACCTCTAGAGAAAAATCAAGAGTTCGCCTTCAAGGGCCGAACATATCACCAAACTTCAATAAAAATATTTGTCTCGAAGAACTTATAACATCATCGAACCTTATTCCAAGCTGGCAACCTCGTTCTCTCCGAGAGCCGAACAGTTTCAATCCAAAAACATTCACTTCACTGCTATAGAGACGAAGAAATCCAACCTTATACTAAGCTGGCAACCTCGTTCTCTCCGAGTGCCGAACAGATTCAACCCAAAATATTCACTTCGCTGCTATAGAGATGAAGGAATCCAACCTTATACCAAGCTGGCAACCTCGTTCTCTCCGAGAGCCGAACAATTTCAACCCAAAATATTCACTTCGCTGCTATAGAGACGAAGGAATCCAACTTTATACCAAGCTGGCAACCTCGTTCTCTCCGAGAGCCAAACAGGTTCAGCCCAAAATATTCACTTCGCTGCTATAGAGACGAAGGAATCCAACCTTATAACTGGCTGGTAACCTCGTTCTCTTCGAGACCCGAACAGGTTCAACCCAAAAACATTCTCTTAGCTGCTATAGAGACTGAAGGAATCCAACCTTATAACTGGCAATCTCAAAACAATCAGCAAACAAATCAGCATTGAAGAAAGAAGCTATTTTCATTGATAACTGCTGGCATAATTACAGACTCCTGTACACTGATACTGACCCTACTGAAAATATTTCCGAATCCTCCCGGCATGCCAAATATTCTTTATCTCAGACCCATCTAACGCTCGTAATCGGTAAGTTCATGGCTTCGGCATATCAGCAACCTCATAAGGGCCTTCCTAATTTGGCATCAGCTTTCTCCTATTCTGAGGTGTAGAAGCTTCCACATCCCGCAGAACAAAATCTCCCACCTCAAACCTTCGAAGCTTTACTCCTTTATTATAATGTTTAGCCACACGACGCTGATAGGCTGCCAATTTCACCAAGGCTGCTTCCCTGACCTCTTCAAGAAAATCCAAGTTGGATTTAAGTCCCTCATCGTTATACACCTCCCGAAACTAAATGACCCGAAGACTGGTAGACCCAATTTCCATAGGAATCAATGCATCCGAACCATAAGTCAGTCTAAAAGGCGAGTCTCCCGTTGTAGTTCTCGGCGTAGTTTGATAAGCCCATAACACACTAAGCAACTCTTCTGGCCAACTACCTTTTGCTTCATCCAGCCTTTTCTTAATTCCATTCAGAAGTGTTCTGTTGGTTACCTCAACTTGCCCATTAGACTACGGATGAGCAACCGAAGTCTTTCTATGCTGAATCCCCAACTCCTTCAAGAATGCTTCGAACTTTGAGCCAACGAACTGACGTCCATTATCCGAAACTACCACCATAGGAATGCCAAAACGGTACACTTCCTGCTCCTTTAAAAACTTCATGCATTCTTGCTCCGTGATTGACAGAAGTGGTTTGGCCTCCACCCACTTAGTCATATAATCAATCGTTACTATAACAAAACTGACTTGCCCCTTTGCCTTCCGTAGTGGACCCAGTATATCCACCCCCCAAACAGCAAAAGGTATAGGAGACAAAATTGAGTATAGCTCTTCGAGCGGCTGATGCGGGATCGGACTGTTCAGCTGGCACTTCTGGCACTTCTTCACATAATCAATAGCCTCTCTGAAAATTGTTGGCCAATAATATCCCTGTCGAAGCACCTTATACTCCAACAATTTTGCAGCCATATGATCGCCACAAATACCTTCATGAACCTCCCGAAGGACATATTCAGCTTCAGAAGGAACCAAACACTTCAGCAAGGGAGAAGAATAAGCCCTTCGATAAAGATCCCCATCAATAAGCACGAAGTTCGAACTTTTATACTTTACTTTCTTGGCCAGCATTTGATCCGAAGGCAGTACACCATCCTTCAAATAGTTTATAATTGGGGTCATCCAGCAATTAGATAGCTCGATACACATTACTTCCTCATGCTGGACGCTGGGTTGATTCAAAATCTCTAAGTAAACTGATCCACCAAATGAAGTGGCCTCAGTAGTAGCCAACTTTGACAACGCATCAGCAATTGAATTGTCAGTTCGATCAACCCCGTGAAACTCATAAGAATCGAAATGCCAAAGCCGATCCTTCAACTCAGCAAGATACTTAATCATTCTCGACCCCCGAGCCTCATACTCCCCTGAAACTTGCTTGATAACCAACTGTGAGTCACTATAGATGATCAACCTTTGAACCTCTAGACTCTTTGCCAACCGCAACCCTGCTAACACCGCTTCATACTCAGCCTCATTATTCATTGCCCTGAATCCAAATCTGATAGCCTGCTGCACCTTGAATCCTTCCGGACATGTCAAAATAACATCAGCCCCACTGACATCCGAAGTAGAGGATCCATCAGCATACAACGTCCATGAGTTCTGCATCTGCTGAAGCACTGCTACCGCCTTCTCAGACCCTTCCACCTCATTCAGACTATCATCAGCTTCGGAGAACAAACATTCGACCACAAAATCAGCTAAGGCTTGACCTTTAATAGCTGTTCGAGGATGATACTCTATAAAGAACTGAGACAGCTCCATCGTCCACGCAGCAAGTCTCGCCGAAACTTCTGGCTTTCCCAACACCTTCTTCAGTGGCTAATCTGTGTATACCACTATTATCCGACCTTGAAAGTATTGCCTAAGCTTTCGACTAGCTACTACCAAGGCAAAGGCAAAAATTTCAAGGTTTGGATACCTTGTCTCTGCACCCCTTAGAGCATGGCTCACATAGTAAATCGGGTGCTGCTTACCCCCAACTTCTCGCACCAAAATTGCTCCCACTGCCAATGAACTTGCAGCCAGATACAAATACAAAGGTTCAGCAGGAACTGGCTTCACCAACAATAGCGCCGAAGATAAATACTTCTTGATTTCCTAAAAAGCATCTTCACACTCCGAAGTCCACTGAAACGTCTTGGTATTCTTCGGCCCTTTCAACGTGTTAAAGAACGACAAACACCTTTCTGCCGACTTAGACATGAATCTCCTTAAAGCTTCTATCCGACCAGTCAAACGCTGAACATCTTTATAGGACTGTGGAGATTTCATATCTAAAATAGCTTGGATCTTCTCTGGATTTGCTTCTATTTCCCTTTTGCTAACTAAATAACCCAAGAATTTACCTGCTCCAAGCCCGAAGATGCACTTGGTCGGATTCAACCTCAAATTGTAATGACAGACTGTCTGAAAACACTCCTCTAGATCTTCCAGATGAACTTGAATTGACATACTCTTGACAATCATATCATCAACGTAGACCTCCATGTTTTTCCCCAACTGCTTCGTGAAGATGTGATTCATCATCCTCTGATAAGTAGCTCCCGCGTTCAACAAGCCAAACGTCATCTTTTTATAAGCATACACTGACCGATGAGTGATAAAGGTTGTCTTCGGGATATCATCCTTACACATAAAAATCTGATGATAACCCGAAAAAAAATCCATAAAGCTAAGCAAGGCATACCCCGAAGTCGCATCAATAAGTTGATCAATGTGAGGCAAAGGATAAAAGTCCTTCGGGCACGCCTTATTCAGATCAGTGTAATCTATACAAACTCGTCACTTTCCATTATGCTTCTGCACCAAAACCACATTCGCCATCCATTCTGGATAATCGATCTCAAATACAAAAGTTGCTGCCAACAACTTTGCAATCTCCTCATCAATTATCTTCTGTCTTTCTGGGGCAAAAATCCTCCTCTTCTGCCGAACTGGCTTCTTCACTGGATCCACATGTAGGCTATGCTCGGCAACTTCACGACTTACCCCAGGCAAGTCACTGGGGACCCAAGCAAAGACATCAGCATAGCACCGAAGTAACTCCATCAGGTTCGTCCGGAAAGATTCCGGCAGTCCTGAACCTATCTTCACAGCCTTGTCGCTTTTTCCTGGAAACAATTCCATCTCCTCAGTCTCTTCCGCTGACATGACTGTGATGCCCCCCAGAATAGGTCCAGTCAACCCAACCCATTCTGAGTCGCCAAATACATGGTACAGAATTCAAATACAAACTTTATATCACACGGTCGTGCAAAATACGACCACACAACTGTAAGTGTCAATACAAATATGTAGAAAATATAATATTCAAACTAAGTCCTCATTACAATTATTATCACACTATTTATTAGAAATAGTGAGGACTACTACTGCTCTAACTCGAACCATCACTCTGCCCCCCGACTAGTTCCTGCGACATTCTCATTTCCTGAAGAGGATAATAGATGAAAAGGGTGAGCTCAACTAGCCCAGTAAAGAATATTATGACTAAGATAATGGAAAATAAATTATCGTTAGTCTTCATAATTCAGATAAAATATTATTGACAACAAATTTTAGATCAATATTAGCAGCGAAAATAACCATTCATTAGAAGAGTTAAGTAGAGAATGAAGTCTACTATCTTCTATGATTTAAAAGTCCATCATCAATATTTTATCCCTGTAACATCAATCAATATACATCTCAAATCAAATATTCATCTTTGCACTATGGGCAAAGATATTTATTTGTATCACCAGTGGTCATGTTTATTTCAACACCTGTCCATCTTTGCACTACGGCCAAAGATATTCATCAGGTAATCATTCATCTTTGCTCTACAGGCCAAAGATATTCAGTTATATCACCTTTTAGGACTGAGGATGATGAAAAATATTTTAAAGAACGAATCCAGTGAGATAAAAGACAAAGATTAGGGATTCGTAATTTAGTTTATCAAAGTTCAAGAATATTCCATAATAATACTTTGTGGAGCAAAATTCAAGAATAAAGATAAAAACTTAGATCCAATCAAAGATAAGAACTTTAACAAGCAACTTGGACATATAGAAGAAAATTTAATTTTTCTGTGAATAGTGCCGTATACGTGAATAGTAATCCCGACGAAAAAAGTAAGAATTTCATAATAAAATTCAAGACAATATTTTAGTATAATGATATTGAAAAGAATAACATCATTTACGAAAGAAAATAACATCCCTTACCTCAAAAGAATAGTATTTCTGACTGGAATATCGGATATAAGGCTGAAGAAAACTTGCACTGAATAATAAAACTCAAAGTATCTAAATACTCACAAAAATACGCTCGATATTATAGAGAGAGAAAACTTCTGATTCTGGTGTGATTTTCAATTCTAACCTAAGCACCCTATTTATAGGAAAAGTTTAGGATGCCAAAGTAGACTAAATTAATAAAATAATATTCTTTTTAAAAAAAAATTCAGCCGCCTCGTGAGATTTGAAAATTCAGAAATTTTTCCACAACAACCAAAAGTGGGGCCCACCATTTTATTTAAAAAATATTTATTTTCTGAAACTTCAATAATTCATAATAAATAGCCCTTTTGTCAGAAAAATACAAATTCTATGTCCCTTTCATAGAAAATTTTATTCTCTACAACTTTGTAGAAGGAAGTTTTTCCAAGTTCCAAATATAAATTATCCGAAATTCATAAACGGATGATTTTTCACACCAAAATACTGATAAAAACACATTAACACTAATTCCATCTTTTATATCCACAAAATAAATATTTTCTTATCATATAAATCAATAATTAATTATTCACAAATAATATTACAGAACTACAATATTGACAACCAGGTCGTTCCCAGAAAAGAGGGGGCCTTCCGATAAGGACTTCTCCTTACTGGCGCGCAATTAAACCTCTCCTAGACAGAACTTCCTTAGACATTGTCAATAATGCTATGTGAAATACTGTGCAGTGACAATTATTGAATCAATCATATAAAATAGCAACGTAGCAATCATTGATATAAAATATCAACGTAGCAATTATTGAATCAATAAAATATCATGCAATTATTGAATCAATAATATAAATATTGAACAGTAATTACTATAACAATAATTGAGTAAGTGCCTTCTTTCGTAAGAATCAATAATTCAAAATACTGTGCAATACCGTGTGCTACTGTGCAACACCGCTTATTACTGTATTTTAATCATCGGGTATTTTAACAGTACTAACGGTCACAACTACGCCGTTATTTTATAAAAAAGTTGCTTCTGTCGCTTTCTATATTCGACAATTATTCCGTTGTGGGGCCCACAAATAACTGCGCCGTCGTACGAATATTCCCCGACAACAAGAATATTCCACGACCAAACGAATATTTCCCGACAACAAGAATATTTTATAACCACTTACTCATTTTAAAATATTTGCACATTTCACCCATAACTTTTCACATTTATCAAATCAACACCTTACTATTTTGAAATAATATATAAAGAAAATTAAATCTTTATTCATAAAAGTTGGGGTCTTACAATAGCACACGGTATTGCACAGTAATTTTAATTATTGATTCTTACGTAAGAAGTCACTTACTCAATAATTGTTATAGTAATTACTGTTCAATATTTTATTTTATTAATTCAATAATTGCTACATTGATAATTGCATAATATTTTATTGATTCAATAATTGCTACGTTGATGTTTTATATTATTGATTCAATAATTATTATAGTAATCACTGCACAGTATTTCACATTATCAAATCAATAATTCATATTATTTGAATAATATTATTAGATAGCATTATTGACAATGTCTAGTAAGTTCTGTCGAGGAAATGGGTTAGGTTATATAATTACGCGCCAATGAGAAGAAATTCATATCGGAAAGCCCCCTCTTTCCTGAGAACGACCTAGTTGTCAATATTGTAGTTCTGTAATATTATTTGTGAATAATTAATTGTTGATTTATATAATAAGGAAATATTTATTCAATGTGGATATAAATGAAGAAATTAGTGTTGAGGGTTATTTTTATCAGTATATGTATTTTGTCGGAATGGAGATGTGGAAAAATCATTCGTATGTAAATTTGGGTCATTTTTTTTGTTCGGAATTTGAAAAAACTTTCTTCTACAAAGCTGTAGATAATTAAATATCATATGGAATAGACATAAGGATCGTATTTTTATGATAAAAGGGCTATTTATTATGAATTATTAAAGTTTCAAAAATAAATGTCTATTAAAAACATGGGTAGGCCCTACTCTTGTCTTTTGTGGAATAAAATGCTGAAGTTCAAGTGTGGTGTGCGTGCATTTCAAAGGGTAAAAGCCACCGATGACAGGTTTGTCAATCCTGGTGTGCTGACACTTTTCTATAAATATGGTGCTTAGTTAGAAATTAAAATCACACCAGAATAAGAAAATGTTCTCTCTATAATATTGAACGTATTTCTTGTACGTATAAGGATAGTTTGAGTGTGGATTATGGTGCAAGATTTTTTTCAGCATTATATCAGATATTCCATTCAGATCTAGTATTCAACGAAGGTAAATGATATTATTTTTCTCGTAAATGATGTTATTTCCTTTCAATATTCATAAAGAATATTATTTTATATCATATTCCATATTATGAAAGTGATAATATTTTATTTCATATTCTTAAATTTGAACTTACTACGGTAAGTATTGCTTTTATAATTTCTGAATTGAGCAGAAATTCTTTGAGTTTTGCACTTCATCTAATATCATTTCACTGAAATATTGGTCTGAACTTTTTATGAAATTTTTATCTTTTCATGACGAGTTACTATTCACGTTAAAAAAATATTATTTTTTTAATCCAAATTATCTTTGATTGGATCTAAATTTTGAACTTCATTTTTGAATTTTGTATCAAAATTGATTATTACGGAGTATTCTTGAACTTGGATAAATTAAATTACGAATCCTTAATCTTTGTCCTTTATCTCACTGGATTCGTTTTTTATATTATTTTTCATCATTCTCAGTCTTAAATGATGATACAAACGAATATCTTTGACCTGTATTGCAAAGATGGATGATTATTTGATAAAAATCTTTGGCATGTAGTGCAAAGATGATTACCTGATGAATATCTTTGGCCCGTAGAGCAAAGATGGACATGTGTTGAGATGAACATGACCAACTGGTGATACAAATGAATATCTTTGGCCCATAGTGCAAAGATGAATATTTGATTCAAAGATATATATTGATTGATGTTACAGGGATAAAATATAGATTATGGAGCTTTAAATCATAGAAGATAGTAGATATTATTTCTTACTTAACTCTTCTGATGCATTGTTACTTCCGCTGCAGTTGTTGATCTAAAACTTGTTGTCCATAATATTTTATCTGATTTGTTGAAGACTAACGATAATTTATTTTCTATTATCTTAGTCATAATATTATTTACTGGACTAGTTGAGCTCACCCTTTTCTTCCATTGTTCTCTTCAGGAAATGAGAATATCACGGGTACTAGTCGGAGAATAAAATGATAGTCCGAGTTAGAGCTGTAGAAGTCCTCACTATTTTTTTTAAAAATAGTGTGATAATAAATGTAATGAGGACTTAGTTTGAGTGTTTAAATTTTTTACATGTCTGTATTGACACTCACAATTGTGTGCCCGTTTGATATAAAAGATTGTATTTAGATTCTGTACCATGTATTTGGCGACTCAGAATGAGTTGAGTATTGAACCTATTTTGGGGGCATCACATTCTCAATATAAGAATTTTTAAAAACAAAAACTAAAATACAAAAACAGTAAAAGATAAATAAAAAAACTGATTCAATTTTTTTTTTTAAAATAAATAATTTTTTTTAAAAAAATAATTATTATTTTCCGGGAATTTTTTTTTAGAAATAATTAAGATTGAATCCCTAAAGTTCTTAATTATTTCTAAAAAAATTTCCTGAAAATAATAATAATTTTTTTAAAATATTTATTTATTTATTTAAAAAATATTGAATCATTTTTTTTAATCTTCTACTGTTTTTTGTATTTTAATTTTAATTTTTAGTTTTTGTATTTAAAAATTCTAATATTAAGAATACATATAATAAAAAAAAGATATTAACATTTTTTTCTGAAAATAAATTTTTATATAAAAAATGAAAAAATCTACTTTATTTTTAAAAAAAATAAATTTTATTTTCTTATGTAATTTTTTTGAATCTATATTTTATGAAACTTTACTTATTTTTGAAAAAATAAAAGTTTCTAATATTTTTTCCGTAGAATAATAATTATCTTTATAACTTTTTATAAATTATATTTTATTTTATATAAAAAATATATATTAATTTAAAATATTAAATATAATTATAATTTGAAAAATAATATTTTCTTTTAAAATTTTAAAAATAATAATTATTTAAAATATATATTTTATTTTAAAATAGTAAATGTAATTATTATTTAATTTTTTAGAAAAAATAAACTTTTTTAAATATTAAAAATAACTTTTTTTAAAATAGTTATTTTTTTTTAAAATATGAAAATAATTATTATTTTAAAAATATTAATTTATTATAAGATATTAAATATTATTTTTTTAAATGTTAAATATAATTATTTTTTAAAACTTATTTTAAAAATAATATTATATTTTGAAATATTAAAATTTTGAGTTGGGTCAAACTGGGTCGGGTTGGGTTAAAATTGGTCAAAAAGGGTCGGATTGAGGTCAAATTGGGTTGGAGGAATGAAAATGCCAACAAAATATCACTTTAAGGAACTAATTGAAGAAAATTGAATTTTAGGGACGACTTTGAAAGTGGATGACAACTTGGATGAACAGAAATAGCAATCAACCTTGATTTAATGAGAAATTTCTTTAACAACAACCATGACGCCGCTTGACTCATCGATAGTTTAAGGGAGAATTTGGATTCAGTCGTAAATTCGAAATTCTTGAATTTGACTCCTATTCTAACGATACAGGTACCACAGATCGCAGACATAATCCTGTTTCGAATTTTTTTTAAGAATGAGAAGATTAGTCTAATGCAAGTCGAGATACTCCACGTCTCAAAATAAAAAAATAATGAGTAGAAAACTGTGTACCTACTTACTAATAAATAGACTTGTGCCAAACTCTGATTTGACAATAAAGCTTAGTACAATTATGAGTTCCAAATTCTTGATCCCTGTCATTTGGATGGTAGTGACAATGTCCATTTAAACTTGTTCTATATTACTTTCAGTGACGAAGACATAAACTTTTGTCAGTGAGATCGAAATTATTATCAAGTTAAAAATAATTTGACAGGGGTTCATGGGCAGAGCCCCCGAGCTAATTTTTTTAATACTTTATACTTTCGGGTTACACACACACACATATATATATAGGGTTCGTTTCTCCAACGAATAATAAGGAGCGAACTAAAAACGAACCGTCTATAGCGACTGTTTTTTTCGTCGCTATAGCATAGAAAGTCGATTTATTATGATATAACGACGAAAAAAGCCGTCGCTATAGCCGGTTCGTTTTTAGTTCGCTCCCTATAGTTCGCTGGAGAGCTTGACCGTATATATATATATATATATATATATATATATATATATATATACACACTATATTATAATGAAAACATAATAAGTAATTATATATGATATATATACATTATATTAACTCATAATAGACTTTTTTAATCACAACTGTTCATAAGTAAGTAATTTATTATTTATTTTTAAATATAATATAAATTAGATTATTATTTAGTTTAAAATATTATAGATAGATATACATATATTGAGAGGATATGAGTCATATGTATTTAAAATTTGATTGACAAAGTTATAAATTTTAATTTGAGCCCGTATAATAAAAAATTTATAAAATTTTAGTGGGATCAATTTATATATAATACTTAAAATTTTTAAAATTTACCTTATATTATAAATCAATCTTTTTTTCAATGAGGTCAATTGACCCCACAAACTTGTATGTGGCTTCGCCACTGATTACTCCTACATTTTTTTATGTGTCTTTTCATATAGAAAATTTTGTTTCTATATTTATATGCGGTTTGAATTTTGAGAAAAATTAGTTATTTAATTTTTCATATTATTATACCTAAACATTAAGCACAAATCTGTTTATCTCTATTCTATTCAACAGATTTACTTCAATGAGATGGCATTCCTTCTTTTCTCTCACATCTTTATAATAAATTTAGAAGGGTATGTGATGTCTATTTAATCAATTTAACAAAGTTTTAGTTGCATATTTTTAATATGTGCGTCTCTATTGGAGTATGAGAAGATGCTTCCAAAATTGTTTTTGGTTATATTATATACACATAACTAGAAGCTCTGTAGAACAACAAAAGAAGCCGGCAATTAAGAAAGATTAGTGATAGCCGAAAGATGAGAATATTATTGGAAAAAATAATGCTACTATCAAATAAATTTCATCACATAACTTTCACATACACATATATATTGCGGGTCCCGCATGTCAGGCGGAAACTCACAGTATGTATGTCTGTGTATGTGAGAGTTATGTTATAATTTTTATGTGATAGTAGCATTGCTCCTTCCTCCCTTCCAACATATACACACTCATTTTGAAAACTAATAATAATAATATTATTATTATTGCATATACTTTTATATATACTCTCTTTAATTATTTTACAAAACAAGTTTCATTTACTAAATTTATAAACTTTGGTATTAAATTTTTGTTTCATATTTACCCCAAAATTTATTAAATATTAAGCTTAGTAATAATAACATTATAATAAAATTGTAAAGACAAATTTATTATAGTACTTTTCTCTTTCTATTAACATTAAAAAAAATTGGCCAATAATTTTTTATTGTCAAACAAAGGGAGTTGATAAATAAAAAACTATCAAATTAAATTAGTTTAGAAAAAAAATACAAAACAATCAGACCAAACATCAAATTATTTATTTAGTTTAGACATGTTTAACAAACAAATTGTGCTTAATTTTCATTTTATGATGGGGGAGTAACTGTTATGTTAAACTGTTAACTAGTGATACCAAAACATAAAACAAAGTAGGAGTATTTTCCTTTAGAATTTAATCCCTACGTTCCTTAATATAAGTCGTTTTAGAGAAGTATTTTTGTCTCGTAATATAAGTGGTTTGAGAATTTCAAGTAAGCATTAATTGCTTAGTTTCCAATATTATCTCAAGTATTAAATATAAATTTGGTTCTCTCACTATTTTTTGCCTAATAAATACACTCTTTTTTCTTAATACAAAGGTAATATAGACAATTGATATTATATTTAATGTAATAACATTATTTCTTTAATACTTGTGCACAACTCTAACACGTCTTATATTAAAGGACGAAATAATTGAATAATGCTAGAGACACAACTTATTCTACAACTATTTTACAATTTGCTGATGTGGCATACTCCACCTCAGCTTTTATGTGGGGTCGAAGACTACATTGAAATAATTTGTTATCAATATGCTGAGTTGGAATATGCCACATCACTAAATTATAAAATAATTGTAGAATAAATTGTGTCTCTAGCATTACTCCGAAGTAATTAACAAGAGAATCAGCAAGAAATCTTTTAACTACTACAAAACAATAAAATCATAAAAAGAAATTAAAGAAAAACAAAACTATAGACTTATTCAATGTAGTAATTGCTTTCAATCAACATTATACCATAATAATGCCATCACAAACTAACAAACTATCCCGGCAAATGGAGCTAGGTCAGTGCATGCATGCATCCATGTATACTCGCCAAATCAATTCAAACGCTTCTCTATTCAATTTACCATTCTTCTCCTAGCAACAAGTCACACAAAGTAGACTATCCCCTCCGATTAACCGTCCGATATGTCCACCACCACTCCTGCCACTCTCCGGCAAAACCTTCTTCTCTCTCTGTCTCTCCTCTGCCTCCTCTCCACCGCAAAATCCGACGAGCTCCAACTACTTCTCGACATCAAAACTGCGCTCCAAAACTCCAACACCAACGTATTTGCTTCTTGGGAACCGAACAATTCCATATGTAGCTTCGACGGAATTAAATGCACCGAGGTTGGTTCCGTCAAAGAAATCGAGCTCACCCATCAACATTTAACGGGCACAGTTCCTTTTAACTCGATATGCAAGCTCAAATCATTGCAAAAGCTCTCCCTTGGGGCCAACTCATTGTATGGCCCCATTACCTGAGGACCTAAATAACTGTACTCAGCTGCAGTATTTAGATGTCGGTAACAATTTTTTCTCTGGGATCTGTACCAGACATATCTTCACTTGAACGGGCTAACGGTTCTACATATGAATAGTAGTGGATTCTCGGGAATTTTTCCTTGGAATTCACTTGAAAATATGACGAGCCTAGTTGTGTTAAGCCTGGGAGATAATCCGTTTGACCGGACTTTATTTCCGAACGAGGTGTTAGAGCTTCAGAATTTAACTTGGTTGTACTTGTCAAATTGCAGTCTCGAAGGAAAAATTCCACCTGGAATTGGAAATCTCATATACCTAGAAAATTTAGAGCTAGCAGATAATTACATCTCAGGGGAGATTCCATCGGAGATTTCGAAGCTTCGGAATTTATGGCAGCTTGAGCTGTACAATAACGAATTGAATGGAACATTTCCTCCTGGATTCGGAAACCTGACAAAATTACGAAATTTTGATGCCAAGAGGAATTTTCTAGAAGGCGACCTTTCTGAGCTCAGGTTTCTGAACCAACTTGTGAGTTTACAACTCCACACAAATCAGTTTTCCGGTGAAATTCCGGCGGAATTTGGAGAATTCAAGCACCTTGTGAACTTTTCACTTTTCACTAATAAGCTCACCGGCTCGCTTCCACAAAAGCTCGGCTCTTGGTCGGATTTCGACTTCATCGACGTATCGGAGAATTTTCTGACCGGTCAAATTCCTGCAGATATGTGCAAAAATGGTAAAATGTCCGAGCTCTTGATTCTACAGAACAATTTCACCGGCGAAATTCCGGAAACTTATGCGAATTGTGAATCGTTAACTCGATTTCGAGTAAGTAATAACTCTCTTTCGGGTAAAGTTCCAAGTGGGATTTGGGGATTGCCTAATGTTAATATCATTGATGTTGCAATGAATAATTTGGAAGGTCCCATTAGTCCCCAGATTGGAAATGCAAAGTCTTTAGCTGAACTATATGTTGCTAATAATCGATTTTCGGGTGAATTGCCTACGGAATTAACCAAATCTTCCTCATTAGTTTTAATTGATTTGAGCAACAATCAGTTTTCTGGCAAAATTCCGGGAAATATTGGTGAACTAAACCAATTAAGTAGCCTTCATTTAGAAGTGAACAATTTTTTGGGCACGCTACCGGATTCAATTAAATCCTGTGATTTTCTCAGTGACCTGAACATGGCTCACAATTCGTTTTCCGGTAAAATTCCGACCTCTTTAGGGTCTTTACGGACGCTAAATTCGTTAAATTTGTCCAATAACCAAATTTCTGGTAAAATTCCGGAGAGCTTGTCATCATTAAGGCTTAGCCTTCTTGATTTATCGCACAACAGATTGACAGGTCGTATACCGGAATCTCTTTCTATTGAGGCCTATAACGGTAGTTTTGCCGGAAATGATGGCCTTTGCAGTCAGAATATCGAGTTTTTCCGGCGGTGTTCATCCGGTGAATCTCGAGAGACCCGGACTCTTGTTGCTTGCCTTACAGTTGGTTCAATTGCCCTGTTTTCTTTACTAGCATGGTTCTTTTACTTGAAAAAGAGTCGTGATCAAAATCAAAAGGATCGTGACCGTTCATTGAAGGAAGATTCTTGGGATGTGAAATCATTTCATGTTTTGAGCTTTACGGAAGACGAGATTGTTGATTCAGTTAGAAAAGAGAATCTAATTGGAAAGGGCGGATCTGGAAACGTTTACAGAGTTGTGCTACCAAATGGTGTACAACTGGCGGTCAAACATATTTGGAATTCGGATTCCGATGGCCGGAAAAAGATCCGGAGTACCTCCCCTATTCTGTCCAAGAGCAGCCGGAGGACCTCACCGGAATTTGAGGCCGAGGTTCAAACATTGAGCGCCATACGGCACGTTAGTGTGGTGAAACTGTATTGCAGCATTACGAGCGAGGATTCGAGCTTGTTGGTGTACGAGTACATGCCTAACGGGAGTCTGTGGGATCAATTGCATACTGATTTTGGGAAAAGGGCACTTGATTGGGGGCAAAGGTATAACATAGCGATTGGTGCCGCAAAAGGATTGGCTTATCTCCATCATGGCTGCGGAAGGCCGGTGATTCATCGTGATGTCAAGTCTAGTAACATTTTGTTGGACGAGTTTTTGAAGCCTCGGATTGCAGATTTTGGGCTTGCCAAAATTGTGCACTCTAATTCAAGTTTTTCGACGGGTGTTATTGCAGGAACATATGGATACATTGCTCCTGGTAAGTACATTACATTCCCCCGTTATATTATTTCAAGTTAACTTTGGTGGTCAATTGACCAATACAGTATCCACACGCAAGCCAGGAGGTGATCTTCATAATAACCGGATCCTATTATTCCTAAATACTTTGTTTTATTTTTATTTTTTCAAATAATTATACAGCAATTTGTTACATGTATAACTAGTGTTTGTTTGTATTTTACAGAATATGGGTATACATATAAAGTGAATGAGAAGAGTGATGTGTATAGCTTTGGAGTGGTTTTAATGGAGCTTGTGACGGGAAAAAGGCCGATTGAGCCAGATTTTGGAGAAAACAAGGACATAGTGAGTTGGGTATGTAGCAAGTTGAGGGGCAAAGATAGCGTTTTAAGCGTAATCGACTCCAATATCGTCCAAAGTTGCAAGGAAGAGGCTAGTAAAGTTTTGAAGATAGCTATTCTCTGCACGTCGAGACTGCCTGCGTTACGACCAACAATGAGAAGCGTGGTTCAAATGCTAGAGGAAGCGGAGCCTTGTCGATTAATTGGCGTGCTTGAAATTACCATTGGTGGCAGTAAGAAAGAGGAATTGCAAGAGCAATGATAAACTTTAAGCCATGTCCCCTTTAAAATGGTCATTTTTAGGTGTCTAGGAAACTTTTATGGCCAATTTGGTTCGTAGTTTTGCTTTGAATTGAAATGTAATGATCATCGATAATATAATGAAGTCCTAAATTTGCTAGTTTTTATACTGAACAAAGTCGATATGAGCAAATTAAACTTGCCATATTAATCTAATATGTCATGAAAAAACCCTAAATTTAGCAGAATGTTTTTGTTTTCAAGTTGATACATAATGTATGAACAAGGAGTGCAGATAATTAGTTTTTTTCCCCACTCTATTTCACTTTCATATTGTCATTGTATGTGGAACGCTGTCCATGAGCTGCTGGCGAGGAGCGAAATAGCACAATCAGTCAAATACCTTTACAATGGAATAAAAGCCGCCCGCGCGCTATGACTTGGTTGTTGGATGTACGTATATACATTTGCACACGTAAAGTCTAGTATACATTTTCGAACCTAAATTTAACCAAGTGTTTTTACGACAAATTTATATTTTTATTAAATATTGATGTGTGTAGATAGACAGGATAGCATAGGAAAGATTAATCGACATATAATTCATTTTCCTTTAACTAAAGGGTTTAAAAGTCGATGCCTTGAACTCATTTATATGTACTAATACTTTTATATTTAAATAATGCTACTATCACATAATTTTGAATCACATAATGTTCACATACACACATGCATACTGTAGGCCCTACGTGACATGCAGGATCAGCAAATATGCATGTGTGTGTATGTGAGTTTTATGTGACCCAAATTATGTGATAGTAGCATTGCTCTTGGGGATTATGATAAATTTGTTTTCTATTGAATAAAATCAATTACTCTGAATCATATATTAGTTTCTTCAACTCTTGTTAATTTATCCCGTTTGAGAATTATTGATGGTTGACAAACAAGAATAAAATATAGGATTCAATTAATTATAATGAGCAGAGACGTGCAGTGTACTGTTCTTAAGTAGAAATTTCGCCCATCGAAAAAAAGCCTTGGGATTCAACCCGTCATATCCTTAAGTAGAAATTTCGCCCCTCGGAGAAAAATCACTCGAAATAGTTGAATGACCGTTCTTAATTACATTGCTTGATCTGGGTCTGCTAAGCTTTGACCATTAACCAGGTCCACGTCAAAATAAACAAAGGTCAGGCCAAGCCAAATTATTAGGAACAATTACATATTCTAATACATTTTTAAAAATAATTACAACAACAGTACATATATAAAATAATTACAAAAGTAATACAGTTTTACATATTTATTTACAAAACTAATACAATTAGGATTCCTTTAATTTAGGGGATTAGCAATGATTGCTGACATGGCAAATTAGTGTCCCACTCAGAAAACTGTTCCCGTAATTTCGGTCAGATTGATTTTTTTTGAATGACGCGATAACGGCCCTTATCATTTGTCTGGGTTGTTTACTATAGGACTCTTCAGTTAGAAACATTATTCTGTATATTAGAAACCCTTATTATTTTCTTCTATCCGTGCTTTCTTCTTCTACAGTGATCGTTACTGGTGGTTTGTTCTTCAGTTCCGTGATCGTTACTGGTGTAGTTGTTCTTCATTATCGTCCTTACTTGGTTTCGTTACTGGTTAGTGGGTTATCTTCTTCATCTTATTCTCGTTACTGGTTGCAGTGAAGGAGTTTTCGAAATCTAGTATACTCGTGTTGGTTGATCGTTACAGGTGAGTATGTGGCTCAATAGTTTAATGGATTATTTATTAAAATAGTTTATTAACAGAGTGGAGTTTTAATTATTTCGGTTTGTATTGTATTTATGTTTTGTACAGAATGGTTGATACAAGGGAGAAGGATGGAAAGAGGAAAAGAATCACAGAGGGTGATTCTATTAAGGATTTGAAGAAGTTTGCTAGGGTGAGGAAGGGGAAGAATCTAGGTGACAAATCCAGTACCAAGGATAATAAGTTGGTGATACATGGTGATATAAAGTCTAACAAAGTGTAGTTGGAATCTGATTTTGATGTCCCGGCAATTAAAACTAAAGGTCAAGTTCATAGCCGGAAAATTATCCCCAGACAAAAAATTCTAAAGGTGTGCTAATTTAAAACCTGTTATGGTTACTATCATATAACTGTTTGGTTACTTCTTTATTATGTTTTAGTTACTGTTATCTTCTGATTTGGCTACTATTATTGTGCCCTCAATGTGGGTTTTTAGTTACTTTTATATATTATTTTGGTTACTATGTAATTGTCTAGTATACATGGGTTGCTTAAATTGGGTTTGATTTACATGTTTATGTTTTGGTTACCATTAAAACCTGTTATGGTTAATATCATATAACTGTTTGGTTACTTCTTTATTATGTTTTGGTTACTGTTATCGTATGATTTGGCTACTATTATTGTACCCTCAATGTGAGATTTTGATTTTTTTAGATATTGTTTTGGTTACTATGTTATTGTTTAGTCTACATGGGTTGCCTAAACTAGGTTTGATATACATGTTGTTTCTGTTTTGGTTACCATTAAAACTTGTTGTAGTTACTATCATATAATTGTTTGGTTACTTCTTTATTATATTTTGGTTACAATTATCTTATGATTTGGCTACTATTATTGTGCCCTCAATGTGGGATTTTGGTTACTTTTATTTTTTTGTTCTGGTTACTATGTCATTGTTTAGTATACATGGGTTGCCTAAACTAGGTTTCATTACATGCTTTTTCTGTTTGGTTACGATTGAATTATGTTCTGGTTACAATCATATAATTGTTTGGTTACTGCTTGATTATGTTATGGTTACTGTTATATTAAGATTTGGCTACTATTATTGTGCCCTCAGTGTGGGATTTTGGTTACTTTTATATTTTGTTATGGTTACTATGTAATTGTTTAGTAGTACATGGGTTGGCTAAACTGGGTTTGACTACATGTTATTTCTGTTTTGGTTACCATTAAATTATGTTCTGGTTACTATCATATAACTGTTTGGTTACTTCTTTATTATGTTATGGTTACTGTTATATTAAGATTTGGCTACTATTAATGTGCTCTCAACGTGAAATTTTGGTTACTATGATATTATTTGGTGGTTACTAGGTAACTGTTTAGAATATAAATATTGATTAGATTAGTTACTATTGACTGTTTAATTCTGATTTTATTTAGTTGCAGATATGGGATCTTTATTATGAAGAACGCAATAGAAATTTCATTGGCAAAATAATATATTGGTGTGATATGGAAGTCCCTAATATTATTATGAAGAAACTGAACCAAAGTCAGTTGAAAAAGTTTAAGACGTCATATTTTGGGAATTTTGTTGATTTTGGGGAACACCAAATGTATTCTTAGATTATTCACCATGCTCTTGTGAGGGAGGTTCACCAACGGGACGATGGTGAAATGTGATTTCTGTTCGGGGAGAAAAGGATCAGGTTTGGTTTACTAGAGTTCTGTTTGATTTCTGGTTTGAGATGGGAAGGTGAGGATGACATATCTGCATACAAAGGTATGGAAAATCTGCTGGTGGAAAAGTTTTTCGGGAACGAGGCTGTGACGCGTAGTAGCATAGGGAGGATATACCGGGAGGCAGTTTTTGAAGATGACGATGAGGCTGTGAGGATGTCGATGATTCTGTTGGTGTGTAATTTCATACTATTGACTGTTTCTGATAACTACATGGATGGGGCATTGATTAACTTTTTATGTTTTGGCGATGTTAGTAGTTATCCTTGGGGGAAGGTGGCATTTGAGCAGACAAAGTACTCTTTGTCGAATGCTTTGAAGGGGCATTTGAAGAAGGCAACGAATAGGGGTTGGACATATAATTTTTATAAGGTGCATTATACTAAATCGTACAAGTTGAATGGACTGCCTTATGTCTTCCAAGTGTTCTTGTTTGAAACCATTTTGACATTCAAAGCTCGGGGTTTATGTAATGACGAGAATCCTTCGGATGCTCGATTATTTAGGTGGAAGGAGCTAGTGAAGCCCCCCATAAATAACAAGCTCAACGATCTAGTATTTTGTTCTGGACAGGTCTGCAAGCTACCAATAACAATGTAGTTGGTTACCTTTATATATATAGTTGGTTACTGATTATATTTTATGCAGGTTACTAATAACAATATAGCTGGTTACCTTTATATACACAGTTGGCTACTGATTATAGTTTATGCATGTTACCAATAACAATGTAGTTGGTTACTTTTTTATATACAGGTGGTTACCTTTATATATACAGTTGGTTACCTTTATATATACAGTTGGTTACCTGTATATAAACACTTGGTACTGATTATAATTTATGCAGTTTACTAATAACAATGTAGTTGGTTACCTTTATATATACAGTTGGTTACTGATTATATTTTATGCAGTATACTAATAACTATGTAGTTGGTTACCTTTATGTATACAGTTGGTTACTGATTATATTTTATGATTCTTTATGTATTATTTTTTTTATTTTAATTGTCTAATGTTTGTTAGATGCTATATTAAAGTGTACTTAATGGTTTTCAGCTGAGAATAAAAAGTTTGATTCCTACGGCTGAGGAGAAGAATCGTCTGGATTTGGGCGGTGTTCATTTTTTCAATGGGAATGATGCTGATAAGAAGGTGAAAAAAATGTGAAGGTTGAAGATGTTGGATTTTCCGTTTCTGATGTTAAAGATGCAATTGATACACGGTTTAGGCCGTTGGAAAAGAAAGTGTTCGAACTTAAGAAAAACATTGAAGAGTTGGGGGCTGATCTTAGGGATGAAATGCGTATTTTATAAGTTGAGATATGCAGGGACTTGAGAATGATTATTAGACAGGAGTTACGTTGGAACAGAGGTGATGAGGACGACGATGACAATCAAGATGACGGTGATGATGATGATGATGATGATTCTGATGATGCTGACGGTGACAATGCTGATGCTGATGATGCTGATGATGATGCTGATGAGGATGATGATGCTTCAAAAGGAAAGGAGAATGACGATGATGATGATGGTTCAAAAGTGAATGAGAAGGATGATGGTGGCGATGGGTCGAAAGTCGATGAGAAGAAGGATGAAGATGAAACTGAGATTGTTAAAGAAGTTGATCATGATGTTACTATGGAAGAGCCCCATGATGTAGGTCATGGTTCGGATATGTCGAGCCAGGTTGAAATAAAAAATAATGATGATGAAGATAATGTCAAGGTTAGAAATATTTATTTGTTATTTTATGCGTTATATGCGTTTTGTTTTAATGATTAATTAGTTATTTTTTATTTTTCACAGATTGGCAAGAACGATGACATGCCATCTTTTAATATATTAAGCCAATCAACTGGGAAAGAGCTTGTTGTTTATGTTGCTCCTGAGGTTAGTGTTACAATGACATGCCATCGTTTGATTACATGTTGTCTTTGTTTGGTTACTGTTATAATCTGTTTTGGTTACTAATATATTATGGTTTGGTTACTATTATATTATGTGTTGGTTACTATTATATTATGATTTGGTTACTATTATATTATGTGTTGGTTACTGTTATAATATGTTCATTATAGTCAGTCTGCTATTGTTCAGTGAGTTTGTTATTGCATATATTAGTTAACTTTATGTGTTTGGGTTGAAAATCTAATTGTATCTGTTACCTTTTCTGTCAATTGATAAAGGGGGATAAATTGGAGACAGAAAGCAGTTATGCGCTTGATAAGATGGTGTTAACCACTCAGGACATAGCGTAGTGTGCTGAGGTGGAGAGAAGTGCCCTTAAACCCGGTGGTAGACCGGGTCGTGAACATGTAAAGAGTGCCATTTTGAGGACTCCGTATACGACAAAGTTTGGATCTGCGGGTTCATCGTCTACCGCCGTGGTTGATACTCAAATACGTGCAGGCCTTTATGCATTCCCCAAAGTATGCATGGCCATGCCGTCAAAATACGAAGAGGCATTGCTTGACCAATGGTTTAGGATTGGACTAAACAACAGGAAAAGGTCTGTTATTTATGGTTTAATAATGGTATAGTTTTTTATAAAATAAATAAATTTGTTCTCCTGTAGAAACAAATGGTTACTATGAAATAAATGTTATGGTTACTATTATGTTATGTTCTGGTTACTGATTTATTATGTTCTGGTTACATAACATAACATTGGTTACTATGAAATAAATGTTATAGTTACTATTATGTTATGTTCTGGTTACTAATTTATTATTTTCTAGTTACTGTTATATTATGATTTGGCTACCAATTGTTAAACTATTATGTTATGTTCTGGTTACTACTTGTTGTGTTTTGGTTTACTATCATATTATATTTTGGTTACTATTATATTATGTTTTGGTTACTACTATATTATGTAATGGTTACTATTATGTTAGGTTTTGTTTATGTTAATGTTCCATCGAAGTAAAGTTTTGGTTACTATTATATTATATTTGATTACTATGTATTTGTTTAGTACATTCAGGTTGCTTAAATTGGGGTTGATTACATGATGTTTCTGTTTCTATTACTATTAAATTATGGCCTGGTTACTATTATTTTATGGTTTGGTTACTGCTATGTTATGTATTGGTTAATATTTGATTATGGTTACTATGTTATTATTTGTTGGTTACCAGGTAACTGTTTACAGTACAGTGGTTGATTAGATTGGTAATTATTGACTGTTCAAGTCTGATTTGGGTAGTGTGTATACTAATATGGTAATTTTTAATGTTAGCGTGTATACTAATATGCTTTTATATTGAAGGACTGACAAATTCTCGGGAAACAATGACAAAATTGAACCTGCATTTATATTTGGGGCAGTCCCAATATCATCCAAAATGTGGTTCTACAAATTGAAGACTCCCCGACAGTGGTTAGATGACGATGTGAGTTCTTTTTTTTTCAAATTATGTTGTGATAGTTATGGTTACTTTATTTAGCTAGTTTACTAACTAGTGTTAACAATGCTGGTTACCTTTATTACAGATTTATATTTTTTAGCAACTGTTATCTTATGGATTTTTTTTGTGGTTCAGCACATTAATATTGCATTATACTACTTCCGTAAATTGGCAAGACACTTCCGACAGTGTTCAGATAAGGGCAACGACCATAGACTGTTGGTTTTATGGGAAGATGACTACTTTTTTTGAGGAATACACAAGTAAAAATGCATATAAGAGTATCCTGTCTGGGGAGGGTGATGTTGTTGAATACATCCGTGGGTTGTTCATGGATGTGAACACACCATGGGTTAATGTTGATTACGTGTTGTTCCCCATTCACATGTCATCACCGGATCACTAGTTTTTTCTGACATTTGATGTGCCTCGCAGACGTTTAACAGTTTATAATTCTCTGCAGCCAAACAGGAAAATAATGCAGAAAAAATTATGGATGTCTGTAAGCCCTATATCTTCATCCTACCCACAATACTGCGTAAGAGTGGTTTTTAAAGGGATAGGTCTGATATTGACTTCAATTGTGAACCGTATCGTAACAAGGAGGAAGATGATATAATTGAATTAGAATTTGCAGAGGGGCTACCTGAACAAACTGAAGGGTAAGGTTTATATTGTTTACATTTCTTTAATCAATACATCTAGTATGATTTTAGTTTTGATTTTTGTTTTATTTTATTTGTTTGTGCAGTGATTGTGGGATGTTCATGATTTGTTTTGCTGAGCATGTTATTCACCAGAAGTTTGCTAAAATTCCTAGTCCATTCCCCATTCCACAGTATCGAAAGAAATTATGCACAAACCTCTACATGCATGCTAGGACCAAACAGTTAGAGGGATACGAGTCTGATAGAGAATTTCTAGGAAGATTTGTACCAGATTTTGATTAGTTCGGTTGTCGTTGTCTTGTCCTTCTTAATTGTGTTTTGTACATTATTTTTTGTTGGATATCCATAACCATTTGCTATGGTTAGTGAGTTTTTAATGTTTATCGCATCTTATGTATATGGGATTACATATTTGATTATATTACTAGTTATTTGACATTGTTTGTTGGTTCATATTTGTTACTTATAAGTTGTGTTTGATACATTGTTTGAAAGGTGCAGTTGGTAACCAAACCTGCATAGAAGGATAACCATTTTATTTTTTGTTAGTGACCAAATAGTTACAAGCTTGTATCAGGACATATATCAAGTGTTAAATGTACATGTGAGAGTATACATGAGTTTCCTAAACTGGGTTAGATATACATGTTGTTTCTGTTTTGGTTACCATTAAAACCTGTTCTGGTTACTATCATATAACTGTTGGGTTACATCTTTATTATGTTTTGGTTACTGTTATCTTATGGTTTGGCTACTATTATTGTGCCCTCAATGTGGGATTTTGGTTACTTTTATTTTTTATTCTGGTTACTATGTAATTGTTTAGTATACATGGATTGTCTAAACTGGGTTTCATTACATGATGTTTCTGTTTTGGTTACCATTAAAACCTGTTCTGGTTACTATCATATAATTGTGTGGTTACTGTTTTATTATGTTATGGTTACTGTTATATTATGATTTCGCTACTATTATTGTGCCTTCAATGTGGGATTGTGGTTACTTTTATATTTTGTTCTAGTTACTATATAATTGTTTAGTATATATGGGTTGCCTAAACTGGGTTTATTACATGCTGTTTCTGTTTTGGTTACCATTAAAACCTGTTCTGGACAGATATTTGTTTCTGGACAGATATTACTATCTATTTTCATTTTTTATTAGTAACCAGATAGACAGATATCTGTTTCTGGACAGATATTACTATCTGTTTTCATTTTTTATTAGTAACCAGATAGTTATAAGCTTGGATCAGGACAGATATTAAGTGTTAAATGTACATGTGAGAGTGTCCTATTTATATAGCTGATGGTTACTTATAAATTACATACTCATAAAAATTATTTGGAAATTGTACAGTTGGTAGTTAAATCTGCATATAGAGGTAACCATTTTATTTTTTGTGAGTAACCAAATTTACATAAAACTGTTTCAGAACAGTATCCATCAGCTATTTCAGTTGAAATGTTAGGTTGGTATCCAAACCTACATATATGGTAACCTTTTTTATTTTTGTTACTAACCAGATAATTATAAGTTTGTATCAGGCATGTTATAAAGTGTTAAATGTATATGTTTTATTTATACCCTGTCATCATGATGGAATAAGAAACTCTAATTAAGAGTGCCCATTTATATATATGATGGTCACTTATAGATCACATATTAAAATAAAAATAGTTTGAGAGGTGCAGTTGGTATCCAAACCTGCATATAAGGGTAACTAATTTAGTTTTTGTTAGTAACCAAATAATTAAAAACTTATATCAGAACAGTTATCAAGTGCTTAATGTACATGTGAGGGTTCCCATTTATCTAGCTGATGGATACTTTTAAATTACATAGTTATAAAAGTTATTTGGAAATGGTCCAGTTGGTAACTAAATATGAATATAAAAGTAACCATTTTATTTTGGATGAGTAACCAAATTTATATAACAATGTTTCAGAACAGTTACCAATTGTTCAATGTATATGTTTACTTTATATTGATAACTCATGATGGAATCAGAAATCAAAATATTAATCAATATTGTGTAACACAATATTGGTTACTGTACATCATCAAAAAGGTTACCAACTATGTGGTTAATGGTTACTCACAGTAAACAATAATACATTCATGTATTTATACTCTTTTTGTTTATGTACTATATCAGACCTTTTTGGTCTTAAAACCGGTGGATTATTGCATGTTTTTCTGTTGTGTCATTTTTCTTAGGCATCTGCTGCATTTGTTTTGAATTTTGTTTTCAGATCCGTGCTTGTACCTCCCTATCTTTGGTCTTCCCGCTGGTCTTCTTGTGTTTGGTTGTTTTACACATATATTTTTTACTTCTTCTGGCACATCCCAGTTCTCTTAGTCATCTAACGGCAGGATGAAAGTTGAATATGAGTCTACCAAAGTTGTTTTTGAGTAGTTTTTTGAGCAAAATTCATAACAGCTCAAATTCTTCTTGCTGATAATAGCAGCAACGTGCGGGTAAGGCATCTCATGGTACTAAAATTTATGGCATATGCATGTTCTTTATTCGATGTCCACAATATATTGTTTAGTGACATCGTAAACAGTGAAAATCACTAGGTTTGATATCTCAACCTACAACACAAATTAAGTGTGTCGTTAATATGTATAAACATTTAGTCTGTTTACATCGAAAGAATGGCAGTTATGTGTAATGTTGGTAACATTATCAGCATATACAGGTAACCAATAGTGAACAATGAGGTTTCCATAAAATGCAAATGTAACTTATGATGCAATAATTTAAAACTTGTATTAGTTACCTTAAGTTTCTTTGATTTAGTGATATTCGATTGCAACCTTGCCTCAGCTGTTGTGGAAAGTGTAGTGAATGTTGATATGGCTACTTGTTTGTTTGTGAAATACCATCTTTGAATCATACAACGGATGCATTCAATCATTGTTGTAACTGGAAGTTCCCTGATCCCCTTAATTGCATTGTTGATAGATTCCGCTGTGTTTGAAGTCATTGTCGAGTACCTGTTTACAGTCCCATGGAGCCTTGTGCACTTCTCGAACTTTACCTCTTCCTCCAAATATGTCCTTATTCGAGCATCAATTGCATCAAGTTCACCCATGTGTTTGTTGAATTGTTCAATAGTGTAAGCTCTACAAGCCCCGTTATATGCCTGTTTGAGTTCTTCTCCCCTCTTTTCGAATCTGTTTTTTATATTTTTCAATACATGATATGTACACGAACTATGCATGACATCCGAGAACACAAAATCCAGTCCCTGTACAATGGCTTCATGTCTATCTGAAACAATGCATTGGCCTTTCCTAACTCCACAAGCATTTCTCAAATTTACGAAAAACCATCTCCAAGATAATTTATTTTCGCTATCAACCACTGCAAAAGCAATCGGAACAATGTTTCTGTTTGCATCCTGTGTGCTTGCTATCAGGAGTGTCCCCTCGTAGGTTGATTGTATGAACGTGCCATCAATTACAATGATTGAGAAGCAATGATGCCATGCTTGAATGGATGCTCCAATGGCAAAGAATAGATACTTGAAACGACCATTTGTTTCCAACTCCAGGGCTGTGATGGAACCTGGTATGAAATTTCAGCAATATCATTATATTACAAATAGCAGACAGTATCCAAACTTGTAGTAGAGGGTAACCATTATATGGTTAATGGTATCCAACTAATTATCATATTAATGTTTCCAATACAGTTCATATGGTGTCCAGAATGTCATTAAATTATAACCTTTTGTGTAGATATTGATTATATGTTAAAAAATTATTTTAACATAATTTCATTGTATATGACAGTTGGTAACTAAACCTGCATAATAAGGTAACCAAATCATTTGAATTGGGTAACCAACTAATTATGAAAAACAAATAAAATGTTTTAAAGTGTTACCTGAATTTGTTTACTTCAACATGTGCAACCATGATGGGATCAGTGAGTAGTCTTGTGGATTTTCTCTCACCTTTTCCAATGCTTTCTCCTTTGTTCTTTATGCTTTTTGGTAAGAGATAGACACACTCTGTCATCATGTCCTCCACAATATCTGTTGGTGTGTATATTTTCTTTAGATTTGTTAATCTGTGCATTATGCATTCACTAACCAACTCTCTATTTGCCTGTCTGTGGTCTCCAAGCAGTACGTTGATTGAACACGTGTGTATGTCATTGAATTCTCTCACCTTGAACATACTGGTTTTTTAAAACCTTGATGATTTCAACTTCCATTTGCAATTTTCATTATCTATGCACACTAGCATAAGGTCTCTACAACTTGTTCGTTCAACTTTGTGTTGTCTGTTTTTCCTGATTGACTGCAGCCTCATTGCTTGTGATAGGATTTTTTTGTCTTTGTAAGTTTAATGTAATTTTACTTCACGTTCATTCGGATCTGTTATGACATCCTCAGATCGTTCTTCTGTGTATGTTCTGTCATTTTGTCTGTCTTGTTGTTGTTCAATAACTTCCATGGCAAGCTGATCAACATACTGCGTTCCAATTTGGCAATCTTGTGTTGCTAGTGGTACAAGTTTTGAATTCCATTGTGTTGATCTGATTGGCGTTACATCGTGAATTCTAGTTTCTTCTACATTTATCAAGTTCTGCAAGATTGTTGTGCGTCCCCTGCTGTGTACATTCTCTATAATCAGTGGGAACTTGCCTTGTTCATCAGATTTTTTGCTGACTTCCATAAAGAATCTAAAGGTTGCTTCATCTGATATATTGATCGGTGGTATGTCGTTTCTAATTTGAAAATTGATTGACAATGTTGCTGTGTTTGTGTCTAGCCGTATTGCACTGCATACCAAGCTTTGCATTTCTCTAAACGTAGTAGTTGATGGGAACTAGTAGGCCGGTAACTTCAAATTTGTTGTATTGGTTACTGTCAGTCCATGTTCCGTTGAAATAAAGTACAACTGGAATCATCTCCATTGTCTTACAACTGAATAAACATTGTACAGTAACCAAATCAATATTAGACAGTAACCAATATACATATTCTTAGTAACCAAAACATAAAACACATTTGTACATGCATTTTACAATCAGAACAATCAGTATAATGACTTTGTTACCAATTAAAGTCTAACAGTTGTATGAAGGTAACCAATGTAGTCAATATGTAACCATCTAAATAAAATAAATCAGTATAAAACATACTAATATTATACAGTAACTAAATCAACATTCTAGAGTAACCAAATGAATATTATACAGTAACCAACATATATCTACTTAGTAACCAGAACATAAAACACATGTTTTATTGCATTTTACATTCAAAACAACCAATATAATGACTTTGTTACCAATTAAAGACTAAAAGTTGTACGAAAGTAACCAATGTAGTTAATAAGTAACCATCAATATAAAATAAATCAGTATAAAACACAATAATATTATACAGCAACCAAATCAACATTATACAGTAACCAAATCCAGATTAGACAGTAACCAATATATATATACTTAGTAACCATAACATAAAACACATTTTTCATTGCATTTTACAGTAAAAACACTCAGTATACTGACTTTGTTACCAATTAAAAATCCAACAGTTGTATGAAGGTAACTAATATAGCTAATAAGTGACCATCAATATAAAATAAATCAGTATAAAATAAAATAATATTATACAGTATACAAATCAACATTATATGGTAACCAAATCCAGATTAGACAGTAACCAAGATATATCTACTTAGTAACTAGAACATAAAACACATTTTTTCATGCATGTTACAGTAAAAACAATCAGTATACTTACTTTGTGACCAATTAAAAATCTAACAGTTGTATGAAGGTAACCAATGTATCTAATGTAAGATCCCGAATTTTATGAAATAAAAGTCTAATTTAATTTATGATTATTATTATAAAATTATAAAAAAATGATAAATTGATAAATGGTCAAACGGGCAATTAACTAAATAAGTAAGTTAATAGAAGAGGAAAGGAATTAAATTTTTTTTTTCAAGAGCAGTCCATGAGGGCGGCTAAGCATGTTGATGTTGGTGAATAGGTTGAACTTATGTAGATCAAGTATTTTTGTTCTCACCTAGCAAGCCTATGATTGGTCCATTAAATGAGGTGGGGCAATGAGGAGGACTTCTCTTGGCATTCCTTATACTTCCTCTCGTAGCCAAATTTGGAAAAGAGAGGAAAGTTGGAGGAAGAAGAAAATAAAAAGGTGGGGGAAGGAAGAAAAAAAAAGGGGAGAAAGAAAATAATATAAGAGAGAGAGAGAGAAAAAAACCTATCAGCATTATGCTTCCTCCTATACCAAATGGGGAGAGGAAGAAAAGAAGAAGAGAGAAAGGAAAGAGAAAGAAAGAAAGAAGATGAAGAGAAGAAATTCAAGAAGGTAATGAATATGTATCGAATCACCGATCTTATTATTATTTGGATAGCAGTGATGCATTACTAGATGCCGCTCACTGTTTATAATTTTATAATATGATTTTAAAATTATTGCCAACATAATAATAACCTATAGGGTCACACACTTAGAACGTAATTAAAAGGGAATTAATTTAAATTGTATGGATTTAAATATATCAATATGATTGATAGTATTTAAATTATGAATTTAAATTAATAGGATAATTTGTATATATATATATATATATGTATATTAATTAAGTAAGACTTAATTAAGATATAATATATATATATATATATATATATATATATAAATTCGGATTTTATATTTCTAATTGGATTAGGTTTTGGTTAATTCCTTTAACTGCTATATATATGATATATCAGCCGTTTAGGGTATCATCGATATAAAAACCCTAGCCGCTCTTAGAGAGAGACTAGAGAGAAAAATTTCAAAAAGTCTAGATCCTTGGCGGCTAGTACCGCAGCTTTCCTTGCTGCAGATCGTGTGACGATTCACGGGACGTTCGTGTGGATACCGTAGAGGCGCAGTTCCGTTGGATTGCGTTGAGGATTCGAAGCAGTTCCAGAATCTCCATCGTCTCCTTTCAGGCTTGAATAATCGGTAAAATATATCTTAACCTCTGAATTAATATGTTTTCGCATGGATCCTGTTTTAGGGTTTCGAAAATTTTTAATTTCCGCTGCGTTTATGTGCCGAAAACCCTACAGTGGTATCAGAGCTACTTGCGAAACGATTAATTCAGATTTCGTGTTTTAATTGTATTCGTTATATATGATATATGATGATACATGTTTACCGATCTGAAATTGAATATATGATATTCTGCATGTATGCGTATTCTGGAAATCTGTAATATATATGCATGTATATGATGTTCTGATATTTGTATCCTAGAAGGTGGAATAATAATTCAACTTCTGTTCTAATTGGATTAGAAACATGAAGATTCGATTTAATATGATTAATCGAAACTGGACATATATGATATGTTCTGGACCCCCCCCCCCCCCCGTCGTAGCGCACGATGGTCGTGACCCCAATATTTTGTATATAGTTTTCTTTAATTATATAAATTGTGTCATGTGCTTATTGTGATATGCGTGGTGCACAGTTATGGCCCTTTTGACCCATAGGTTAGTGGTTTTGGTTTTGAAATACGGCTTGCATGTCGTGCCTTTCTATAAATTCTGATGTAATATTCTCTTCTCATCTAAATTCCCTCGAATGTAACTCGAGGTTTCTTTATGTCATGTAATGTACAATTGTAACCTATCAAGATGACAAGATGATGATGGAGAGGAGACACATGCATGAGGAAGGTCCAAGGAAGCTACTATTTTGAAGACCTTTTACCACCTTAGACTGACGTTCAATCTTTTCATTAGCTTAAAAAGATTGGCATAGGGTTGGGGCCATAACTGTGACACATTTAATTTTGCACTTTATGTATGCTTGTATACGATATGATATGATAAATAATGTGCATGTTTAATAAGATTAAAATTGGTGAGATCTAAATTAATTATTAAAATCCCTCATAAAATTATTAAGTCTAAATAGATGCCTTCCAATGAATAACACTCATCAAGACCTTGACTGATGGATGTAGGTTTGCCAAAGTAAAGTACCCCATTTATCTTGGTAAGATGCGATAGGATAATTGTGATATCCAAACTGTTAAAATCATTGGGCAAGACTTAACTAAGTTATCACAATAGGATTGTGGACTTAGAGGCATAGAGTTTGGTAGGTACCATTAGATGGACTAGAAACAAATGTTGTTCACCAAACTATCTAAGAGTTATATATGATATAATTGACAAAGGGTTGTCTACCTAAATAATTATGTTTTGAGAGAATAGCCAAAGCTAACTTAAGGCATAATAAAATATGGATCTTAGCTCACTAGAAAGATTTAATTGAAAAATGCTTTCCGAATTAATGGTGAGGGCTATTAATTTGAATAAAATAGTGGGAGGTATATTTTGAATGTACTATTATCAATTACATAATATCAAAATTCTGCAATTTGACTTATTATTTTTGCGCTTATAAATTGTAGATATCAATGGCAAACAATAACACAAATAGTCTTTCACTACGATCAGTCCTTGAGAAGGAAAAGCTGAGTGGAGTTAATTTCCTAGACTGGCATAGGAACTTGAGGATTGTCCTCAAACAGGAGCGCAAGCTATATATCCTTGATGGGCCCATTCCTGCAGCACCAGCTAATACTGCACCACGTGTAGAGCATAATGCTTACAAGAAGCATCAAGATGATGCTCTAGACGTGAGTTGTCTCATGCTAGCAACTATGAACTCTGAGCTTCAGAAGCAACATGAGTTAATGGATGCTTATGAGATGATCGAGCATCTCAAGAAATTGTTCGAAGGGCATGCTCGACAGGAGAGGTATGATACAAGCAAGGCGTTGTATCACTGCAAGATGGGTGAACGTGATCCAGTTGGTCCACATGTGCTGAAAATGATTGGGTATATTGAGTACCTTGGTAGGTTGGGTTTTCCAATTACTCCGGAAGCCCAAACTGATCTTGTTTTGCAATCTTTGAACAGCAGCTACTCTAAATTTTGTTATGAATTACCTCATGAATGAGATTGAGAAACCACTTACTGAGTTGTTGAGCATGTTAAGAACTGCCGAGAACAACATGAAAAAGACAGGACCCGCTCCCATAATGATGGTGCAAAAGGGGAATGCTAAGGGAATGGGAAAAGGCAAGAAGAAGATAGGATCTAAATCTGCCAAACCCAATCCCAAAACCAAACAGGCTTTAAAACCTAAAGGTGGGGTGGCTAAAGAAGGTGATTGTCACTTCTGTGGAAAATCTGGACACTAGAAGAGGAATTGTCATGCTTATTTGGAAGAACTGAAGAAAAAGAAAGGAAGTATGACTTCTGATTCAGGTATATATGTTATAGAAGTCAATTTGTCCACTTCTACATCATGGGTATTAGATACTGGATGTGGTTCTCACATTTGTGTTAATCTGCAGGAACTCCGAAGGAGTAGGACTTTGGCGAAAGGCGAGGTTGACCTACGAGTTGGGAATGGAGCAAAAGTTGCTGCACTAGCCGTAGGAACTTATCATTTATTTTTGCCCACTGGGCTAGTATTAGAATTAGAGGATTGTTATTATGTGCCTGCTATGAGCAAAAACATTATTTCTGTTTCTTGTTTGGACAAGAAAGGTTTTTCATTTTTAATAAAGAACAACAGTTGTTCATTTTACTTAAATGAAATATGTTATGGTGTTGCACAATTGTTTAATGGTCTTTATATTCTTAATTTAGAAATGCCTATCTATAACATAAATACAAAACGATTTAAATCAAATGATTCAAATCCGACATATCTTTGGCACTGTCGTTTAGGCCATATAAATGAGAAACGCATATCCAAACTCCATAAAGATGGGTTTTTGGATTCATTTGATTTTGAATCATATGAGACATGCGAGTCTTGTTTATTAGGCAAGATGACTAAAGCCCCTTTCACTGGACACAGTGAACGGGCTAGCGATGTATTGGGACTTATACATAGTGATGTATGCGGACCCATGAGTTCGTTAGCAAGAGGTGGGTTTTATTACTTCATTATATTTACTGACGACTTCAGTAGATATGGATATGTGTATCTTATGAGACACAAATCCGAATCCTTTGAAAAGTTCAAGGAATTCAAGAATGAAGTTCAAAACCAATTTGGCAAAAGCATAAAAGCCCTTCGATCCGATCGAGGAGGTGAATACTTAAGCCAAGACTTTGATGACCTTCTAAAGGAGTGTGGTATTATATCACAGCTCACTCCACCTGGAACACCACAATGGAATGGTGTGTCTGAGAGGAGGAATCGCACCTTGTTGGACATGGTACGATCGATGATGAGTCATGCAGATCTTCCAATAAGCTTCTGGGGTCATGCCCTAGAGACAGCTGCATTCACACTTAACCGTGTTCCTACAAAGACGGTTCATAAGACACCATATGAGATGTGGACTGGGAAACGTCCTAGTATGTCGTTCATGAAGATTTGGGGTTGCGAGGCGTTTGTAAAACGTCTGGCTTCTGACAAGCTTGGACCCAAATCTGACAAATATAATTTTGTGGGATACCCAAAGGAAACAAAAGGGTATTATTTCTACAAACCTTCTAAGAACAAAGTATTTGTTGCTCGAACTGGTATTTTTCTAGAAAGAGAATTTGTCTCTAAAAAAACAGTGGGAGGAAAGTAGAACTCGAAGAAGTTCGAGAATCACAAAATATCATTGAACCTGAGTTGGAACATGAGCAGGAACCACAAGATATTGTGGAAAGTGAACCTGCTCAAATTACACGAGGCATTCGTAGATCTGGTAGGACACGCCAAGAGCCCGAGAGATATTATGGATTTCTTGTGACTCAAAACGGCGATGTGATGCTCATAGATCATGATGAACCTGCTTCCTACCAAGAAGCTATGAATGGACCAGATTCTGAGAGATGGCTTGAAGCCATGAAATCTGAGATGGACTCCATGTATACTAACCAAGTATGGACTTTGGTTGATCCACCCGAAGGGGTAAAACCAATCGGGTGCAAGTGGGTTTTCAAGAAGAAAACCGACATGGATGGTAATGTACAAACCTATAAAGGTCGACTGGTAGCAAAAGGTTTCAAACAAGTTCAAGGTGTTGACTATGATGAAACCTTCTCTCCAGTGGCAATGGTTAAATCCATCAGGATCTTACTTGCTATTGCAACCTTTTATGATTACGAAATCTGGCAGATGGATGTCAAAACTGCTTTCCTTAACGAAAATCTCCTTGAGGATGTGTATATGACACAACCTGAGGGTTTTGCCAATCCAAAGGATGCTGGAAAGGTATGTAAGCTGCAGCGATCCATTTATGGATTGAAGCAAGCCTCTCGGAGTTGGAATCTTTGATTTGATGAAGCAGTCAAAGAGTTTGGCTTCATAAAAAATGAAGATGAACCTTGGGTATATAAGAAGGTTAGTGGGAGTCACATTGTATTCCTGGTATTATATGTTGACGACATATTAATTATTGGGAATGACATTCCTTCCTTACAGGCTGTAAAAACATGGTTAGGAAAATGTTTCTCCATGAAAGATTTGGGCGATGCAACCTACATTTTAGGTATCAAGATCTATCGAGATAGATCGAGAAAAATGCTTGGCCTAAGTCAAAGTACATATATTGATAAAGTGCTGAAACGGTTCAGCATGTAAGAGGCAAAAAGAGGACACTTACCCATGTCTCATGGTGTTAAGATCTCTAAGGCCCAATGTCCTAAATCACATGATGATGAGGAGCGTATGAGAAAGATCCCTTATGCTTCGGCAATTGGATCTATCATGTATGCAATGATATGTACTCGTCCGGATGTCTCGTATGCTTTGAGCATGACGAGCAGATACCAGTCGAATCCAGGTGAAGGTCACTGGACAGCAGTCAAGAATATCCTCAAGTACCTGAAAAGGACTAAGGATTCATTCTTGGTATATGGAGGTGAAGACGAACTGACAGTAAAGGGTTACACAGATGCTAGTTTCCATACTGACACAGATGACTATAAGTCTCAGTTAGGTTTTGTGTTTTGCCTTAATGGTAGTGCTGTTAGCTGGAAAAGTTCGAAGCAAGAGACAGTAGCCGATTCTACAACAGAGGCTGAGTATATTGCTGCTTCTAGTGCGGCCAAGGAGGCTGTATGGATTAAAAAGTTCGTCACTGAACTTGGTGTTGTTCCAACCATTGTTGATCCGGTTGAGCTATATTGTGATAATAATGGAGCTATTGCACAGGCTAAGGAACCCAGATCTCACCAACGATCCAAGCATATACTTAGGCGGTACCATCTCATCCGTGAAATCATTGATAGAGGAGATGTACATATAAGCAGAGTGCCAACAGATGATAATGTTGCAGATCCACTGACCAAAGCTTTGTCGCAGCATAAGTATGAAGGTCACACTAGTTCCATGGGTATTAGATACATGAGTGATTGGCTCTAGTGCAAGTGGGAGACTGTTAGAGTTTATGCCCTAGAGGCTAATTCTTTGATGTAATTGTTTAAACATTTTTTGATAATATATTTGATTGAATAAATGAATTATTTTATTATGGTTTTATTTACTGCGTTATATAAATGTTAACATAATAAAAGTCCTTAGAATAGTGATACAAATTATATGGCTTCAAGTATCTGACTTGAACATGAGATCATATAGTTACAATTAGTATCATTACTCTTAAATGTCCCTAGTCGAGTGTCATTGTTAATGGGACAACAATGATACATTGAGACTAGTATGTGGATTGACTGATGGCCAAATCTCATTGGTCATAAATATATGAGATATTGAGTCAATGCATAGGTACATGTTAGAGAACAATGTACTGGGCAGACCCACCATGAGAATTCTACGTGGAGCATTATGCAAAGTGTCATAAGCAATTCTCATAGTGACAATGATGTAATGATCCTCCGACCTGAAATCACTATATTACTACACGAGAATTTATGTACTTTGATATCATCAAAGGCCACCTTTAATAGGTGGACGATAAAGGTGATTATTGGGTATATCATGAATCGTGTGAGGAATATGAGTGATCTAGATGGAATTTAACCCTCCTATATATTGGGGGTGATATCCATAGGCCTCTTGATTGAGTAGGACTATGAAATGCATGGCCATGCTCAAATAGTGATTTATTTCATATAGTCTACTCATCGATCAAGAAAACTCAGATTAAATTATGAAGAGGATGACACATTCCATGCCTTGAGTTTAATCTAGGATGTCAAGGTTAAAAGGATTAAATTACATTGAAACATTGGTCACGAAAAGGTTGTATCGAATCACCGATCTTATTATTATTTGGGTAGCAGTGATGCATTACTAGATGCCGCTCACTGTTTATAATTTTATAATATGATTTTAAAATTATTGCCAACATAATAATAACCTATAGGGTCACACACTTAGAACGTAATTAAAAGGAAATTAATTTAAATTGTATGGATTTAAATATATCAATATGATTGATAGTATTTAAATTATGAATTTAAATTAATAGGATAATTTGTATATATATATATATATATATGTATATTAATTAAGTAAGACTTAATTAAGATATAATATATATATATATATATATATAAATTTGGATTTTATATTTCTAATTGGATTAGGTTTTGGTTAATTCCTTTAACTGCTATATATATGATATATCAGCCGTTTAGGGTATCATCGATATAAAAACCCTAGCCGCTCTTAGAGAGAGACTAGAGAGAAAATTTTCAAAAAGTCTAGATCCTTGGCGGCTAGTACCGCAGCTTTTCTTGCTGCAGATCGTGTGACGATTCACGGGACGTTCGTGTGGATACCGTAGAGGCGCAGTTCCGTTGGATTGCGTTGAGGATTCGAAGCAGTTCCAGAATCTCCATCGTCTCCTTTCAGGCTTGAATAATCGGTAAAACATATCTTAACCTCTGAATTAATATGATTTCGCATGGATCCTGTTTTAGGGTTTCGAAAATTTTTAATTTCCGCTGCGTTTATGTGCCGAAAACCCTACAGTCATCGTGTATGTTTAGTTACTCAACCAAGTAACCTATTTATACTGATAATCGAAGAAACAACTAGCACACCAGCTTTGACAAAATAACCAAATGAGCTATATAAAAATAGTGGTAGTGAAATTTTTGGTCCCACAGAGAAAATTAAACAAATTTGTACACGTTTTAACAAAATCTGTTCAATAATAGAGTTGTGGTTCATACTACTTTAGAAAAAATAGAGTGTCGGCAAGTCCTACCAAACTTACTTTCGTAAAAAGAAAATAATTTAACAAACATTTGCATATCATACTTATCTTTAATCAACACCTTTATTCATCAATTATTTACATATTTTTAATCTTTCAACAATTATTCACAATCATTATTATGTACTCACAATACTTTCAACTAGTCTTATAATATCATAATTGTTATTAACGTATGTAATAAATAATTACATGCAAAAATACACAATCTCTAAAAAATTTAGAGGCCTCAATGCTGTTTTCATCGGCACAACTCACTTACGTTAATGAAAATTTATGTCCGGCTTCCCACCACTAAGTCATCATCTCAAGTGATGATAAAATACAATAATATAAATATATAAATATTTATCATAACTTATTCGTTACTTGTGCGTTTATATCCCGACACCTCATGAGCTTACTAACACTTCAAAAATATTTAAAATATTATTCTGAATTTTTCAAACAACGTCCATGTTTTTCGGATTATCCGATAATTTTTTATAATTATTTCTATTTATAAAAGCTATCATTTATTAGCTTCAAAATAAAAATACTAACTCCACATACTTTTATATCTTTAAAATATCATCAATATTAATCTTATATTATTATAAGATTTTTCAGTAAACTTTATAATTTTCCACCACTCATAGAATTTTTCATTAATTTTCTCTATTTTTAAACTAACTATAAATAGCTTAAAAATACAAGAAAATATTTTTGTTATTCCATAATTTTCCAAAACTGTCCAAAAATTATAAATTAATATTATAGGTTTTTCCACCAAGTTTCATAATTAATATACCGAAACTTGTAAGTTAATAACAAAACTTAAAAAACTCATATATGATAATTTATTTTTAAAACGTTAGTCCACTATTATGGTATTACTACCATTAATTAAAACTTATTTGTCAAAATAATTAATTTTAACAGAAACTAGACTTCAAATACTCCAATTTAGCCTCAAGAATCACCCAAATCAGATTTAAAATCATTAAGTTATACATTTTTAAAACTTAAGGTGTGTTGCTGAAAAATTCTACTATAAAATTCTGACTCAGTCACCTCTTAAAATTCATAACAAATCATACGTTAATCTTTAATGGTTCAAAATTTGTGGGCATATACCAAACTTATATATGTATAACATATCCAAAAATTACAATGATCCAACGGTCGGATTAAGCATTATAATTCACGCAATAGAGCTTAAGAAACTGATTTTTCGGACTATAAGTCCTTCGGACCAGTTTCATTCAAACAGTCATCACGAAAAATTCAAAAGGAATTTTTGGGTGATTCAAATTTTTATAATTAGCTTACCTCCAGAGTTTTCTTTTGATATAAATTTCATCTCCTAACTCATTATACACAAAGAGTTATAGATTTTACAAAATCAAGTAGTAAACAAATTTTTTGAAAATTTCCAAATTTTGTTCTTCTTTTGATTTCTTGATTTCTTTTATTTGATTCATGTTTTTGTAAGTTTAATCTATCACATACAAATATAAATATGTCATCAACACATAAAAATTATAAAACTTAACTTCCATCATAAAAATCAAAGGATTAATCAAGGTTCAACCTTTTCGTGACCAATGTTTCAATGTAATTTAATCCTTTTAACCTTGACATCCTAGATTAAACTCAAGGCATGGAATGTGTCATCCTCTTCATAATTTAATCTGAGTTTTCTTGATCGATGAGTAGACTATATGAAACAAATCACTATTTGAGCATGGCCATGCATTTCATAGTCCTACTCAATCAAGAGGCCTATGGATATCACCCCTAATATATAGGAGGGTTAAATTCCATCTAGATCACTCATATTCCTCACACGATTCATGATATACCCAATAATCACCTTTATCGTCCACCTATTAAAGGTGGCCTTTGATGATATCAAAGTACATAAATTCTCGTGTAGTAATATAGTGATTTCAGGTCGGAGGATCATTACATCATTGTCACTATGAGAATTGCTTATGACACTTTGCATAATGCTCCACGTAGAATTCTCATGGTGGGTCTGCCCAGTACATTGTTCTCTAACATGTACCTATGCATTGACTCAATATCTCATATATTTATGACCAATGAGATTTGGCCATCAGTCAATCCACATACTAGTCTCAATGTATCATTGTTGTCCCATTAACAATGACACTCGACTAGGGACATTTAAGAGTAATGATACTAATTGTAACTATATGATCTCATGTTCAAGTCAGATACTTGAAGCCATATAATTTGTATCACTATTCTAAGGACTTTTATTATGTTAACATTTATATAACGCAGTAAATAAAACCATAATAAAATAATTCATTTATTCAATCAAATATAATATCAAAAAATATTTAAACAATTACATCAAAGAATTAGCCTCTAGGGCATAAACTCTTACAATGACTACACCAAAAATATAAAATTCTTTTGTTACAATATTGTGAGGATAATATTGTGAGTATTTTTTTTGAGTGTAAGGTTACTCCAAGTGTTGATAAAGAGTGCAAGCATTGTTCAGGTTGATCACTTTCATAGGAAGCAGCATCTAGTCGCGTGCTATGGTAAGGGGTATCACTTTTTCAGAATGTGGTAAAGAAATATCATTTTCTTTCATACTCCATATTTGTAAGACCCCAACTTTTATGAATAAAGATTTAATTTTCTTTATATATTATTTCGAAATAGTAAGGTGTTGATTTGATAAATATGAAAGTTATGGGTGAAATGTGCAAACATTTTTAAAATGAGCAAGTGGTTTTAAAATATTCTTGTTGTCGGGGAATATTCGGTTGGTCGTGGAATATTCTTGTTGTCGGGGAATATTCGTACGACGGCGCAGCTATTTGTGGGCCCCCACAACGGAATAACTATCGGATATAGAAAGCGACAGAAATAACTTTTTACAAAATAACGGCGGGGTTGTTACCGTTAGTACTGTTGAAATACCCGGTGGTTAAAATACAGTACGCGGTGGTGCGCAGTAGCACACAGTATTGCACAGTATTTCGAATTATTGAGTCTTACGTGAGAAGGAACCTACTCAATTATTGTTACAGTATTTACTGTTCAATATTTTATATTATTGACTCAATAATTGCTACGTTGATATTTTATATTATTGACTCAATAATTGCTGCATTGATATTTTATTGACTCAATAATTGCTACGTTGCTATTTTTTTATGATTGATTCAATAATGGCTACAGTTGATATTTTGTAGTATTGATTCAATAATTGTCGTTGCACAGTATTTCACGTTATCAACTCAATAATTCATATTATTTGAATAATATTATTAGATAGCATTATTGACAATGTCTAAGGAAGTTCTGTCTAGGAGGGGTTATTTAATTGCGCGCCAGTAAGGAGAAGTCCTTATCGGAAGGCCCCCTCTGTCCTGAGAACGACCTGGTTGTCAATATTGTAGTTCTATAATATTATTTGTGAATAATTAATTATTGATTTATATGATAAGGAAATATTTATTTTGTGGATATAAAAGAAGGAATTTGTGCTGATGTGTTTTTATCAGTATTTTGGTGTGAAAAATCATCCGTTTATGGATTTCGGATAATTTATGTTGGGAATTTGGAAAAATTTCTTCTGCAAAGTTGTAGAGAATTAAATTTCCTATAGAAGGACACATCATTTGTATTTTTCTGACAAAGGGGCTATTTATTATGAATTATTGAAGTTTCGGAAAATAAATATTATTTTATAAATGGTGGGCCCCACTTTTGTTGTTTTGTTGAAAAAAATCAGATGTTTGAAGCAGCCGGCGGCTGGAGAAGTTTTGTAAAAATAATATTATTTTATTATTTTAGTCTCCTTTGGCATCCTAAGCTTTTCCTATAAATAGGGTGCTTAGGTTAGAATTGAAAATCACACCAGAATTCGAAGTTTTCTCTCTCTATAATATCGAGCGTATTTTTGTGAGTATTTCAGTACTTTGAGAGTTACTATTCAGCGCAAGTTTCCGTCAATATTATATCCGATATTCCAGTCAGAGGTACTATCTTTTTGAGGTAAGGGATGTTATTTTCTTTCGTAAATGATGTTATTCTTTTCAATATCATTATACAGAAATATTGTCATGAATTTTGTTATGAAATTCTTATTTTTCCCGTCGGGGTTACTATTCACGTATACGGCACTATTCACGTATACGGCACTATTCACGTATACGGCACTATTCACGGGAAAATTTATTTTTCTTCTAATTGTCCAAATTGTCTGTTAAGGTTACTATCTTTGATTTTATCCAAGTTTTGGGCTTTATTCTTGAATTTTGCTTCACAAAGTATTATTATGGATTATTTTGAATTTGGATAAACTAAATGACGAATCCCTAATCTTTGTCTTTTATCTCACTGGATTCGTTTTGTTTAAAATGTTTTTCATCATCCTCAGTCCTAAAAGTTGATGTAACTGAATATCTTTGGCCTGTAGAGCAAAGATGAATGATTACCTGATGAATATCTTTGGCCTGTAGTGCAAAGATGACAGGTGTTGAGATGAACATGACTACTGATGATGCAAATGAATATCTTTGGCCTGTAGTGCAAAGATGAATATTGATTCGAGATGTATATTGATTGATGTTACAGGGATAAAATATTGGTGATGGACTTTTAAATCATAGAAGATAGTAGACTTCATTCTCTGCTTAACTCTTCTAATGATTTGTTATTTCCGCTGCGAATATTGATCTAAAACTTGTTGTCCATAATATTTTATCTGAACTGTTGAAGACTAACGATAATTTATTTTTCATTATCTTAGTCATAATATTCTTTACTGGGCTAGTTGAGCTCACCCTTTTCATCTGTTGTCCTCTTCAGGAAATGGGAATGTTGCGGGGACTAGTCGGGGAACAGAGTGATGGTCCGAGTTAGAGCAGTAGTAGTCCTCACTATTTCTGATAAATAGTGTGATAATAATTGTAATGAGGACTTAGTTTGAATCTTAATATTTTCTACATATTTGTATTGAGACTCACAGTTGTGTGGTCGTATTTTGCACGACCGTATGATATAAAGTTTGTATTTGAATTCTGTACCATGTATTTGGCGACTCAGAATGGGTTGGGTTGAATGGACCTTTTCTGGGGGCGTCACAGTTGGTATCAAAGCCATAAGTAAAGAGCCCCGAGCCTCTATCTGGTGACTTCCTGTGTATGGGGGATGCACCGAAGCCAGACTCTCCGTAGGGGACGCCGTTCTGCGGTGGCAAACTGATAGGTATCATTGTGAGGTGCTGTCCAAGGTTGGGACAAGAGTCACAGTTGGTATCAGAGCTTAGGGATATGATCTCTGGCGGAGATCGGAGAATAAAACTAGGAGGGGAGAGACGAGTAAATCCTTCGCTAGTGTGTCCTACCTAAGCTTATGTGGTATTTAATTGGTCAGTCGGAGCATAGGGTTAATATGTGATATGTTGACTTGTTTAATTAACCCTTGTTTTATGGCAGTATTTGAGAATGGCAGCTGAGAATGTTAACAACGAAGTGAATGAGACCGTGGAGATACCTTTAATTGTTAACCAGGAGAACGTGCAACAAGAAGGCAATATTCATCCTGAAAATAACGCTGGTCAGACGATAAACGATGAGATGTTTAGAAGTTTTTTGCAGTTCATGCAAAATCAGACGAGGGAGACTCGTGTGCAACATACAGGTGGAGATAATAACAACACGCGAGCTGTCACTGCCAAGCAGTTCAAAGAATTGGGACCACCAGAGTTTCTGGGAAAGCCAGATCCGATCAAGGCGGAGACGTGGATTAAACAAATTACCAAGATATTTGATGTCTTGGGATGTACGGAGGAACAGAAGGTTCCATTCGCCACGTTTATGTTCCGTGGAGAGGCAGATTACTGGTGGGAATCCGTGAAGCGTACCCAGCCTGCCGCACTCAAGATGTCTTGGGAAGCGTTCCAAAAATTATTTAATGACAAGTACTTTCCTGAAAGTATTCGTCATATGAAGGAGGTAGAATTTATTAGACTCGAGCAAAACAACATGACGGTATCCCAGTACGAGGCTAAGTTCGCGGAGCTGTCCAGGTTTGCACCTCATTTGGTGGAGAATGAGGAACGTATGACGCGGGTGTTTCTAAGAGGTTTGAAACCCGAAATACGTCAGTACCTCATTTCTCATAAATTTTCTTTATATTCGGATGTAGTGAACAGGGCCCAGTTGTTAGAACGAGATAGTGATAACAACCAAGGTCGTACCGGTGGCAGCAGTCATCGGAGCAATGACAACCAGCGAGGAGGAAAGTATGACAGAAGCGGTAACCACTCCGGTGGTTATCGTGGCCATGATAGTAGAAGAAGCGAATCGGGAGGAGATTTCAAGAAGAGAAGGTACAACAATGAGAACGTGAAGACGTCGACATCAGCACCAGCATCAACTGTTTCGAGGGGAGGAGAACGACCACCGGTCGTATGCTATAAATGCGGGAAAGAGGGACATATCAGCCCAAATTGCCCACTACTATTCAAAGGATGCTATAACTGTGGAAAAGAAGGACATATAGCTCGAGATTGTCCTATAGCGAAACCAAGTCCAGCTGGAGTTGTGATTCCAAAGGCGGTTGCAGACAAGTCAAAGTCGGTGATTCCTGGAAGAGCGTTTGTCGTGAAATCCCAAAACGCGAAGAATCCGCACGAGGTGATTACGGGTAAGCTGATTATAAACTCTTGCGAAGTTTATACCTTGTTAGATACCGGTGCTACCCATTCCTTTATTTCACCTGCTTGTGCTCAACGCTTGAACTTGACTTCTGATAAATTAGACTTTGACTTATCTGTTGAAACTCCGTTAGGAGAAACCTTTGTTACATCTACAGTTTACAAATCTTGCTTGATTCAGATTGGTACCCTTACCCTACCTGTTGACCTTATATCTTTGAAAATACTTGCATTTGACGTGATTTTAGGAATTGACTGGTTAACCACTTACCATGCCAGAATTGATTGTTTTCGTAAGGTTGTTAGTTTTCATATTCCTAATCAACCTGTTGTACGAATTCAAACCACCAAACCACTAAAATCAGTCAATATCATTTCAAATCCCAAGGCTATTCGTTTATTGAAAAACGGATGTCAAGCTTTCTTAGCTCATGTCACTGATTTAAATCAGAATACATCAGATTTGAATGATATTTCCGTTGTTAATGAGTTTCCTGATGTATTTCCCGAAGAACTTCCCGGTCTACCCCCAGAACGTGAAGTTGAATTCTTTATTGACCTTGAGCCCGGTACAAAGCCCATTTCTAAAACCCCATATCGAATGGCTCCTATTGAACTTCAGGAGTTAAAGATTCAATTACAAGAGTTGTTAGATATCGGTTTTATTCGTCCTAGTACGTCTCCTTGGGGTGCTCCTGTTTTATTCGTAAAGAAGAAAGACGGGAGTATGCGACTTTGTATTGACTATCGAGAGTTGAACCATGTCACCATCAAGAATAGGTATCCGTTACCTCGTATTGATGACCTGTTCGACCAGTTGCAAGGAGCACAATTCTTTTCAAAGATCGATCTTCGTTCTGGATATCATCAGTTGAAGATTAAAACTGAGGATATTCCAAAGACTGCTTTTAGAACACGGTACGGGCATTATGAGTTCTTAGTCATGTCTTTTGGATTGACTAATGCTCCTGCTGCTTTCATGGATATGATGAACCGTGTATTTAAGGAGTATTTAGATCAATTCGTTGTTGTCTTTATTGATGACATCCTCATCTATTCTAAAAGCCGTGAAGATCATGAGCACCATTTGAAGCTGGTACTTCAAAAGCTTCGTGAGAACAAGCTATATGCCAAGCTGAAGAAATGCGAGTTCTGGCTTGAGGAAGTAGCATTTCTTGGGCACGTGGTATCGAAACGTGGAGTATCTGTTGACCCGGCAAAGATTGAAGCAATACAAAGCTGGGAGCAACCTAAGTCGGTGACCGAGGTACGAAGCTTTCTAGGCTTAGCTGGTTATTATCGTAGGTTCGTAGAGGGATTTTCTCGAATCGCTACTCCATTAACTCAGTTGACTCGGAAAGATACGAAATTCTTTTGGAGCGAGGAATGTGAGAAGAGCTTCCAAGAGCTCAAGAGGAGACTTATTTCGGCACCTGTTCTGACAATACCATCTGATTCGGATGGATTTGTTATCTACAGCGATGCTTCGGGCAAAGGGTTAGGATGTGTTCTCATGCAACATGGGAAAGTCATAGCCTATGCCTCGCGACAACTCAAAGAATATGAGAGGAATTATCCTACTCATGATCTAGAGTTGGCAGCAGTCGTTTTCGCGTTGAAGATCTGGAGACATTACTTGTACGGAGAGAAAGTGGAGATTTATACGGATCATAAGAGCCTTAAATATTTCTTCACTCAGAAGGAACTCAACATGCGGCAACGACGTTGGCTTGAGCTGTTGAAAGATTACGATCATACTATCCAATACCATCCTGGAAAAGCGAACGTGGTAGCTGACGCGTTGAGTAGAAGATCATATGTGGAAACGAATGCGATGATGTCAAGTATATGCGTAGAACCAGCTTTGATTGATAAAGTTAAAGCTGCTCAAGCTACGAATGCGGAGCTGATGAAGATGAAGAAGAAGGTGCAAGAAGGTGCCATTCCAGAAGCAAGAATCGATGAAGAGGGAATACTTCGAGTCAACTCCAGACTTTGTGTTCCTAACGATTCTGACTTAAAGTATAGAATCATGATGGAGGCACACAACACACCGTTTGCAATCCATCCTGGAAGTACTAAAATGTATCGTGATCTTCGACATACATTTTGGTGGAGCAATATGAAGAGAGAGATCGCGGAGTTTATCTCGAGATGTTTAACTTGTCAACGTGTAAAGGCGGAGCATCAAGTACCGAAGGGTCCATTGCAACCACTGGAGATTCCGAAATGGAAGTGGGAGCATATTACGATGGATTTCGTTACAGGTCTTCCTAAGGTTTCTCAAGGCTTAGATGCGATTTGGGTTATTGTTGATAGATTAACCAAGTCTGCTCATTTCTTGCCGATACGAGAGACTTATTCCCTTGAACGTCTTGCTCATATGTACGTGAATGAGATTGTGAGATTGCATGGCATGCCAGTATCCATAGTTTCGGATCGTGACCCTAGATTTACTTCACGATTTTGGATCAGCTTGCAGAAAGCTATGGGCACGGATTTACGATTCAGTTCGGCTTATCATCCTCAAACGGACGGACAATCGGAAAGAACTATCCAAACTCTTGAAGATCTATTGAGACTCTGTGTTCTAGACTTCAAAAGGAGTTGGGATAAGTATTTACCATTGGTGGAATTCTCCTACAACAACAGTTATCAGGCAAGTATAGGCGTAGCTCCATTCGAAGCGTTGTATGGGAGAAAGTGTCGTTCTCCAGTATGTTGGGATGAGGTGGGTGAAGCAACATTGTTGGGACCGGAGTTAGTACGTATGACTACGGAAAAGATCCAAATGATTCGACAACGTATACAAACGGCACAGGATCGACAAAAGAGTTATGCGGATCTTCATCGAAAGGACGTGGAATTTAATGTTGGGGACCATGTGTTACTACGTATTGCTCCGTGGAAAGGAGTTACGAGGTTCGGGAAGAGAGGAAAGCTCAATCCACGATTCATTGGTCCATTTGAGATTCTTGACCGAATAGGAAATGTGGCTTATAGACTCGCTTTACCTCCAAGCATGTCTCGTGTTCATAATGTGTTTCACATATCCGTGTTACGTAAATATGTGAAGGATCCAAACCGCATTATTGAGTTAGAACCAGACGAGATAGCTGAAGATTTAACGTACGAGGAGGTACCTGTCAAGATCTTGGATAGGAAGGAGCATGTCCTACGCTCGAAAATTATACCTCAAGTTAAAGTTTTGTGGAGAAACCATGCAATTGAGGAAATGACCTGGGAGTTGGAATCGGAAATGAAAGCGAGGTATCCTCACCTTTTCGACATACCAGGTACGTACGTCAATTTCGAGGACGAAATTTCATAAGGATGGGAGGTTGTAAGACCCCAACTTTTATGAATAAAGATTTAATTTTCTTTATATATTATTTCGAAATAGTAAGGTGTTGATTTGATAAATATGAAAGTTATGGGTGAAATGTGCAAACATTTTTAAAATGAGCAAGTGGTTATAAAATATTCTTGTTGTCGGGGAATATTCGGTTGGTCGTGGAATATTCTTGTTGTCGGGGAATATTCGTACGACGGCGCAGCTATTTGTGGGCCCCCACAACGGAATAACTGTCGGATATAGAAAGCGACAGAAATAACTTTTTACAAAATAACGGCGGGGTTGTTACCGTTAGTACTGTTGAAATACCCGGTGGTTAAAATACAGTACGCGGTGGTGCGCAGTAGCACACGGTATTGCACAGTATTTTGAATTATTGAGTCTTACGTGAGAAGGAACCTACTCAATTATTGTTACAGTATTTACTGTTCAATATTTTATATTATTGACTCAATAATTGCTACGTTGATATTTTATATTATTAACTCAATAATTGCTGCATTGATATTTTATTGACTCAATAATTGCTACGTTGCTATTTTTTTATGATTGATTCAATAATGGCTACAGTTGATATTTTGTAGTATTGATTCAATAATTGTCGTTGCACAGTATTTCACGTTATCAACTCAATAATTCATATTATTTGAATAATATTATTAGATAGCATTATTGACAATGTCTAAGGAAGTTCTGTCTAGGAGGGGTTATTTAATTGCGCGCCAGTAAGGAGAAGTCCTTATCGGAAGGCCCCCTCTGTCCTGGGAACGACCTGGTTGTCAATATTGTAGTTCTATAATATTATTTGTGAATAATTAATTATTGATTTACATGATAAGGAAATATTTATTTTATGGATATAAAAGAAGGAATTTGTGCTGATGTGTTTTTATCAGTATTTTGGTGTGAAAAATCATCCGTTTATGGATTTCGGATAATTTATGTTGGGAATTTGGAAAAATTTCTTCTGCAAAGTTGTAGAGAATTAAATTTCCTATAGAAGGACACATCATTTGTATTTTTCTGACAAAGGGGCTATTTATTATGAATTATTGAAGTTTCGGAAAATAAATATTATTTTATAAATGGTGGGCCCCACTTTTGTTGTTTTGTTGAAAAAAATCAGATGTTTGAAGCAGCCGGCGGCTGGAGAAGTTTTGTAAAAATAATATTATTTTATTATTTTAGTCTCCTTTGGCATCCTAAGCTTTTCCTATAAATAGGGTGCTTAGGTTAGAATTGAAAATCACACCAGAATTCGAAGTTTTCTCTCTCTATAATATCGAGCGTATTTTTGTGAGTATTTCAGTACTTTGAGAGTTACTATTCAGCGCAAGTTTCCGTCAATATTATATCCGATATTCCAGTCAGAGGTACTATCTTTTTGAGGTAAGGGATGTTATTTTCTTTCGTAAATGATGTTATTCTTTTCAATATCATTATACAGAAATATTGTCATGAATTTTGTTATGAAATTCTTATTTTTCCCGTCGGGGTTACTATTCACGTATACGGCACTATTCACGTATACGGCACTATTCACGGGAAAATTTATTTTTCTTCTAATTGTCCAAATTGTCTGTTAAGGTTACTATCTTTGATTTTATCCAAGTTTTGGGCTTTATTCTTGAATTTTGCTTCACAAAGTATTATTATGGATTATTTTGAATTTGGATAAACTAAATGACGAATCCCTAATCTTTGTCTTTTATCTCACTGGATTCGTTTTGTTTAAAATGTTTTTCATCATCCTCAGTCCTAAAAGTTGATGTAACTGAATATCTTTGGCCTGTAGAGCAAAGATGAATGATTACCTGATGAATATCTTTGGCCTGTAGTGCAAAGATGACAGGTGTTGAGATGAACATGACTACTGATGATGCAAATGAATATCTTTGGCCTGTAGTGCAAAGATGAATATTGATTCGAGATGTATATTGATTGATGTTACAGGGATAAAATATTGGTGATGGACTTTTAAATCATAGAAGATAGTAGACTTCATTCTCTACTTAACTCTTCTAATGATTTGTTATTTCCGCTGCGAATATTGATCTAAAACTTGTTGTCCATAATATTTTATCTGAACTGTTGAAGACTAACGATAATTTATTTTTCATTATCTTAGTCATAATATTCTTTACTGGGCTAGTTGAGCTCACCCTTTTCATCTGTTGTCCTCTTCAGGAAATGGGAATGTTGCGGGGACTAGTCGGGGAACAGAGTGATGGTCCGAGTTAGAGCAGTAGTAGTCCTCACTATTTCTGATAAATAGTGTGATAATAATTGTAATGAGGACTTAGTTTGAATCTTAATATTTTCTACATATTTGTATTGAGACTCACAGTTGTGTGGTCGTATTTTGCACGACCGTATGATATAAAGTTTGTATTTGAATTCTGTACCATGTATTTGGCGACTCAGAATGGGTTGGGTTGAATGGACCTATTCTGGGGGCGTCACAATATTATTGTAAGAGATTATTATTCATTTTTCAAGTTATTATTAAATGGTGAAAAGTCCTGAAATGATTAGAATATCCTTAATGGTTTGTGATTCATCTAATATCTTGACCTGAATCTTTCTATTCAGTTTTAAGTTATTATGTTTGATCCGGTAACTTTACATTTACTTGAACTTTATATTCTAATCGATTTTCTGGATATCGTGTTGGTAATTTAGACTATGGATAATTAAGTTGAAAATTAATAAATCTATTTTTATCTTATTATTTTGATTATATATCATTGTGGTGAAATTTCTCTTTGGTCTGTAGTGCAAAGATGAAATATTGATTGGTATACAATTATATGTCTTTGGCCTGTAGTGCAAAGATGAGATGTTGATTTATAAATATCTTTGGTCTGTAGTGCAAAAATGAGCTGTTGATTGATGAATATCTTTGGCCTGTAGTGCAAGGATGAACTATTAATGAATATCTTTGGCCTGTAGTGCAAAGATGAGCTGTTGATTTATGAATACCTTTGGCCTGAGTGCAAAGATGAATTTATTAGCATGATTATGAACAGGAACTGTGAATTGGTATAACCATGATTTTTGGTGTTTCAGGTAAAGACATGTGATGAAAGTTCTGTTTGTCTTGAGTACAACGAAGAACTGTTGATTGGTATTGCAGGAATATAATATTGATGATGGACTTTTAATTGGGAGAAGATAGTGGACATTGTATTCTACTTGACTCTCCTAATGAATTGTTAATTCCGCTGCAATTATGGTTGATAACTTTTATCATCTACCATATTTTCTAAATATCTGATTTGTTACTGATGAATGCTATTGATAATTTAATTATCTTAGTCATGATATTCTTTACTTGGCTATTTGTGCTAACCCCTTTTGCTTCACAATTTCTTTCAGGAAATAAAAGTGTAGCTGAAACTAGCAGAGAGAACCTGGGTAGAAAGTGGTGTTTCAAATTTTAGTCACGGTCCTCATCAAGTTATAGAACAGCGTGGCATAATAATTGTACTGAAAATTTAAAAATGTATGGGTCGTACCTTATACGACATTTAACTGTTGATTTTGGTGAATCACTCCGACTTTGGAAGCGTCAAAAATGCACCCCATTAGAATAATGTGAGCAGAAATCTTCTCGGTTCCTTTGAGGACTTGAAATAAATGTTGCTTTATTTGATACGATATTATAATAATTTGGGTGCAAATCCTGTCATACTATATACGACATGGTAATAGTTATAAAAAGAAATATTTGTATTTGAATTTTGTTGAGTGTATTTGGCGACTCAGAATGGGTTGTGTGGACCTATTTTGGGGGCGTCACATCTAATAAGTAACCATCAATATAAAAAATATCAGTAAGCAAATCAACATTATACAGATGCCAAATTCAAATTACACAGTAACCAAGATATATCTAATTAGTAACCATCAATATTAAACACATTTTTACATGCAGCTTACAATCAAAACAACCAGTATAATGAATTTGTTACCAATTAAAGACATAACAATTATATAAAGGTAACCAATATATCTGATAAGTAACCATCAACATAAAAACATAAGTATAAAATACATTAATACCAAATCAACATTATACAGCAACCAAATCAATAATAGACAGTAACTAGAATATATATATAATTAGTAACCAGACCATAAAACACATTTTTACATGCATTTTATAATCAAAACACTCAGTATACTGACCTTGTGACCAATTAAAGTGAACAATTTCATGAAGGTAACCAATATATGATAATGTAGTAACTACGGGTAAATATGCATATAAACTTTAAAACAAATGCAGCAATATACAAATTTGTAAACAATCAATCAACAATAACCAATATTTATAGTACTTTTCTTTCTGGTTACTGATTGTAACCCGAAATCATAAACATATTGTTTACTTACCTATGAAATTTTGTAATCACTGAACGCCGATGTCAAATTTGCTCTTGATCTTGACTGTTATGCTGTTATGAAAACTGTAAGACCCCAAATTTTATGAATAAGATTTAATTTTCTTTATATATTATTTTGAAATAGTAAGGTGTTGATTTGATAAATGTGATAAGTTATGGATGAAGTGTGCAAAGTTTACAAAGTATGCAAGTGGTTATAAAATATTCGTTGTGTTAAAGAATATTCGTTTGGTCGAGGAATATTCTTTTTGTCGGAGAATATTTGTATGACGGCGCAGTCATTGGTGGACCCCACAACGGAATGTATGTCGAATATAGAAAGCGACAGGAGTAACCTCTTTATAAAAATAACGGTAAAACTGTTACCGTTAGTACTGTTGAAATACCCGGTGGTTAAAATATAGTAATACGCGGTGTTGCACGGTAGCACACGGTATTGCACAGTATTTCGAATTATTGATTCTTACGTAGGAAGGCACTTACTCAATTATTGTTACAGTAATTACTATTTAATATTTTATATTATTGATTCAATAATTGCATAATATTTTATTGGTTCAATATTTGCTACGTTGATATTTTATATCCATAAGTGCTACTTTGCTATTTTATATTATTGATTCAATAATTATCATTGCACATTATTTCAAATTATCAAATCAATAATTCATATTATTTGAATAATATTATTAGATAGCATTATTGGCAATGTCTAAGGAAGTTCTGTCTAGGAAAGGGGTTGATTAATTGCGCGCCAGTAAGGAGAAATCCTTATCGGAAGGCCCCCTTTTTCCTGGGAACGACCTGGTTGTCAGTATTGTAGTTCTGTAATATTATTCGTGAATAATTAATTTTTGATATATATGATAAGAAAATATTTATTCAATGTGAATTTAAACGGAGGAATTTTTAACATGTGATATTTGTTGAAAGTTGGTATTCTATCTTGTACGATAAAATAATTCATTCAAATATATTATTATAATATTACATTATAGTAGTATGATGTGATTATATAATAGTATGATTTTTATAATTTGAATGGTAATTATTATAGTAAATTTATGATATAAAAGTTAAACGAGGTGGAAGAGTACAAATTAAATTTGAACTCTTATGATGCAAACAATGATGTCATCGGAGCGATGAGATAAGCAATGATATCATCGGAGCGATGAGATAAGCAATGATGTCATAGATCGATGATGTAAGCGATGATGTCATAAATTATGATAAAAAGACTATTTTACCCTTACTCTGCCGAGCTTATAAATAGAAGCTCATTTTTTCATTATTTCTCACCAATTCACTAAAGCTATAGAGAGAGAAAGTATAGAGAGAATAAGAGAGAAATGTAATGAGGACTTAGTTTGAATGTTAATATTTTCTATATTTTTGTATTAACACTCACAGTTGTGTGGTCGTATTTTACACGACCGTGTGATATGAAAGATTGTATTTGAATTTTGTTGAGTGTATTTGGCGACTCAAAATGGGTTGAGTATTAAACCTATTTTGGGGGCGTCACAGTTGGTATCAGAGCTTAGGGATATGATCTCTGGCGAAGATCTGGGAATAGAACTAGGAGGGGAGAGACGAGTAAAACCTTCGCTAGTGTGTCCTACCTAAGCTTAATTGTTATTTAATTGGTCGGTTGGAATATAGGGTTAATATGTGATATGTTAATTTGTTTGATTAACCCTTGTTTTGTGGCAGTGTTTGAGAATGGCAGCTGGAAATTTAAACAATAGAGTGAATGAGACCGTTGAGACACCTTTAATCAGCAACGAGGAGAACGTGCAATAGGAAGGCTATATTCCTCCTGTAAACAACCCTACCGAAGAAATGATAAATGACGGGATGTTTAGAAGCTTTTTGCAATTCATGCAAAACCAGACGAGGGAGACTCGTGTTCATAATACTGGTGAAAATAACAACTCGAGGCTTGTCACTTCCAAGCAGTTTAAAGAGTTAGGACCACCAGAGTTTCAGGGAAAGCCAGATCCAATCAAGGCGAAAAATTGGATTAAGCAAATTACCAAGATATTTGATGTCTTGGGATGCACGGAGGAACAGAAGGTTCCATTTGCCACGTTTATGTTCCGTGAAGAGGCAAATTACTAGTGGGAATCTGTGAAGCGTACCAAGCTTGCCGCACTCAAGATGACTTGGGGGGCGTTCCAGAAACTGTTCAATGACAAGTACTTTCCAGAAAGTATTCGTAACATGAAAGAGGTAGAGTTCATCAGACTGGAACAAAACAACATGACTGTGTCCCAGTACGAGGTTAAATTCACGGAGTAATCCCGGTTTGCACCTCATTTGGTGGAGAATGAGGAACGTATGACGCGGATGTTTCTAAGAGGTTTAAAACTCGAGATTCGTCAATACCTCATTTCTCACAAATTTTTTCTATATTCGGATATAGTGAACAGGGCCCAGTTATTAGAACGAGATAATGATTATGTTCAACTAAGAGACAACAACCAGGGTCATACCGGTGGCAGCAGTCATCGGAACAATGACAACCAGCGGGGAGAACAATATCATGACAGAAGCGGTAACCACTCCGGTGGTAATCGTGGCCATGATAATAGAAGAAATGAGTCGGGGGGAGATTTCAAAAAGAGAAGATTCAACAATGATAATGTGAAGATATCGACTGTGACGCCCCCAGAATAGGTCCATTCAACCCAACCCATTCTGAGCCGCCAAATACATGGTACAGAATTCAAATACAAACTTTATATCATACGGTCGTGCAAAATACGACCACACAACTGTGAGTGTCAATACAAATATGTAGAAAATATTAAGATTCAAACTAAGTCCTCATTACAATTATTATCACACTATTTATCAGAAATAGTGAGGACTACTACTGCTCTAACTCGGACCATCACTCTGTCCCCCGACTAGTTCCCGCAACATTCTCATTTCCTGAAGAGGACAACAGATGAAAAGGGTGAGCTCAACTAGCTCAGTAAAGAATATTATGACTAAGATAATGGAAAATAAATTATCGTTAGTCTTCAACAAATCAGATAAAATATAATGGACAACCAACTTTAGATCAATATTCGCAGCGGAAATAACAATTCATTAGAAGAGTTAAGCAGAGAATCAAGTCTACTATCTTCTATGATTTAAAAGTCCATCATCAATATTTTATCCCTGTAACATCAATCAATATACATCTCGAATCAAATATTCATCTTTGCACTACAGGCCAAAGATATTCATTTGTATCATCAGTGATCATATTCATCTCAACACCTGTCATCTTTGCACTACAGGCCAAAGATATTCATCAGGTAATCATTCATCTTTGCTCTACAGGCCAAAGATATTCATCAAGCAATCATTCATCTTTGCTCTACAGGCCAAAGATATTCATCAAGTAATCATTCATCTTTGCTCTACAGGCCAAAGATATTCATCAAGTAATCATTCATCTTTGCTCTACAGGCCAAAGATATTCAGTTACATCACCTTTTAAGACTGAGGATGATGAAAAATATTTTTAAAAAAACGAATCCAGTGAGATAAAAGACAAAGACTAAGGATTCGTATTTTAGTATATCCAATTCAAAAATACCTCGTAATAATCAATTATGGAGCAAAATTCAAGAATAAAGCTCAAAACTTGGATACAATCAAAGATAGTAACCTTAACAAGCAATTTGGACAAATAGAAGAAAATTTAATTTTTCCGTGAATAGTGCCGTATACGTGAATAGTGTCGTATACGTGAATAGTAACCCCGACGGAAAAAGTAAGAATTTCAACATAAAATTCATGACAATATTTCTGTATAATGATATTGAAAAGAATAACATCATTTACGAAAAAAATAACATCCCTTACCTCAAAAAGATAGTACCTCTGACTGGAATATCGGATATAATACCGAAGAAAACTTGCGCTGAATACTAATACTCAAAGTATAAAAATACTCACAAAAATACGCTCGATATTATAGAGAGAGAAAACTTATGATTCTGGTGTGATTTTCAATTCTAACCTAAGCACCCTATTTATAGGAAAAGCTTAGGATACCAAAGGAGACTAAAATAATAAAATAATATTATTATTTTTTAAATTCTCCAGCCGCCGGCTGCTACCAAAAAAATCAGATTTTTCAACCAACAACAAAAGTGGGGCCCACCATTTTATTTAAAAAATATTTATTTTCCGAAACTTCAATAATTCATAACAAATAGCCCCTTCGTCAGAAAAATACAAATTCTATGTCCTTCCATAGGAAATTTAATTCTCTACAACTTTGCAGAAGAAAGTTTTTCCAAATTCCAAACATAAATTATCCGAAATCCATAAACAGATGATTTCTCACACCAAAATATTGATAAAAACTCATCAGCGCCAATTCCTTCTTTAATATCCACAAAATAAATATTTCCTTATCATATAAATCAATAATTAATTATTCACAAATAATATTATAGAACTACAATATTAACAACCAGGTCATTCCCAGGACAGAGGGGGCCTTCCGATAAGGACTTCTCCTTACTGGCGCACAATTAAATAACCCCTCCTAGACAAAACTTCCTTAGACATTGTCAATAATGCTATCTAATAATATTATTCAAATAATATGAATTATTGAGTTGATAACGTGAAATACTGTGCAACGACAATTATTGAATCAATACTACAAAATATCAACTGTAGCCATTATTGAATCAATCATAAAAAATAGCAACGTAGCAATTATTGAGCCAATAAAATATCAATGCAGCAATTATTGAGTCAATAAAATATCAACGTAGCAATTATTGAGTCAATAATATAAAATATCAACGTAGCAATTATTGAGTCAATAATATAAAATATTGAACAGTAATTACTGTAACAATAATTGAGTAATGGCTTCTCACGTAAGACTCAATAATTTAAAATACTGTGCAATACCGTGTGCCACTATGCAATACCGTGTATCACTGTATTTTAACCACCGGGTATTTCAACAGTACTAACGGTAACAACCACGCCGTTATTTTGTAAAAAGTTATTTCTGTCGCTTTCTATATCCGACAGTTATTCCGTTGTGGGGGCCCACAAATAGCTTCGCCGTCGTACGAATATTCCCCGACAACAAGAATATTCCACGACCAAACGAATATTCCCCGACAACAAGAATATTTTATAACCACTTGCTCATTTTAAAAATGTTTGCACATTTCACCCATAACTTTCATATTTATCAAAACAACACCTTACTGTTTCGAATTAATATATAAAGAAAACTAAATCTTTATTCATAAAAGTTGGGGTCTTACACCTCCTCCAAATCCCAGATCCCTACTACCGAAGTCAACACAAACCTTGAAACAAACCAAAGCCAGAAACACAAGACCACAGAGGATTCCACATCCGAACCGGTAATCAAAAAATCCCATTCTGAGAAGCCTTCTTCTTCACAATAACCACCCCTCAATTCATCAGAAGAAGTGTCCGCCCAAAGGTCTTTCTACTCATACGATGCCCAATCCTACCCGATTGATGCCCTCAACAGCTTCCACCTTCCTGTCGACGACGACGTTTACAAAGGCATGTCATATGACGCCCTTGTACTGACCGGCCTTATGCAACAATGCAAGGTAACCTTCTTTTACTCATACTTGTCGATGATGCTATTACACTATTTTTCTGTCTTAACCCTTGATGATTCCTTCAGGCCAATGCTACATGGAGCCGGCTAACCCATAGATGGGATGAATGGGAGGCTGAGGGGGCTCGGCTTAAGCAAGAGATAGAAACTCTCAGAGCCGCTCTGCTCAACGAATAATCTGCTCATGCCGAGTCTGACCGGGCCAACAAACATCTTTGGACAGAACTATCCAGCCTTCGGAACGAGAACTCTAGTTTGAAGGAGTACGCCGATCGGATGGATTTAAAGTGCCAAACGCTCCAGGAGAAAGCTGAAGTTGATAAAGCGGAGATCTATCAGCAAAAGCAAGACAACACCGACCTCAAAATTCAGATCTTCGACTTGACGAAGCAAGAAGAAGACGTTCGTCAGTCATGCACTATCCTGGAGAAGCAGTTATCTGATCTCAGAGCCTCCGAGCCCACCATCAACAAAGAGCTACGACTTCAGGTTATCAAAGAATATCGTGAATCGGCTGAGCTGAATGCTGAAATAACCAAGATGTTCTCTGAGGGGTATGAAGCCTGTTGAGCCAAGAGCAAGGCTAAAATGCTCAAACATTGCGTCATCCCGGCGCTGTTCGAAACTGAATCTGAAGATGACACTGACGAAGACACTGATGATCCTTCGACTTCTGAGTAGGAGTCTTATATGTAAAAATCACAATTTCCTGTAACCTTTAAAAGCATCAATGAAAAAATATCTATCTTCTGTCTTCATTTCCCGAACTGCATTTTTATTAAGCATATATAACATTCAATTCATGAAATAATCACAAGCAATTAAAGCATGAAAAGACTTTATGCCCCCCAGGGCTAAACAAATCCAACCTTAGACCTCTGAGAACCTTCTCTCCGAGAGCCGAAGGTACATCATGAAAATATTCACTTCGCTACAAAGAGACGAAGGAATCCCACCTTAGTCACTCCGATGTCCTTCTCTCCGGGAGCCAAAGGTACACCAGGAATATTTGCTTCTCTACGAAGCCCACCTTAGCCACTCTAATGGCCTTCCCTCCAAGAGCCGAAGGCACACCAGGAATAATTATTCATTTCGCTGCAAAGAGACGAAGGAATCCCACCTCAGTCACTCCGGTGGCCTTCTCTCCGAGAGCCAAAGGCACACTAGGAATATTGATTCACTTCGCTACAAAGAGACGAAGGAATCCCACCTCAGTCACTCCGATGACCTTCTCTCCGAGAGCCGAAGGCACACTAAGAATATTTGCTTCTCTACAAAGCCCACCTTAGCCACTCTGATGGCCCTCTCTCCGAGAGCCGAAGGCACACCAGGAATAAATATTCACTTCACTACAAAGAGACGAAGGAATTCCACCTTAGCACCCAAAACCTAGTCCGCTGGTCGGACAGGCAACATCTAATCCATTGGTCGGATAGACACAATCTGGTCCGCTGATTGGCCAGTCGTAAAACAAACACACAGAATAACTTGGTTGGAGAAAAATGCTTCTTTTATTGATAAATTCCTGGCGCTATTACAGAGCCTTGACTTTGACTTCTGAACTACTGAAGATTTTGTCTTAACGAAAACACCTCCCTATTGGAAGTACTTTCTGAGTTTGCCGGTATGCCAAGTATTCTGGATGTCTGATCCATCCATTGCTAGAAGTCGATAGGTGCCAGGCTCCGGTAATTCAATGATCTCATACGGCCCTTCCCAGCTTGGAATCAGTTTTCCCTGATTCTGAGGCGTAGAGGCTTCTACTTCCCGAAGAACGAAGTCCCCAACCTCGAACCTTCTAAGTTTTATGCCTTTATTATAGTGCTTAGCCACCCTTCATTGGTAAGCGGTGAGCCTCATTAGGGCGGCTTCTCTGACCTCATCCAGTAGATCTAAATTAGGCCCAAAGTCCATCTTCATTGAATATTTCTTTATACCGGTTGACCCGAAGGGAGGTGGAACTGATTTCCACCGGTACTAAAGTATCTGTACCGTACGCCAACCGAAAAGGGGATTCGCCAATAGTGGACCGAGGCATGGTCCGATAGGCCCATAGGACACTGAGAAGTTCTTCGGGCCATCTTCCTTTTACCTCATCTAGTCTTCGTTTGATCCCGTTCAGCAGAGTCTGTTAGTAACCTCGACTTGTCCGTTAGACTGAGGATGTGCTACCAAGGTCTTCCTATGCTGGATGCCGAGTTCGGCTAGGAATGACTCGAACTTTAATCCCACGAACTGTCGGCCATTGTCCGAAACTACCGTCATAGGTATGCCGAACCAGAACATGACGCATTCTTTTAAAAACTTCAGGCACTCTTGTTCTGTAATCATCTTAAGTGGTTTGGCCTCCACCCACTTAGTCATGTAGTCGATGGCAACGATGACGACATTGACTTGCCCCTTGGCTTTCGGCAAAGGTCCCAAAATGTATACCCCCCATACAGCGAATGGGATAGGTGACAAAATAGAATACAATTCTTCTAGTGGCTGATGGGAGATGGGGCTGTTCAACTAGCACTTCGGACACTTCTTTACGTAGTCAGTATTTTCTTTGAAGATTGTAGGCCGGTAATACCCCTGCCGAAGAACTTTGTACGCCAGAGACTTAGCCGCCATGTGATCACCGCATATTCCCTCATGAACTTCCCGAAAGGCATACTCTGCTTCTGATGGCATCAGACATTTCAGTAATGGAGATGAGTAAGCCCTTCTGTATAGGTCTCCGTCGATCAGCACGAAGTTTGCACTTCTATGCTTTATCTTCCTTGCCAGCAGTCGATCTGAGGGTAGTACGCCATCTGCTAGATAGTTCAAATATGGAGCCATCCAGCTTGTTGGCCGTTCCAGACACTTCACCTCAAAATGCGAAACACTTGGTTTGTTCATGATTTCTAGGTAGACCGATCCACTGAAGGTGCTTGCTTCGGTCGTAGCCAACCTGGCCAATGCGTCGGCTATCGTGTTGTTTGATCGATCTACCCTTAGAACTCAAAAGACTCGAACTCAAAAGACTCGAACATCTGAAGTTGATCTTTTGTTTCTGCCAAATACTTCACCATCCTAGACCCTCGGGCTTCGTATTCTCCTGAGAACTAGTTGACGAGTTGGGAATCACTGAAGATAACCAGTCTTTGTACTTCAAGACTTCTTGCTAGCCGAAGCCCTGCCAAAATCGCTTCATACTCTGCCTCATTGTTCATGGCCTTGAACCCGAATCTGATTATTTGCTGGACTTTGAACCCTTCGGGACTGGTTAGAATGACGCCAGCTCCGCTAACATCCGAAGTAGTTGAACCATCCGTGTACAAGGTCCAAGAGTTCTACCCTGGCTGAACAACTGCTACTAGTTCGCTCTGTCCCTTCGGTTGATTCCATGCTGTCATCCGCTTCGGAGAAGGAACACTCTACCACGAAGTCTGTTAGAGCCTGCTCCTTGACGGCTGTTCGAGGATAATACTCTATAATAAATTGGGACAGCTCCATGGTCCACGTTGCTAACCTTTTTGAGACCTCTGGCCGGCCTAGGACCTTCTTTAACGGCAGATCCGTATATATCACTATCAACCGACCCTGGAAATATTGCCGAAGCTTTCTGCTAGCTATCACTAGGGTATAAGCAAATTTTTCCAGGTTCGGGTACCTTGTTTCTGCATCCCGTAGGGAGTGGTTTATGTAATAAACCGGGTGCTGCTTACCCCCAACCTCTCGCACCAATACGGCTCCTACTGCAAACGAACTTGAAATATAAGTACAAGCGGCTCTGTAGGAACGGGTTTCACCAGCAAAGGCGCCGAAGACAAATACCTTTTTATCCCTTGAAAGGCATCTTCGCACTCCGATGTCCATTGGAAGCTCTTCGTATTCTTCGGCCCTTTCAATGTATCAAAGAACGGCAGACATCTTTCTGCCGACTTGGACATAAATCTCCTTATAGCTGCTATCCGACCCGTCAGATGCTGGATGTCTTTGTACGACTGTGGAGACTTCATATCAAAGATGGTCTTGATCTTTTTGGGGTCTGCTTCTATTCCTCTCTGACTGATCATGTACCCCAAAAATTTCCCTGCTCCCAGGCCGAAGGTGCACTTTGTAGGGTTCAGTCTTAAATTATAATCCCGAACTGTCTGGAAGCAGTTCTCCAAGTCATCCAGATGTCCTCGGACAGTCATGCTCTTCACGATCATGTCGTCCACATAGACTTCCATACTCCTCCCCAGCTGGTTTCGGAAGACGTAGTTCATCATCCTTTGGTAGGTGGCTCCCTCGTTCAACAATCCAAAGGTCATCTTCTTGTAGGCATATACTGATCGATGTGTGATGATGTCTTCGGTATGTCTTCTTTACACATCGAGATCTGATGATATCCCGAGAATGCGTCCATGAAACTGAGCAGTGCATACCCCGAAGTTGCATCGATTAGCTGATCGATGTGTGGCAGAGGATAGAAGTCCTTCGGACATGCTTTGTTCAGGTCGGTGTAATCGATGCAAACTCGCCACTTTCCGTTCTACTTCTAACCAGTACTACGTTCGCCATCCACTCCGGATAGTCTATCTCAAAAATGAAGTTTGCCACCAATAGTTTGGTTATCTCCTCATCAATTATTCTCTGCCTCTCCGGGCCGAAGATCCTCCTCTTCTGCTAAACTGGTTTCTTTGTAGGATCCACAGTGTAGCCTGTGCTCGACAACTTTCAAGTTTACCCCTGGCATGTCGCTGGGGACCCACGCAAAGATGTCTGCATAGCTCTGCAATAACTCCACCGGGTGGGTCCAGAAGGGTTCTGGTAACCCTGTTCCGATCTTCACAGTCTTGTCTGGCTTTCCTGGTATCAGCTTTATCTCTTCAGTTTCTTCTGCCGGCATGATCGATGGCTCTTGGCTGCTCTTTGTGAAAGGCTCGATCTCTATCGCCATTGTCTACTTCTGCTTGCTGACTCCTACCCCCGAAGTGATCAGTGAGTTTTTGTAGCATCTCCTTGCCAGATCGAGGTCTCCTGTCACTTCTCCTACCCCATGCTGAGTAGGAAACTTGATCTTGAAATGGGGTATGGAGGTCACGGCCTGGAGGATCGTCAGGGTAGGTCTTCCCAGAATGGCGTTACACGCCGAATCCACATGTATCCACGTAGAACCGGCACATGATTTCCACCTGCTGTGGGGCGATCCCGAAGACAACCGGTAGTTCAATGGTTCTAACAACTTTAACCGGTTCGTTGCTGAAGCTGTATAATGGAGATTCTTGTCCGATCTCCATCTTCCTACCATACAGGTTCATCCTCTGGTAGGCATGGGCATACAGGATATCTACTTAAGACCCGTTGTCTATCATCATCCTTTTCATGTCTACCGACCCCACCTGAGCTGTGATCATTAACGCTCCTTCATGCGGCTCGATCTGTTCTATTGGGAAGTCTTTGTTCGTGAAGGAGATGATAGAACCCCGAAAAGACCTTTTGCGCCTCGCGGATTGGTCGGCGACTGACATTACCGAATCCAGATAGCCCCGCCGCTTCTTACCGAAGAGCTTTCCCATCATGCCACCTGTGATGACGTCCACCACATGGCAAGTCCCTTGATTCTGGTTCTGCTACGGTTGCTGGTTTGCCTGGGTCAGAGCATTTGTTATCTGCTGTGCTTCCAATCGGATTAGGCCCCCATGCTGTATATTCTTCTCGATCAGCTCCTTCAGGCCCCAACAGTCTTCAGCGTAGTGTCCTATGGATTCGTGGTACTCGCAGTACCTGTGGGGGTTTCCCATCTTGGGTCTGAAACCATCATCTGGCTTCTGATAGATGGGCTGCTTTTTCAAGTGCTCTAGTATGGCATGTCGATTAGTGTTAAGCAGAGTGTATACTCTGTTGTCTTTATCTTTTGGCAGGGGAGGGCGGTTCCCCTGCCAAAAGATAAAGACAACAGAAAGCTGTCCTCCTCCTTGAGAGCTGGTAGAATTGGTTTGAGGGCCAAGCCGCGTGTGGATGCTGGATGGCCCCAACCTATCTTTCACCGATCCCTTCTGCTGTGTGGACGCTGCTGCCGACGACTGTCCCTTGCCAGAAACTGCTTTGCTATTCACCATATTTTCTTACGTGGTGATCTGCTGGTTGTGATTGAAAAGAAAAAACGCCCTCCTTCTAGCGCCAATGTTAACGCCAAGATCCGTCTACGCGCTCCAATCACCAAAGCGCATCCAATCCCGCACAAAACGGGTAAACACCAACACTTGATGGCTTGGGCCGCCGGGAGATAGCTCCGGTGTTAGAGTAAGTACAGGCTGACAAGGTTTAACAATGGAGGTATAATACTCTCTTGCTGGAAAATAATAATAGTGTAAGTGTACCTTGTGAATAGCTAAGCCCTATATTTATAGTACTCACATCCATGCTGGAATCCACGTTCATATAAGATTAGGGTTCCCTCGTGTATCCTTTTCATAGTAGGATAGTATCAAATTTCCAAAGATATAGAAAGTCCAATCAATGTATGAATCTTCCTTCCATAAGTAGAATCTCCATATAATTAGGAGTTGTAACCCAAGATGGACCTTTCGGACCCCAACATGGCCCAACCGAGGTCAAGCCCCAATCCGGGTCTTTGGTCTTCAAATATTCAGGCCCCAACAATTGTGTTATGTTTTAGTTTTCGCACTTATTTATTGACGTTAAGGTTAGCAAATCCTGGAATTGATTTGATTAAGTGGTAATCCTTTTATAAGAAAAATTTTGTTATTTAATTAAGGTTGTATTTTATTTAGATAGTGAGCACCAAATTCCGTGGAATTGAAATACCCGGATTTGGGGGTGTCATATGTAGTGAGCACCAAATTCCGTGAAATTAAAGTACCCGGATTTGGGGGTATCACACATTCTACATGACAGAATATGGTATATATTTTGTGCACAACTGGCACATCTACATTATCCTCTAAAAATAAAGTAATGTGTGAAAAAGATTTGATAAATAATATTGTGTATGACATAAGATGATAAGATATAAAAGTTTTCTATTCCAATCAAAAACTTCACCCTGGCTGCATGCCCAACGCCGCCCAAACATAACTCCGCCCTTGCAAATAATTATGCCTCAATACCAAGATTATCGTTTTAATATAAGCAATAGGTAAAGGTATCATTGATGTTCTATCCATAATCATTACTAGAATAATTTAAACCACGATTAACTCACATAAACGTATTGCGGAGTCTATCACTTTCATAAAAACGTTGTTGTCGATGGAGCCAACCATCAAAGAAAGCCGTGAAAGAGTCTCGAACAGTACTGGGGATAGCCATGTTTGATTTATTTGTTGAATAAATTAGGCCTCATAATGATCATGCATGGCCAGTGGCCACTACAACTCATTTATAGTGAAATAAGTTTGAATGCTACATGCAATAATTCTTAGTGGTGAAGCTTTTGTTTGTGAGTGACGCGTGAAAAGGTTGTAAATTGGGTTTTTCTTAGTGGGTAAGGATGAACTGAGTAGCTAGTTTTGTGAAGGTTTTAGCCATGGCGGTTTGAGTCGCTAATTAAGATTTGAAAAAGGAGGACGTTAGTTTGAGCAAGTATACGCGCTCTTGAGCTATATATTTATTTGGAATTATACTTCATATAGAACTATTAATTCTAAGTATTTTGTTTGTTTTCAAATTTAAACTTGAGACTATTAATTTAAGGATTATAAAATATTCACTTAATATAGGGACTATTTAATATACTATATTCAACCAAATATTATAATTCCGAGATTATAATGTTCGACATTCGTATCTTTATTTTGACGTTTTCAGTATCTTTATTTTGACGTTTTTCTTTATAAGGATGATGTTGGGTGTGGAAGGTTGTCGATATTTACCAAATAATATGATGTAGTTATAGGATTCGGTTACCATGAAATTAACTTCATGATAAGTTAACAACTGGGAGAACGTTGATAGATGTGCAAAAAGGTGAGTTGACTATGCGAGTATACACGGATCAACACTGTATTGGTCACTATGCGAGTATGCGAGGCGTTGGGGTCAGGCCAGATCAATTGGGAACGCGTTTTTTTAGCGAATTTTAATACTTTTTTGACTCCAAATTGGATTGGATTTCCTCCTAAGCTAGAGATTTGACCTCCGACCTGCGTGTCAGCACTATATTGGTCAATTGACCAAAATTAAGCTTCATATTAACCGCTCCCTAATTATAGTAATGTAGAGGTTTTAATATTCTTTGTCGAGACGTACTCCTAAAATTAAACTCACTCACACACTCTTCTTTGTCAATGTCAAAGTTCGATTCTACATTCTTGGTTTTGCAAAGGTGTGGTGCTACCATCCGGCCAAATGATCGATGGTTTTCTTAACAATAGTTTGAGTGTGCTTATATTATTGAAAAAACGGTAAGGTTCAATCGTACTAATAAAAAAAAACTATTAATTTGGGACCTAGCCACCAAGGAAGTACTTTTTATTAGGCGTTGTTAGTAAAGGAAACAATGCAAACTAGAATTTCAAAATCATTAGAGAATAAACCCAGAGGTTAGGCAATATCCAATCCACAAATGCAACTTGAAAAGCCCAACTAGGTGAGTCCATACAATTCTCCAATTCCATATAAGATCTAAATCAATTTGATTACTAGTATAGGAATTGGAAAAAAGACTCTCTCCTTTCTTTCCATTATACATGACGTCTTAAAAGTTTTTTATTCCCATAATATAAAATATTTTACATATATTTAGGAGAAAAAATATAATCCTTTCATATTTTACCCCTAAAAATTCTTATCAAGATGGAGTAATTGAGAGAGTTAGAGAGATAGAAGTAATTAATTAGTGCATAGGTAGACATTAATTACCTAACATTAGTATTAATGAGACTTCGTGATTATATCTTAAACGCCATATATAATAAAAAGGAAGGAGTAAATCGTAATTTAAGAAATGATTGTGTCTAAGGAGCTGTTTGTTTAGTACTGAATACATCTGAATGGCTGAATCGATCAGCCATTAAGTGTGTTTGTTTTAGACAAAAATCGACTGAATGGCTAAATCGGTCAAATGATTGAGCTGAATGGCTGAATTTGATCAGCCATTAACTGTGTTGAAATCTTGTTATGGATAAACGCAATGACATAGAAATTTATTTTATATTTTATATTGATTAATATAAAATATGTCTATTTACAATAAAATCGATGTATTTTTATCGCAATATAGATCATTTCAGCTGCTTATTAATCTTTATCACGTAAAAATCCGCTTAATTTGACTTTTTCAGTCAAATTGATTATTTTTATAATCAAAATTTAAATTTGTTTTTTTGTAAATATAAGTGGAGAAACTATAACCATAAAATAACTATGTCAAATTTACTACCACCTCCAATGTTTATAGGTTTTAAAATATAAATAAATTAATATGCTTAATTCTTAATTTTATAAATTAGTCAATTTTACCACAAAAAAAAAAATTCAAACTAAGCCAGTTTTCGAGTGATTTAACTGCAGATTAAGTTTTTTACTCTTTCCGTCCCCAAAAAGATGAACAAAGTATAATTTGCACACATATTAAGAAAAGTAAAAGTAGAGAAAAGAGCGTAAAAATATTTTTAATTTATCCTTATTGACCCTACAAGATTATATAAATTGATGATTGTTTTTAGTTTTTTATACTAAAAACCCTACAATATATTTACTCTTTATTTTATATATTTTATTTTATTTTTTTAATCATCTTTTAAGATTGGAGGGTTGTTTCCAGGAGCAAAGCTACAGCTAGACTGGAGGGGGGCACACAGCCATGATATAAGTCCCCCCAAGATTTGAAACATGATATAAATCCCCTCCAAGATTTGAAACATGATATAAATCCTCTCAATGACTTCGCAACAGTTGAAATAAAGGAGTCCCACCCTTGTAGCAGAATTTGAAATTGTGAAAACAGAACACGTTGAAGAAGATTACAATAATGCTACTTTTTTAGAGAAGATTAGTGCTGATGATATGGATCGATCAAAACCGAAGCTCAAGTTTCTGCACTAGGACAAAGTACGAGTAACTTAAGACAGAGTGAAACTAACTACAACCCCCAAATTTGACCCCCCCTGAAGTTTAAATTCTAGCTTCGCCCCTGATTGTTTCCTCAATCATCCATTGTTAATGCATGTTTATTAAATTAAACTTTGAGATATAAAGTGAATTCTGATGTAACCCAATAATCTCTATTAGGTAATGCTTTTAATAAGTTCTATCCTTTCCTTTCTATATATAGTACTCACTCTTTTCCTTGAGATATCAAATAATTGTGAAAGGTACATTTGCTTATTTTATTTTATTTTTTCAGTTTAATATGCCTACGTTACGTTAATTTGACACTAAATTGTCATTTTTTACTCCTAAATTAGTACCCTTTTTTTCACTTACTATAATTATATAAATCCCTAATAAAATTATACCGACTTCCTTTTCTTTTCATTTCATTTATTTTCATTTGCACTTTCGTAGTTCAGAACATATCCTAATATTATAATTTAAGAGACTATAATTAACTAACTTCTTGAAAATGATGTTTGGACACATACTTAATTACGTGTGTGCTAATTATTTTTAAATATGAATTATTAAAGGTAATAAGAGAAACTTAAAATAATGAAGATATATAAAGATAATAAAGAGAATAAGTGGGCGGATGAGAATAGAATGTAGAAATAATGTATTAAAAATGTATAAATAGATTAATTTGATTTTTTTTACTATATGATTTATCATTAACATTTAAAAAATTACATTAAAATAATTATCAACTCATTTCTCCCATTTTATAATAGAGGCAAGGATTGGCGGGGGGCGGATCCACCTTATGGTAGAGTGGTCAATTGACCCTGCTATATTTTTAAAGGGGGTCAATTTGTCCTTCTCTCCCCACCCTCTATGTAGAGTGTTCGGTCCGAATTTTAAATCTACTATTTGTCTAATATATCTTGTTTATTCTCCTTTAACAACGGATCGAAGACGACGGTTCGGTCCGTCGCTATAGTTTTTAGCGACGGACAATATATAGCAACGGACCGAACCGTCGCTCGATCCGTCGCTAAAAGGGATAATCAAGGTATGTTGGATAAATGGTAAGCTTAAAATCCGGACCTATAGAGTGTTTACCTAAAAAATTAATGAATACCTAAAATTTATACACACTTTACTTTTTCTTTTTCAGTCATCTAGTCACAATGTTAACCCATCAAAAAAAAATATTTAAAGCATACTGTAATTTTTTTTTTATAATTTCACAAATTCAGTAATTGTTTGTGAATTTTTACAATTGTTTAAAATGAGGTTATCATAATATTTTTACAATAACGTCGATTCTAAAAAAATAATCAAAGATGAATGGATGAATGAATGATTGTTTAATAACTTATATTATTGAACATGATATTTTTGTAACTATTGAAAATGAGACTATCATGTAACAATTTTAAATTATGGAGTTTTGAAAAATATTATTATAAATAATATATGAGCATTATTTAATTTTATGATTTATTATATTATATTTTTATTTTTTATTAAGAATTTTTCTCTAAATTTGATCCCAATGAACTAAGTGGGTGGATGAAGATTGGAAAGCTAATAATTACACACAAGACTACAAATATATGTCGGCAAAAATATATATTTTTCATTGAAAAAGAAAGAAGAGCTGGTTGGAATCTTAAAGCTTAAGTTTAAATTAAGTTTAAATCCATAAACAAAATTATATACTATTAAATAGAAGAAAAGCGTGCTAAGTTGTGAGTGGGAAAGAAATAAAAACATAGGAAAAGATAGAGGTGATGTGAGGTGAACTAACACAATTAAAACATTTTATTCCCCGAAAGTCTGCCTAATTGGACCCACTTTGACTCTATCGTACAATTTGGGTCGGATATCTCATTTTCGTAACACCCCACGTCACCCCAACCCACGCCACGCCACGCCACCCCAACCCACCCCAGGCCACCCTACTCCGCGCTACCCTACTCTACCCAGATAATAATAATAATAATATAATAATAATGATTTAACTCCCATGTTTTATGTTTTCATTTACAATAATAATACAACTCAATCATTATATGATGGAATTTCTTAACATGTACCCTTAGGGCACATACTAAGTATACAGTTTAAAAAAACATTCTTTTAAATTGTATACATATTTCTTTGAACTTTGTGTAAATGTAGAAATCAAAGGAATATGCACATAATTTAAGAGAATATTCTCTTAAACTGTGTGTTTAATATGTGCCCTTAGAACATATATTAAGAGGATCCTTATATGATTAGTACAACATTAAATATAACATCGTACTACACCATTAAATATATATGTATGTTAAATATATATGTATGTTATGGGGATCCAATGATTCCGTAGTCATTGAATGACCAGCAAAATAATCCATGGGCTTGGGTTGTTAATGTTATCTTGAATTTTTTAGAAGAAAGGAAAGAGCATGAGAAATTATATATTTTTCTGGTAATTATATAGACTATGCTTTTTGTTCAGAGAATTGATATTTTTATAATTTTGATAGTTTTACAAGATTTTCTTTCATATGAGGTGGACCCCACTTATTATTCATGTGAAAAGAAACTTATAAAATTGTCAAATTTATTTGTAAAAATATCAATTCTCTTTATCTATTCTTGAAAACATTTTATACAACACAACACTTACCGAATGCACGAGTTATCTTCAAGTTGATATTGTACGAAAAATGTACGATTCATCCCACATTAATTCATATACAATTCATTAGACCAACAAGTATGTTGGATCACATCCCTACCTAAAAGGTTAACTTATTAGATTGATACTTCACCATACTTATTAATCGAACTAAATTTTAGAATTTATCCGATGCGGGAATTCATTTGAAATATCCCAATAATTTTCACATTTCACTTGAATATACATCATACAAGTATCGTACTAGAGCAATCAACCATTGAGCACACTTCTTGGAGCCCTTGAAGAGTCACGCTCGACTCACTAAACTTCCTATAGTCATTCTGAGTCTGCTCCATTCGACTCAAATCATACTTCACTGCGTAAGCGTGAATGATCCTCTTGTACTCCACACAACTCAACTTTATATGTTACACCATGCAAAGAGAGTAACACACGACCTTACGAATGCTCCACCATGGAGTACTAACCTTACACTGTCAAACCCCAAATTTTATGAATAAGATTTAATTTTCTTTATATATTATTTTAAAATAGTAAGGTGTTGATTTGATAAATGTGATAAGTTATGGATGAAATGTGCAAAGTTTACAAAGTAAGCAAGTGGTTATAAAATATTCGTTGTGTCGGGGAATATTCGTTTGGTCGAGGAATATTCTTTTTGTCGGAGAATATTTGTATGACAGCGCAGTCATTGGTGGACCCCACAACGGAATGAATGCCGGATATAGAAAGCGACAGAAGTAACCTTTTTATAAAAATAACGGTAAAACTGTTACCGTTAGTACTGTTGAAATACCCGATGGTTAAAATACAGTAATACGCGGTGTTGCACGGTAGCACACGGTATTGCACAGTATTTCAAATTATTGATTCTTACGTAGGAAGACACTTATTCAATTATTGTTACAGTAATTACTGTTCAATATTTTATATTATTGATTCAATAATTGCATAATATTTTATTGGTTCAATATTTGTTACGTTGATATTTTATATCAATAAGTGCTACTTTGCTATTTTATATTATTAATTCAATAATTGTCATTGCACATTATTTCAAATTATCAAATCAATAATTCATATTACTTGAATAATATTATTAGATAGCATTATTGACAATGTCTAAGGAAGTTCTGTCTAGGAAAGGGGTTGATTAATTGCGCGCCAGTAAGGATAAATCCTTATCGGAAGGCCCCCTCTTTCTTGGGAACGACCTGGTTGTCAATATTGTAGTTCTGTAATATTATTTGTGAATAATTAATTTTTGATATATATGATAAGGAAGTATTTATTCAATGTGAATTTAAATGGAGAAATTTTTAACATGTGACATTTGTTGAAAGTTAGTATTTTATCATGTCCGATAAAATAATTCATTCAAATATATTATTATAATATTACATTATAATAGTATGATGTGATTATATAATAGTGTGATTTTTATAATTTGAATGGTAACATTATTATAGTAAATTCATGGCATAAAAGTTAAACGAGGTGGAAGAGTGCAAATTGAATTTGAACTCTTATGATGCAAACAATGATGTCATCGGAGCGATGAGGTAAGCAATGATGTTATCGGAGCGATGAGGTAAGCAATGATGTCATAGATCGATGATGTAAGCGATGATGTCATAAATTATGGCAAAAAGACTATTTTACCCTTACTCTGCCGAGCCTATAAATAGAAGCTCATTTCTTCATTATTTCTCACCAATTCACTAAAGCTATAGAGAGAGAAAGTATAGAGAGAATAAGAGAGAAACAAGAAGATTATCCTGCTATTACGCTAGTGTAGTCTCCAAATTTTAAGGTAAGGAATATTATTTCTTTCGTATTCATGAAGAGAGTTATTTTTTTTTCAATACTCGTAAGGGTTGTTATTTCATTCTTTATTATTCTGTTGGAATAACCTGTCTACGCGGACTACCGCATGCATGGTGAAATCCTGTTGTTATTCCATTTTTTATTATTCTGTGGGAATAACCTGTCTACGCGGACTACCGCATGTGTAAGACCCCAACTTTTATGAATAAAGATTTAATTTTCTTTATATATTATTTCGAAATAGTAAGGTGTTGATTTGATAAATATGAAAGTTATGGGTGAAATGTGCAAACATTTTTAAAATGAGCAAGTGGTTATAAAATATTCTTGTTGTCGGGGAATATTCGTTTGGTCGTGGAATATTCTTGTTGTCGGGGAATATTCGTACGACGGCGCAGCTATTTGTGGGCCCCCACAACGGAATAATTGTCGGATATAGAAAGCGACAGAAATAACTTTTTACAAGATAACGGCGTAGTTGTTACCGTTAGTACTGTTGAAATACCCGGTGGTTAAAATACAGTACGCGGTGGTGCGCAGTAGCACACGGTATTGCACAGTATTTCGAATTATTGAGTCTTACGTGAGAAGGAACCTACTCAATTATTGTTACAGTATTTACTGTTCAATATTTTATATTATTGACTCAATAATTGCTACGTTGATATTTTATATTATTGACTCAATAATTGCTGCATTGATATTTTATTGACTCAATAATTGCTACGTTGCTATTTTTTTATGATTGATTCAATAATTGTCGTTGCACAGTATTTCACGTTATCAACTCAATAATTCATATTATTTGAATAATATTATTAGATAGCATTATTGACAATGTCTAAGGAAGTTCTGTCTAGGAGGGGTTATTTAATTGCGCGCCAGTAAGGAGAAGTCCTTATCGGAAGGCCCCCTCTGTCCTGGGAACGACCTGGTTGTCAATATTGTAGTTCTATAATATTATTTGTGAATAATTAATTATTGATTTATATGATAAGGAAATATTTATTTTGTGGATATTAAAGAAGGAATTAGTGCTGATGTGTTTTTATCAGTATTTTGGTGTGAAAAATCATCTGTTGGTGGATTTCGGATAATTTATGTTGGGAATTTGGAAAAACTTTCTTCTGCAAAGTTGTAGAGAATTAAATTTCCTATAGAAGGACACATCATTTGTATTTTTCTGACAAAGGGGCTATTTATTATGAATTATTGAAGTTTCGGAAAATAAATATTTTTTTAATAAAGGGTGGGACCCACTTTTGTTGGTTTGTTGAAAAATCAGAATTTTTGGGCAGCAGCCAGGCGGCGGAAGAAAAAAAATAAAATAATATTATTTTATTATTTTAGTCTCCTTTGGCATCCTAAGCTTTTCCTATAAATAGGGTGCTTAGGTTAGAATTGAAAATCACACCAGAAATCAGAAGTTTTCTCTCTCTATAATATCGAGCGTATTTTTGTGAGTATTTCAATACTTTGAGAGTTACTATTCAGTGCAAGTTTCCTTCGATATTATATCCGACATTCCAGTCAGAGGTACTGTTCTTTTGAGGTAAGGGATGTTATTTCTTTCGTAAATGATGTTATTCTTTTTAATATCATTATACCGAAATATTGTCATGGATTTTATGTTGAAATTCTTACTTTTTCCGTCGGGGTTACTATTAACGTATACGGCACTATTCACGTATACGGCACTATTCACGGAAAAATTAAATTTTCTTCTATTTGTCCAAATTGCTTGTTAAGGTTACTATCTTTGATTGTATCCAAGTTTTGAGCTCTATTCTTGAATTTTGCTCCATAATTGATTATTACGAGGTATTTTTGAATTGGATATACTGAAATACGAATCCTTAGTCTTTGTCTTTTATCTCACTGGATTCGTTTTTTTTTTAAAATGTTTTTCATCATCCTCAGTCCTAAAAGATGAATGATTACTTGATGAATATCTTTGGCCTGTAGAGCAAAGATGAATGATTACCTGATGAATATCTTTGGCCTGTAGTGCAAAGATGACAGGTGTTGAGATGAACATGACCACTGATGATACAAATGAATATCTTTGGCCTGTAGTGCAAAGATGAATATTTGATGAGATGAATATTGATTGATGTTACAGGGATAAAATATTGATGATGAACGGTTATTTCCGCTGCGAATATTGATCTAAAACATGTTATCAATAATATTTTATCTGAACTGTTGAAGGCTAACGATAATTTATTTTTCATTATCTTAGTCATAATATTCTTTACTGGGCTAGTTGAGCTCACCCTTTTCATCTGTTGTCCTCTTCAGAAAATGAGAATGTTGCGGGGACTAGTCGGGGGACAGAGTGATGGTCCGAGTTAGAGCAGTAGTAGTCCTCACTATTTCTGATAAATAGTGTGATAATAATTGTAATGAGGACTTAGTTTGAATCTTAATATTTTCTACATATTTGTATTGAGACTCACAGTTGTGTGGTCGTATTTTGCACGACCGTATGATATAAAGTTTGTATTTGAATTCTGTACCATGTATTTGGCGACTCAGAATGGGTTGGGTTGAATGGACCTATTCTGGGGGGCGTCACAGTTGGTATCAGAGCTTAGGGATATGATCTCTGGCGGAGATCGGGGAATAGAACTAGGAGGGGAGAGACGAGTAAATCCTTCGTTAGTGTGTCCTACCTAAGCTTATGTGGTATTTAATTGGTCAGTCGGAGCATAGGGTTAATATGTGATATGTTGACTTGTTTAATTAACCCTTGTTTTATGGCAGTATTTGAGAATGGCAGCTGAGAACGTTAACAACGAAGTGAATGAGACCGTGGAGACACCTTTAATCGTTAACCAGGAGAACGTGCAACAAGAAGGCAATGTTCATCCTGAGAATAACGCTGGTCAGACGATAAACGATGAGATGTTTAGAAGTTTTTTGCAGTTCATGCAAAATCAGACGAGGGAGACTCGTGTGCAACATACAGGTGGAGATAATAACAACACGCGAGCTGTCACTGCCAAGCAGTTCAAAGAATTGGGACCACCAGAGTTTCTGGGAAAGCCAGATCTGATCAAGGCGGAGACGTGGATTAAACAAATTACCAAGATATTTGATGTCTTGGGATGTACAGAGGAACAGAAGGTTCCATTCGCCACGTTTATGTTCCGTGGAGAGGCAGATTACTGGTGGGAATCCGTGAAGCGTACCCAGCCTGCCGCACTCCAGATGTCTTGGGAAGCGTTCCAGAAACTGTTTAATGACAAGTACTTTCCTGAAAGTATTCGTCATATGAAGGAAGTAGAGTTTATCAGACTCGAGCAAAACAACATGACGGTATCCCAGTACGAGGCTAAGTTCGCGGAGCTGTCCAGGTTTGCACCTCATTTAGTGGAGAATGAGGAACGTATGACGCGGATGTTTCTAAGAGGTTTGAAACCCGAAATACGTCAATACCTCATTTCTCATAAGTTTTCTTTATATTCGGATGTAGTGAACAGGGTCCAGTTGTTAGAACGAGATAATGATTATGTTCAACCGAGGGACCACAACCAAGGTCGTACCGGTGGCAGTAGTCATCGGAGCAATGACAACCAGCGAGGAGGAAAGTATGACAGAAGCGGTAACCACTCCGGTGGTTATCGTGGCCATGATAGTAGAAGAAGCGAATCGGGGGGAGATTTCAAGAAGAGAAGGTACAACAATGAGAACACGAAGATGTCAACATCAGCACCAGCATCAACTGTTTCGAGGGGAGGAGAACGACCACCGGTCGTATGCTATAAATGCGGGAAAGAGGGACACATCAGCCCAAACTGTCCACAACTATTCAAAGCATGTTACAACTGTGGAAAGGAAGGACATATAGCTCGAGATTGTCCTATAGCGAAACCAAGTTCAGCGGGGGTGGTGATTCCAAAGGCGGTTGCAAACAAGTCAAAGTCGGTGATTCCTGGAAGAGCGTTTGTCGTTACAGCCCAAAACGCGAGGAATCCACACGAGGTGATTACGGGTAAGCTGATCATAAACTCTTGCGAAGTTTATACCTTGTTAGATACCGGTGCTACCCATTCCTTTATTTCACCTGCTTGTGCTCAACGTTTGAACTTGACTTCTGATAAATTAGACTTTGACTTATCTGTTGAAACTCCGTTAGGAGAAACCTTTGTTACATCTACAGTTTATAAATCTTGCTTGATTCAGATTGGTACCCTTACCTTACCTGTTGATCTTATATCTTTGAAAATACTTGCATTTGACGTGATTTTAGGAATTGACTGGTTAACCACTTACCATGCCAAAATTGATTGTTTTCGTAAGGTTGTTAGTTTTCATATTTCTAATCAACCTGTTGTGCGAATCCAAATCACCAAACCACTAAAATCAGTCAATATCATTTCAAGTCATAAAGCTATTCGTTTATTGAAAAACGGATGTCAAGCTTTCTTAGCTCATGTCACTGATCTAAATCAGAATACATCAGATTTGAATGATATTTCCGTTGTTAATGAGTTTCCTGATGTATTTCCCGAAGAACTTTCCGGTCTACCCCCAGAACGTGAAGTTGAATTCTTTATTGACCTTGAACCCGGTACAAAGCCCATTTCTAAAACCCCATATCGAATGGCTCCTATTGAACTTCAGGAGTTAAAGGTCCAATTACAAGAGTTGTTAGATATCGGTTTTATTCGTCCTAGTACGTCTCCTTGGGGTGCTCCTGTTTTATTCGTAAAGAAGAAAGACGGGAGTATGCGACTTTGCATTGACTATCGGGAGTTGAACCATGTCACCATCAAGAATAGGTATCCGCTACCTCGTATTGATGACCTGTTCGACCAGTTGCAAGGAGCGCAATTCTTTTCAAAGATCGATCTTCGTTCTGGATATCATCAGTTGAAGATTAAAACTGAGGATATTCCAAAGACTGCTTTTAGAACACGATACGGGCATTATGAGTTCTTAGTCATGTCTTTTGGATTGACTAATGCTCCTGCTGCTTTCATGGATATGATGAACCGTGTATTTAAGGAGTATTTAGATCAATTCGTTGTTGTCTTTATTGATGACATTCTCATCTATTCTAAAAGCCGTGAAGATCATGAACACCATTTGAAGCTGGTACTTCAAAAGCTTCGTGAGAACAAGCTATACGCCAAGTTAAAGAAATGCGAGTTCTGGCTTGAGGAAGTAGCATTCCTTGGGCACGTGGTATCGAAACGTGGAGTATCTGTTGACCCGGCGAAGATTGAAGCAATACAAAGCTGGGAGCAACCTAAGTCGGTGACTGAAGTACGAAGCTTTCTGGTCTTAGCTGGTTATTATCGGAGGTTCGTAGAGGGATTTTCTCGAATCGCTACTCCATTAACACAGTTGACTCGGAAAGATACGAAATTCGTTTGGAGCGAAGAATGCGAGAAGAGCTTCCAAGAGCTCAAGAGGAGACTTATTTCGGCACCTGTTCTGACAATACCATCTGGTTCGGATGGATTTGTTATCTACAGCGATGCTTCGGGCAAAGGGTTAGGATGTGTTCTCATGCAACATGGGAAAGTCATAGCCTATGCCTCGCGACAACTCAAAGAATATGAGAGGAATTATCCTACTCATGATCTAGAGTTGGCAGCAGTCGTTTTCGCGTTGAAGATCTGGAGACATTACTTGTACGGAGAGAAAGTGGAGATTTATACGGATCATAAGAGCCTTAAATATTTCTTCACTCAGAAGGAACTCAACATGCGGCAACGACGTTGGCTTGAGTTGTTGAAAGATTACGATCATACCATCCAATACCATCCTGGAAAAGCGAACGTGGTAGCTGACGCGTTGAGTAGAAGATCATATGTGGGAACGAGTGCGATGATGTCAAGTATACGCGTAGAAACAGCTTTGCTTGATAAAGTTAAAGCTGCTCAAGCTACAGATGCGGAGCTGATGAAGATGAAGAAGAAGGTGCAAGAAGGTGCAATTTCAGAAGCAAGAATCGATGAAGAGGGAATACTTCGAGTCAACTCCAGACTTTGTGTTCCTAACGATTTCGACTTGAAGTATAGAATCATGATGGAGGCACACAACACACCGTTTGCGATCCATCCTGGGAGTACTAAAATGTATCGTGATCTTCGACATACATTTTGGTGGAGCAATATGAAGAGAGAGATCGCGGAGTTCATCTCTAGATGTTTAACTTGTCAACGTGTAAAGGCGGAGCATCAAGTACCGAAGGGTCCATTGCAACCACTGGAGATTCCGAAATGGAAGTGGGAACACATTACGATGGATTTCGTTACGGGTCTTCCCAAGGTTTCTCAAGGCTTAGATGCGATTTGGGTTATTGTTGATAGATTAACCAAGTCTGCTCATTTCTTGCCGATACGAGAGACTTATTCCCTTGAACGTCTTGCTCATATGTACGTGAATGAGATTGTAAGATTGCATGGCATGCCAGTATCCATAGTTTCGGATCGTGATCCCAGATTTACTTCACGATTTTGGATCAGTTTGCAGAACGCTATGGGTACGGATTTACGATTCAGTTCGGCTTATCATCCTCAAACAGACGGACAATCGGAAAGGACTATCCAAACTCTTGAAGATCTATTGAGACTTTGTGTTCTAGACTTCAAAGGGAGTTGGGATAAGTACTTACCATTGGTGAAATTCTCCTACAACAACAATTATCAGGCAAGTATAGGCGTAGCTCCATTCGAAGCGTTGTATGGGAGAAAGTGTCGTTCTCCAGTATGTTGGGATGAGGTGGGTGAAGCAACATTGTTGGGACCAGAGTTAGTACGTATGACTACAGAAAAGATCCAAATAATCCGACAACGTATACAGACGGCACAGGATCGACAAAAGAGTTATGCAGATCTTCATCGAAAGGACGTGGAATTTAATGTTGGAGACCATGTGTTATTACGTGTTGCTCCATGGAAAGGAGTTACAAGGTTTGGGAAGAGAGGAAAGCTTAACCCACGATTCATTGGTCCATTTGAGATTCTTGACCGAATAGGAAATGTGGCTTATAGACTCGCTTTACCTCCAAGCATGTCTCGTGTTCATAACGTGTTTCACATATCCGTGTTACGTAAATATGTGAAGGATCCAAACCGCATTATTGAGTTAGAACCAGACGAGATAGCTGAAGATTTAACGTACGAGGAGGTACCTATCAAGATCTTGGATAGGAAGGAGCATGTCCTACGCTCGAAAATTATACCTCAAGTTAAAGTTTTGTGGAGAAACCAGGCTATTGAGGAAATGACCTGGGAGTTGGAATCGGAAATGAAAGCGAGGTATCCTCACCTTTTCGACATACCAGGTACGTACGTCAATTTCGAGGACGAAATTTCATAAGGAGGGGAGGTTGTAAGACCCCAACTTTTATGAATAAAGATTTAATTTTCTTTATATATTATTTCGAAATAGTAAGGTGTTGATTTGATAAATATGAAAGTTATGGGTGAAATGTGCAAACATTTTTAAAATGAGCAAGTGGTTATAAAATATTCTTGTTGTCGGGGAATATTCGTTTGGTCGTGGAATATTCTTGTTGTCGGGGAATATTCGTACGACGGCGCAGCTATTTGTGGGCCCCCACAACGGAATAATTGTCGGATATAGAAAGCGACAGAAATAACTTTTTACAAGATAACGGCGTAGTTGTTACCGTTAGTACTGTTGAAATACCCGGTGGTTAAAATACAGTACGCGGTGGTGCGCAGTAGCACACGGTATTGCACAGTATTTCGAATTATTGAGTCTTACGTGAGAAGGAACCTACTCAATTATTGTTACAGTATTTACTGTTCAATATTTTATATTATTGACTCAATAATTGCTACGTTGATATTTTATATTATTGACTCAATAATTGCTGCATTGATATTTTATTGACTCAATAATTGCTACGTTGCTATTTTTTTATGATTGATTCAATAATTGTCGTTGCACAGTATTTCACGTTATCAACTCAATAATTCATATTATTTGAATAATATTATTAGATAGCATTATTGACAATGTCTAAGGAAGTTCTGTCTAGGAGGGGTTATTTAATTGCGCGCCAGTAAGGAGAAGTCCTTATCGGAAGGCCCCCTCTGTCCTGGGAACGACCTGGTTGTCAATATTGTAGTTCTATAATATTATTTGTGAATAATTAATTATTGATTTATATGATAAGGAAATATTTATTTTGTGGATATTAAAGAAGGAATTAGTGCTGATGTGTTTTTATCAGTATTTTGGTGTGAAAAATCATCTGTTGGTGGATTTCGGATAATTTATGTTGGGAATTTGGAAAAACTTTCTTCTGCAAAGTTGTAGAGAATTAAATTTCCTATAGAAGGACACATCATTTGTATTTTTCTGACAAAGGGGCTATTTATTATGAATTATTGAAGTTTCGGAAAATAAATATTTTTTTAATAAAGGGTGGGACCCACTTTTGTTGGTTTGTTGAAAAATCAGAATTTTTGGGCAGCAGCCAGGCGGCGGAAGAAAAAAAATAAAATAATATTATTTTATTATTTTAGTCTCCTTTGGCATCCTAAGCTTTTCCTATAAATAGGGTGCTTAGGTTAGAATTGAAAATCACACCAGAAATCAGAAGTTTTCTCTCTATATAATATCGAGCGTATTTTTGTGAGTATTTCAATACTTTGAGAGTTACTATTCAGTGCAAGTTTCCTTCGATATTATATCCGACATTCCAGTCAGAGGTACTGTTCTTTTGAGGTAAGGGATGTTATTTCTTTCGTAAATGATGTTATTCTTTTCAATATCATTATACCGAAATATTGTCATGGATTTTATGTTGAAATTCTTACTTTTTCCGTCGGGGTTACTATTAACGTATACGGCACTATTCACGTATACGGCACTATTCACGAAAAAATTAAATTTTCTTCTATTTGTCCAAATTGCTTGTTAAGGTTACTATCTTTGATTGTATCCAAGTTTTGAGCTCTATTCTTGAATTTTGCTCCATAATTGATTATTACGAGGTATTTTTGAATTGGATATACTGAAATACGAATCCTTAGTCTTTGTCTTTTATCTCACTGGATTCGTTTTTTTTTAAAAATATTTTTCATCATCCTCAGTCCTAAAAGATGAATGATTACTTGATGAATATCTTTGGCCTGTAGAGCAAAGATGAATGATTACCTGATGAATATCTTTGGCCTGTAGTGCAAAGATGACAGGTGTTGAGATGAACATGACCACTGATGATACAAATGAATATCTTTGGCCTGTAGTGCAAAGATGAATATTTGATGAGATGAATATTGATTGATGTTACAGGGATAAAATATTGATGATGAACGGTTATTTCCGCTGCGAATATTGATCTAAAACATGTTATCAATAATATTTTATCTGAACTGTTGAAGGCTAACGATAATTTATTTTTCATTATCTTAGTCATAATATTCTTTACTGGGCTAGTTGAGCTCACCCTTTTCATCTGTTGTCCTCTTCAGGAAATGAGAATGTTGCGGGGACTAGTCGGGGGACAGAGTGATGGTCCGAGTTAGAGCAGTAGTAGTCCTCACTATTTCTGATAAATAGTGTGATAATAATTGTAATGAGGACTTAGTTTGAATCTTAATATTTTTTACATATTTGTATTGAGACTCACAGTTGTGTGGTCGTATTTTGCACGACCGTATGATATAAAGTTTGTATTTGAATTCTGTACCATGTATTTGGCGACTCAGAATGGGTTGGGTTGAATGGACCTATTCTGGGGGGCGTCACAGCATGCCTGGTGAATAATCCTTCGTATTTAGTTGTTATTAAATTATGAAAATAATCTGTCTGAGCGGACTATCGCCTGACGGGTGAAAATTCAATTGCAATTTCGTATATTGTTTCATTTCAGATTCCTAACTCTAAACTTACTACGGTAAGTATTGCTTCTATAATTCCTGAAATGATAAGATATTACTTGAGTTTTTGTGCTTCATCTAATATTATTTCACTGGAATATTGGTCTGAACTTTCTTGTGAAATTTTTATTTTTTCATGTCGAGATACTATTCATGAGTTACTATTCACGGGATACTATTCACGGTAAAAAAAAAATTCTTCCAAATCATCTTTGATTGGATCCAGGTTTTGATCTTCATTCTTGAACTCTGGATAAATTCTCTAATATTTGTCCTTTATCTCACTGGATCCGTTATTCGTATTATTTTTCATCATTCTCAGTTCTAAATGGTGATATAACTGAATATCTTTGGCCTGTAGTGCAAAGATAAATAATTACATGATGAATATCTTTGGCCTGTAGTGCAAAGATGAATTATTACTTGATGAATATCTTTGGCCCGTAGTGTAAAGATGGACAGGTGTTGAGATGAACATGACCAACTGATGATACAAATGAATATCTTTGGCCCGTAGTGCAAAGATGGATATTTGATTCGAGATGTATATTGATTGATGTTACAGGAATAAAATATTGATGATGGACTTTTAAATCAAAGAAGATAGTAGACATCATTCTCTACTTAGCTCTTCTAATGAATTGTTATTTTCGCTGCGAAAATTGATCTAAAACTTGTTGTCCATAATATTTTATCTGATTTATTGAAGGCTAACGATAATTTATTTTTCATTATCTTAGTCATAATATTCTTTACTGGGCTAGTTGAGCTCACACTTTTCTTCCATTGTTCTCTTCAGGAAATAAGAATATCGCGGGCACTAGTCGGAGAATGGAGTGATGGTCCTAGTTAGAGCTGTAGAAGTCCTCACTATTTTTTTTATTTAAAATAGTGTGATAATAAATGTAATGAGGACTTAGTTTGAATGTTAATATTTTTTGCATGTCTGTATTGACACTCACAGTTGTATGGTCGTATTTTGCACGACCGTGTGATATGAAAGATTATATTTAAATTTTGTTGAGTGTATTTGACGACTCAAAATGGATTGAGTATTGAACTTATTTTGGGGGCGTCACATACACTTTGTGTGACTCCTCCCAAATTCGAACATATACAACCCAATTTGAGTCACTAAAATACAAAATAACATACAAAAAATTTTCTAATTATAATTATTACAATGTCATGTATAGTACGGAGTACATGCACTAAGTCCTCATTGTAAGACCCCAACTTTTAATAAATAGAAGGCGTAAATATGGATTAATACCCTAAACTTTTAATATTTTTTCATTTTAAAGATTGTCTTCTCTATTTTTTCAATTAGGAGATTAAACTATTAATTTTTTTTCTAATTACGTATAATTGACAATACCACGTCCGAAATTGATAACATAACAGCGACATGTGGCTAAAAAGTGCTTATATGTAATACTGAGTCGCATTTTGACATTTATTTCATTAATTTTTAATACCGAAAAGGGTAAATATAAGACCTTTATTAATTCTTTCTAAGTAAGTTTAATACATTACAAACTCAGTTAATTTTATTTTTTTTAAATAATCAATATAATGATAAATAATATTTTAAAATGTATAAATGTACTAATTAAAATCTTGTTATTTCATAATCATCAATAATCAATACAATGACAATTTCACCTTTTTTGATATAAAAAATTAAGGCCTAAATATAGATTAATACCCTGAACTTTAAGTTTATTTCATAATCATCAATAATCAATATAATTATTATTTTTTTATACAAAAAGGGTAAAATTGTCATTAAATTTACTTTAAAAAATTAATAATAGTCTTATATTTACCCTTTTGGTACAAAAAAGTTACTTGAATAAATGTTAAAATAAGACTCAATATTACACATAAGTATTTTTTAGTCATATGTCGCTGTCAAGTCATTAATTTTCTGACATAACACTATCAATTATACATAATTAGAAAAAAAATAAAAGTTTAATCCCCTAATTGAAAAAATTAAAAAGACAATCCCCAAAATGGAAAAAATTTAAAAGTTCATGGTATTAATTCATATTTAGGCCTAAATAGAATTTATTTTTTTATTAAAAGTATTATTCTAAACAGTAAGGTGTTAAAATTGATAAAATGATAAAGTTAAGGGTGATTAGTGCAAATTATAAGATAAAAAGTATGTCGGGGAAATTCGTTCGGATCAAAAAATATTAAGTAAAGTACGACGGCGCCGAAACAACCAATCATTGGTAGGCCCCACAACGACATAATTGTCGGATTTCGAAAGTGACAGAAATAATCTTTTTAATTAAAATTGTCAACGGTACATAACTTTTAACTGTTGAAATACTCGGTAATAAAAGAACAGTAACACACTATTCCACAGTAGCATGCGGTACTCCACAGTAGCACACGACATTCTACAATAACGCACGATTTTGTAAAGTATTTCATATTATTGACTTAATAATTGAAATAATATATTTAGACCAGTTAGCATTACTGAATATTTCTAGAAGTTCTGTTAAGGAAATAGATTATTTGATTGTGCGTCGTTTATACAGAAGGTCCCCTCTTTCTTGGGAACGATTTGGTTGTCAGTGTTGTGAGTTATAATAATAATTGGCGAATAATTGTGAATATATTGAAAAAGTATAAATAATGGATGAATAAACAATTTCTTATTTTCCTAATTATTTCCCAATTTTTTTTCTTTCAATTTAAAAATAATGATTTATATAATTAATATGGGTAAACATAAGTTATGAAAAATTCACAGATTAACTATAACTTATCAAAACTCGCAATTAATATAAGAATCATATGCAATTTGTGCGAAAGCAAATATGAAGGCGAAAATAATTAGGCACTAATTCCAGAACGGAAAGAAAATATTATTATAAAATACCTAGTTTCATCTCCATCCTAGGTGTTAGAAATTTAATTAGCCATGCAATTTAAAATAAAAACAAAACTTGAATTAAAACTAATACTAATGGCATGTAATTAAATTACAGTATAACTAAAATAAATTAAGTAACTTAAACCTAACTAATTTGAAATAAAATATAACAATAGCACAAAAAGAACATAGAAGTAAAAAAAAAGAATTATAATATAACTTGGATAGTAGATGAACATAACGAAAGAAAACAAGACAAAATTATTTTACTATTATTGTACCACCCCAAAAGCCGGGTCATTTTAACCTCGGGTAAGGGTATAAACGAGCCGAATCGAAACAAACAGAGAGCTATTCGAATTCGACTCGAAACGTTAAATTCATACTCGAATTCAAATTGTATTTGAAAAATTCTACTCAGATTTGACTCGACTCGAATATTTATTACTCGAATTCGACCCGACTCGGATAGAATTAAATTCAAACTACTCGTGAGCTTCAAATTCAAGCTTGAATTCGAGTTTCCACATAATAACTACCATTATAATAAATATAATTATAAATTGAATTTGTTATTTTACTTAGAAATGAAAAGATATATTTATAATTACACTTTACAAAATATAAAATCACAATTAAAGTTAAAATAAAACAAAATAATAATAATTAATTAACCTAATTTAATTTAATTTTCTATTTATTATGAGAGAATGTATCAAGTATCTAATCGAAACCGTATCAATCAAGTATGTATCGAATCACAAATAAGAATTCGAGTAGTTTGAATATTAAACGAGTTGAGTTTAACCTTGCTCAGATTCTACTCATATTTTTATTCGAACTATTGTTTGTGCTCAGATTCGAACCATATTATTAATGAATCCGAATCTCGCTCATATTTTTTAAAGTCGAGTCCGAATCGAGTCCGAACTATTTTGCTCCTTTACAGCTTAACCTCGGGTCTTGTGCATCACGGTACAACCTTCACCTCAATATTTTCAACATTTATTCATAAAATAATGAATACAACCTCGCTTTGATACCAATTAATACATTAATTCCTTCCATTTCCAGAATCCACAACCTTTACAACCTAGTATTACACTTGTAGATCATTTTGATCTAATTTATACATCTCATGTTATAAACAATATATTTCACTCTGATACATTGATTTTTAGTATCCATGAACTCACAACCAGATTTAACTATTCTTCTATACAATGTTCTTTGACTACGTAATTACAAAATATCATATTAACATTATCTAGCATAACTAGAATTATACACACAACTTCAATCACTATTTCTTTTTTTTCTTTTGTCTATCTTGAATCCTTCGGTTTGCTCTGATTTAGCTGAAAACAATTATTTATAGCAAGAGTGAGCAACTACGTTGCCCAAAAAGTTTAAAAGTTATCACATAATTCGCATTTTAAACACACTTTACATTTTTCATGCTCCGCGTTTTATACATATTTCATGTTTCTCAAACTTTGTATTTATTCATGCATCATAATGTTCATACTCAACAGTTATACCTGCTTCATGCTTATCATATATCTCATATTAAAATATAGCGAGTTTCCATAAATCAATCAACTTCAATCATCAACTTGATTCAATAGATTTATATCACATAGTGCACATCTCAAACTATTCACAAGAAGTACATATAATACAGGAAATACTTGCACACAACAATTAACAAGTTCACACATAATAACAAGTTTTGAAAAACTTGTCTGGATTAGTATCTCTTACTGAAGTATGCGAATAAACATTTCCAAATGTTTACCTACAACATTCATAAAAATTTGCTTAATAGGTAATCGTCACCTTTTAAAGCTTACCGATGGTGATTATCCTAACTTAACTCGGTAACCACTCTTTCAACTCACCCCAACATAAACATCCTCTCACATCATTTTTATAAGATTCTCATAAAAATATGTGATTAACCTTTACTTAGACTCATACATCACATGTCGACATATTCTAGCCGATAGAAATTATTTCAATAATTTCCGACTTACCGGTAAGTAATTATTTTACATCATCGTAACTCTATTTTCTTTATTACGCCTTCTTAAACATTTTATTATTTTTTTTCTCTCCTGACCACACATACTTACGTATATTTCACACATAAAAATAATTTTATCACAATTTTTCAGCTTTATTAAGTATTTTTCAAAGGGTCATTTTAGTTCGTAACTTAGCAAAATTTGCTATATCGCGCTTATCTCCAAAAATCACCAAACTTGAACAATTTCATACTCATATGAAAGCATACTTCCAGTTAAAATTTCATGGCCATCGGAGTTAAAGAACTCAAATTATATCCATTTTTTTCAGAAAAATCCTAATATTGAATTGGCCATATCTCCTTCCTCCGATGTTGAAATTCGTTCATCTTCGAACCAGGGTTTTCTTATATCATATAGTTTCATTTCTCAAAAGTCCTTAATTTATTTCAATCATTAAGTAGGTAAAATAGGCCACATAAAATTTAGGGCAGCCTAATTTTAATTTTTCCCAGATTTTACCTACTTTGGTAAAATTGTCACTACGCACAATTTACAAGGAATTTTTCGGAGCTTCCAATTGGAGTGTTTATAGGACTCCCATATATAACTCCAGGACTTGAACACACTCAAAAATTTGAAATAGGCTAGGAGTTATGCTTGTCCAAATTTCAGGTTCTATTTTTTAGAAAAATAGTTTTTCTGTCGATTAAGTTTTCTTAGAAAGTTTTCTTGTTTTCATGATTTTTTCCCACATAAAAAACATAACAAGCATATATATATACTCCAACATAACCTCCCTTTTATCATAGGATCCAACATGATCCACCATACAAACAATCTCCCACAACCAAAATCATGCAAAAACACAAACTAAGTTGAGAAAAATTACAAAGTTAGGGTTTGGTTTTTATACCCTTTTGCTAGAGATTGAGGGATGATGGCTATTCTTTATTGGATGAGCTTGATAGCGCTCTCCTCCTTGCTCTCTTCCATCCATGAGCCTCCTCTTTCTCTCATTGCCTCTCAAACTTTCTAACTTTCACAAACTCTTTCTCTCTTAAGTGCAAATGCTGAAAATTTTGACAAAGGCTAAGCCTTTCTACACTTCCTCTATTTATAGGCTCCAAGTAATCTTACTTAACCCTTCACTAATCAACCAACATATTAATTAAGCAAGCTTAGAAGCTTAATACATGGATTACTATGTCAATGACTTGACAACACATGACTGTTTTCGTGATGGAGTGAAGAAATATATAAAAAAGTCTTGCAAGAAAACTTTGGCTTCATTTTTCATCACAAGTGGGGCCCACCATTTGACCAACATCTTCACCCCATGTGGAGCCCACAATTTGGATGAATTTTTCATTCTTTCTCCTTCAATTTTTACTTTATGTTATCCTCCTTTTATTACATCATTGTCCTTTTTCAATCTTATGTCATCATCTCCACATTTGGGCCACCCATTGGGCCATAACTTGGGCTTGGTCTTGGGCTCCCTACAAGGTTTGTTAGGGCTTGGTATGAGCTTAAGTTTGGGCATTAATAATCCTTCTCTTGGGCTCTCTCATTTGGCCATACACTCGGGCTCGTAAACTAGGTTTAACTACTAACTTGCTTTGGCCCCGATTACTTCGAACACAACTTTTTCATGTTTACAGTTGATTTTTACAAAAATCAATGTTCTCAACGTCATGGACATATATTCTTTTTCAAATTCATTTTTGAATTCCGAGTTTAACTTTTCTCCGTAAAAGTCAACCGTTGACTTTCATTGACTTTGACCAAAAAGTCAACCCAACACATTTTGTGTTTAAAGTATTTTCTTACTAATTTCGGCATTTCGGACCCAACCGAGCAGACTAAAAATCAAGATCGGATACAGATCTCAAGAAGAAGGGAATTGTTTTTAAAGCTTTACTTGTAGATCAAGAGAAATATGATGAAGCTGAGAAAATTGTAAATCTATGTTTAATGGCTAACAATGACTCATCACCAAGATTTTAGGTAAATTCTGAATATCAATTACCTAGCACTTCATTTGTCACACATACCTTTGATAACAAAAATAAAGAACACCATGAATTACAAGAAGCATATAACTTTTTATATGAAGATAATGAAATTATTAAAGAAATTTTTTTAAATTAAAATTTTCATTTGAAAAATTAATTAAAATTAACAAAAATCTTGAAATAGAAAATGAAAGTTTAAATAAAGAAAAAGAAGAATTAGAAAATGAACATTCAGAAAGTTTATTACTAAAGGAAGAATTAGAAAAATTAAGAAAAATAAACAAAGATCTGGAGATCGAAAATTCAACACTTGTTGTAATTAATGAAAATACTCAAATAAAAAATCAAATGTTAAGTGAAGATATTAAAAATCTCAATCTTGAAAATTCATCTCTAAAGATAGAATTAGAAAAATAAAGTAAAGATTCTTATTTAATAGATCAAATTAATATTTTAACAAAAGAACGTGACGATTTAAATATTATAGCTCTTAAGTTTACAAAAAGGAAATAACACCTTGATGTCATACTTAATCAACAAAGATGTGGATTTAACAAAGAATGATTAGGATATATTGGAGAATTAAGAAAAGATAAAGGACTCTATCATGTTAAAAGTAAAGAAAAAGAAAGTCATACTTCTCTCTTTACTAAATGTTCTTACTGTAACAGAAATGGTCATTCTTTCACATGTGTAATGCTCAAAATGGAAATTATAAAAGAAAAATGATTTGGGTACCAAAAGGAACATACATTGCACCAATCATTAAAAATACAAGGAAAGAGTTTTATAATTATCAGAAAAATAAAAGTCAAAAATCTTATAAAACTTTTCATCAAAGTTTTTCAGGATATAAAAATAGAGTAAATCATGCATCTTATAAACCTGTTACTTATAAAATGCTCGTATCTACTAAGATTGATTATCCTGTACCCATTTTTGTACAAAATGAGAAACTCACCCAAAGGACCCTTCTTGTTAAAGGGTACCAGTTCGTGACATTAATAAATGTTGCAGGTATCTCTTGGAGCTTACTCTAGTAAAAATAACTGACGACATCATTGTTGGGTCTATTGATATTACTTTGTGAAATAATTTCTCTGAAAGCATGAGTAAAGATTTTGAAATGAGCATGAAGGGAGAATTAAACTTCTTCCTAGGATTAAAAATCAAGTCAGGTGAAAAAGATTCTGACTATACAGGTCATCATGATTGTTAAAAGAACAAGTTACACATGTCAGTTTTCTCATAATTATTTATGCATTAAAATATATATGTTATTAATTAATTAGAACATATAGTAACTTTTAATATTTAATTGTGTAAAATTTTATTATATAATTTTTTTAATATATATATATAAATAATTTTTTAAAATATTTTAATATTTATAAAAAAAATTAATCTAATATTTAATATTTAAATATATTTAATATAAAAAAAATTAATTTGAAGTGTTTATTACTAACGGTAAATAATCTCCACCCATGTATACTGATTTTGGTCAAATAGAAGCAATCACACAAATTTAAATCATGCAAGCTTCTAACTGTTTGATCAAAAGACAAATAGACAAATTAATCTTTAAAAGAATTTTTTTCAGTTTCTAATATCTCTTTTTCTACAGGTTCTGAAAAGTACTCTATAATATTCTTTCCCCCATTTTTTTTATGATGACAAAGGGGGAGAAGAAAAATATTATTGGGAGAAGAAAAATAACATTATTTTTTATGATTTCACATGCTATATACATGAACTGTTATATATTGTTACATGAAATGTTATATATTGTTGCATGTTATTTTTTCAAAACTTTTAAAAAAAAAATTGATTGCATAAATTGAGGGGGAGCTTTTATAGAAAATATTTTTAGTTGATTGTTATCATCAAAAAGGAGAAGATAGTTGGGTATCCAACTTTTAGGTTTATTTTGATGATAACAATAATTAGTAAATAAATTTATTAAAATGATAGAATCCTCTCCATAGGATTTATATTATAATCTTATTTATTTGACCAAAAATATTTTTGAAATCTTATTGAATCTATTTTCTTGATAAGTTAATATAAAGTGTTAAAGAAAATACATGTTAATCAAAATAGTGCTTAGACAATTATTTTGAGACAAATGGTGAATTAATATGCTCATTTGATTGCTAGTTTGACTTCATGTGTTGATATATGGAAAGATATGAAAAATGAATTTGCTGAGATATGGAAAGATTAAATTGAAATTTGGGAATTAATGCATATTAAATATGCATGTGTACATATATATATATATATATATATATATATATATATATATATGTTCATAAATGTGTATATATAAATGTGCATTAAATGTGCTATATATATACATGTATATATGATCATAAATGTGCATTAAAAAGCCTTTGACCAAGCTTTCCTGAAAGTTATTTTTGAGTCACTTAATTTGGGACAAGAATGGCTGGAATCTTTGAGCATTAAATAAGTCATGTGACAAATTCATTTTTGCAAACTGGAAGGAGAATTCGTTTTTCTTTTTGACCGAATTAAATATAAGCCTTTAATGAACCAATTTGATAAGTCTTTTTATTTGGCAATCCGCGTGAATCAAATTGAAAAGTTTTCATCCGGATCATTGATTTCAAAATCAAACAATCCCATCCGTTAATTACAAAAACAAATTTCAAAATTATAATTTTGCCCTCGATCTCAAAATTTTATAAATAGGGAGTCTTTCATTCATTTCATTTTGCCAATTCACTTGAAAATAAAAGCTTACTCCTCCTATATACTCTCTCTCTAAGAAGTTTTCTCTCTCTTCTTATCAAAGTTCTAATCATTTGAGAAGAGAAAATTGGTCTAAGCATTTGAGATAAGTTGTTTGATTTACTTTATTTGAATTATCTCTTGCTTATTTAAATTTATAGATATACAAATATAAATTGCTATACACAATTATAAATATCTATATTTCATATATTTATCAAACAAAAAGTTATACTCAAGGCTACAGAGATATTCCTCTTAAGTGAGGGAATCGAACCGTATAATTCCTTATAGTACTAAGTGACTTTCTATTTGATATTATTTATATAAATATCATAAAATAGATCTACACTTGATAGTTCAAAACAACACTGAGATAATTCCTCTAAAAATAGTGAATCATCTCAACCGGATTTGAAAATATAAGTGATCTATTAAAATATTTATATAAATATCAATTGTGAAATTATAAATACTGTCATACTTAGACGCCGCAAGGCTATGGAGATATTCCTTTTAACTGAGGGAATCGAACCGTATGATTCATTATAGTACTAAGTGACTTTATTTATAACATATCACATAATAGATAAAATATTATTAGAGTTAAACAAATATATTTGTTATATCAAGCATTGCTTAACTGATTTATTTATTATACTTGATATCTGTCATCACAAGTATTTGATCATAAATTCATTTATTCATAAAATACTTGTTGCATATTATAAAAGTTATTTAAACTTTTATATCACAAACTTAAGTGAATATATCTGCTTAAATAGAAGCATATTTGATTTAAAACTTAAAACAACTTATTTGCTTACTCAGAAATATTTTCACTCTAAATATAAAAGTAATTTAAACTTTTATATTTGAACTTAAAGTTACATTTCTTTAATCTATAAAGAATAAATAATTCTTTATAAATTTGCATTAAACTATATATATGCTTATACATAAGCATTTTTGAGCTAAAGCTAAAATTGATATATCTGCTTATTCAAGAAGCATTTTTCACACAAAATATAAAAGTTATTTAAACTTTTATAACAATGCATAATTTATATATTTGCTTACACAGAAACATTATTTGATCAAAGCATAAATTAATATCTACTTACAAAGAAGCATATTTTCTCAAGTATAAAAGTCTTTGAACTTTTATAAATATATCTGCTCTTTAACTGATATCTGCTTAATTGAGAAGCTCTAAATATAAAAGTTATTTAAACTTTTATATATTTGTACTAAATTGTATCTGCTTATTTTAGAAGCAAAATTCTGTTAAACACTCTGTAAAAAAGTAAAATGTAAGTTAGTTTATTTTATATACATGTGAGAAAGAAGAGTAATTCTTTGACCAAGGCCAAAATCTTAGAGAGGTCAGCTGGGAGTTGGGTTTTTAGTGAACTTGTGAGGTGAGGAAGATGCTGTTGTTTCAAGACCAGATCATAAAATAGAACTGAACTCAAAAGAAAGTACAACTAAGCTTGAGGAGGGAGCTGGGAGCTTGCTGTCCAAGATAGATAGTTGTGAATAGTTGGAAGTTTGTATATAAAACTTTGTAAAGGCTTCTTCCGCCTGTTGAAGAAGTTTTTATTACAGAAAGTAATAGGATCTCAAGTCCTGGAGAGGAGCTTGAGACTGGACGTAGCAGCATTCCCGGGATGTATGTTGTGAACAAGACAAATCTCTGTGCATTATGTGATTGAATTTTTACTGTCTTGCATATTAATTTCTAACACTGCAAATTAATTATCTAAAAATTCAAAAAAGGCCTAAGATAATTTTTTAATTTATAATAATCTATTATACTCCCTTCTAGATTATTATTGAACTTTCACCTATGTTAATTCTTAACATTGTTTTATCTTACTTACTCATAACTACCTGCTATGTTTCGGTATTATCATCTTTATCATCAAATCTCTTATACTCATACGTGCACTTTATATTACTCTACTTGGTACCATTGACCTCATATCCTTCGACTTAATACTCTCCTCCTTTTTATAAAAACGGTCTACACAATAGCGTATATACGAACAAACGTAGTACATCAATACCTTATATTATTGCATTCTTCTTTCTAATCATAAGACTTCATCTATTGAAATATTTTTATATCTTTATTTATTTCCTCATGTCTTACTCTTCAACATTTTTATCATTCACATTTCATTCTCTTTACATTCTTTCAAATATTAAACCATATAGGTTCTTTCTAAAAATTCTAATAATTCCTCTACTCTCAATCTAAGTTTTAAACTTTAACCTTTATTTAGTTATTCAATAGCTTATTTATAAGTTTTATAGATATCTGGGATATCACAATTACTTCCAACTGACATGTGTTCCAACTGTACTACATTAAGGAAAAAGAAAACCCCCTCATTGTTCCTGTTGGATGTACTAAAGGGATGAAAAAGAATAAAAATTGGTACCCCTCTCTTTAAAACAAAAGACCTATTTATAGAAAAAATAAATTTGTACCATAATTTAGATTCATTGAACTTGATCTTTTTTGTTCCCTTTTATCCTATATTTTCCTTCTTAACCTCAATCTCTACATGATAACCTCTCAAGAGTCCTTTTCTATCTTTAAAATGAGGAACAATTATCTTTTACTTATTTATCAAGATAAATATGATAAATCATACAAAATAAAATAAAAAATATTACTACCTCCATCCCATAATAAGTGCTTTTTTAACTTAAATCACACATACCAATACACAAGCTAAAATACCAAAAATACCCTTAATATACTTTCTTTGTTTTGTTTGAGACTTTTTTATTGCCTTTTGGTCTCTCTTTCTCTTTTTTCAACCTTTCAACTTTCCAATAAATACGCAATAAATATCATAGGTTGCATAAGGGCACATATGGGAAAATATTATAGAAATTGTATTGAAATTCTAACACATCACTTATTTTGAAAAAAATATTAAGACTAAAAAATCACTTATTGTGGGACGGAGGTAGTAGTTAAATAAAATAAACATATTAAATAATAAATATGAGAATATTAAAATGTATAATTAATATGTATATCACTTCCCATATTGTGTACAAAAAGATGTTTTGTAATTTTTTGAAGAGCTTATTACACTTCTGTTTCATGAAGTACCATCAAATTCATAATTCGGCCCATAAAGAATTTGGGCTTATAATTTATTACATAAAATATCTAATTTGATACAATTTTGCCCTCAATTTCTGAATCAGGCCAAAATTGTACGGAATACCCGGCCCGCCCAAAAATTCGATCGAATTTTGTGTATTTAATACCAATTGACCGTATAAATATACTGTTTGACTTAATTTAAAAAAGGGTTATTTACAGTTCTGTTACATCAAGTATACCACCTTATTCATGATTCAACCCGCAAAGAAAAAAAATTAAATTAAAATTATAAAAAAAATTATAAAATAATAATTTTTAGCCCTTTAAAAAAAGTAACTAATACCATAGAAATATGGTATAAAATTATAAATACAATTTAAAATTATAAATATTTATAAATAAAATTACAAAAATTATAAATACAATTTGTAAAATTTAAGTTGTGATATAATTTGTTAAATTTAAGACATAAAATTTATAATTTATTATATAATTTATAATTTGCAAGATTTAAGTTGTAAAATTTATAAATACAATATGTAAAATTTAAGACATAAAATTTATAATTTATAATTTGCAAGATTTAAGTTGTAAAATTTATACATACAATTTGTTAAATTTAAGACATAAAATTTATAATTTATAATTTGCAAGATTTAAGTTATAAATATTATACATACAATTTGCTAAAATTTCCAAATTTAAAGGAACAAAACAATTTGAAGGATTAGGGAAGAGGGATAGAGGAGCAGAGAGAGTAAATGGGTAATTTTTTTTCTTTTTTAATTTTTTCCTCCTCCTTTTGTATGCTCTTCTAATATAAAAAGGGTATTATTTAATTAAATAAATTTTGGGCACTTTTGTTAATTGTTTAAAAGTTTAATATTATTCGTGTTAAAAATATAATTTGTATGTTTAAAAGTTTATTGATTTTTTTGGTAATTAAGTCTTTTTAAATAAAAAAATATATTTGGTAATCTTTGTATTAATATTTAACGTCACAATAAGTATTTATACAAATTTTATACGAATTAGGTACTTGATGTAATAAATTATAAATTTGGTGGTACTTGATGTAACATAAGTGTTATTAGCCAGTGTTTTATACCGTATATGGCTGAAAAATTAGATATTTTGACCAATTTTAGCCTAATTTTGAAATTGGGGGCTAAATTGTATCAAATTAGACACTTGATGTAGTAAAGTGTAAGCCCAAATTTTTTGGGGGCCTAATCATAAATATGATGGTACTTCATGTAATAAACTGTATTTATCTCTTTTTCGAAACAGTGTTATTTTGGGGGGGACAACTCATACAAAAATGTGAGGTTTCTCTTTCCTCCTGATTGCCTGAAAAAAGCTCTATTTTGAATTTCACTAGTATGTGAATCCTATGAACTTTGACCTAGAAAGAGACGATCACACTTTGGCCAAGTATCCTTCAAAGATACTCCGAAGAGCCACAAGTATTAAAGGAATGACCACATGAATGGACGCATCATGACATCGTAAGATGTCTCGTCCAAATGAATTAGTTGGTACTAAAATTTAAGGTACCATATTCGAACGTATATAGTTTTATTTAATAGTTATGGAACACCATAATTATAATAGGGTAAAATAGTATAATTTTTACAATTCAAATTAGATTATTTTAAACCGTTATAATAACAGTACTTTACAACTTTAAATCAAATAAAAATTTATATATTTTTATATTGGGAAGCACTATTTCCACAAGATATCTTCTCACATAAAGGTGTGACCCACTGTATGCTCATGTAAAAGAGGATTATGTAGAAATATCTAAAATATATGTGGAAATATCAGTTCCCTTTTAAATTTTTACATGTGCTTTACATTCGTGAGGTTAGATTACTAAGTGGAGCTCAAAGTTATTCTATAATTAAAATGACTTTAAATAATTATCTAAAATCAATCTTACAAATATTTTACTAATATTTTTAAAGTCATGATGAATTTATAAATATCATAATTAGTATGAATGAAATACTACAACTGATAGGTTTTCACTGTGTTTTTGAGTTTTGGACGAAAAAAAAAAGAAATAGAAAACTTAAATTAGAACAAAAAAGAAAAGAATAGAAAACTTGAAGTTTTCCTCTGTGTTGTTTTAGAGTTTTTAATACAAAAAAAATAATTTATTTTCTTTTCTTGCGTTTTTGAGTTTCAGTGAAAAGAAAAATATTACTTTTACAAATTTACCCTTCTATTAATTATAATCATTAAACCATGAATAAAAATATGCAAGATAAATTTAATCAAAGAAAAAATTCAACACAAGTCTCCAAAATATAGTAACATGTACTTTTCTACAAAGATCGAAATAAATATTAAACATGAAACACTAGATCAAAGAGTACAAATACGAGTTTTAAGTATCAATGCCAAAACGAAATTTTTACGAATTTTAAAATGAACAATCATGTGAAACAATAACTAATTTCTAAACTAAAGGTGAAACGAACAAATCAAAATTAAAAAGATTATCGCTAAAAGAGTACAGAATCTGTACTTAAAATAAGTAATGTAATACCCAGATAATTTAAATATAATTTTGCTAATCTCTGTCAATCCGGTCTGAAAGTAGTATGCACACAAGCCAATCATGTATGATGATAAAACATATACTTTGTAACAATTTTATTCATTTATTAATAAAAGAACTGTTTATTTAAAGGTGTTTATATTATCTACATAATGATGTTATATTTAAATGTGATAAACTCATACTTTTAAGCAATGCTTTTAGAACCATGATGAGGATCATGATAATGAGATCTAAATTCTTAGAAATCTTAAAACTAAAATAGTTCCCAATCAATGGATTACTAAATAGGAGATTAGTGAATCCGGATAGATTAATACATACGTTGCTTGCTCGTTGAAAGAGGATGATTGTAAGACCCCAATTTTTATGAATAAAGATTTAATTTTCTTTATATATTATTTTGAAATAGTAATGTGTGGATTTGATAAATATGATAAGTTATGGGTGATAAGTGCAAATATTTTAAAATAAGCAAATGGTCAAAAAATATTCATTGTGTCGGGGAATATTCTTGTTGTCGGGAAATATTCGTACGACGGCGCAGTCATTTGTGGGCTCCATAACAGAAAACTGTCAGATAAAGAAAACGAAAAGAATAAGTTTTCTAAAAATAATAGCAAAACTTTTACCGTTAAAACTGTTGAAATACCCAGTGGTTAAAATACAATAATACGCGTTGTTGCACAGTAGCACACGGTATTGCACAGTAATTTTAATTATTGATTCTTACGTAAAAAGTCACTCACTCAATAATTGTTACAGTAATTACTGTTCAGTATTTTATATTATTAATTCAATAATTGCTACATTGATAATTGCATATTACTTTATATTATTGATTCAATAATTGTCACAGTAACCACTACACACTATTTCACATTATTAAATCAATAATTGTCACTCATATTATTGGAATGATATTATTAGATTGCATTATTGACAATGCCTAAAAAGTTATGTTAAGGAAAGTGGTAATGTTATATAATTGTGCACCAATGAAGAGAAATTCTTATTGGAAAACCCCCTCTTTCTTGGAGACGACCTAGTTGTCAATATTGTTATTCTATAATATTAATTGTGAATAATAATTGATGGATAAAATAAAAATTATTGATAAATATGATAAGTAAATATTTGTCCAATTTTGATATAAATGGAAGAATTTTTAGCATAAGACATTTGTTGAAAGTTGGCATTTTATCTTCTCTGATAAAATAATTCATTCAAATATATTATTATAATATTACATTATAAATAGTATAATGTGATAATATAATAGTATAATTTTATAATTTAATTGGTAACATTATTATAATAAAATCATGATATAAAAATAAATTGAGGAGGAAGAGAGCATATTGAATTGGAATTCTTTTTAATAAAATTAAATGTTTTAATATATATATATATATATATATATATATATATATATATAAACACGTGAGTATTAAATGTGGAGGTGTTAAACTTGACTTGGAAATGTCCTTTTGGGCATGCTGAAGGATTTTCAAAACAAGTATGCTGGAAAATTTCTTCGTAGGTTCATTTGGTCAATTTTGGTGTTCTGACATTTTCCTATAAATAGGGTTCTTAGTTAAGAAATGAAAATCACACCAGAATCAAAATTTCATAAGAAAGTTCAGACCAATATTCCAGTGAAATGATATTAGATGAAGCGCAAAACTTAAGGAATTTCTAATCATTTCAGGAATTATAGAAGCAATACTTACCGTAGTAAGTTTAAATTTAGGAATATGAAATAAAATATTATCACTTTCATAATATGGAATACGAAAGAAAATAATATTCTTATGAATATTGAAAGGAAATAACATTATTTACGAGAAAAATAACATCATTTACCTTAATAAGAGAGTAATTCGGACAGGAGTAACGGAGATTATGTTGAAGAAATCTTGCACTGTTATCCACACTCAAAGTATTTTTATACTCACAAAAAATACGCTCAATGATATAGAGAAAGAATTTTGTGTTGCGGCGATTTCATTTAATTAGAGAAATCATTGAAAGAGGAAATGTCACCCTAGAGTGTGTGAACATTTAAAACAACATTGCAGATTCATTTCCTAAAGCTCTAACGCAACAACAGTCTAATCATCACTTAGAGAAGATGGTATTAGATACCATGGTGATTAACTTTTGTGCAAGTGGGAGATTGAAAGTAGTATGCACACAAGCCAATCATGTATGATGATAAATCATATATTTTGTAACAATTTTATTCATTTATTAATAAAAGAATTATTTATTTAAAGGCGTTTATATTATCTACATAATACTGTTATATTTAAATATGATAAACCCATAGTTTTAAGCAATACTTTTAGAACCATGATGATGATCATGCTAATGATATTTAAATTCTTAGAAAGCATAAAACTAAAATAGTTCCCAATCAATGGATTACTAAATAGGGGATTAATGAATCCGGATAGATTGGTACATACGTTGCTTGCTCTTTAAAAGAGGATGATCGATCTCATGATCATTTATGTGGAGACACTAAAACAAGTATGTAGGTGCTTATTGGAGAATAAGTACACTGAACGTGGCTCGTTAAGGAATACCTAATGGAGTTTTACTCGCATATCAATAGGAATTCCTTTAGTGATAGTAGTACAAGTAATCCTTAGACTTGAGATCATCATAGTATCTTATGTACAATGAGTTATACTTTGACATGTCCCTTAAGACCCTTAGAGTATATCAAATGGTATGTTTGGGTATAATTAATTATACATGAAGATAATGAATGATCAATAAAGGATCCACCACTTCTAATAAAAGAAGTGAATGTCCTATGTGATTCGATAACTGACAACTCAGTAGTCCTTAGCCAAGGCAGAATGAAATTAGAAAGTAGTTTCTAATTTGCATTATTGGAGTTTGTGCATTTAGGATCGGAATACATATAATTAAATAAAATAAGATTTGATAGTAAATTCATGTCTTATATTTAATTGGGATATTGTATGGTAGAATAAATGAATTGTATGATAACAATTTACTCAAAGGTTCTTTTATGATTAATGTTGAAATCTATATTATCTGGAAAGTCATTGAGCGCTAAGGGGCCTTACCCTTATTGTAGAATAAATATTTATTTAAATGAATTAATAGTTAATTTATTTATTTAAATAAAATTAGAATTGTTCTAATTAATTTATTCACAACCAGTTTAATATGGAGAACCTAAATGGTCACACCATAAAAGGATGAATATTTATTTAAGAAGCAAATGACATAATCGTAATAATAAGTTAAGTGTATTTAATTTAATCTATAGTGATAGAATAAATTAAATACCTTAATATTTATTATTTAATATTTTAGAAATATTAAATATAAATTAATAAGAGGAGTCTTATTATTATTATTACTATTATTATTAATTTGAATTCCTAAAAGAGTTTGGGAATTAATTAAGAAATGTACTCTCCCATATTCCTAATAAGATTACGAGGTAAATTAATTAAAGAAGTTTAATTAATTACTCCCAATAAGATTAGAAAACTTAATTAATTAAAATAGTTTAATTAATAAATATGAAACCCTAATCCTATAATGTTTAGGAGGGTTGCCTACATCTATAAATAAGAGGAGTCTTATTTTAATTAAGGGCTAATGCAATTCCAATGTTGAGAGATCACACTTTTTCTAGAGAGAAAAAACTAGGGTTTTGCCAATAATCCACCTTCTTAATATTTGTTCATCCTTAGTGGATCACCTCTAAAGGTCAAACACTTGGGTGGCTGACGTTAATAAAAGGAAAGAATCACATTTGGTATATTCAAGTTAAACAAGGAAAGGATTAGAGTTGAACTCGTACCTAAGGAAACACGAATCTTCAAGGGTATGATTTGTTCTTCATCTCTTTAGATTAAATTAATAATTGCGCATAAAGGATGATCCGGGTTCATGATTTGTAAAATTTTAAAACTCTATTTTTATACTTCCGCTACTATGTGTGTAATTATTGCATGCTAATTTGATCTTACAAACCTAACACGATCTAATACCAAAACATAATGATGCAATTATAAGTTACTTAATAACTATAATTTACATTAATATGAAATTAATTTCCCAAATACATTAATTTAACAATACAAATCCAATTTAAAATATAATTGATCTTTTAATCATTTTCCTTTCCATTTTGACAAATTAGTATCTTTAATATATATATATATATATGGAAAAAATATATGTACACAGCTGCAGTCGATTATAGCGACGATTTTTTGGGCTATACCCATCGCCATAGCTATTTTGGGCTACAGTGACAGGTGAACCGTCGCCATAGTCCAAAAAATCCGTCGTCATATCCCGACTGTATAATATACAGATGTGTATATACATATAGCCCTATATATATATTCATCAAAGAAGTTGTTCGCGCCAAGGAGTCTCTTTCTCTTTATCAGCTTAGGTTTAGTAGATAAAAATAAATTGGGCACCTGAGTTGTAATTTAAAATTTATTATATTGAAAGTTGAGGATAATATGAGAATTATAAAAATATTACTTATTCCAATTTCTTTTCCATCCAAATCAGGCTAATTTTGGACGGAAAACTTTGACAGGAAAATTGGTCATGTTTTCTATTTTTTTTTCTTTTCTATTTATTAAAAAACTTAAAAATTAAAAAGAAAACTTAAATTTTCCATCTATTTTTTTCCTGTCTATTTTAGAACTTAAAAGAGAGTGTTAGTGCTTCTTATTATATAGGAGATCATTGTCCAATTCGAAACACAAGTCTTATTGTAGATTTATGTATTATTATTATTTTTATTGAATATATATATTTTAGTAAATATAGTAATTTTGAATTATATAAGAAGGTATTGGAGGTGAGAGACGCATCACGTTCTTTCGTACGTGAGGTATTAATTACTAAGGTATTACTACCTCCGTCTCACAATAAGTGTTTTTTTAGGCTTAATATTTTTTTTCAAAATAAGTAATGTGTTAGAATTCCAATATAATTTTTACAATATTTTTCCATATGTGCCCTTATGCAACCAATGGTATTTATTGCGTATTTATTGGGAAGTTGAAAGGTTGAAGAAAGAGGAAGAGAGACCAAAAGGCAATAAAAAAAAGTCTCAAACAAAACAAAGAAAGTATATTAAGGGTATTTTTATTATTTTAGCTTGTGTATTGGTATGTGTAATTTAAGCTAAAAAAACACTTAATATGGGACGGAGGTAGTATAATAATAATATTTTGAAAATATACATCTCGTGCAAGAAAGTTAAGGGACATCTCACTAATTTATTTTTGATTCTAAGAAATTGCTTTTGATTCTAACTTTCTAGATGTTGTTAATCAGTGTTTGTTTACTTCTCCAATAGTTTCAAAATTAGAGAGATATTTCTATTATAAAATTATAAAGTGCTATGATATTTTTAATTTATTATTATTATTTTTAATATCAAACTATCATAACTAAAATTTTAATTAATATTAAAATTATATTTAAAAATTTAAATTATTTTTAAAAATTATTATTTTATAACATATATTTAGTTTTGGAACGAGGGGACTGTGTATTTTTTTTGTTAAACAATAATTATAGAAAATTGATATTTTTATATATTAAAATAATATTTTTATATGAATCTTTTTCACATGAGAGTGAAAATCATTCGTATATAAAAATATAAATGAAAATATCAATTCTCTAATTAATTAAATGCAAGTAAATGCAAGGTGGTGGCTAGTGAAGTTGTTGGGAACGTAGGCAGTCGTGCCTGAACAATCCAATCCAGGACAAAATGCCCTTCCACGTAACCATAATTTGCTTGTTTTTACTCGACTTCCCTAAATTCCCGCATTACCCTTTTCGTAATTTCATCCATTCCACCTTACCCTTCTCTCTCCTCTCACAAAAATTCCATCAAACAGATTATTTACTAGATAGAGAAAGTGTGTGTTTTTACTGTGTGAGAGAAATAGTGCGTGTTTTCAGTGAGAGAGAGAGAGAGCAATGGCGGTTACGGACGCCGGCGAACGGCACCGAGTCAGAGCCGGAGCCCCGGTTCGAACCCGAGTATCGCTCCGGCTACTGTTACGAGTTGCTTCCGTAGCTTGCGGAATACAATTCGGGTGGGCTTTACAGCTCTCTCTACTCACTCCATACGTTCAAGAGCTCGGAATCCCTCACGCTTGGGCCAGCATCATATGGCTCTGTGGCCCGCTCTCCGGCCTCTTCGTTCAGCCGCTAGCCGGACACATGAGCGATCGGTGCACCAGCAAGTTCGGCCGCCGGAGACCGTTCATCGTCGCCGGAGGATCTGCGATTATTTTGTCTGTTGTAATTATTGCGCATTCGGCCGATATCGGATGGTTGCTCGGCGATAGAGGTGGGTCGAAGACTAGAGCGGTGGTTGCTTTTGTGATAGGATTTTGGCTTCTTGATGTGGCTAATAATATGACTCAGGGACCTTGCAGAGCTCTACTCGCTGATCTCACCGGTAAACATGGAGTAGTAATTAATTTTTCTTATTTTAATGTGCATGAATAAGTATATGATTAGTTTGTTTATTATTATGGAATTTAATTTTATTAAGGCATAATTGAGTTGAGATGTGATACTGAAGATGACCCTAGCCAGGCCCAGCTACTGGTTTTCTTTTTCCAGCTTTAGGACCCAATTTCTTCTTTTTGATGGCCAAAAGGCCCACAACAGAATCTTTCTTAGGAAGTGTATTGAGTTTTATTTGTAATTTTATTGAATGGTACTATTAATTTATCGGGGTCTAAATTTAGGAGTATGCTTTTAGCACTATTGGACCATTATGCATGTGCTCTGGTCTTTATATTCCTTGTCAAGAAATTATTAAATATTTATATTATAATTAAAAATATAAATTTTGCAGTATATTAAAATATTTAAGAATACACCAGCCCAAAGCCGTCCTGTTACACATTTTCTTCATTGTCATAATTTATGCTTTAGAATTGCTATTGGGTTATATTATTACATATATGAACAGAAAATATTGGGCACTCATTCATTATACACCTCGAATTTCCTATAGTTTAATCCTTGATTTTCTATAGCAGTCATCTATTTTTGTTTTAATTTTTTAAAAATTGTTTTAATAATTAATTTTAAGAAACACCATGTCAAAATAGAACAGTCATCAATATTTACTTCAATGCTTTGTTTGGTATTATGAAAGAGCAAGGTAAAAGAAAGGAAAATGGTTTTAAATTTTTAGTTTTTATATTTTCAAGAGGAATCATTCAATACATTTGGTTTTTGCTATCTATTTGGTATAATAATCTTTTTATATATAAGAAAAAAATAGATTGTACTCCCCCCGTTTTTTTTATATATTAGAATGGTAGTATTGAGATTTTATAACTATGTTGGTCAATCAAACAAAGCATTTATTGCATTTCTTAATCTTTGTGTTTTTTTCTAAAGCGACAAGTAAAACGGAACGGAGGGAGTACTCATTAACAGTGCTTTTCTTTTTCCCTTATCATTTCAAATTCAAAACATAAAGTAGGAATAATCAGCTTCCCAAGTGCGTCCCCTAACTGGTAGGATAAAAAAGGCAGCATTACCATGTTTGTTTATCATTGCAATTTCTACTTTTCTAGTATGCTCTAGTTCCACTGTCACATGTTGCAGTCTATAACATCCACCGTCACACGGTGTAGATGTGTAGTCTATCTCAATGTTACATAAATCGTGGTTTGATACGATACATGGAATGAAAAACGTCATTTTTTCATGTTACTGAGTACGTTATGAGTAAGTGTCTTCAAATTGCTTAGTTAGGACAAAATACGTTTATTTAGAACATAAACGTGGTACACTAAGAATAACCATTTAGAAGGATATTGCTAAAACTAGTTGAGATATAATTAAATTTGGTTAAAATATAGTTAAAATTTGTTGAGTTGTTTCTAAGTATAGTGTCACAATAAACATATTTTCAACGAGGCTATGTCATGTCATCGCTTACTAAATACCAACTAGGCTGTCATTAGGCGTAAGTTACTTTTCTAGAATCTCATTTATGTATTAGGTTTCTATTATATTTTTTTAGATTTAGTAGTATTTTATACTTAATAAATAACTAGATATTTTTGAGGATGATTCTAGATAGTCATAACTAGCCTTCCATTAAATTTGATCATACAAGTCAAGGACTATATAAGAGGATGCTCCTCATCTATAAACAATAATACAAACTTTTAGTCATGCTTGTGCAATAGAAGTTTATTTAAGTGATATGGGGAAAATTTTTGGATCGCCATCTTTAGTGTTTCGAAACGGAAGTGTACTATGTTTTGGAACGTTCGTGCGTGTTCCAATACTCTATATATAAAACTTTCTATCTTAATTTATAAAAAAGATTAGGATTCAAATATATTTGATAACCAATTGCCTCATTAAACTTGTGACAACATGTGATCTTTATGTTTACAAAAAAACACCAATTGCTGCTATTATCTTGATAATGATTTTTTTTGTGAAATCATGTTTTAGAGCTCCATGATAATTGTATTTCAAACAATTGAATTGTCAGATATAGGTGACCGACTAATGATGAAATAAGCAAATTTGTAACTTTTTAGTGAGTTTCCGCCATGTTTAAGTCTCTTTTTTAAATGCTTATCCACAAGAAACATAGATTTAAATACTTATCAAGAAGGAAACAGAGTGGAAATAATGATAGATGACTAGTAATTGGTGGTATCAAACGGTTTTCACTCTTACATGCACTTTCTGCCTTTTTGAAAACATTAATAGTCTTCAAAAATAACTTGGAACACATTTATAATTGATAAAATGCATTACTACCTATGCACATTTTGGCTATCTTTTAGTGAAAATTTGGATGTTCATACCTTTACAAAGTAATTGGGTTTTTAGTCCTTCTATACACAATAGATGCATATTCACATGTTATATGTAAAAAATAATGTGCTCATAACCTTTATCTTGAATTTTAGATTTTGGAGGAATATATTTACAAATGCCTATATATCTCATCTTTTGTTCTTCAAATTCTTTTTGTTAGTTTATGACACAACAATTAGTTGGTTAGTTTAATGCACTAGCACAAATGTGGGTATTAGATAACGTTCTAATGCCGGTGAAGAACTAAACCTTAATAAAACCTTGAATTAACAAGGAATATAGAGAATTCTCCAAGAGAAAACAATTAGTAACGTTATTATGAATGGAATCAATATGAAGTCTCAAGACATCCTATATTTTATAGGCGTTGGTACTTTACTATATTTACTCTGAAAAAAATAATAAATAACTTTCCAACATCTGTTTTGAAGCGGATAATATAAACTACTAATTAGCTTTTCCTACGACGGTTTGAAAAAGGAAAATAATTAAACCCTAAAACTCAGCCCAAAATAAGGAGGCAAAAATAAATTAAATTACTGGATTTTCCTAATTAATAAATAAAAATATATCAAATAAACTAAAACTCCATAAATTATTAAATATATGAAAATCCTAATCTTCATTGATATTCTTCAATGCATCATTATCCCCTTAGAAAAAATTTGTCCTCGAATTTTAAAGCAAACATGCATTAAGCATTAAGAACGAATATTCAATCTGCGCGGGATCAAAATTACATGTCTTTTTCTTCTCAAAGGATAATTATAAAATAAGTGAGAAAATACTAATATCTTCCAATTTACCTGCATGACATTGAAATATTTAGGAATAACAAAATTAATAATTTCAATATTCTTGAACACTGGAACAATCTTATGATCAATTTTGTTGTTGTAGTATCTCCATCCTTAGATTTTATGACATCTTTTATTCTCTCCTCAATTCTAGGTGACGTAGAGGGGACTTGGTTAGTTTAACGTACTAACATAAACATGGGGATTAGATAACATTTTAATGTGACGAAAGACTAAACCTTAATAAAATCTTGAATTAACAAGGAAAATAGAGAATTCTCCTAGAGAAAACTACTAGTAATAGTATGTAATATTATTATGAATTGGATGAATATAAAGTCTCAATACAACCTATATTTATAGGCCTAGGTACTTTTCTACATCTTCTCTATCTGAAATGGATAAAAAATAACTTTCCTACATCTACTATGAAAAGGAAAATAAAAATTACTAATTAACTTTCTTACTACGACTATTCGAAAAGGGAAAATAATTAAATCCTAAAACTAAGCCCAAAATACAAATGGGGCAAAAATAAAATAAATTATTGGATTTTCCGAAATAATAAAACAAAATACATTCAATAAACTAAAACTCCATAAATTATAATATATGAAAATTCTAATCTTCATCGATATTTTCCAGTACATCAGTTTATAAGCTTAATTCACTACAAAGTACAACATAAGATGCTATTGACACTCAATGCATAAAATACTTGCACTTACCTGGAATCTCCAGCAAGCCAAGTTTCAGTTCTTCTAAATGAGATACAACTCTACCGGGATCAACTTTCATAGTTATATTTATATAGTACCTACTCTGGATTCTGTTTGTGGTTTGAAAGTCCATGTTTCATGCTTTATGCTCAAATCTTCACTGCTTCACCAAGAAATTCTCCTTTCCCCTTGTTAACATTTGGGCATCATGGTGGATGAATGTACCGAGGACTTTTTGTTCTTTAACGCTTCTAACAAGCTAAGCTTTTAAATTGCTACGAGTGTGTAGCTGGCCACAAGTTTCATAGAATTGTTTAATATATTTATCCATTTTCTTCTGAATCACGAAATCGAATTTTAATTGGTTAAGATCTGGCAAGGGTAGTCCTAAACTTGACTTCAACATACTCAATCGCATGGCCAGTGTTGCTATATAATAGATTGTAGACCACTACACCAGCCATAATTAGGATGTTTAGCTCTTGCATCCCCATTTTGCAAAGGTAGGAGTAATCAATCCAGGAAAGTTGGTCCCATCTGCCCCCACCCTAAATGGCTAAATTTTTTGCTCTTAAATTAGTCAATAAGTTATTTGTTTCTTCTTTCCAGGTTGTCATTCTTCTAAGCTAAATTTGGAATATTTGCAGATAATCTCTCTAAACAGAAAACTATATGTACTTCCTACATTCTTTTGCTGAACCTTCTTTAACAAATCCGTTGTGCTAGAAATGTGCGGAAATTGGAATAATGCTAGCATCAGATCCTGCCTAAGTTACTAGTGTTTGTAGTATCTAGGAGAGCTCCAGCTCACAAACAGCGTTGAATCTGGTAGCTGATGCAGTAAGTAGCATTTGAAAATTCATAGTATTAATTGCTTGAACTAAGCAGCACGGAGTATAGATATATCATTAAAAGAATTCTAAGGAGTTATGAGAGGTGATTCCAAGTGCACATAAATCTCTTCAATCTTATATGATCCCCAAAACTGGAGATTTACTTCTACCCTTCTCCTTTTTCTCTTTGTTTCCCCTTTTTCTTCATTGTATTTCTAGACTGCTGTTATTCTCTATTTTCTTGGTGTTAGTGAGCCATGACCCAAGTCCTTAATAATGTCCAACTCCCGATCTCGATGTGGTACCCAAACCATGCATGAACATGGGAGGAATGTATTGTGCCCGAATCCTATAGGTTAACGTTCCCGAACAGGTATAGTTTCATAAATAATTTCATGCATGGTGCTTTAGCTTGGCATGACTATGGCGCTTCTACACGTAATGCCCGAGCCTCGTGATTTGGTACCCCACCTATGACATGCCCGAGTTCTATATGACCCATTATCCGAACTGGGTATGGTACCGAATCTTAGCGCATGAGACAGTGTCCGTAATTATTCAAACGTTTGGAGATTAGTTTTGACAAAATGAACTCTCATCTAAATTTTATTATATTTGGGCTTATTGCCACCAAACCAGGTCTGTAAACGATGGGAACACGCGGCCTAAAATATCATTATAAATAACGAGGGACCTCTGGTATGTATTTTTTACACTCTCAGAATCTTAAAACCCCTAAAAGCTATTACGGACTTTACCAATCCTAAAACCCCCTAAAAGCTATTACTGGGCTTTACCATCGGAGGCAGATCTAGGAGAAACCCCTTTGTGCATTTGTTCGTTTCAAGTTACTTAGAGCACTTACACCCGATGGTAGAGGTGGCGAAACTTAGCTTCATCATTTGGCGCTAGACAAGGTTATCAATTCGTCGCCTAGGCGACGCTTAAGCGTCCAGGTGGTGGAATTTTTGAAGGCGTTTGGACGACTTGGTTGGAGGTAAGAAATGCGAGCGCTCAGCCACTAAAGGCGATACCTCGGATGACTAGGTACGACTTGAACGACTGACGAGCAAAGCGTTCGACTTGGTTATTGCGGGTTTGATTCGACCCGAAGTTAACTGGGTAAAAAAAACAGCAGCTAAAACCTAATCTATCGACGTTCGATCGATCGCTATTCGTAACAAGCTAGCAAGCATAGACTACAGAGAGGGAGAAAGGGAGCAACAGAGAGGGAGAAAGGGATTAAAAGTCTACAATAGAGAGGGAGAAAGCACTTACCGGTGTCGACTACTCCCGTACTCCGGCAGCTCGCAAATCGCGATATACACACTTCTACAGGTATGCTTCTTTTACTCTTCTTCTTCTACTCTTCTCTAATTATCCTTTTCTCCTTTGACTCTTCTTCTTCTACTTCTACTGTTCTTTTTCTTTTCTCTTATGAGTTCTGCTCCGACCTTTTTTTTTCTTTCTTTTATTCTTCTTTTTGGGTATCTATTCTGCTGTGTTGAGTCGGTTGACATGTTCCCCAATTTTTTTTCTTTTTTATTTCATGTCTATTCTGCTTAGTCAGTCGTCATGTGCTAATTTTTTGTATATATATGATATTGTTCTGCTTTGTTAACTCACGACCCTTTGTTGACTCATGACCCTGTTGCTGAATATGATATAATATGCTGCTAATTGATATGGTAATTGGTATGCTTTTTTATATGACATGGTAATTTTTTATATTCTGTTCGCTGCTGCTCATTTTTTTTATATATGATATGTGATGCATTGTTGTCTTATACTTATAATATAGTAAAATTATCATTTTGAGTTGATGTTGTTCGCTTTTTCTTGTGATTTGATATGCTATAACCTGTATTTTGAATATGGTAAATCATTAGAAATATAAATATATAAATATTCATATAAATGTTAAATATATATAATTTTATACATGTAAAATTTACATTGTTAACGACTTGTCGACTTGTGGACGACTAGTCGGGCGCCTTGTCGACTAAGCGCTTAAGCTCCCAGCTATCACTTTGCCTCAACTTGGCGCCTTGATAACTATGGCGCTAGAAGATTTCCAAGCCTGTTTAATATATTCTAATAGCCTAACATATACTTGAACATCTACCCTTATTCACTGTTACTCCTGAAGCTGCTCAACTCATACTGTTCTAAACCATAAAGTACTGCAGAAATGTATTTGTATTTAAGGGGCTACAACCCGTCTACTCTGTTTGAAAAACTCAGGAAACGCTTGTGTTTCATAGGTCAATTCTCTTATTTTCATAATTTGAAAGGAAGCCATGAACTTGTTTCTTGTGAAGTTAAATACGTAAATATAATGTCTACTTAAAAACTATACTTGTTAGGTTGTAATACATAATGTTTGACGCTGAATACATATATGAAAATGGAAGGGATCACATCCTCTATTTATGGAAAACTCACAGAGGGTCCATGGAGTGTTGGCAGTGTTCTTATTTTATCAAATTGCTGTGAAGTAGCTACTTGAAAATTTTATAGTATCCCGGACTTACTACAATATTATGTTAGGGGGTGATGTATTTCTTTCATTCTAAAATTAGAGATACATTTTGATTTGTCAAGTCTTGCGAAATTCTAACATCTAGAATTGACATGGATTCTTTTAACTTTTGAAAGTAAGAAATATGGTAATTAGTAGTATTTTTTAGTTAGTATAAAGTAGTTATATTTGTTTGTACTAAAATTAAATAAATTCGTACCTATTTTAAATTGTAGGACTTTGCAAGTTGGCTTATGAAGTCAAAATGTATCTTTAATTTTGGAACAGAGGGTGTCATAAATCTCTTTCGAGAAAACATGAGTCTCATAATTTAATGACAACAAAAAACAGGCTATACACACGCATACATACTCATTTTAGAAAAGAAATCTGTTGCAATGAAACATAGTTAAGGCGACGCCGAGGCGTCTAGTCGGAAGGAGACAGGCAAGACGAGCGTGTGACTTGGTCGATGGCTGAAAGGTGAGCGCCTAGCAAAAACTGTCGTCGCCTTGGACAACATGGCGACGACTTGGATGATTATCCTGCTCGTCGAGCAACTTGGTCTCCATGGGTATAGATCAACCCAAATCTGAACTGGGTTAAAAAAAATGACGTTGAAGTAGGAACATTAAACCTAGCCATGGTCGAGTCGATTCGCAGAGAACTCATCAGAGATCGACCATCGAAGTCGAGAGAACCGACAGAGAGAGAAGCGAAGTGCGAAGAGGCTGTGACCGAGCGATTGACGATTACGATCGGCGACTTCGATCGGCAGGTAGCCAGGTATGTCTTCTTCTTTTTTTCACCTTTTCTGTTTATTGCTTGGCTGCTTGGAAGTATACTGATATGAAGTATGTATTGTTGGACTTGGTCGATGTTTCCTTTTTCTTTTATACCGACTGACTTGTTGCTTCTTCTTTTTTTGTTTAGCCTTGTTTCTTTCTGCTGGGTCTCTCTCTCTCTCTATAAATATATATATTTATATATGTATAAATTTATACATGTATATAAAAATATATATATAAATTTATGAATACATAAATTTATATATAAAAATTTATATATATTTATATACTAATACATGGTTATACGATATACATACACAAGGCCATTTAATCATGTTTATATATATTATATATATATATATATATATATATATATATATAATACTGCTTGGATGCTGGTGTGGTTAGAAAATTTATTTTCTATGTGGTGTTTGTTGAATTCTTCATTTCTTTTATTAATTTTTAATATCAAATGTTTTATTTTTGGATTGTTATTGCTATGTATTTACATAATTATGTCTTTAATGTTATTCCATAGTGTTATGTTATGAGTTTTAATGTATATGAAATTTTATTGTCAATATACTTGTTAAGTAAAATAAATAATATATAAATTGCACATTGTAAACGATTTGTTGCTATACGGACGCCATGACGGTCGTATTGTCGCCCAGGGGTCCTGGCAGTCGGCTATCGCCCTGACTCGCCGTGGCGCTGTAACAACTATGCAATAAAATGACGTCATCTTTTTTAATGTTCAATTGTTAGGAAAGGATCACCGGAGGAATCGAGTGGCAAATGCGTATTTCTCTCTATTTATGGCTGTTGGTAATGTGCTAGGGTATGCTACTGGAGCTTACAGTGGCTGGTACAAAGTATTCCCATTTACTGTCACCTCTGCATGCAGCATCAACTGTGCCAACCTCAAAGCTGCTTTCTATATTGACATTGCTTTTATTATAATCACTACATATATAAGCATTTCCGCTGCTCGGGAGCGACCTTTGAATTCCAGCCATGATTATACCCCTTTCGGTGAAGATAGGCCTGAACAGTCCAGCCATGTTGAAGAAGCTTTTCTCTGGGAACTGTTTGGAACATTTAGACTTCTACCAGCATCAGTGTGGGTAATTCTGCTTGTTACTGGTCTGACTTGGATTGGGTGGTTTCCATTTATTCTCTTTGATACGGATTGGATGGGTCGAGAAATTTATGGCGGTGAGCCAAATGAAGGGCAGAATTATAGTAACGGAGTCAGAATGGGGGCATTTGGTCTTATGTTGAATTCAGTGGTCCTTGGAATTACTTCAGTGTTTATGGAGAAGCTCTGTCGGAAATGGGGGGCTGGTTTTACATGGGGCCTCTCAAACATCCTTGTGGCTATCTGTTTCATATCAATGATCATAATCTCATTCATAGCAAGCAATATGAACTACGGCACTGATCCACCTCCAAATGGGATTGTGATTGCCGCGCTAATAGTATTTGCAATTCTTGGCATTCCATTAGCAGTGAGTTGCTTGGCTGTCCAGCTATCCTATAGTGATTAACTAGGATATAATTTGAAGTCATTGTAGTCTTTTGCTGAAATATGCACTCCAACTAACTTTGACTATTTTAAAAATTATTGCAGATCACTTACAGTGTCCCATATGCCTTGATATCCACACGGATTGAGGCACTGGGACTAGGCCAAGGTGGGTTATTCTAAATTCTTTCCCGTTTGATGCTTTCTGTCTTGATGTATTCTTGGGGTGCTTAAAATGTTATTTTATCCTTGCAGGCTTGTCAATGGGTGTTCTGAATCTGGCAATTGTGATTCCACAGGTACAGTGTGTTCCTTGGTAGTTATTTTTTTCTGGGTTTTGAAAAAAAATTTTAGTTTGCTCCTTTCATTCTTGGCTACTTAAAATGTCATCCTTGTGATGTTCTTTAATAACCAATTCACCACTTTCAATCATTTACTATTCAAATTTCTTGGTTCCCTTTATCGGATGTGTGCTTAATTATGTAGAATACTTTCTCCATTCCATTCCAAATTATAAGATCATTTTTGAAAATTGAGGCAGCAAACTCCAAATTGAGATGATCATTAGTAATTATGAAATGATAAATCTTACAATGAGTAATTTGATTTAGATAGTTTACAATATTCATCATTGTATTAACTAAAATTAAAGGAATCTATGTTAATTTTGAGTTTGTATTTTTTTTAAGTTGACTTCAAAAAGTCAAAAATGATCTTATATTTTGGAACAATTATAATATAGCTATTATTATATAGTCAGTGAACAAATAGAACAGGAACAAGTAATGAAATGGAACAATTAAAATGGGATGGAAGGAGTGTTCCGAAAGTTATATCTAGGACCTCATTAGTGGTGCCGATTGTTGCCGTAAAATCTGCTAATAAAATGTCACATGTTGGCAAATTTATTGATTGATCTACGTGAATGTAATCTTAAGTACCTAGTTACCCGTACGCATTAATACAGTAAAATCTGTTGACAAAGTGCTACTTGGAGACAAAGATATATTAATCTATATCAAAAGTATATATGTTTCCTACAGTCTCTCCCTATTTTTACCAGGAGAGTGAAGATTGGGTTGGGGGAAGATAAGATAAATGAAAAAATGCTGATGCACTTGGGCATATTTTACTCCATAATATATATATATATATATATATATATATATATGTTAGATTTTTAAAATGGGCCCAAAGACTAATATATAAAGACATCAAGCTCTCTAACTCAATGTGGGACAAGATATTATATAAACAATATATATATATATATATAATCTTCTTATAAATTTTGTAACTTTGCTAGATTAAATACCTTAAGAACTGATCGAATGTCTGGTTAATAATTTGCTGAAAGTTGTTCCGCATTTGGTTCTTTGAAGGGATCTTGGTCCTGCTCAGTTTTTGCTAAATGTACTAAACTATATTGACATCAACTACTCTGATTAAGATTTTTTTTATCTGACATAGTATTGCAGCATAGATAAACAGGACATGATTTCAGTTATTCATTCATTCGCCGTTCTTAAAATTGACTACAATCGTGTTGGGGAAAGTGGAAGTTTAAGATGCACGTTTCACCTTACTTCAAGAAATGCAAGGACAATTTAGTTTCATGAGATTTTCATATATAAAACTTGGGAGTGCTATTCTTTTCCAGGACATTTATTGTATGACTACCTGCGGGTAATCTGGACCACATCTACTGCTATCTATGAACTGGGGCACCTCATCTTTTACAATAGCAATGTTGGGCTATTCAGTAGAGGACGCCTCTTTTCTTTTTTTATTTTTTTAAATATTTAATTTGGTCCATAAAAAATAATTAATTCTCAATGTCTTTTTAAATGCTAATATTTAAGATGGTGTACCCTTACTTTTTTTGTTTCAGAGCCAAAACATATCATAAATCTATTCGACTTTTGTATCATGAAACACCATCTGACATATGGTGTTACAATATTAGATTATGCTTAAACAATAAAAGGAGGCATTTCTTGTTGAATTATCATACATCACAACAAGCGTAACTTCCCAGATTAGAGCATGCTACCAAAATGGTAAAAAATGGGGAAACTTGTTGTGATGAGTTTTCCTTACTCTTTCAGTTTTATTCGGTTCTTTCTTGTGCTCCTTGTTAGCGTTTCCACACTGGCTAAAATAAATGCTAGGAGGGAACTCCATTAGAGAAAAGTAACGTCAGTGGAACATTTTAGACTGAAAACATTTAATAGTGTACAGTTTACTGTTCATTTTGCTATCCAGTTAAGTAAGGAAGCTTTGATTTCTATGAACAGGTTGTGGTGTCTGTTGGAAGTGGACCATGGGATCTGTTATTTGGTGGAGGTAACTTACCAGCTTTTGCAATAGCAACAATATCAGCCTTTGCTAGTGGGCTTGTAGCCCTCTTGGCTATACCTCGATCTAGGGTTGAAAAATCCAGGACCCACCAATGAGGTATTATGTTGTATCTGATTTTACCCTTATTTAAATATCAACCCGAAGAGTAAAATGCATCAACTACACGAATTATGTAATTCGCTTTTGTTACTTATATTGATTTATATAAGTTCAATTCCTCCCAAGTTTTCCCTAGTGAATATTTGTATTTTTCTTCTATTTATTCCCCATCAGTTAACCTATTGTCCACCCGAAAATTAAGTACATTAAATAACTGTAATCTTGCATATATCATATAGAGATGGATGTTAGATGTTAACTATAATAATGTATTAGGAGTGTCGATGAAATTGATGATAATGATAGTCAAATTATTCGAGTAAATGTCAGCGAGGACTAGACTTGAGAATGGGCATGATACATGTTTCCTTAATGTCTGCTCCTATACAAGTACCTAACTACGCGATGGATGTTTGCCTTTCAGTTAATTATTTTCATATTGTATTTTGAACCTTTGCACTGCAACATGGATTTTTTAGATTGAGTAAAATACCAAACCCAACAACCTATGATGCAAAACCTTTTTCATATGCATTGGGTATTTAAGAAAAAGAATTTCTAAGGCTACCAGTACTGTTGAGCCCACTCACCATGTCATACTACTTGTTCATTCGTGAAATAGGTGAATTTGACACTGAGACAACCACCCTACCCACATTCGTACCCAGACACCTTGTTACTTGGATGATCTATGGTCCGAAGGCTGTTGTTACATCGTAGAACTAAAAATCTACTTGCTTATACCATGTACATAAGCTACAATGGAAGCAAGTTACTGGTGGAATCGGAGGAGTAACATCTTTGTTGCCAAAATGGTCAATCGAAAATTTGATTAAACGTTCTTGACTGAAATTTTAAATGACACAAGTCACTAACAGTAAGTGGAGAATGTCTTTAAACGATCTAGAAGTGGTGCTATACCATCACTACAGATGCGGGGATCGCTCTCAAGAGTTCGTTACCAACCAAGTGAAATTTCTACCGATTGGGATCTATTCCTAGTGAAATACAATCTCTCGAGTAACATTGACTGCACATTCTTGTTTCAATCACAATGTCCCAGAATGAGTGAGTACTGTCAATTGTTCTAGCTAGACGGCCAAGAGCTGTGAATTATGCTGATTGAAACCTTGATGGAGACATGCCTTTGTTCTGATTTTTGCTGGAAAGCTCGGGGGATTTTTGTGGAGGGATCTCTTTTATCATTATATTCTTGTTTTCTTTTTTTCATGCTGCTTGCTTCTTTGTGAACCTTGGAATAAATTCTTATGATAATTCCACTTATCAGTATCTATAAAAGTATGGTTGGCCTTTAATGTCCCTATGTAGTAATGCTTGCTTTCAATGTTGTACTGTTGAAATTTTAAATGGTGATATAGCTAAAGCTAGTGGCAGAAAAGCTCACTAAAATACATGGCCCGATTTTATGTTTGGGGAGAATAACTTCATTGTGCAGATATTTGTACATTTATATTTAAGACGGTTGATATAGAAATTCTGCTGGTGCATGCACGGACCAAATGCATCTATCATATTGTACAAACGTACCCTATGAGGAATCATTTCCTTGTGCCATGTAAATATACTCGTATAAAAACCATCCTTTTTCGAAAAGATAAGACTAGAATTTGTGCTTATTTCTTTCCATCTTGAGAAATAATCTTTTGAAAATGTTGGATGGAGACGAATGGGATTTGTTTGGTTATTAGCATTTACTGTGGAAGCGTTTGGACTTCCAAATGTATCTCATCATTATTTCTGGTGCAGTGTATTTGAGTCTCAAACGCTGCGTTTATGAGTTGAATAAGTTGCATTTGATATAAGCTTGTAGACAAATTAAATTTAGAGTGCGTTTGAACTTTCCAAACACGATAAATGCCCTCTAACCAAACAAGCACCAACATCAAAGCATATTATGTACTAATACTGTATTTGCCATAAACTTGTTAAAAGAATAATTTGGTGTAAAACACTTGGATGATGGGTGTGAATCAGATCCATTTTCTTGATATTTCCTTGAATTGTCTGTAATATTATTACTGCCATCTGAATAAGTTGTATTTGAAATAAATTGTTTATGGACGAACAGGATTTTCAAATGCATTTATAACTGCGTTCTCCACGGTAATAAAACATGCAGAAAATTAATTTCCCAACATGAATTTTTGATTCTTTCCAAACAATAGTAAAGAATTCATCTTTTTTCTTTCTTCTTGCATCTGTCCTAGAGATGCAAAAATGTGTTATGGTGCAATTACACACACCTAGCTCCCCAACTGGGAAACTTATCGAGTTGAGGAACAGGATAATGATACCTGACATGAAAGGTGTGGTTTTGAGGGAAATGATCTGTTTTCCGAAGGAAAATAGAATCTCAAGAAAAAGATTAAAAAAAAAAAAAAAGTAAAAGAAAGGGAAAACTGATTCTTGAAGTTGCCGGTACTCTGAGAGTTGGGGAAAATGATAAACAGAAAATTCAGTGCATTTTTGTTATTTATTGTGGGGGTAATTGTTAGGACCTCAGCTGCTGCTCTTCTTTTTTCTTTCTTTCTTTTTTTACAGAAGGGGGGCAGAGGTGGCAGCAGGAGAGGATTAAATGACTCCAGAAAGAGGCACACCCTCATCCCCTGTTGTGAGAAAAGGGATACAAATTAAATGGTTGAAAATGTTGCACGTATTTGTCTGATCTCATTGTGTCCCCTTTCTTCCATCTGCCGGTTCTACCATTATAACTTAACCGTAGTGGTCCCTTACATTACATTCTGACCCCCCCCCCCCCCCCCCCCCCACCAGCCGCTACCCCAAAAAAAAAAAAAAAAAAAAACCTCTTGAGATAACTTTTTTAAAACCCCGTGGGGAAAACAAAAGAAGCAAAAAGATCCACTAGATTTGACACTTTTTGGCCATTTTAATCCCCCTTTCCAATATCCCACCTGTTTAGTTCACGAGTTTTACCCCAAAATACATGCAAACTCCAATCCATATATATATATATATATAAGCGAGATCCATAACACATGGTGGCTATGAGTCTATTTGTGATCATCACTTCTTGCACCGTTCATTATAAAATTTGACAGTCACAATTTAAAAACACTACTCTCCTATTGCAACGTAGTTTTGCAATAAGTAATATTATTTTATTTTTATAGAAATTGATGGTGTAGATAGAGCGGCCAAAAATAGACCCATAGACACCATTTGTTATAAATCGACTCCCGAAACATGTGTATATATATATATGTATATGATCCAATCATGGAATGAGGCAAAATTGATTGTATGCCCCATTAGGAGATTTAGAAATCTCAAAACTTGTAGTCTTATAAACCAACCACCACACTAGCAAGGTGCATTAGGTGATTGAGGGGAAGAGATCACAAGGAAGAGGGCCTTGGATGATTATAAAGGGTGCTATAACAACATTAAGCTTGACCCACCAATAACCGACCATTAATTATATCATTGATTAGACTGATTCTAGTTAGGATTTAAGAACATAGCCACCACATTTCCTCCACTAAAATGGAAAGTTTAATTCCATTCAAAACCTACAATCTTTCTTATTCTTAGTCTCATCATACATACATACATACATACATACTTGTGCGATTTACGACGACACGAAATGAAATGAAATCTTACCGTGTATCAAAAGAAAAGAAATTACAACAAACCTTTGGTCATATTCATAATATTCCCCTTTGTAGCACTCTCATGGTCGAAAAATAACATAGCCAAAACACCAATGGGACCTCAAACAAAACTTGTACCTCTCAAATAGGGCAAGTAGGCAAGGATAATTTGGCTGATTAAAAGGGTTAAAAACAACATAACTCTATGCTGGGGTTTTTGGTTCTTCTTCACATGGAATGGCTGATAAAAACACAATACTTGGCGGGAAAGAACATTACCATCCATGGCCACCACAGAAAAAGAAAGAAGAAAAAAAACAGTTATCATCAGTACACAGTGCACACTCCATGTCAAGTAACTGTTTATATGACAATATGCCCCCAGTCATTTCCATCACAACTAGCTAAAGGAGGGAATTGAATTCAAGTCCTTTTCATTCCATTCACCCCACTTGGGCAAATCCAAAGATAACAATTTTTATTCCCCTCCCTTTTCCTATTTCTCTAGTAGAAATGAAAAACCCCCGAAAGTGAATGTTTAATACGTTATCCTCAATACTTAACCCAAAAAGTTTATCATTAACCTAAAAAAGTATTACCCCATTATCAACTCTAAATTGTTGGACGGTAAAAACAAACAAAACCCACTACTCATTTACAAAGAAGTTCACCATTTTAATGACCTATTAAATAAGATTAATTACCAACACTACTGTGACATTCTCAAGCTACATTTTTTAGGTACTGACACATGTTTTAGCAATGAGAATCATACATATATATATATATGTATGTATGCATTTATAATATACTATTTAGGGAGAGAAGAAGAAGAAGGGGTGAAAGGATAGTTGGCCCCACTTCTCTCTCATTCACCAAAAACTAGTAGCCGCTTTTTGATAGCATCCTCCTTTCTTGAGTCTTGATATATTGACACGTTTAGGAAAAGCCAACAAAGGGAGTTTACCAATTAGCTAGCTTCGTCTAAATATATATATACATATATATATATATATATATAGCCATCTTCTATCTCCCATTCTCCAATCCATTCAAAGCTCCATCTCCCTCAAAAAGAACAGAACAAGCCACAATTGCTAGCAAAAACAGGGTTTTCCTTTTGTTTTACCTTTTCAACTTTTTTTTCTTTTTCATTTTTTTGCCCCTCTAACAAGAAGTTATGTGCAATCCAAAGCCATCTCCACCAATCTCATGCGTCTCTTCCAAGAAAACCCATTTCATAAATCCCAACAAAACCATGGATCTTCATACTCATGATGATGAACTTCATAGATGGCCAACCCCTTCTGAGGTAAACAACCTTTAAAAACACCATTTACATCAAGAACATAAACAAACACTTTTAAAAACAACCGTATGCACATATTTGTATATATATGTATAAGTATATATGCAACTTAATCATCATCACTAGAGGCATGAACTTCTTGCATGATTTGATGATCTTTCTTGTTGTTGCATTTAGGCCTTGGAGGAAATCAAAGCCATAGGGAAAATCTCAGGGCCAACAGCTATGACAGGGCTACTACTATACTCAAGAGCCATGATCTCCATGCTTTTTCTTGGCTATCTCGGCGAGCTTGAGCTAGCAGGAGGGTCCCTTTCCATTGGTTTCGCAAACATTACCGGATACTCTGTGATATCCGGTTTGGCCATGGGAATGGAACCCATATGTGGACAAGCTTACGGTGCCAAACAAATGAAGCTTCTTGGCCTAACTTTACAAAGAGCTGTGCTTTTACTCCTCTCAACCTCCATCCCCATCTCTTTCATGTGGCTGAACATGAACACAATCCTCTTATGGTGTGGTCAGGACCAAGAAATATCGTCGGTGGCGCATAGTTTCATAGTTTTCGCCATTCCCGACCTCTTCTTCCTCTCCCTTCTGCACCCCCTCCGCGTTTACTTGAGGGCTCAAAACATTACATTGCCGGTGACTTATTGTTCGGCAATATCTGTTGTGATTCACATACCGCTTAATTTCATTCTGGTGGTGTATTTCAAGATGGGAATAGCCGGAGTGGCAATAGCCATGGTGTGGACTAATCTCAATCTATGTATTCTTCTGACTTGTTTCGTCTACTTTTCCGGCGTCTACAAGGATTCTTGGGTGGCTCCGAGCATGGACTGTGTCCGGGGGTGGTCTTCTCTCCTCGCCCTGGCAATCCCAACTTGCATATCCGTTTGCCTCGAGTGGTGGTGGTATGAATTCATGATAATGCTCTGTGGACTTCTTGTGAATCCCAAAGCCACCATTGCCTCCATGGGAATTCTCATCCAAACAACTTCTTTGGTCTATGTTTTCCCGTCAGCACTGAGCCTCGGAGTGTCCACCAGAGTTGGGAACGAGCTCGGGGCTAACCGGCCAGGGAAAGCGCGCATTTCAATGATCATTTCCCTCGTATGTGCAGCAGCTTTAGGCATGGCTGCAATGCTGTCCACCACTTTGATGAGGCACTGGTGGGGGAGGTTTTTCACGACGGATTCCGAGATTCTTGAGCTCACGGCAATGGCATTACCCATTGCCGGCCTCTGCGAGCTCGGAAACTGCCCACAGACTACTGGATGTGGAGTTTTGAGGGGGAGTGCCAGGCCTAGCATTGGAGCACACATCAATTTAGGGTCATTTTACTTGGTGGGAATGCCAGTTGCTTTTCTCATGGGGTTTGTGGCCAAAATGGGATTTGCTGGACTCTGGCTTGGCCTTTTAGCAGCTCAGGCTTCATGTGCAGTTCTTATGCTCTTTGTGCTATGCAGAACAGACTGGATGGCTCAAGTAGAAAGAGCCAAAGAGCTAACAAAATCTTCTCCAAATTCAAGTGGTGGTTCAAAATTACCCTCAAATTCAGGGGCAACCAAAGAATCCAAGTACAAAAATGCTGCAAATCTTGAAGAGATTTTATGCACTAAAGATGAGGAGTTAGTGAAGTCAGATTCTTCACTTGAAACAGACCCTCTCATATCAACTACACACTGTGAATTATTAGTAAACAAAGACTAGTACTATAAATTCCCCCCCCCCCCCCCCCCCCACCCCCACCCCCACCCCCACATCTTGAGGGGCTAATGTGAAGATTTTTCATTTTTAACTTTAGAAGTTTAGTGGAGAGTTTTACTTTTTTAGGGGTCGGTTTGTTTTGTTTCTTCTTTCTTAATTCTTGCTTCTTTTTTCTAACTTTTATGTGTGCTTGTAATAATATATTGTAGACTTGTAGTTCTTGTATTAGAGTTCTCCATACTTTTGCATTAGGGAAAAAAAAGAAGAAAAAAAAAAAAGAAAAAGGTTTAAGCTGTCGGTTGATTTCAAGGCGTGTGAGAAAGAATCCCAGCTTACCTTTCTTCTTGTTCCCCCTTCCATATAAGGCCACAACATTGACTACCAAAAATAGAAAAGATTAGCATAATTTTTTTTTTCTCTTAATTTATTATTACTTTGTTCATCCGTGTAAAGCACTACTTCTCTCTCTCTTTCTCTCTTTCGTAAAAGAATGATAAACAAATAAGTTCAAACTTTTATTTTCTGATAAGCAGACTGTAGAATTCACTATTCAGAAGGAAAAAAAAAAGAATCTTAGACCAGACATATCCCAACAGTAAACTCTTCCCTGTTCAATTTTCAACTCTTATGTGAGCAACATTTGTTGCCTTATCTTTAAAATTATGAGGCCGTCTAGTACATTGAATTTGTGGGTTCAAAAAATGTAGTCTATAGATTCCAATTTGTGAACCAAAAGTACAGGGGAAAAGGGCAACTTTTTTGGGTACGAAGTTTTATCTAATCTGAGGCAAGTGATTTGTGGAGTATTACGTGCACCCGGCAGTTGGCCACTTTGTTAACTATTAAAGTTAACTTAATCAATGATATTCATAGTAAAAACTACATTATGAGATTCAACAAGATTCTATTTCTCCATAGTAACTTGAATTATTCTATACTTGAAGTGATAATTGGTGGGAGAAGTATCAGAAGAGGAGCATTTGGATGGCTGTAGGAGGGGAGGGTGGGTTGGGGGGGGGGGGGGGGAAGGGGGCCTGTTTATAACTGAAGAAACAAAATCCAGCTATTATTGCCTCTGTCTACTTCTCACATGACAATAATGGGAGCAGTGCCCTCTGCACTGCAGTTCCCAGCCCCCCAGCCCCCCACCTCCTCACTCACCATTTCTCCATCTCTACCAAAACAATATAACCCCACAACAAATACCAACACAAGTACTAACCCAGGTACTTGTATGAAGAAGAAAAAAAAACCCTTAATTTTATGTAAATAATTGTAAGTTTTAAACTCATATTAAATTCTAAAATAATCCCGATTCCAAGCAGTTCAAAATGGACAGTAAGCTGTATTTCATACAGCAGAGAATTACAATCAAGACCTGTTGTCAATATTTTGATTGACAAAACCAACATATGCTGCTCAATATACATCTAAAAATAGAGTGTGTGTGTTTGAGAAAGGGAAAGAGATGAAAATAAACAGGGTGGCCATGTTCTTTTGTATGATGTATAGCTATATAGGCATTTAGATATTTTGTTCTGTCCTTCTACCTACAGTACCTCTCATCTCACCTTTCCTTATCTACTTTATGAATTTATATAATGTAGTACCCCATAACCTTTCATTTGTGGCAAGAAATTGCTTTTGAAATTTGTGGTTTACTAAGAACTTCACACATATATATCACCTTTTTTCTTTGCATTTCCTATACGTATATACTCCTGTATTTTTATCCTCTACGTATATAATTCCTTCTAAGATTTGCTGGTTTCTTTTTTCTTTTTCCCCAAAATTCAGGAATTTTACATACCAACAATAATTAAAATAGCAAATCAACTTTTGTCCAAAAAAAATAAATCATTAAAAATATAAGAAAATAACTGGGAAGTAAATTTTCAAAGATCTAAAATTTTAAATAAATAGCACCAAAAAAGAAGAAAGCTCAAATCAAAGTCTTTCACCAACCCTCATTTTCAAGACTTGAAATCTTTCAACTTTTCATTAAAAAAAATATTCATAAGAATTGTATTAATTTTAAAATATAAAATGTAAGTAACTTGAAAAAAAATTATTAACACGAATTATTATCCGCGCGTAATGTGTGCGTCCACAAATTATTAACACGTGTTTTGAACTCAATTTATCTTAAAACCTCAAGTCATTAGGTCTTGAGCACATTTATGTATATTAGTCATTCACTCTTTCATTACTTCTCCTATATAAAACTCCAACTCATTTGAGAATTCCTAACAATTTCCAGCTTAGAAGTGAGTTAGTCATATCAAGAGCTTCCCATTGAACACTTCTCTTAAATCACTGTTGCACCAACAATTCTTGGCAAAACACTCTCAAGCCTTTACAAGTGAGTTTCTCACATCAAGTGCCACCTTTGAATATATATTTTTTTCTTCAATCACCGTAAAACCAATTTTTGGCTAACCACTCTTAACCCCTTACATGCAAGTTTAGCCCATCAAGAGCGGAAACACTTCTCTTCATTCATACTGTTACACCAATTATTGGCTAATCACTTTTGACTTTTTTTCTCCATCGAAAGTCAACTTCCATATAAGAAATTGAACATTTTTTCTTCAATAATCAAGACACCAATTCTCAATGCCCATCAAGAATCCAACACCTCAAGATTCTTTAGGCACGAAAGTCCAATAATAATCTAACACGGGGTTGAATAGATTATTACTGATTAAAATTTTATCTTAGACATTTTTGAATTTTTAATTAATTTATTTGCAGTGTTAGAAATTAATATACAAGACAATAAAAATTCAATCACACAATGCACATAGATTTTTCTTGTTCACATCATGCATCACGGGTATGTTGCTACGTTCAATTTCAAGCTCCTCTCCATAGCTTGAGATTATATTTCTCCCAGTAATAAATACTCCTTCAATAGGCGGAGAAGACTTTACAAAGTTTTAAAGACAAACTTTCAACTATACACAACTAACTATCTCGGACAACAAGCTCCCAGCTCCCTCCTCAAGCTTAGTAGCATCTTTTCCTTTGAGTTCGGTTCTACTTTATGTTCTAGTCTTGAAACGACAACCTCTTACTCAGCTCACAAGTACACTAGAAACCCAACTCTCAGCTGACCTCTCTAAGACTCTGGTCTTAGTCAAAGAATTACTTGTCTAATTTCTCACAGGTACATAAAATAAACTAACTCTACCCTTTTCTCTTTTTACAAAATGTTTGAGAAAATTTTGCTTCTAAGATAAGCAGATAAGATTCAATACAAATATACAAAAGTTTAAATAAATTTTATATTTTTAACGTTTCTCAAATAAGCAGAAACAAATTAAAGATCAGATATAAAAGTTCAAAGACTTTTATGTTTGTGTGAATATTCTTCTTTGTAAACAAATATTAATTTATGCATAGTTATAAAAGTTTATATAACTTTTCTATTTTGTGTAAGAAGTGCTTCTGAGTAAACGTATATATAACTTAAAGCTTGAATCAAATGTGTGCTTCTGTATAAACAAATATATATTTTTTGTGCAAATTTATAAAGATGGGAATTGATATTTCATCAAGCTAATTTGATATTTTCATAAGTGGGTCCTATTTTTAACTAAACTATCCAATTGTGAAGTAAACTAACTATAGGATTTAGTTTTTATGTCCAAATTACCCTCATTTGATAAATAACTAAACATCTAGTTGCTTAACTTTATTTGATTATTAGCGTTACTCAAGACAACTTTTATTTATTTAATTATTATAATAGTAATAATATTAATAATAATTAGAAAATAATTAGGAAATAAGTGAGAAATTTAGTTAGGATCTAAGGCTTTCTCCCACCAGGAAAAAAATTATTTTCAGAAAATCTATTACATATCATATTACTAAATTAAGATTTTTATTAAACAAATTATACTTAAAATGTGTAAATTTTATATATAAGACTGTGTAAATTTATATATAAGACTGTGTATATTTAAACTTTATATATAAAACTGTGTAAATTTAAAATGTGTAAACTTTATATATAAGACTGTGTAAACTTTATTATATCATATTACTAAATGTGTAAATTATTTTTAGAATTTCTATTATCATATCATATTAGTATATTAAAATTTGTTTACACATTATACTTAAAGTATAATGTGTAAACAAATTATACTTAAATTAAGATTTTTATGAAATAAATTATAATTAAGGTTTTTATAAATGTGTAAACTTTATATATAAGTCTTTTCTCATATATATAAAATGTATATTAGGCTGCCCGATGGATCATAAGGTGATAAAAACTTGCATGTCTTGTGGTCTGAAGACTCCTAACAAATTAAATAAATAATTTGCAACTTCTATTTTATCTTATTACATCAATTTTTATAAGATTAATTCAGATGAGCAGTTCCAATGTCAAACTTAAATTAATTTTTACAGTCTTATAAGATTAATTTTTACAGTCTTATATATAAAGTTTACACATTTTAAGTATAATTTGTTTCATAAAAATCTTAATTTAGTAATATGATATGATAATAGAAATTTTGAAAATAATTTTTTTCCCTGGTGGGAGAAAGCCTTAAATCCTAATTTTTATGTGTAAATAATTTTTCTCACTTATTTCCTAACTATTTTGTAATTATTATTAATATTATTATTATCATAATAATTAAATAAATAAAAATTGTCTTCAATTGAGTAACGCTACTAATCAAATATTACGCAACTAGATGTTTAGTTATTTATCAAGTGGAGGTAATTTGGACATAAGAACTAAATCTTATAATTAGTTTACTGCACAAAGGGTTAGTTTAGTTAAAAATGGGATCCACTTGTAGAAATATCAAATTAGCTTGTGGAAATATCAATTCCCTATAAAGATTTATGCTTCTTTATAAATAAATAATGTGTTTCTATGTTAAACAGATATAATTTCAATTTCAGATATAAAAGTTTAAATAAATTTTATAGTGAGTGACATGCTTCTTTTTAAGCAGATATATTCACTAAACTTTGTGATATAAAAATTTAAATAACTTTTATATTATGTAACAAGTATTTTAAGAACAAATAACTTTATGTGCAAAATACTTGTGATGACAAATATCAAGTATAATAGTTTAATTAATTAAATAATACTTGATATAACAAATAAATATGTCTAACTCAAATATATATAATAATATATTTTATCTATTATGTGAATATTAAAGGAATACATCCGAATATATTTAAGGAATACATCTGAATTTCAGTATCTAAAATTGACTTTTTATTGATATGAATAGATGAAATATATATATATATATATATATATATATATATATATATATATAAGTGGAATGATCCATAGTAAGCGTTTTCTATGGGCATTATTCTAACAAACGCATCTTACACCGTTAATCCAGATATACAATGGCCCAAAAAGATTTTTTTTTTACTGGCCACAAGTAGGAGTAGCGGTCAGAGAATCACATGGGGGTGGTCTGATATACCTGCATGTTCTTTACGTGAATTGTTGGTTAGAGAAGCACATGAGGGTGGTCTGATGGGTCATTTTGGTTTTGAAAAGACTTTAGCCATTTTAAAAGAAAATTTTTATTGGCCACATATGAAACGAGATGTAGAAAGAATTTGTGATAGATGCATTACTTGTCGTCAATCTAAATCTCGTGTTCGACCCTATGGATTGTATATACCATTGCCTATTCCTAATGAACCTTGGAATGATTTGTCTATGGATTTTGTGTTGGGTTTACCTAGGTCTAAGCATGGTCATGATTCTAGATTTGTGGTCATTGATAGATTTTTAAAAATGGCACATTTTATTCCATGTCACAAAATTGATGACGCATCCCATATAGCTGATTTGTTCTTTAAAGAGATTGTGTGATTGCATGGTATGCCTAAATATATTATTTATGATAGGGATACAAAGTTCTTAAGTTACTTTTGGAAGACCTTGTGGTGTAAATTGGGTACTAAACTATAATTTTTAACTATTTGTCATCCACAAACTGACAGTCAAACTGAAGTAGTAAATAAGACTTTGTATGCATTGTTTTGTTCATTCTGCTACTAATTTTTCTCCATTTGAAATTGTATATGGTTTTAATCCTTTGACACCATTGGATTTATCACCATTACCTATTTATGAATATACTAACATAGATGGAACGAAAAAGGCTGATTTTGTTAAGCAGATTCATGAGAAAGTTAGGGTCAACATTGAAAGGAGGACAAAACAGTACATTAAGCACGGAAACAAGGGACGACGTCAAGTGATCTTTGAGTCGGGAGATTGGATTAGGTTACACATGAGGAAAGAAAGATTTTCAACTCAAAGGCGTTCAAAATTGCTTCTGAGATGGGATGGACCTTTTCAAGTCCTTGAGCGCATCAATAACAATGCTTATAAACTAGATTTACCTGGTGAGTATAATGTGAGTACTACATTTAACGTTACTGATTTAAGTCCGTTTGATGTAGGTGATGATTTGAGGACAAATCATTTTCAAGAGAAAAGGAGTGATGAGGACATGCCTAGCTCAAGCGTGGATGGAAATCACAGAGGTCAAACGTGGACAGATCCACTTAAAGTTTCTGTTGGTCCAGTTACGAGGTCACGAACCAAACAATTCAAGGAAGGTCTTAACAGGATAATCCAAGAGGTGGAAGCGGATATGGGTTCGAGTTCGAGGACATTTGGATTGGATTCTAGACTCGTTAAATTGTTCCAAGTGAAAGTCCCAAGCAAGAAATCAAACTCAGGGCTTAGGAGCGAGGAAGGAGCAACAAAGGGGAGAAATTAGGCATTAGAAAGGAGGTATGGAGCCACGACGCTCCAAACAAAAGCTGCAACGCTCTACTCTTGAGTCGCAGAGCTCAAGGTTCTGTTTCCTGCAGCGTGGACACGTTTTGGAGAAATTTGGATGCGAATTTATACGGGATTTTAGGGTTTTGATATATTTTTTCAATGTAATTAGGATGATTCTTAGCTAGGACTTTAATTCCAGGTTAATTTTTTAGTTCCTTATGTGATTAGGTTACATAATTACTACTATAAATAAGTATTCATCTAATGTAATTAAGACACTTCATATTATTATTCAATACAAGTTGTGAGATTATTCTCTTTTTGGTTCTTTGAGAACTCCTGAATTGTTCATAATTTTCTGTGAGATTCAATCCCGACTTATCTTACAACAATACATAGTTGTGTGTGGCGTCTTCTACCGCATCAATCGTCAATTATACCAAGATTTCTGCTTCAATATAAGCGATGGGTCAATGTGTCGTTGGTATTCATTCAATGCAGAGTTCCCAGCACGAGCAATTGTACCAAAATTACCGCTTACATATAACCGAGGGGTTACGGTGTTGTGAGCGTTCCACCTTCATAATTTGTTAGAAACGACTTGGACGACAACCAACTCACGCAAGCGTGACGTAGAATCTATGATTATGTATTGAAATCATTCATGTTATATATTGTTCTTCACTCTTTCATTGTTTCTTCAATGCACGGAACTACGAACTCACTTGTGAATTTCTACACAACACCAAGAATCCTAAGAGTGGCTTGTGAATGTTTGACTCAAAATAAACACAATCGCTTAAAAAGATTCACACCCTTTCATGGTGACACCCCACTCACACCAACTCGATAGAAGACAAACTTCGAATTATAAATTTAATAAACTAAAACTAAATTTTCAAAATTATATTATAAAAAATATATTTACATAAAATTGGTTTATTTTTAACTTTGCAATGGAGTACAAGCAATGAAAATTGAGATGAATTAATCAATCTCTACAAAACAAAACAAAGGCTGTCCAATTTTAAATGACACAAGTTAAACAAGGAGGGAATTGAAGGGAATGTGGTAATAATGTGTGAATAATATCCAAGCTCTTATCTTTATGTGTTGTTTACTTTCTTCATACAAGGAAGAAACATAAAATGATCAAGTACTGGAAAGAATGTAAACCTTTCTTTTTTCTAAGTGAGATTTTGCTAGGGTGCCCCATTTAAGTACTACTGTGTAGTACAAATAGGGACATGTTGGAAGATTAAAGTGACATGTCTGAAAATGTTACAAGAGTGAAAACGGTATATGTCCTACCATTTTGGTACTGATATACATGTATGTGCCTATATTTGAGTACATGGGGCACCCCCTGAAGATTCTGTGACAAAAGACAACTTCTCTCCTTCCAAAATTTCTCCTCTCAGTGGAAAACCTCATCTCTCCATGCCCTTGAGGTATACATTATACAACAAGTGCTTAATCCTCTCACAACAGCAACTGTGGTTAATTCCTCTTATTTATTGCCATAAATTTATGTCGAATTACAATTGTGAAATTTATCAATATATGAGATTGATAAGAATTATAAGAGAATCTCACTTATTACGCACCTCTTCAAAAAAATTACCACTAAATCAAGACAAACTAAGGACGAGAGGTAGAAATATCACTATATCTTAATATTACCGTTTGTGACAAGAAATATCACATCCAAAAACCCGATTACGCCCAAACTATTTCTCTCTAAGGCGGCTAAAGATTGAGAAAGAAAGAATATAAAAATTCTAGCTATAATAATATATATATATATATTTATATATACGGTCCGAATTTTAAACTTACCATTTATTCAATATACGTTGCTTACCCCCTTTAGCGACGAATCGGGCGACGGTTTGATCCGTCGCTATATATACAACCGTCGTCTTAACTTTTAGCGACGGACAACACTAAGACGACGGTTGTATATCCGTCGTCCAGTCCGTCGCTAAAGGGGGTAAGCAAGATATGTTGGATAAATGGTAAGTTTAAGATCCGGACCGTGTATATATATATATATATAGTTGGCCAAAAACATAATAGATCCAAATAACATAACATGTCCATACCACAAGTGATTCAGCTTTCATTCATCTCTTACTACTAAACTTCATCTTCTTCTCTTTTTTGTTTTTTTTTTGAGTCGTCACAAAATATAACTCGATTCGAGCTGAATCAAATGTCAAATCCCAACCTAACATTTGAGGCATACATAACAGTTGCATGTAGGTTTAATACTATCTTACATCAACATCTACATGTATTAACCCATAAGATACAATAAACAAATGCTTTACCTTTTGATAAAACATTGAAAATTATATTCTTCTGAAAAGGGAATCTCCTAACAATGGCTCTGGTACTCGTTATGAATAATGCTACAGACACAAATTATTCTATAAATATTTTACAAACTATTGATGTGGCAGTGTTGCATAGGTGATAGTGTTATATTGTTTGAGTTTTGTTATAATAAAAAAAATTGATCTGAAGTATGCCACATCAACAATTTATAAAATATTTATAGAATAGTTTATGTATGTAGCATTTGAATGGTTATAGCATATCAATTGGAACATCACTATCTAGCACATCAATGTAATTATGTAGCTAAGGAATCGAATAATTTGAGGCCACGTGTACGCGAACAAGAATTTTTTCCAACTCTTTATTAGCTTAGTGCTTGGCAATTAAGCCACGTGTGTCAATTTCCCTAATCACTTTCCTTAACTTGCTAGTCCACCAATAGCATCCCTCTATGTGCCACATAATAAAAAAAAATAGAAGAAGAGTGAATTAAAAATACAAAAGCACTAATTAAAACAATCAACCGCCCCATTGGTGGAGGAGGAAGTGGTAGGATTGAGTTCCACACAAAAAAAAAAACATACCCAAAACTGCAAAATATACGTAAAATAAGTCATAGTCAACTTATATTTTAACTTATAAGTCATTTGAAATAAAGGACTGTTTATTTAAGATTGAATACATCTGAATGGTTGAATCGGTCAACCATTAAATACGTTTATTTTGAAAAAAAATCATCTAAATAGTTAAATCGGTCAGATGATTGAACTGAATGGCTAAGTCAGTTTTTTTTGCTGGATGAGCAGTTAAATAAAGTAAAGAAATTTAAAAAAAAATAAAAATTTTAAAAAAAATATTAACTATTATATTAAGTAATATTAAATAAATTTACAATAACTTTGAATTTTTTCAGAGGGATAAAATAATAAAATTATGTCATTCAGATGTTTCAGACATATTAATTATCAAACAACTTTTTTCATTCAGATTCAGATTTATTCAGTTTTTATCAAAACACCCCCTAAGTCATTCCTGAACAGTCACTTTGTCATTGTTTAAAGGCATTTGCCAAAAAAACATACCTAAAACTGCAAAATGGGGATTTGTGCTTATTTCTTTACTAATTTCTTCTCTCTTTTTTCCCTCAAAAGCTCAAAATCACCATCCCTTGAATATATGCCCTCTCCCCTACATTCTCCTCCAAGTTTCCAACTATTGCCTCCCTATAACAAGTGTAAAGACATTCTACTCTTGGAAAAGAAAAGCTTGTTTTGATTCTCCTTACACGCACGCAGCCGAAAGGTATATACCCTCATTACATCTAAACTCCTAAAAAGTGAATGACTTGGAGCTCTCCCCCACCCCCCACCCCCCACCCCCAGCCCTTTCTTTGTCCCACCATAAAGTTACCATCTGGCCAAAAAAATAATGTCAAGGTGGCGCAATTTGACTGTCTTATAAGTAGCGTCTACGCATTGCCTAGTCAAAGCCACATTGGGGATACACGTACCCCCAATTCTATTTTCAGCTGGATGAATGAATCTCAATTCTGTGAATGCTAGTAGCTTTCAACAATAATCCAGTAATGTGGATGATTTTGGTACACCACTGCATTAGGCTATATAGCACGTCGTGCTGACCTTAGTAGTAGTAACTGGTAAGAACTATCGGAATTTGAAAAGCTCAATTACCATTCAAATATGCCAATCGTGTAGAGTTAAGGAATATGCAGAAAGGGTTTAAAAAAGAAAAAGAAAAAGGGTCCTCAAGTTCTCATCATATGATGAAAATGTGGACCATTACTACTGCAACATGCACTAAGGAATGACTTTAGTAGAGTCTCCTAGGGGGCATGGTACCACCTCTTTTTTTTTTTCTTTTTTTTTGGTTTTCATCCTCCCGATATCCGGTAACCATTAGGTTCCGATTAATCCGGAATCGAGCTACGGTCGGACCCAATTGGGAGATCTCTCCCAACACCATTTTTTTCATTCGCAAGGTTCAAACTTGAAACCTTGCTTAAGGGAACCCAGTTGCTTCCGCTCGGACCAATGGATGTTGGTGGGCATGGTACCACTTAAGAGGGTGCAGTGGTGGTCATTTGTAGGGTAGAGTTATGAGCTTTAGGGCCATGGGGTGCTTGACAAATTTAGGGAAACTGTCTGTCATAGGGAAGGATTTGGTAATATACCATTTTTCTCTAAATGGGAACCGACCTCCAATTTGGAATGTCTGGAAAAACTAGCACAACGCATTGCGTTGGCCCACATTGTGTTTTCTCACTCACTCACCCACCAAATATATATATTTCTTCAGAGCTTCTTCACATAAAGACAAACTGACAAAGCTTTTGATTAATTAGCCACACACTTTGACTCAGCTGGAGGAGAGAGTGAAAAGGTAGCAATTGACTACACCACTCTCTAAGCAAGTGGTTTGACATTTCTCTATTTTTGCTAGTGTTTTGACAACTTTTCGGTGCCATTCAATAGATTTTGTGCAAATTGATAGGGAAATAAATGAAGCAGATGAGAGATACAAAGAGAAAGGAGGCAAAGAAAAAAGGAGTCCAAGAAGCCATGATTGAACACCATGGAATTATCAAAGGAACTAATAAACTAAACTTGCACCCGATCACATTGCTTTTTTGAGTGGGTTTCGCATACGTTAATGTCCACAAACAATATGGTTAATGGATCAGCAGGACTTAGACACATGAGTCCAAAAAAGGGTCAGAGGTTAATAATCTGGCTGCCGAGCATTACCGAAAGACCAAAATATCACACAAACTAATATCATCCATGACAGATCTGGATGATGTCTTTTTAAGTTTTCATGCTTCGGAAAAAGGAGCATCAGAACCCCATTACCTGGTATGAATCATCTCATCCAACTAACTAAACTAACTCTGTCAACGATTAATACAACAAGTGAGGAAAGGAAACAAAAATGATATACTTCTTTCTGCGGCGAGTAAACACAGCGAAAGATTTCCAGTCTTGCCTGTCCTTCACAACCAAAAAAGACAAAAGGAACATAGATCATGTTGACAGAAACATAGTAATTGAGTTTGAATCCATGAAAATGTATTCGATAACAATTAGGTAGTTTATTAGCATTTCTTTGGTACCAAAGAACTACCAAGTTTTGTAAACCTCTAGCTTATGGCCTAATGAGAGTGACACATATTTGCAATCCTTCTACTAGCCCTAAGTAAAAAAAGGCAACAACAAAGGGGTGTGTAAAATGTCTCTACAAACTAAGTAGATATCCATGTAAAAGAAGCATCTACATTACAAACTGCTTGTGCTTTCTTTCTAACTATAGAGTAGTAGGATCTAATTGCAGCAGCCTGAGTTCTGAACATGACTAGGCTAAAGAATATTTACAGTAGGATGGTTCAGCTTATTATGCTCCTCTTCTCCAACAAACATGGACACCAGGGACGGTTAACAAAATTTAACACTGTGGGTTCATATTGGAAATGATTTTGCCCAATGCATGTATTAACATCTTGATGATAGCATGCAGTAAGAGCAACTCTAGAATAACAAATCGCAGAAAGTCGAAGGAATCATTTAAGAGCTAACACCTTTTTAAGGCAGAGTCGAGTGACAAAAAATGGATACACCTTGCTCACTTTCTTAGTCTGAATAGCCATCCTGTAGAACAACAAACTTCATGCAATATATGATTTAAAAATCAATTATAAAATGAATATCTACATATTGAGACAATTTTTTTCCAAAGAATATTTCCGTAGTGACTGTGGAACCCGGTTTATAATGGGCAAACCACCTGGGATAATTAAACAATCAAGCCTCATAGAGTCCTACCTCCACTAGTCCGATATCACAGACTCCTCACTTGGTCTTGTTACAAGGAGATCATAGACTGGAACAAGTATATCACAGATGAACAGTCCGTTATTAAACCAATACAGAAGCTAAAACTAAGAGTACATGAGCCTACATTAAAGTCACTATACGTGATTCTTTCTATACTTTAAGTCTAAATGTGAGTATTTCACGTAAGTTCATCACCTTGAATAAAATGCAAACGAATCATTCACTTTCTCATACATGTCAACTGAGACTGTTGGCGAAAGGAATTCCAGATGATGCTGCCTATGTCCCTTTTAAGCACAAGTTAAACACAAGACAACTATTGTCGAAATAACAAGCTCCCAAATACTTTCATGAAGAAGCAACCAGAAGTTTCCCCTAGATCCTTAACACGTTCCAAGAAAAAGCAGTTCAGCATCTTTAGGAATTCCTTTAAAATTACTTAAGAAATTCAAATGCACAGTGGTAAGCCTTTAATTTTCCTCACGAAAAATAAACACTCAAGAAGTTATAAAATGGGTTAGTCTAGTACAATTATCACAGTGTGACAGCACACACACACACAGAATGTATACCTTTCGAATTAAACAAGGCTGGATTATGGAATGGCTGCCTTGCTTCCATTGATTTGTCAAGTTGATATCAAAGTTCTAGAAACTGCAAAAATGCTTTTGTTTGAGGGCTCCGATGATATCCTGCCAAAAAGAAAGTGGCATTATTATATCTTGGGAGGGAGTAGGAAAGCATCCAACTCAGCTATTATAGACCATAGTTGTTCTCAATCACCTTATGCAAGAAGTATGTTTTTAAACAAAATCTCCACAATTTACCCACCAGAGAGGTTCTTAGAAACCAGATTCCCAAGACCCAAGCTCCCTTCCCTTCACAGTGCTTTTGCTTTTGGTAGGAAAAGGCCCTAGAATGGAATACGATTTATGGAAAAATGACCTTAATACCCTTAGTTTGCAAAATTTCATATAAAACAAATTAAATATAGTTGACCTAATTATCATTAATATGTACCATAGAAAATAAATAATAATTAAAAAATAATTAACTTAGTATGATAAAATACTAAGAAAATATAAGAAAAATAAAATATTAAATGTCAAAGTATTATAAGAATAATATATCAAATTAAGAAGAAAATAAATTAATAATATAACAAGAAAATAAAATCAAATAATAACATAATAAAATATCAAAATAATTAGAAAAATAATATAAAAATATTATAATAACAAAATATTAATTGAAATAAGAAGAAAATAAAATATTTTAATAAGAATAAAATAAATATTAAAACCATAAGAAATTAAGAAAAAATGAGAAGTTTATAATTGTCACATTTCATTCCATTCATGTTGGAATGTCCCATTCCATGACCTCAAGAATGAAAACCATTCCTAAGAATCAATTTTCATCCACTGGAATAGTCCATTCCATCAGAATAAAGTAAGCAAATGCACTTTTTTCATTCCACCGAAAGCACTTTTTAACTATGCCAGAAGCACTTTTTTCATTTCGCCAAAATTGGTCATCCCATTCCAGTCTTGATTCCTTCAATTCAAACAAAAGCGACACATAATCCGCTACTACCGTATTACAATGATCATATGCTCTAAGAGAAAAGGACTCTCCTTCCCAGCAATCCAACTTCTTACCACCTCGCTCAACGAACGATTCAGAGGACTCATGGATTACCCCCCAAGGGGATCTGAGATTTTAAGCGTAAATGCTTTTGAGGAAGGGGAGATTATGTAGCACTAGATATGAAACCCATTGTGACATTCTTCATAGAGATTTGGCTCGTCTTTTTATTGAGAATCTAAGTTACTATAACAAAAAAAAATCCAGTAATAATGAAAACAATAGAATTTTTGGCATAGGTAAAAATTCACCCAACTTCAACAAAACAGTTTCTTCAATCTTCATAATGTAGACTCATAACTTCACTGTAATGATTCAGTTTGTGAACTGTTTGTAACAACTTCATTTTGCACCAAGTTTTGGACACATAAAAGAGATTCCAGATTTATGGTTTACATTACCTTTAAAGGAACCATTAGAAGCAGACTGAGAAGGATCTTAGCCAGGAACTTTTTGCACAAATTCAAAAGATTTTGGCTCTCTTGCTTGTAGCTTATTCCTGAACCACTGCTGACATTCTTGCTTGTTGAGATATACACCCTTATTTGCCAAAAGAAGAAAGAATTACTATCTAACTCTAATGAACGATTCGAAAAAAATCATCTCTCTAGAATATACAGACCCAAAATTTAAGTAGGTATTTTGTAACAACCTGGGTCAAATCACGAATCCGAATCAAATAATAATGTAATAAGGCTTTATCCACTATCCTAGTGGTATCTTCTTGGGTCGTCCTAGCACATCACATGCCCACCCAATGGTATCTTCTTGGTCATTTTCTTGGGACATGATTTACACCTTTAATATCATCGAAAAGCCGTCCATAGTTGTAGCATGCACCAAAACGATGCAAAGACCTCACAAGGCTCTATCTCTAAACATTTGTCAATGTATAGGCAGAGTTGCATTGTTCTGTTGCTTGGGGTATATGGAATTCTATTTTTGGAGCATTGGGAAAGGAGTGGATTTGTTACTTTGTCCTCCCTCAATAGGGGATTTGCTGCCTATCCGGTTCAGAGGTTCTAAATAGAGAAAGGATGGTAAGGACCTTTGGAATTGTGCACTCTTTTCTTTTCTTTTTCTGGATTGAGTGTAATGCTCGACTTTATAGAGATAGATATTTATGTTTCACTTTGTTGGGAGATAGGATCGTTTTCTTTATTTTTTATGGCCTCTGCCATGGGTGTGCCTATAGAGGAATTTCTGTTTTTGATCTTTGTAGGGATTGGAGAGATACTCTGTTTTGAGTGTCCTCTTTTTTTTCTTTTTTTTCTTTTTCCTCTTCTTTAACTGGCTGGTTTACTTATTCCCCCAATACTAGTATTTTCTGTTTTCATCTAATAAGATTTCTTCTTTTATCTAAGAAAATAGCATATGAAATAGATACTAGCTCACAAATTTCACAATCTCCTAAGTATTTATCAAAACTAGGTGGTGAAACATTATCCTCCAAATGTTTGGAGCACACATGTTCAACTTAGATATCATAAAAAATTGGATGACATGATCAACCCAAAATTGTGGGGAAGAGGGTGGTATTGTAAAAAGCCATTTAGATTCACTCATGGTGACTAATGTATTTTCTAGGTTCACTTGTAGAATAAGTATGAAGAGATATTTGCAGAGAATTGCATAAGAATGAATTGAAATTTCACTCAAACAATACACCAGACACACTAGGTGTGCAAGAAGAATAAAAAGATAGAAATGAGAATTTGAGGAGACTTTTAGAGATTGTGAGAAAAATATGAGATTTAAAAAGATTATGATGATTAACGAGACTATAATAGAGATGAGATGAACAAAAGAAGAATCTAACCAGAATTTGATGTTGGAGAAGAAGAATTGCAGAAGAAGAGATCCGGAGAAGAAACATAGCCGCGAGAAGAAGAAGACCAGCTATTGATACCGAATTTTTAAACTCAAAACTAGCATCTCAACTAATTCAAACCAATGGAACTAGGATTCAACTAGATTGAAGCATAATGAAGTTTATGAATGGTAGTACAAAATGGAGTATATCAGTGAAGACCAATGAAAAATACTTGAGGATTAATAGATTATGAGAAAACTTGAAGAGAAATTGATAGGGATTGGGGAAGAAAAAGATAGATATAGAACATATATATAGAGAGAGAGAAAGAAATGGTTAAGCCATTCGGCCCATTCATTTATAATTAAAATGACAACAAAGGAAATAATAGTAGCCATGTGATAATGATATCTTCAAATATATTATTAACTAACTAAATAGTCCATAAACTTTATTTAATTCTACAAATGCCACCATTGGCCCTATAGATCCATAAGGTAATAGATATGTACATGAACAATTATAGGTTCAAGGTTGTCCATAACTATGAGCATGCTTTCATCGCATTTCTCAATCAATAACTAATATGTTATAACTAATTGGGCTCTTATATGAAATGAACTCGATACTACAACATGTCTGCATAGATGCCCAGCAGACACTAATCCGGGTCTTACGTGCAATAAAAGTCCAAATCATATTCATATATACTTCAAATATAAGGCATACAAAACAATAGTTTTGACTTTTTGCTAAGGGAATTTAAATGTGCACAGTGACCTCCTTTTCAAATTATGATTTTTGACAAAGGTCTATCCAATTTCCATGGTCAGTGATACCACAACCACAAGACCACTCATGTGAAAGGAAAATGTCAATTGGTTCATCGATTTGCATGAGCTTGTGAACATTGTACTCACGAACATGATAAAACGTGTCAAGGGTGTTTGATTTCAAACTCCTTAAGATAGGAATAAAACATGAGCTGTCAAATGCTCATACACCGCTTCAAAATGGGGTGTCCAAAAGAAAGAATCGACACCCGGTGGAGTCTTGCAGGGCCGGGCCATGCTACAGGCCAACGGGGTTCCGAAGCAGCCTTTTTGCATGGGATAATTGACTTATTGGTCACTGTACTAGGGCCCAATTTTCATTGTAGTTACCGAAACTTTTTTTGTTACAATCGCATAACTATACTTGAAAATACTTACCAAATGGTCATTACTTATGATTTCCATCCAAAAGACGGAAGTCGTGACCGTGCATATCGCGTGATGTTTTTAGCTGATGTGTACATGGGTTTTGCCATGTATCATCATGTGCCAAGCACATGGCAATTGTCCCTGCATAATACAAATCAAAGCAACGAATGATAACAGACATTGAACCGATAAGCGTTGTTATTAGAGTGGAGAGGATCCTAGTCCTGAAAATGTCATTTCAGATGCATTAAGTCCTAAACAAGCAGGCACTTAGATAGCCTTAGAAATGACAAAAAAATAGTCTATTCAACTATTTAAAAAAATATTAATCCCGCATTTGATGAGATAAAAAAGTCGATATACTGTTAAATTAAGACAAATAATCAAATCCCAATTAACATAGCCTAGGAGTTGCCAAATATAACAAGCATATAAACTATTAAGTGAACATACAGGGCAATTATAAGCTCTCTATCCCACAACTGGAGTACCCATTTGAAAAGTATACAATAAATTCACAAAACTAAATAAAAATAAAAACTGAAACAAGTGACTCACAGTTCCTAGAGGAAATTTGATGATGATTACCACCAATGAAGATAGTAGGAAATGGTGCTACTTTTTCTCCTGAATCGTACTTCCAGAATGAACTCATACTCAGGAATTTAGCTGGAAAATTTACGATCACCAAATCCTTCTTATTCTAACAGCCGGCTTCGGTTCCACAAACAAATTCTTAACTCAGAACAATACTTACACTCATAAAATAAGCAAATTGAAAACCCTAGCCATCTTAGACGAGTGTGTGAATATAGGAGAACAAAATCACTAACCTTAAAATCATCATAGAAGGTCAATTTTGATATGTTCTACTTATTGTAGAAGTTTTGTGTAAAAATTGTCGAGGTCTCCATGCATACGTCTTTCCAGTGCAACCTTCATCTTCATCACTGTCTGTAGACTGAGGGACCATTGGGCAACGACTTATTTTAAAATGAATTTTAAAATTTAGATTGACTTATAAGTTCCTTAAAATTGTGACCTTAATACCAGTTTAACATATAAGTCAGAAATTAAATTGAAATAAGTTGTAAAGGTATTCGGCTGATAATAACTTATAGATTAAAATAAAATATAAAAATTACTAAAAAGTATATTAATAAAAAGATACATTGATTCAATATCATATTATAAAAATTATAATTTTTTCATTAAATAAAACACTAAATAAATAAATATATTATATTATAAATATAATATATAATATAATACATCTCAATAAGGTATATATATTGTGTTATAAATATAATATAAGTAAAAACTTTCGGTATCAAATATTTGTTTATGTTGAAAAAGAAATTAGATATTAAGTTAGAAGGATAAAGATATAATTTAGTAAATTAAAAAAAAGACAAAATAGATATTATATTTGATCAAATCAATTTATTAAGAATGATTTATAAGTTATTTTTAAATAAGTTATAAATTATTATTTATTAATAATAACTTGTAAGTTCAAAAATAAGTCAAAAATTAAACTTACCAAATACTTAAATCATACATTGGGGATGTTTGTTTGTAATGACTACCAAAAATTAAACTTACCAAATACAAAATGGACATTACATTGGAGATGTTTGTGGAGTATTATTTTTGGGATTATAATAATTGGATTAACATGATATTAATTAGTCTCTCATATTAAGTAATTTTATAATTTATACACTAATAGTTCCAAGTTTAAATTTTAAAACAAAGTACTCCCTCCGTCCCATAATATATGGCGTTTTAGAGTTGTGCACAAGAATTAATGAAATGATTGTATAGCATTAAATATAATATCAATTGTCTATAATACTCTTAAATTCTCATAACTACCATACTTATCGAATTGTTTTCTTTAAAAACAATATAAATGAATATGTTGTGATGCGAAATTAGAGGTTTATTTATTTATTTATCATATAATACATATACGTAAATATAAAAGGAAGATTGTATACTTATAAACCATATGTGAAATGACCTCATTAGTCTTAGGATGCGAAGGACAGAAAAATCAAAATTATGTTAATTTTCCTTTGTTGGAAAAGTTTGTTATTATTTCTTGTTTATATAGTTAGTTACCTATTTGATTAATTCTAAATGAAAAAAAAAAATTGTTTAAATAAGCATGCATAATCTCAATCATCAAAAATCTTACTTAAAACAATTCTAAAGGTTAAAATAGAAAAATACACTGATTCAATGTTTCTCTTAGATCAATTATCAAACAATTAATTTCATTCAGTGTTAAAATTTCATTCATAGCTCTACTGAATTCAGTTATTTCAAATTTTCTTAACTATTCAGATTTGTCAAACAGTCCCTAACTCAGATAATCTTGAGTTGATCATATTTGTAAATTGTGTTTGGTATACTAATAATTTTATAATTTTAAAATAAGTGATAATTTTAGATGACTACATATTGACTATCTTAAAATGTTTTTTCAAACAAATATGCCCCTCGTATCTCTATTAATAAATCCGAGAAAAAGGATATAGTATTTTTACCATTTAATAATCTATTTAGCTTTTCTCCTCTCTCTATCATCATCTCATCTCAAATTGTTCAGGATCACATATTCTCACATTTAACATACACGTAGGTAAGTATCAAGTTAAATTTGATAATATAGATATAAATATTTTTACTCGTCATAAAATTTAAAAAGGTATACTAAGTAAATATTCATATATATTACACGTACCTCCCTTTTTTTTATACACTAGAAAGGCTCGATAAAGATGCCAAAGTTTCCAAAGTCGTATTTAAATATATTAACATGATTTTAAATTGATCTAATTTTTATGTTATGATTTTTTTGGGTTAAATTTTTGGAACTCTCGTTTTACCCTTTTCTATTTCACGGCTCGGCTCTGCTCTGCTCCTTGAGAGAAATCTTTGATTCACGATTGGAGATCAAGGCGCATATCGACTTTCAGAGATAGGAGCGAGCAACAAACAACCCCTTGTATCAGGTTCCAAACTTAGGCACCCCTAAACTACAAGTAGACTTGACAATTTAAGTTGAAACTCATATAGTTAACCAAAACCACTTGTCTCTATTAAGTTGGTTAACTAGGTTTTAAGTGATGAGTTGATTTGGTTTTGGATCTAGTTTAACTAGTTTTGACCTATATTAGTCTATAATAGTTTTTTGCACTTTGAAGAGCTAATACATTAACATGTATGCATTATTACACTACATTCTTATATAACACATATACATTATACATATTACATACTTTTATAATTTATACATTTGTAATTATGTATAAAAATTATTTCACTAATTATAAAATTAATCCATTATAAAGTTAACACTTTTAGTGTAACGAACTACTAATTTAAATAATTAATATATCCTCCCTTAATTAATTAAAATAACTCATTTAAATTATATAATCAAATTTTATTTTCTCCTTCTCTCTATAAATTATTTTATATTATATTATATAATTTAATTTAATTTCCCCTATCCTACCCCCCACCCCACCCCTACCCACACCCCCACCACAAAAAATAATATTTATTGATTATGTATATACCACCACCTCCCCCGCACCCCCATCGCCCCCCGGTCCCTCAACCCCACCTAAAAAATAATATTTATTGATTATGTATACACCCCCACCTCCCCCCCCCCCCCCCCCCGTCCCTCACCCCCACCAAAAAAATAATATTTATTGATTATGTATACAGCCCGCCCCCACTCCCCACCCCCCACCCTACTCCATCCCACCCCACCCCCCCAAATTTTTTTTATTATTATTTATTAATTATGTATACACTCCCACGCCCTCGCCCCACCCACCCCCAAAAAAAATATTTACTGATTATATATACACTCCAAAAATAATAATATTTGCTGATTATTGTAATAAAATTCTCAATAATTTCATTAATTTTAATTAACATAATAATTATTAATGTAACTTTTTTTTGAAAGTACCTATAATCATAAAATTAATGTCAAATAAAATTTTTAGTTTCAAACTTGGGTCTAAAAAATTAAAAAAAGACTCTTTTAGTATAACAGAAATTAAGATTTTAGTGAAACTATAATTTGAAAAATAAGTCAACCTAAATTCGACCTATAACCATTTAAATCCAAACCACAAAACCCATATTAAATATAGGTAATATGATTTTGGTTTCAAAACCAACCCAAACCTATTTTATGTAACCCAAAACCAACCCAAATCTATTTTTTGTCAGGTCTAACTACAAGCTTTGTTTGAAGTTCCTACTTCATTCATGGGATATTTGAAAAATCTCCCTTTCTACAAACCTTCTCGAAGATAAGGGTAGCTCGAAGAATTTTTTTTGGCATGCCTGAACGGATCTCTTTTCTATTAATAAAGTTGTCAAAAGGCTTTGTTTTACTAATATATTCATTGGAGCTAGGTTATTATGATATAGAAAATGTTTGGAGAACGAATGACTAGATCAAATCGGTAAATGTCTTACTCTATTCCTTGTCAAGAATAGCTGCCTTAGAGCTTCTACTACTATCGGCTACCTAACTGTCGGGAAATAAGGAGTTTTGTAGGTGTCACAGTGGTGGTACCAAATGGCAATTTATCGTATAGAAGAATAGATCTGCAGACCTATTGATTGACAATAGATGCAAACCGATAGACCGCTACCTAAAAAAAGATAAATAGTTATTTTATCAAGGCAAGAGAAAAACATATAGCGGTTTGCCTAGATCTTGTATTTTCACATAGTTCGTCGGTCAAATCAATAATTCTCCTCTTAGAGTAATAAAGATAGTCTTTTTCTTTTTTCATTTTATAGCTTTGCGAGTTAGGAGCGCATCATCAAGGCAGGGCAAAAATGAACATAGAATAAGTGGGTGGTCGGCATCAGCGATCTCATCATTCGAGTCCTCGGACTAAGATGAGACTAACTTTATTATGATTGGCAAAGTCATTTTCAACTATGTCGAATGGTTTCACTCCTTTTTTTCTCCTTTTTGTCAGTTCGTGGTTAATCAGTTGACTCCCGTGCCCTCAAAAGATTGTCGAACTTCACGATTATTCATCGATATATGGGTAATCCCCGACTGTCAGAGAAGAAAAGATGTCTATGAAAACATGAGGTGTTAAACATTAGTCTATCTTCAAATGCAGGAAGGTTAGACACTCAATTCAATATGGGCAGATTCATACACAATAATCTGAATTAATTAATTAGGAAAACTGGTTTCATAACATTAGAAGATGAAGTATTTGTAGTGGTTTAAATGAACAAAGTAGAGTCGAGTATTGAGTTGTTCAGATTTATTTTACAAAATTTATTGAGTATGAAACAGTGACGGAACCAGAATATTTTTAGAAGGGGGTCAAAATACATCAGTAAAAAAAATTATTTATTGACGTTTGTGTATTAAATTGCAAAATAAAAATATTACAATGAAGATCACATCATAGTCCTCTTCTACCGAGAGGGCTAAAACACCAAGATATGTCTAGGAAACCTATTTACCGAACCTAATTACATATTTCCTCACAACCCGAGAATAGACAAAAGAAAATAACTAACAATTAGTAACATCAAAAATCCACAAACATGCTAACCGGAAAGTAATTCAACAATGGGCCTGTAAGACCCCAACTTTTATGAATAAAGATTTAATTTTCTTTATATATTAGTTTGAAATAGTAAGGTGTTGATTTGATAAATGTGATAAGTTATGAGTGAAATGTGTAAATATTTCAAAATAAGCAAGTGGTTATAAAATATTCATTGTTGTCGGAGAATATTCGTTTAGTCGTGGAATGTTCTTGTTGTCGGGGAATATTCGTACGACGGCGCAGCCATTTATGGGCCCCACAACAGAATAATGTCGGATATAGAAAGCGACATAAGTATTTTTTTTATAAAAATAACGGTAAAACTGTTACCGTTAAACTGTTGAAATACCCGGTGATAAAAATACAGTAATACGTGTTGTTGCACAGTAGTTGTGACGCCCCCAGAATTGGTCCAATCAACCCAACCCATTTCGAGTCGCCAAATACATGGTATAGAATCCAAATACAATCTTTTATATCAAACGATCGTGCTAAATACGACCACACAACTGTGAGTGTCAATACAGACATGTAAAAAATATAAACATTCAAACTAAGTCCTCATTACATTTATTATCACACTATTTTATAAAAAAAATAGTGAGGACTTCTACATCTCTAACTCGGACCATCACTCCATTCCCCGACTAGTACCCGCAATATTCTCATTTCCTGAATAGAACAATGGAAGAAAAGGGTGAGCTCAACTAGCCCAATAAATAATATTATGACTAAGATAATGAAGAATAAATTATCGTTAGTCTTCAACAAATCAGATAAAATATTATGGACAACAAGTTTTAGATCAACAACTGCAGCGAAATTAACAATTCATTAGAAGAGTTAAATAGAGAATGATGTCTACTATCTTCTATGATTTAAAAATCCATCATCAATATTTTATCCCTGTAACATCAATCAATATATATCTCGAATCCAATATTCATCTTTGCACTACGGGCCAAAGATATTCATTTGTATCACCAGTGGTCATGTTCATCTCAACACCTAGTCCATCTTTGCACTACGGGCCAAAGATATTCATCAGGTAATCATCTGTGCACTACAGGCCAAAGATATTCATCAAATAATCATTCATCTTTGCACTACAGGGCAAAAATATTCATTTGTATCATCATTTAAGACTGAGGATGATGAAAAATAATATAAAAAATGAATCCAGTGAGATAAAGGACAAAGATTAGGGATTCGTAATTTAGTTTATCCAAGTTCAAGAATACTCCGTAATAATCAATTGTGGAGCAAAATTCAAAAATGAAGTTCAAAACTTGGATCCAATCAAAGATAAAAAAAATATTTTTTTTACTGTGAATAGTAACTTGTCAAGAAAAGATGAAAATTTCATAAAAAGTTCAGACTAATATTCCAGTGAAATAATATTTCGTACGAGTATGAATGAATATACGAAACTGTAATTGAATTTTCACCCGTCATGCGGTAATCCGCGTAGACAGATCATTTCCAAAATTTAATAGAAATAAATACGAAGGGTGATTCACCACGTATGCGGTAGTCCGCGTAGACAGGTTATTTCCACAGATTAATAAGGAATAGAATGAATATAAAAAATTTTCACCAGGCATGTGATAGTCCGAGTAGACAGGTTATTCCCACAGATCAATAAAGAATGAATACGAAGGGTTATTCACCATACATGCGGTAGTCCGCGTAGACAGGTTACTCCCACAGATCAATAAAGAATGAAGTAACAACCCTTATGAGTATTGAAAAAAAATAGCATTCTTTATGAATACAAAAAAAATAATACCCCTTACTTCAGTAGAATATTGAATATTGGAATAGTGTAGTAGCAGAATACTCTTCTTCTTCCTCTCTCTATAATTTCTCACTATTATAACTTTGCTCTTCAAGAATGGTGAGAAATGAATTGAATTAGATTGCTATTTATATGCTAGAAAAAAATTGATTAATTACACTTTAGTACATCCGTCTTTGCCTTAATTTTTAATTTAGTCCCTCAAGTTTATAAATCTTGCACCTCCACCCCTACAACTACCCACCAACTATTTATTATCCACCAATAAGTGGGTCCCACATGTTAACTACCCATTAATTGCTCATTTATCCGATTAATTTCTCGTTTGGTCAATTTAACATCCGAAAAAGAACTATTATCGAAATAAATGTCGATTTTTACTTACATTAATATTCCCAACACAATGAAAATATTTTTATCAACCATTCATCATTATAATTCACAATATTGACAACCAGGTCGTTCCTAAGAAAGAAGAGGCTTTTCGATAAGGATTTATCCTCACTGGCGCGCAATTAAATGACCTAACCCCTTTCTTTAACAGAATTTTCTAGACATTGTCAATAATGCTAATAATAATAATATGAGTAACTGTGTTGTGTTAATTATTGATTTAATATTTTAAAGTATTATGCAGATGATACTGTGACAATAATTGAATCAATAATATGAGATACTATGCAGCAACTACTGTAGCAATTATTGGATACTGAGTGACTTCTTACGTAAAAATCAATAATTTGAAATACTGTGCAATATCGTGTACTACTATGCAACAACGCGTATTACTGTATTTTTATCATCGAGTATTTTAACAGTTTAACAGTAAAAGTTTTGCAGTGAAAATGTTATTTTTGTCGCTTTCTATATCCGATAATTATTCCGTTGTGGGGTTCACCAATGACTGCGCCGTCGTACGAATATTCTCCAACAAAAGAATATTCTCCGACACAACGAATATTTTACGACCACTTGCTTACTTTGTAAAATTTGCACATTCCACCCATAACTTATCACATTTATCAAATCAACACCTTACTATTTCAAAATAATATATAGAGGAAATTAAACCTTTATTCATAAAAATTGGGGTCTTACAGTAGTACACGGTATTGCGCAGTATTTTGAATTATTGGTTCTTACGTAAGAAGTCACTTACTCAATAATTGTTACAGTAATTACTATTCAATATTTTATATTATTGATTCAATAATTGCTACCGTTGATATTTTATATTATTGATTCAATAATTGTCACAGTAACCACTGCACAGTATTTCACATTATCAAATCAATAATTCATTTTATTTAAATAATATTATTAGACAACATTATTGGCAATGTCTAGGAAGTTCTTTTTAGGAAAGAGGTTAGTTAATCTAATTGCACGCCAGTAAGGAGAAATTCTTATCGGAAAATCCCCTCTTTCCTGGGAACGACCTAGTTGTCATTATTGTGATTCTATAACATTATTTGTGAATAATAATTATTGATAAAAATAATAAGTAAATATTTATTCAAAGTGGATTTAAACTGAGGAATTTTTAGCAAAAGTGACAATTATTGAGAATGGATATTTTATCTGTTCTGATAAATTAATTCATTCAAATATATTATTATAATATTACATTATAAGTGTATAATGTGATAATATAATAGTGATGATATTTTTTTATAATAAATTCACGATATATGAATAAAATGAGGAGAAAGAGAGTAAATTGGGTCCGAATTGATTTTGTTACAATAGATGCTAAAAATATGTTTTGTGAGTTGGTGGGCGCCACTTGTTGTTGTAAAATACTGATTGTTGATTTTTCAAAGTTGGTATACGGAGGTCTTTATCAGTATATATTTTGTCAGAGTGGAGGTGTGGAAAAATCATCCGTATGTAAATTTGGGTCATTTTTCGTTCGGAATTTGAAAAATTTTCTTCTACAAAGTTGTAGAGAATTAAATTTTATATGGAATGGATATAAGGTTCATATTTTTCTGATAAAAGGGCTATTTATTATGAATTATTGAAGTTTTTGAATATTGTTTTAATTTAAAATATTTTGGTGAAGATTTTCTAGAATGGGTGGGCCCCACTCTTGTCCTTTGTTGGTGTGAAATGTGCTGAGAATTATTTCAAAAGTGTTGTGCTCATTTTTCAAAGATGGGTGCTAAGAAAGCCTCCGTATGTTCAAATTGTTAGAATTGGTGTTCTGACATTTTTCTATAAATAGGGTGCTTAGTTAGAAATGAAAATCACACCAGAATTAGAAAATTTTTTCTTTATAATATCGAGCGTATTTCTTGTGAGTATAAAGATAGTTTAAGTGTGGATTACGGTGCAAAATTTTTCTCAACAAAATATCCGATATTCCAGTCAGATCTAGTATTTTACTAAGGTAAAAGATATTATTTTTCTCGTAAACGATGTTATTTTCTTTCAATATTCATAAAGAATCTTATTTTCTTTCATATTCCATATTATGAAAGTGATAATATTTCATTTCATATTCATAAATTTAAAGTTACTACGGTAAGTATTGCTTTTATAATTCCTGAAATGATCAGAAATTCTTTGAGTTTTGCGTTTCAACTAATATCATTTCACTGGAATATTGGTTTGAACTTTTTATGAAATTTTAATATTTTCATGATGAGTTACTATTCACAAGTTATTATTCACGAGTTACTATTCACGATAAATTTTTTTAATCCAAATTATCTTTGATTGGATTCAAGTTTTGAACTTTATTCTTGAATTTTGCTCCACAATTAATTATTACGGAGTATTATTGAATTTGAATAAACTAAATTACGAATACCTAATCTTTGTCCTTTATCTCATTGGATTCGTTTCTTATATTATTTTTTATCATCCTCAGTCTTAAATGGTGATACAAACAAATATATTTGGCCTGTAGTACAAAGATGAATGATTATTGGAAGAATATCTTTGGCCTATAGTGCAAAGATGATTATCTGATAAATATCTTTGGCCCGTAGTGCAAAGATGGACAGATGTTGAGATGAGCATGACCACTGGTGATACAAATGAATATCTATGGCCCGTAGTGCAAAGTTGAATATTTGATTCGAAATATATATTGATTGATGTTACAAGGATAAAATATTGATGATGGACTTTTAAATCATAAAAGATAGTAGACATCATTCTCTACTTAACTCGTCTAATGAGTTATTATTTTCGCTGCAGTTGTTGATCTAAAACTTGTTGTCCATAATATTTTATCTGATTTGTTGAAGACTAACGATAATTTATTCTTCATTATCTTAGTCATAATATTCTTTACTAGGCTAGTTGAGCTCACCCTTTTCTTCCATTGTTCTCTTCAGAAAATGAGAATGTCTCAGGGACTAGTCGAGGAACGGGGTCACAGTTAGAGCAGTAACAGTCCTCACTATTTTGTAGAATAGTGTGATAATAATTGTAATTAATGAGGACTGAATTTGAGTGTTTATATTTCGTATTATATACGATTTGTATTGAAACTCACAGTTTGTGTGGTCGTATTTCACACGACCATATGTTATAAAAGATTGTATTTGAATTTTGTACCATGTATTTGGCGACTCAGAATGAGTTGAGTATTGAACCTATTTTGGGGGCGTCACAGGGCCCATCAGCAGAAACAATCCGGTCCACATGGGCAGCCCACTCGGCTTCAAATTCATAAGGCATCCCATTAAATCCAGCTATGAGGAGCAGCCCACGTGGGCAATTCACATTCCAAACCGTGAGTCTTCATGTAGCACTGCACAAGAAAACAGACCCACGCGGGTCTGATCAAAACCAGCACGGAACCCACGTGCTCAACATCCGTGAATCTCACTAGATTCAATCGGCAATTGTTGAAGGCAACTGCCGGAGACCAGACCCCATGAAACCTGGTACACCATAAAACAGATCCAGATATAGCCACCAATAACGCCAGAAACCACAACTGAAGAAGGACTGCTTCCGGGGACCAGGGTCATATAACCCCCCTCCCCTTGGTTCCGCCTCTAGTATGAAATAAGTTTTGATTGAGAATCATTTAGCTATCGAGTCGAGTACGATCTCGAATTAAGCCCAAAAAGATTGAACTTTTTTGAGCAAATAGGATCCTAGTATCAATAAAAAATTATAATTTGAAGAGGTTCAAGTAATTTATCAAATTTTAAAAATTGTTCATATTTGAATCATTTATATTTCGAGTTGAGTTCGAATCGAATTTTTAGTCGAGCGAGTAGGAATCGAGCCCGAACTATTTGGTTCATTTTACAGCCTTATGTAAGACTCCATCTTTTTATGAATAAAGATTTAATTTTCTCTAAATATTTTTCTAAATAGTAAGGTGATAATTTAATAAATGTTATAGTTATGGGTGATATATGCAAATTTTATAAAGTCAGCAAGTTGTCATAAAATATTCGTTTGGTCGGAGAATATTCTTTTTGTTGAAAAATATTCGTACGACTGCGCAATCATTGGTGGATCCCACAACGGAATAACTGTCGGATATAGAAAACGACAGAAATAACCTTATTATAAAAATAACGGCAAAACTTTTAAATTGTTGAAATACCAGGTGATAAAAGTATAGTAATACGCGTTATTACAAAGTAACACACGATATTGCACGGTAACTCTGATTATTGATTCTTACGTAAGAAGTCACTCAGTATTCAATAATTGTCACAGTAGTTGCTGCATAGTATCTCATATTATTGATTCACTTATTGTCACAGTATCATCTGCACAATACTTTATATTATTAAATCAATAATTAATACGACACAGTTACTCATATTATTATTAACATTATTGGCAATATCTAGAAAGTTCTGTCGAGAAAAGGGGTTAGGTTATTTAATTGCGCCAGTAAGGAGAAATCCTTATCGAAAAGCCCCCTCTTTCTTGAGAATGATCTGGTTGTCAATACTGTGAGTTATAATATTAATAATGAATAATTGTTGAAAGATTAAAAATGTGTTGGTTGAAGATAAGTGATTTGCGGTAAATATTTATTTAATTTTTAATATAAATAGAGGGGTTTGTCATGAGGCGTTTGTTGTAAGTTTGACTTATTATTTCATGGGGGGGATGCGCTAAATTTTCAAACCGTCAGTTGAAGTTTTAATAGTAAATCAAAATGGGCCGTCGGTTGAAGTTTTAATAGTAAATCAATATGGACCGTCAGTTGAAGTTTTAATAGTAAATCAATATGAACCGTCCGTAAATCAGTTACTATTTAGTTCATTCTCTTATAAATAGGTTGTTTAGTTAAGAAATGAAACTTGTTAGTTCCCAGTAGGCACACAATAGATCTAGAAGGGGGGGGGGGGTTGAATAGATCCTTTAAAATTTTAAACTCTTTTTCATTTTATTTTGTATAGCTAAGAAGTTAGCATATGACAAACATAAGAATCATTTCAAGCACAGCGGAATAAGTTAAATCTCTCCTTTATTGATATATTGATAAACATTGATACATTATTCTTGGAGTTAGTTTAGTTGTAAGTAGTTAGTATATACATAGCAGTTATAGCAGTTAAGTACATAATGTAAATACATAAAGTAAATGACAGAATGTAAAAGACACAAAAGGGTTTTAAGTGGTTCAGGGCCAACTCAACTCCTAATCTACTCTTCTGCACTCTCGCAGAAAATCCACAAAGGAATGGGCAGCACCCTGAATCACTAAGATTCCTTCAAGGCCAGCAGCCCTGGAACTTCAGTTCACTTTTGAACTCTTCAAGCCCTTTGGCTTGGAACTCCTTTAGTTCACTAAGAACTCTTCAAGCCCTTTGGCTTGGAACTCTAGTTCACTAAGAACTCTTCAAGCCCTCCGGCTTGGAACTCATTTAGTCACTCTGGACAAGGACCCTTTGGCCCTGGCTACTTGTAGTTGTAGTTGTTGTTGTTATTTGTGCTTTGCTGCTAAGATATCTTGACGCTTGACCATCTTGGTACTTAGCAGCTAGGCTTGGTCCTCAGCATTCTGCTTCGCGTCTGGACCTCTTCTATGGTGCAGCTGATCTTCAGTCTGTTCAGCTCATCTTCACTTGCTGTCAGCTGTGCACCATCACCACATAGGACTGCTAAGTCTTTTCATTGTGGGTCACCTTCTTCTGACCCTTAGCATCCCTTGAACCCTTCTTGAATGATATGCAGACATGATTCTGCATCTTTTCTTGTTCAGCTTCTGGTTCTTCATGGTGATTTGTAGAGTGGCTCTTCTGATCTTCTTTATGCTCAGCCACCTTCCTGAATGCTATCTTCTTGGCCTTCTCGGCTCTCAGCTTGGCTGCCATCTTCAGTGGCATTCTCATCCTTGTTGAGTGAAGTTTTAGTCTGTTCAGTCCTTCTTTAAGTCTGCTTCACTTCCACCTTCGTAGTCTCACTGCCACTGAGACTTGTTCTCTTAAGCTCTGGTGGAACTTGTAGAGTCAATAATGTAGCATTCCAATAACTCGACGAATCTACAACTCAGCAACAACTCTTATCTTTAAAACTTGTCCTTTAAATACCCTTTCATAATCTTCCCGTTGGAAAGTAACCGTTGGAAGCTATTTGAATTGCTTCGTAGATCTCGAGTTATTTGGTGCAGATTGCTGATGTGACGTGACAGGTTCTTTTTGACTTAACTGACACATCAGTCTGCTTTCTCACCTACCGCATCTGAGATGTCACTGTTCCGTGTCAGGCTGGTAGTCCTCTTTATTACTTCTTTCTGATTCCTTGATTCGAATCCTTAGGAGTTGTCCTTCTGCATCAATGCTCTCAAATAGCAACGTTCGGATGTCAGTCTTCAGATTAAACCGTTGCCAATGCTTCAATCTTCAGATGTCAGAACTCTACGATTCTGATGTAGTTGTTCTTGGACCTTGATCGTAGTGTATCATATTGAATATTGCTTTGACTGGCTGAGACAACACTACGATTCTGATTAGTGTTCTTGGATCTTCAATGTAGAACATCTCTTCCTTCATTTGTGCAGTGTTTTAACACTTCTGTTTGCTTTGACTGATCTCAAGAACTGATATCTTGACTTATCGTTCTGACCTCTTTTGAATAGCAAGACACTTCAGATTTATGGCATACCTAGCTCCTTTCTCCTGGTGATCTCCCGTTCACTTATCTTCAATGGTTTGACCCATGCTTAATCACTTATGTCTTGTCTTCATAAATTGGCCTGTATCTCTGTAGATTGTATCAGTTCCTTCTTTACTTTGGTAAACACTACGATCTTGAGTGGTTCTCAAGATCGTTGTCTTCTGTTCTCTTGACAGCTACTGCACTTGGTGACTTTCTCTAGTAAGTCACGTTGTATGAAGTCTTCTTCTGATTAGCTTGTGGAAGACTTTATCTCGAATGGCCTCACAACTCAGTCTGCATGTTGATAGAGTTTGATGCTTAGATCTTCTGTTAGCATGCATGCCATTCGGTGAGTGCTCTCTGGTACTCTTCATGTAGGATGTATCTTTGTAGCTCAGACCAGAGGCTTCATGCTTTGGATATATTGGGAGTGCCCATTTGATGAGAATCGTGTTGACACTACGATTCTTCCCTTAGCGTTGTTGAGCAAACCTTTGTGGAAGCCTTAGTTCTACAGACTACGATTTAGCTTAGTTGCTGCAGACACTACGATTCTGAGATCAGACCTTGACATACTACGATTCTGCCTTCATGCTTGCTGCCTTCGTCTGATCTTACCCGACTACGATCTATGCCTCTGATGATCATTAGACTCCACTACTTTAAGTGTGATCTACGATTCTTGACTTAGCTCTGGCAGTTTCTCGGCCGGCTCATAGACAGGCTGTCTCTTCGATTCTGAACATGACTTCCTCAGCAGATTACGACTCCGAGAAAATTCTTCTCGACACACTACGATTCTTCCTCGTTTCTCCCGACAGACTACGAACTTCGAGATCTACTATCCTGCAGACTACGATTCCGCCTTGATAGCTCTCGAGTCTCTTTTGTCTCTCCTGGCAGACTACGATTCTGATGCAGTGCTTTGACGATCAGACATGCCTATATATTACATTATAAGATCAACCTAACAAGCTATCTTTCTATCTTTATAGTCCTTGTACATCATTTCTTTTGAAGGACTTTACAAAGCTGTTTTGCTTATGTAGGATCAACCTTACATATTTGATCATTTCAGTCTAAGTCCTTGTACATATATTCCTATTATTTATCAAAGGACTTTACAGCTTTTATCAATGCAAGCATACTTGCATATTCATTCATTTATATCATAATCAAATCATATATAAATAGGAATAACATTCTTATGTATATTCCTAACAAAACTCACACCATAATTAGAAAATTCTTCTTCTATAATATTGTGCGTATTTCTTACTAGTATAAGAATACTTTGAGTATAGCAAATAGTGCAAGATTTTCTCAAGATAATCTCTGTTATACCAGTCAGATTTAGTCTCCTACTAAGGTAAAGGATGTTATTTTCTTCATACTCATAATGGTTGTCATTTTATTCCTTATTAGTATGTGGGAATAACCTGTCTACACGGATTACCACATGCCTAGTGAATAACCCTTCTTATTCATTATTATTAAGTTGTGGTAATGATATGTCTACGCGGAATACCGCATGACTGGTGAAAATTCATTTGCAGTTTCGTATATTCTTTCATACTCATATGGGATATCATTTCTTTTGTACTCGTCAAGGGATATCGTTTTCTTTCATATACGAAATTATTGTTTGTTTCCATAACCTTATTATTAAATGATGAAAATCCTTGAAATTAGTAGAATATCCTTAATAGTTTGCGTTTCATCTAATATCATTTCATTGGAATATTGGTCTGAATTTTCTTATTAAATTTTAATATATTCATGTCGGGATACTATTCATCCAGGGTACTATTCACGACAAAATTTAGTTTCTTTTATTTGTCCAAATTATCTTTGAAATTTGAATCTTAAATATTATTCTTGAATTTTACTCCACAATTGATTATCATGTTGACAATTTGGACATCCTTGAATCCTAGATAAATTAAATTATAAATCTTTAATATTTATCCTTGCTCTCACTTGATTCATTCTTTATATCATTGTCATTATCCTCATGCTTAAATTTGTGATGGAAATTTATCTTTGGCCCGTAGTGCATATATGGACTGTTGATTGGTATGATTATGACCAGGAATTGTGTATTGGTATAATCATGACCTTTAATGTTACAGATAAAGGTTTGTGGTGAAAATCCTCTTTGGCCCGTAGTGCATAGATAGACAGGTGTTTGGTATGATCATGACCACTGATCATACAAATGAATATCTTTGGCCCGTATTGCATACATAATTCATTGATTGAAAATAATTATTGATTGGTGTTACAATGATAAAATATTGATGATGAACTTTAAAATTATAGAAGATAGTAGACATCATGCTCTACTTGACTCTTCTAATGGATTGCTATTTTCGCTACAGTTGTTGATCTAAAACTTGTTGTCTATTGTATTCTATCAGATTTTTCACTGTTGAGGACTAAAGATAAATTGTTCTTCATTATCTTAGTCATAATATTCTTTACTGGGCTAGTCAAGCTCACCCTTTTCTTTCATTGTTCTATTCAGGATATGAGAATATAGCTGGGACTAATCGGAGAATGGAGTGATGGTCCGTTATAGTCTATAGCAGTCTTCATGATAGTGTGACAATAATTGTAATGAAGACTTAATTTGAGTATGGATATTGTCGTATTATGTACGGTGTAATATTTGTATTAAAACTCACAGTATATGTGTAGTTGTAAATAAGAAGTTTGTATTTGAATTCTGTACCATGTATTTTGGCCACTCAAAATGAGTTATGTGAACCTATTTTGGGGGCGTCACACCTTAAGTATCTGGAAAGAAGGATGAACAAGGATGTGAAAAAGAAGAGACAGTTTTAGACCTTATCTTAGCTGTTTAAAAAAAGTAGTGGCTAGGTCTCCGTCCTCGAATTCATTGATTCGAGGCTTTTCGATGGAATTGAAAGAAGAATTTGAAGCAATACAGAATAGTTTTTATAAGTATGAAATAGTTTGAATAAGAAATTTTATCTTAGGATTAGGTTCGCGAAGAAGAAGATCACAAATGAGATCTTGAACTTCTTGTTGACTTTCTCGAAGAAAAAGATCTCTTATCTCCGATGTGAGGATGACCTCATAAATTCCTTTGCCCACGGTGGACGCTCGAGTCAACTAATATTCACAAGGGCCAAGTAACCTCTAAACGAGTTTGGAAAATAATTTTATAGGTATCTAAAGATTTCAATCTCTTTTTACGATTAAATAAAGATTTTTCTCTTTCAACATTTTTGGTCCTATACGAAATAACCACCTCTTCCTCTGTAGATATATTTCTTTGGAAGCACATGTGATTTAGCTTATAAATGACATTTTGTTAATATATGGAGTATGATTTTTTAGTTGATTTGTTCTTAAAATAAATGACACATTGCATCCTTTTATTTTATTTTTATTCTACACTTTGAGTCTTAAACTTTAAAATTAGAGATCTTGTATCCCATGCTTTTGACATTATGACAAAATTGTACATTCCGAACAAAAAATTGTTAAATAAGCCAATAGAATTAGAGTATCTCCAAGAGTAGTAGCAAAAAAACTCTTTAAATTGAAGTTTGTTAATCTACGTGGCAATTTGACGAACATTATTTGCTACTTCAATATTATGTGTCTCATTAGTCTCTTCAATTTAATTAATGCAGTATTTGACTTAAAATAATAATAATTGATAACATTTGAAATAATTAATAACATTCATTTTTAAAATGAGCTGTACATCTAACTCATCAAATAAAATAAATGTTTTTAGCCTTTTTCATATGATTTTGATTCTCCCAAAATAAAATAAATATTTTGAAGAGGCAAGGTCAACTTACCAGTTCTGAATAGAGAATGAGGTTGCAGATTTGATGACTAAGATTTGAGATGTTGTTAGAGATAATTTTTTTGATGTGAATCATCAACTATTTGAGTATCCCAAAGTGGTTGACGGGACTGTTGGAGATGCTCTTACACATGCATCTTTTAGAGGAAAAAAATGTCAAATACTCTACTAGTCTACTTTATAATTGTCTTTTTAAAAAGTGATTCCTTTGTAGATTAAAAATAATTAATTATTTAATTTTTTATATTATCAATTAATATATAAAACAATTTTTCTCTCTCACTTTTTTAATAAAGTTTAAAAAGATAAAATTAATATCTTTATACTCAATTTATTTAATTAGACAAAGTATTAATTTAATGAGTCTGTGCGCATGATTTCTCGTTAAAGATTAATTAAAACGAAAAGGAGGGAGTAATTACTAGTGTTAACGCCAAGTTTTGCCGGCGCGTTCAATCACAGAGTCCACGCGCTTGAACCTGCACAATAACGAGTCACACTCGAAGCTTGACGGCTTGGGCCGTCGGGTGATAGCTTCGGTGTGAGAATGAGTACAGGCTGGTCACAAGGTTTAACAATGGAGGCTTTAGTATTTAGTGCTCAAGTGAGTATTACCTGTTAACTTAGGTCAAGCCTTGTATTTATAGCCATCCTCACCGCCTTAGAGTCCACAACCTTATCGGATTAGGACTCCTAAACATGGCAGTCACCATTGTTTGGGACCCACGCAATCTCCTTTAAAAGTGCAAGTTGGTTGTAACCCCACCACTTTCCTTAAGAGTTGGCACCTAGATAAGATTAAGGTTTTAGTCCTTAACCATTTAGACTCCTTATTGCTCCGGACTCCACCCGAGGAGTAACCTTCGGTATGGGCCTTATAAACTGGTCTGGACTCCGGCCCGAAGGGCTCGGTAGTCCGATCCCGATCATCACCAATCCAGTCTAGACTCCGGCCCAAAGGGCTTAGTAGTCCGATCCCAATCATCACCAGTCGGGTCTGGACTTCGGCCCAAAGGGCTCGGATACCCGATCCCGAACACCGCTAATTCCTTACCTGTCTTTGGCCTATTGGGCCCGATGGACCCTTCTCGGTCCAGGCCTTCAGTCCAAGTAGGGGTCGGTGGATTATGTCCGAACATTGCCCCCCAGTCTCTTATTATAATAAGCTTATAATCAGAGACTTGAAGAGACGCCTGGGGAATCTAATCGACCTATTTAATTCTGCCCACGTTACCCAAGAAACGGGCCTCCCAACATGCCATCATTAGCCGCCCTTTGGAATTCGTGCAGCAAGAGTATAAATACCCCCTCCCAGCCACAACCGTCACTTTTTACAAACCTTCTCCAACTCTCCCTTATTTTTTAAATTTTTCTGCAAGTATGATTTTCGGCGAGAGAGCACCACCACCCTTCTTTCTCAGATTTAGTCTTTTGCAGCCCCAAACACTTCATATTTCAGCTATTTTCTGACTCAATGGCTGATTCTAGCATTCCCCCGGCCTCCTCCACCACTGAGCTAGCTCCACCTATTGATACAACTCCCATCCCTGCTACTATCGCCGCCACCGATCTAGTGCCAGTCGATTTTCCCACCGCCCTAGTCGGCATCCCTACTGGCGATACCGAGGCTAAGATCCGAGCCGCCTATGCCTCTGAGACCGACTTCTCCCATGTCAACACAAAGTCCACGCTCGCCCCTCACCAGATCTCTGACATCCGAACCCTTTTCAACATTCCTAAGGAGTACAAGCTTCAGGTGCTGGAGACTGGTGAGAGAATATACTGGCGCCCCGAAGGTAGATGTGTGGCCATCTCGGTCTGGGCTCTGAAGCACGGGGTCCGATTCCCACTTCATGAGTTCATCGTATCCTTCCTCTGCTTCGTGGGGATCGGGTTCGCACAACTGGTTCCGAACTCGTATATCCACCTGATCACCTTCATCGCTCTTTGCCAGGAGCTATCCGGGGCTAGATTTCTTCTTCGTTTTGCTCTCCGTTGGCAGGTCAAAAGAACATGGCCTTCGACAGTTAAACCGGGTATCAAACCGTGCCACCTTTAACAAGACCCCTTCCAGCAACAAGGGCTGGCACGAACAATGGGTCTTCATCAAGGGGACCGATATCAATCTTCTCCCGAACTGGGCCACCCCTTAAGACCCGATTGCAAAGGTGTCCAGATTCCTGAAAGATCGGTAAGATGCCTTCAGAGCTTTCTATCAGAAGGTGAAGAAGACCAACTGGGGCATGGACGTCTTGTCCAATGAAGCTTGGCTGTACAAGCATGGACGTAAGTATTTTATATCCCGATCCCCTTCGTCCTTTAATCATTTCCTTCATCTAACTTGTCCGTTCAAACTCCTGATTTGTTTTTTCATTTTGCAGTAACCATTTTCAAGCTCGAAGGAGCTGATGAATCCTTGACACCACTTCCTATTCCGGCCGAGCCTATCCGTCTTCCCATCAACGGAGCGGCGGCTGAAGAGGAGACCATTCCTATCGCCGAACTCTCAACCGGCTCCCCTTCCGCTGAACCCTCCAACAATAACCCCCTAAAGATGAATCGGTCGAAGAATGTGGCTCAACTGAGGAAGGGTAAGAAGAAGGCTTCCGCCAAGGGCCTCCCCAAGCCATCTGCTCTGAAGCCGATGGTCCTGAAGTCGGCTCCTCCACCATCTCCCGATGTGACTATCCTTGAGGATCCCGAGGAAACCGAAGAGGAAACTCTCGAACCTCTCCCTAAGAGATTGAAGCAGAAGTTCGTTGGTGAGCCCGACCTTCAGATGATCGCGGCCGATCCAGTTGCTGCTTCCACCCCACCAGTTCATCCTTCCGCCGAGGTCAGTCCCTTCGAAGGGACACCTCTTTCATTCTGGCCGAAGAGTCCTTGGAGGCATTTCCCTTTGACCAACTAGAACACTTCAGATTATCTGGAGACGACGATCGGTTCAAAGGGTACTCTTCCGAAGACTACCTTGTGGCATACGTCAAAGCCCAATGTCAGGTACACCCGAAAGCATAAAACATTCCCTTAAGTATCCTGTAGGCACTGTAACTAACATATTTTTCCTTCTTATTGCAGGCCAATGCCATCCTCGTCCGAGCCATTCCTCCACTTGCTAAATCCACCAAAAAGGAGGTTCAGCTTTAGAGCAAGGTGGAAATGCTTGATGCTGAGGTTCGGGGTCTGTCGGCTGATCTAAAGAAGAAGAGAGATGATCATGCTGACACCCGCAACAAGGTGACTTACGCCGAGCGTCAGGCCAGCGAACTCAAAAAACTCTACTATAATCTTCAGAAGGAGTTCGTTGGCCTTGACGATTATAATAAGCAACTCCTCGAGGAGAGGGCTCTTCTGAAGAAGAAAGATATGGATCAACAGAACGCCATTCTGATCCTCCAGAGAAAAATATCTGAAATGCATGCCAAACAGATGGTGCTGATAAAGGAGAATACTGCTCTCAGGACAGAATGTGCCGAGGCTAGACAGCAGGCTGTCAAGGAGTATGAAGAGTCACTCGAACTCCGTGATGCAATCATGGCCCAATTTGCCGAAGGCTATGAAGCTCACAGGAGAGGGCTCAAGCGAAGATGACAGCTGCTGGACTGGATGCTGCTTTCCTTGATTCTTCCAACGAAGAGTCTGATGCCGAAGATGGTGTTGATGGCGGAGCTCCCGACCCTTAGTTGCTTTAGGATTTTTACTTATAATTTTTGTCTTCATTTTTCCTTTTTTAACTTTCCCGATCAGTTCTGCGTGTAATTTGTCCGATCAGTTAAGTTGTTTGTAACTTTTCTGATCGATTCTGTTCATTGCTTGTCTGATCGGTTTTATAGAAACTTATAAATGAAGTACAAAAATTTTCCGAAGAGAAATCCATGCTATTTTATTGATAAATAAAGTAACTTACACAAGCCAAAGAAAGAATTACATAACTCCTACTGATAATATTTCCTAAGTCTTCCAGCATGCCATGTATTCTATATCTCTGTGCCATCCAGTGCTCGAAGCCGATAAGTTCCAGGCTTCGGCACTTCTGTCACTTCATAAGGTCCCTCCCAGTTCGACATTAACTTGCCCGTGTTCTGCGGGGTAGACGCCTCTGCTTCCCGAAGCACCAAATCCCCGATCTCGAATCTCCTTTGTTTCACATTCTGGTTGTAGTGTCGGGCAGTTAGCTTTTGGTAGATGGCTAGCCTTATCAGTGCCGAATCCTGGACCTCTCCTAGCAGATCTAAGTTCAGTCGTAGGCCATCATCATTGTACAACTCTTTGTACTGACTGACCCGAAGGGTAGGAGACCCGATCTCGACGGGTATTAGTGCATCGGTCCCATAGGCCAATTTGAAAGGTGAATCCCCTGTTGTCGTCCTCGGGGTAGTCCGCTATGCCCATAAGACACTGAGTAGTTCTTCAGGCCAACGTCCCTTTAGTTCATCCAACCTTCGTTTAATTCCATTAAGTGAGTCTGATTGGTGACCTCTACCTGTCCATTTGACTGAGGGTGGGCAACCGAAGTCTTTCGGTGTTGGATGCCCAGCTCCTTCAAGAAAGCTTTGAACTTTAACCCCACAAACTGTCTGCCATTGTCCGAAACTAGAACCATCGGGATGCTGAACCAGTATACAACAAATTCCTTGAAGAATTTAAGACATTCCTGTTCGGTAATTTTCTGTAACGGTTTGGCTTCTACCCACTTGGTCATGTAGTCAATGGCTACGATCACGAAAATGGCTTGTCCCTTGGCCTTTGGTAATAGTCCCAAAATATCAATCCCCCACATAGCAAATGGGATCGGGATAAGACCGAGTACAACTCCTCGGGAGGCTGATGAGGGATAGAACTATTTAACTGACACTTAGGATATTTTTTGACGTAGTCCTTTGCTTCTTGGAAGATGGTCGGCCAATAGTATCTTTGCCTCAGAATTTTGTAAGCCAATGACTTGGCTCGCATGTGATCCCCACAGATTCCTTCATGCACTTCCCTTAGAGTATACTAGGCTTCCGAAGGTGTCAAACACTTGAGCAATGGAGAAGTAAACGCCCTTCGGTACAGATCTCCGCCAATGAGAACGAAGTTGGAAATCCTGTGCTTGATTTTTCTGGCGTATATGCGATCCGAAGGCAGAACCCCATCGTCCAAATAGGAGATATAAGGTGTGAGCCAACAGTCCAGCCAATCCAAGGCTAATACGTCCACCTTCTGAACACTAGGTTTGTCCAACATTTCCAAGTATACCGAGCCGATAAAGGAACTTGCTTCGGTTGTAGCCAGTCGGGCTAAGGAGTCTGCTACTGTGTTGTCTGATCAGTCAATCCCTTGGCAATTGTGTGAATCAAAGTATGTGAGTTATCCTTTACCTCGGCCAGATATTTTGCCATCCTGGCCCCCCGAGCTTCATATTCCCCCGATATCTGTTTAACAACCAGCTGGGAGTCACTATACACCACTAGCTTTTGAACTTCCAGGCTCTGGGCTAACCGAAGTCCGGCCAAAATGGCTTCGTATTCTGCCTCATTGTTGGTGGCCTTGAACCGAAACCGAATGACTTGTTGGACACAGAATCCTTCGGGACTTGTCAGAATAACCTCTGCTCAGCTGATGTTTGAAGTAGATGACCCGTCCACGTAGAGAGTCCATGGAGTTTGTAGCGTTTGTGCTTTGGTGACAGAAGCTACATCTAGTTCGGAGAAAGAGCACTCTACAATAAAGTCTGCCAAGGCCTATCCTTTAATTGCCGTTCTGGGGTGGTATTTCAGAGTGAACTGAGTTAATTCCATCGCCCATGTGGCGAGCCGACCCGAGACTTTTGGTCTATGCAGTACTTTCTTCAAGGGTTGATCAGTGTACACTATCATCAATCGACCCTGGACTTGCAATGATCAGAGCGTAGGCGAACTTTCCCAGGTTCGGATATCTGGTTTCTGTGTCTCGAAGGACGTGGCTAACATAATAGACCGAGAATTGCTTTCCCCCTTTCTCCCGTACCAATGCTACCCCCAGTGCCATCGAGCTTGTCGCCAGATATAAGTACAATGGTTCTGAAGGGATTGGCTTCATCAACAAGGGTGCCGAGGAAAAATATTGCTTGATCCCTTGGAACGCGTCTTCGCATTCAGAGGTCCATTGGAAACTTTTCTCATTTTTTGGCCCCTTCAAAGTGTCGAAGAACGGCAGACATATTTCGGCTGATTTTGACACGAATCTCCGAAGAGCAGCTATCCGACCTGTCAGCCTCTGCACATCTTTATAAGATTTCGGTGATTTCATGTCCAAGATTGCCTGGATCTTCTCCGGGTTTGCCTAGATGCCTCTTTTGCTGATCAGATAACCCAAAAATTTCCCTGAACCCAGGCCGATGGTACACTTAGTTGGATTCAAACGCAACTTGTGTTTTTGAACTGTTTCAAAGCAGCCTTCTAGGTCCGCCAGATGGTCTTGGACTGACACACTTTTCACAATCATGTCGTCCACATAGACCTCCATGCTTCGGCCTAGCTGTTTTGTAAACACATAGTTCATCATCCGCTGATAAGTGGCCCCGGCATTGAGCAGTCCGAAGGTTATTTTTCGATAAGTATAAATGGCCCGATGTGTGATGAAACTAGTCTTCGAGATGTCTTCCTTGCTCATCGAGATTTGATGATATCTCGAGAAAGCATCCATGAAGCTTAGCATGCCGTACCCCGAAGTGGCATCAATTAACTGGTCGATGTTGGGTAAGGGATAGAAATCTTTCCAGCAGACTTTATTCAGATCGGTGTAGTCAATGCATATCTTCATTTCCCATTCTGTTTTTGAACCAGTACCACATTCGCCAGCCACTCCGGGTAGTCAATTTCGAAGATGAAGTCTGCCTCCAGGAGTTTGGAAATTTCTTCATCAATGATCCTCTGCCTCTTTGGGGCAAAAATTATTCTCTTCTGCATGACTGGCTTCTTACTGGGGTCTACCTGCAACTTGTGCTCTGCTACTGACTTGTCAACCCCGGGCATATCACTAGGTACCCATGCAAAGATATTCGCGTACACCCGAAGTAGGTCTATCTGTAAGACCCCAACTTTTATGAATAAAGATTTAGTTTTCCTTATATATTATTTCGAAATAGTAAGGTGTTGTTTTGATAAATATGAAAGTTATGGGTGAAATGTGCAAACATTTTTAAAATGAGCAAGTGGTTATAAAATATTCTTGTTGTCGGGGAATATTCGTTTGGTCGTGGAATATTCTTGTTGTCGGGGAATATTCGTACGACGGCGCAGCTATTTGTGGGCCCCCACAACGGAATAACTGTCGGATATAGAAAGCGACAGAAATAACTTTTTACAAGATAACGGCGTGGTTGTTACCGTTAGTACTGTTGAAATACCCGGTGGTTAAAATACAGTGATACACGGTGTTGCATAGTAGCACACGGTATTGCACAGTATTTCGAATTATTGAGTCTTACGTGAGAAGGAACCTACTCAATTATTGTTACAGTAATTACTGTTCAATATTTTATATTATTGACTCAATAATTGCTACGTTGATATTTTATATTATTAACTCAATAATTGTTACGTTGCTATTTTTATATGATTGATTCAATAATGGCTACAGTTGATATTTTGTAGTATTGATTCAATAATTGTTGTTGCACAGTATTTCACGTTATCAACTCAATAATTCATATTATTTGAATAATATTATTAGATAGCATTATTGACAATGTCTAAGGAAGTTCTGTCTAGGAGGGGTTATTTAATTGCGCGCCAGTAAGGAGAAGTCCTTATCGGAAGGCCCCCTCTGTCCTGGGAACGACCTGGTTGTTAATATTGTAGTTCTATAATATTATTTGTGAATAATTAATTATTGATTTATATGATAAGGAAATATTTATTTTGTGGATATTAAAGAAGGAATTGGCGCTGATGAGCTTTTATCAATATTTTGGTATGAGAAATCATCTGTTGGTGGATTTCGGATAATTTATGTTTGGAATTTGGAAAAACTTTCTTCTGCAAAGTTGTAGGGAATTAAATTTCCTATGAAAGGACATAGAATTTGTATTTTTCTGACAAAGGAGCTATTTATTATGAATTATTGAAGTTTCGGAAAATAAATATTTTTTTAATAAAGGGTGGGACCCACTTTTGTTGGTTTGTTGAAAAATCAGAATTTTTGGAGCAGCCGGCGGCTAAGAAAAAATAATAATATTTTATTATTTTAGTCTCCTTTGGCATCCTAAGCTTTTCCTATAAATAGGGTGCTTAGGTTAGAATTGAAAATCACACCAGAATTCGAAGTTTTCTCTCTCTATAATATCGAGCGTATTTTTGTGAGTATTTCAATACTTTGAGAGTTACTATTCAGTGCAAGTTTCCTTCGATATTATATCCAATATTCCAGTCAGAGGTACTGTTCTTTTGAGGTAAGGGATGGTAAGGGATGTTATTTCTTTCGTAAATGATGTTATTCTTCTCAATATCATTATACAAAAATATTGTCATGGATTTTATGTTGAAATTCTTACTTTTTCCGTCGGGGTTACTATTCACGTATACGGCACTATTCACGTATACGGCACTATTCACGGGAAAATTTATTTTTTTTCTATTTGTCCAAATTGTCTGTTAAGGTTACTATCTTTGATTGTATCCAAGTTTTGGGCTTTATTCTTGAATTTTGCTCCACAAAGTATTATTATGGATTATTCTTGAATTTGGATAAACTAAATGACGAATCCCTAATCTTTGTCTTTTATCTCACTGGATTCGTTTTTTTTAAAAATATTTTTCATCATTCTCAGTCCTAAAAGGTGATGTAACTGAACATCTTTGGCCTGTAGAGCAAAGATGAATGATTACTTGATGAATATCTTTGGCCTGTAGAGCAAAGATGAATGATTACTTGATGAATATCTTTGGCCTGTAGAGCAAAGATGAATGATTACCTGATGAATATCTTTGGCCTGTAGTGCAAAGATGACAGGTGTTGAGATGAATATGACCACTGATGATACAAATGAATATCTTTGGCCTGTAGTGCAAAGATGAATATTTGATTCGAGATGTATATTGATTGATGTTACAGGGATAAAATATTGATGATGGACTTTTAAATCATAGAAGATAGTAGACTTTATTCTCTGCTTAATTCTTCTAATGAACTGTTATTTCCGCTGCGAATATTGATCTGAAGTTGGTTGTCCATTATATTTTATCTGATTTGTTGAAGACTAACGATAATTTGTTTCCCATTATCTTAGTCATAATATTCTTTACTGAGCTAGTTGAGCTCACCCTTTTCATCTGTTGTCCTCTTCAGGAAATGAGAATGTTGCGGGGACTAGTCGGGGGACAGAGTGATGGTCCGAGTTAGAGCAGTAGTAGTCCTCACTATTTCTGATAAATAGTGTGATAATAATTGTAATGAGGACTTAGTTTGAATCTTAATATTTTCTACATATTTGTATTAAGACTCACAGTTGTGTGGTCGTATTTTGCACGACCGTATGATATAAAGTTTGTATTTGAATTCTGTACCATGTATTTGGCGACTCAGAATGGGTTGGGTTGAATGGACCTATTCTGGGGGCGTCACACTATCAGCCCGGTTCGGAAGGGTTCTGTCAGTCCTTAACCTATCTTTATCAGTTTTTCCTCGTTCCCCGTGATCAACTGCACGTCCTCTGTATCCTCGGCCGGCAGGGCAAGTGGCTCAATACTACCTTCAGTAAATGGTTCTATTTCAATAGCCATTGTCTGCTTGTGCTTGCTTACCCCGACCCCCGAAGAAATCAATGTATTCCAATAACACCTTCGGGCAATGTCAAGATCACCTTTTACCTCCCCAATCCCGCTCGGTGTTGGAAACTTGATCTTGAAGTGGCGTATGAACGTGACCACTTGCAAGGCTGCCAGGGTCGATTTTCCCAAGATTGCATTGTAAGACGAATCCACCTGGACTACAAAGAATCTGACCATAATCTCCACCTGCTGAGGTGCTGTGCCGAACCTAACCGGCAGCTCAATGTTGCCCGATACATGCACCGGGTCACCACTGAATCCATACAAGATTCCTTCTCCCCCCAGTTCCGTTTTCTTCCCTTCTAGATCCATCCTTTGGTAGGCATGTGTATACAGTATGTCGACCGAAGACCCATTGTGGATCATCATTCGTCTCATGTCCACCGGTCCGACCTAAGCTGTTATCACCAGTGCCCCGTCATGTGATTCTATGGGATTTGAGGGATAGTCTTCGTCTGAGAAGGAGATAACTGTCCCTGGGAAGACCCTGTCCTTCTTTGCCGAGGACCCAACAACTGATAATACGGCATCGAGATGCTCGCTTCTTTTCTTTCCGATCACACGTCCTACTGAACCGCCCGAAATAACATCAATCACTCCTCGAGCAGGCTGGTTCTGTTTTGGCTGTGTGTCTCGGGCCTGAACTCTATTTTCCTCCCTTGGCTGAGTCTCGGCGTTTTCCCGACCAGCTACATACTGAATTAACTTCCCGTTCTGTATGTTCTTCTCGATCAGATCACCCAAGTTATGGCACTCTTCTGTCGTATGGCCCGAATTCTGATGGTACTGACAAAATTTGTCCTTACTCAGCTTCCCGGGCTTCGGCCACGTCGAGCAGGGCTCATAAAATGGCTTGTTTCTGATGTCATCCAATATCTTGGTTCGATCGGTATTGAGGGGGGTGTAAACCCTGTTGACACTTCTACTTGGGAAGGGTGGTCGGCCACTGCCCGATCCCCCACCATTATAGTTCTTCCTCCCATGATTATCCGACCTCCCCTAATTGTTGTCCGACCGTTGGTGGGTCTACTTGTCTCGGTCCTTGGACTTATCGTGAGACTGTGAGTGGGGCTTGAAGTTTCCCATGGCTTCTTCAATGGCAATGAACCCTTCGGCCCAATGAAAAGCTTTAGTCAGGTTCGAGGGTGGATTGATCACCAGGTCTTTCATCAGCTTCTTTGATCTTCCTATAACTAGACCTGTTGTGAAAAACCCCAAGGCCTGTGGTGAATTCAGCTCTGCCACCGACCCCACAGCTTCCCGAAACCTCTTGACATACGTACCGAGGCTTTCATCTAAACGTTGCCTCACCTGCATGAGAGAAACGGTGATCTTCCCTCTTCTCCTGTTACTCCCAAACAGAGCGTGGAACTTTTTTCGAAGATCATTCCACGAATTGATTGTTCCCGATGCCAAAGTCCCCATCCATTCTCTGGCACTCTTCTTTAGGGTGGTTGCAAACATGTGACACTTCGCGGCATCCGAATGCCCGTAATATGTCATGAGTCTGTCATATCCATCCGAATGATCATAAGGGTCCCCCAGTCCATCATATGTCTCCATCGGGAGCATCTTCTTCTTCTGGTCAGCAGTGACCTGATTAATTTCGGGTGAGAAGGGCGAACTATGGCAGCTCGAGGGTGTTCCCATCTGATTCTTTGCTGCTAGAAGCTTTTCCAACTTCGCGACTCGTCGGGCGAGGGGGTCGATTTCCTCTTTACGGGGGGATGGCCTGCGCCTGTCCCTCTCGTATTCGGGAGATCCGATCATCATCTTCTGTTCCGATCGGCCCGGGCGATCAGACTTCCGTTCGAGGGAACGACTCCTTCTTCGGCTCCTCCTTTCCTGAGAGTAACTCCTATGTCTGCTCCTATTCTTTCCAGCCTCATCCTGACGGGGTGATCTGGACCAGGCTCCAATGTCTGTGCCTCTTCGATGAGGCCTCCTGTTCCCTGACCACCTTGACCATTTGTAATTCAAGTTCCTCTTGCTGGAAACGTAGGGCCAGCATGGCGTTCTTATTCTGCTGTATCTTTGTCAACAAAATGAACTGACGCTGGTCCCGGCTGTTCTCCACCCGATCCTTCTGTCGTCGTTCATAGGCTTGGGATTGGTTGTCCTCAATATGAGTGTGTTGGGGAATTGGGGTATGCTGACTGGGAAAGAAGAGTTGCCGTCGTGCCGACTGGTTGTGTACCGAATTGCCCTCCTAATTACTTGGTCACAGTCGGTCCTTGACCGACGCTCTGACCTGAGTCGTCGGATGAGTCTTGGCCTTTTCCTGGTTTGAAGCACCACAGTCCTTACTGGCCATGTCTTTTAACTGGAAAAGTTTCAGAGTGATTGTAAAAGCACCAAAAAGCCCTCCTTCTAGCGCCAATGTTAACGCCAAATTTTGTTGGCGCGTCCAATCACAGAGTCCACGCACTTGATCCTGTACAATAACGAGTCACACTCGAAGCTTGACGGCTTGGGCCGCCGGGTGATAGCTCTGGTGTGAAAATGAGTACAGGCTGGTCACAAGATTTAACAATGGAGGCTTTAGTATTTAGTGCTCAAGTGAGTATTACCTGTTAACTTAGGTCAAGCTTTGTATTTATAGCCATCCTCACCGCCTTAGAATCCACAACTGTATCGGATTAGGACTCCTAAACATGGCAGTCACCATTATTTAGGTCTCACACAATCTCCTTAAAAAGTGCAAGTTGGTTGTAATCCCACCATTTTCCTTAAGAGTTGGCACCTAGATAAGATTAAGGTTTGAGTTCTTAACCATTTAGACTCCTTATTGCTTCGGACTTCACCCGAGGAGTAACCTTCGGTATGGGCCTTATAAACTGGTCTAGACTCCGGCCTGAAGATCCCGATAATCACCAATCCAGTCTAGACTCCGACCCAAAGGACTCGGTAGTTCGATCCCGATCATCACCAGTCGGGTCTGGACTACGATCCAAAGGGCTCGGATACCCGATCCCGAACACCGCTAATTCCTTATCTGTCTTCGGCTCATTGGGCTCGATAAACCCTTCTCGGCCCATGCTGAAGTCTAAATAAGAGTCGATGAATTATGTCCAAACAAGTAGGAAGCCACAGTAGCACGTGCTACATGGTCAATAACCCCCTTTAGTTGCGACCAGACCAGACCAGACCAGACCAGTTTAGCTCTAGCCAGTTGCCAAGTGCCGACCTTGGGAATCTCCCCTTTTCGCGGTAAAATATTTCCCCTAAAATCAATTTCCCCCGGATCCGCCTCCTATACAGTTCTTTAGAATAATCTAAAATATAAAGTTCCCTAAATCTCATCCCTCCGTTCCAAATTAAAGGTCAAGATTTGATTTTATCTTGACTATTATTTTTAGAGGGAATTTCTTAATATGTATATTTAGGACATATGCTAAACATACAGTTTAAGATAATATTTTTTTGAATTGTGTATTTATTTTCTTTAACCGAATGTAAATATAGAAATTAATAAAATATACACACAGTTTAAGAGAAGTGCGTGCTTAACATGTAACTTAAGCTAGGAACTATAGATTTGATTTTATCTCAAACGATCGGAGGGATGAGATTTCTAGAGAAGCCGGATCCTTTTCTCCCTCACACACCGGAAAACCATCTCCCAGTAATGGAAAGCCGCCTTTCCATTTCCCCCAATCAACGCCAAATTGACTGCATTTCTCTCTCCCCTCAATCTGACGAAGCAAACACCTCGATCTTCTTTTCTCTCTCCTAGGGTTTCAGTTTTTCCGTTACAGTCTCTAGTACTACTTGTCACTTCATTCGATCCTCAAAAAGTTAACTATAAATTACAATACCTGCTGGATTTATTCATTTTAGCTACCCAAATCATGAATTGTCTATGCTCTGTAATTTGACATAAAAAAAAATGGCTTCGATCCGAAGAACTCTATCGCCGTATAATGACCGTGGATATCAAAACGGAGGAAGTCCATTTTCCGTCCAATCGCCGTCGCATAAGAACGGTAAATCTTCATCGCCGTTCGCCAGATTACTCGCCGGGATTTCCCTTCAGAAATACTCGCGGAAAAATCATCAACCATGGAAGAAATCGTGTTATAGGTGTTTGTTGTTTTTTATGGTCGGGATTTTATTAGGTTTGGCCCCGTTTGGGGAATTCGATGATGTTAAAAATCATGATTTTACATTTGAGATCATCAAGCCTCCACCAGTGAATGTTAGAGAGGATGTTGAGAATGTAGTTGTTGCTCGACCGAATGATGATCTTGTGGTGAATTCAGTGGAGCTTGTTAAGAGGGATGTGAGAATAATGGATAAAAGACTTGATTTTGTATCTAGGAAACATTTAATTGTTGTGACGCCAACATATAATCGCGCCCTTCAAGCGTTTTACTTGCATAGATTGGGGCAAGTGCTGAGGCTTGTACCTCCACCACTTATTTGGATTGTGGTGGAGATGAATTCGGCTTCGATGGAAACTGCAGAGATATTGAGGAATACTGGTGTTATGTACAGGCATTTAGTTTGCACTAAGAATTCTACAAACATAAAAGACAGAGGTGTTCATCAGCGGAACAAAGCACTTGAGCACATTGAGTTCCATAAGCTCGATGGGATTGTTTACTTTGCAGACGATGACAATGTCTATTCGCTTCAGCTGTTTGATAGCATGAGAGAAATAAGGTATATTAACTAGCTATTACGTAGTATGTAGTTATTATTATCTGTGGCATTTCATTTTTGGTGTGTTGCATTATTTTTCATGCAGTTTGATTTGAATGTTGTTTGTGTCTGCAGACTCAGATTCTAGAATCTGGAAAAACGTGTTCGTAGCTATGTTGTTACATATGATTCACAAGTGTTATGGTTGCAATGCTCTTGAAATACTTAAGTAATGTATTTGAGCTTGATTTATTAATATTGCATATATATAATAGTCATTATTTAATCTGGTAGTTAAGTCTTTACTCTTACATTGTTTGGTGTTCAAGAGATAATTTAGTCAAAATATATTATTAGATGGGGCTAATCTATTCAAGTTTGAATATTTAGTATTCTCTAGACCAGCCTACAAAATATACATAGTATTATATATATACTAATCATTTTCTTGTTTTTTTGTCATTGGAAATCCATTCCCTCAGTATAAAATTTGTTTGACATTATTGTGTGTTGCGGGTTTGTGAATTGCATATGCCCATCACATGTTCTGGTTTTTAGTGTACGTACCTTTTTTCTTTGAGTAGCAGATTTTATTTTTATTTTTTTACATTGCTATTACAATTCCGCTGGGATTGCATTTTCTAGTTCACTAGTCTTAATCTTTTTAACAGAGTGAGCTGGTTGAACAGAAACTTCCTTTCATATTGAGTATATTGATTTTGTGATCTACGGTTACTCCCATATCAAGTTGTCAAAATAGCAGCTTTTCTCTTAGAGGAAGTATATTGAATTCTTCATTCCCTTGATTTGATTGGTTTGTTAAATACTGGAGCTTTCTTGACTGTATTAAATTGTCCATACTCATCCATTTTTAATTAACTTGCAATCTACAGCCAGTTTGGCACTTGGCCAGTCGCCATGCTTGCACAAAGCAAAAACAAGGCGGTTTTGGAAGGTCCAGTTTGCAATGGAAGTCAAGTGATTGGATGGAACACAAATGAGAAGAGTAAAAATCTCCGTAGATTCCATGTTGACATGTCAGGCTTTGCATTTAACAGCACCATATTGTGGGACCCAAAGAGATGGAAACGACACACCACAGAACCAGTTCGGCAGTTAGATACTGTGAAGGAGGGTTTTCAAGTATGCATATACATGCATTCAGACTGTATATAGGTTTACATGTAATCAAGGTGTGCACTTTTATTATATTCACCTACTCTTATCTGTTCACAGGAGACCACCTTTATAGAACAAGTAGTGGAAGATGAAAGCCAAATGGAAGGAATTCCCCAAGATTGCTCGAGGATCATGAACTGGCATCTCCACTTGGAAGCTCATGAACTTGCTTATCCTAAGGGCTGGTTTTGTCAGAAGAACCTTGATGTTACCCTCCCCATCAAATAATGGAGCTTTAGTCCTATGACTTCGCCATTGAGCCCAAAACAGGTTTACTCACTGAGTTTTGTGTGGTGCATTTCAAACTTTTTTGGAAGTAGAAATGTGTGAGCTTGAATTTTGTTGGTTATGGAGTTTTTTGTGGTCATATTAATAGTCACGTAAGAAACAAAATTTCAAATATCATCCTTATTTGTTTCTGTGACAGTATGGTAATCATATGATGCGGTGGCTCCTTCATTCACGACGGCATTATTGCGGCAATCTGTAACTACAGGCAGAGGCAGGTTCTGGCAGACAATACATAGAGATAGAAGATGAGTTTCTTTGTAGAAAGTTGCCCCATATTATTCTTTGGCAAAAGCAAAATTACATTTCTGTGTGAAATTTTGGAATTTGTTCTTTGAGATCAGGGTTATATTTGCCTTTCATTTGTGACATTTTCACAAGCAGTTTGCTTCCGAGTTCCAACCTCCATAAGTGATTTTATTTTTTTCAAGCTTTAAAAATTCGTCATAACCGGAAGAAACATTCTTACATGTGACTGGCATTCTTATATGTAAATTATCGGAGCATGCTCAAAAAATTAGCTTTTTTTTTGCATCATTGCTCATTTTGTCAACTGCAGCTCACTACACACAAAGTGATTCAATAATGAACTTATATATGTGATATTATATACACTCTTGGTTTTAGGCAGAGGATAACTGTGAACATATATGAAAAAATGGTTTGATATTAATATATTTATGTTCTATTTCTGTAAATTTATTTAATTGTTTAATTTAGTAGTAATGACAGTAATAGACAATAATAGAATTATTTGATTCTATTGTAAGAAATAAAATAGAGGATTTTTCTATATAATAAAAATAAATAATTGTAAGTGAGACTTTTTTAGAACCTGGAGCAAGTGGAGTATACATATTATTTTTATGGGTGCTCTTAATATGTGGTCTTAACATGCCTTTAGGGCACATGTTAAGCATGGAAATTAAATGCTAGTCACTGAATTCAAGGGATAGAGTAGGGTGAGCATTCGGTAACCGTACCGTACCGTATTAAATTTCGGTAACCGTACCGTACCGTATTAAATTTCGGTAACCGTTTACCGAAATACCCCAAAACCTCTTACCGTTACCATCGGTAATTCGGTAAATTACCATACCAAACCTGAAATTTTGGTAAATTTACCAAATTACCAATTTACCGAATTACAAATAATTAATTTTTAATCAAAATTTTTTACATGAAAATTGTAAATACATATCCAAACAAACCAACCCAATTCATCACTTCATTACATAAATTACAATTAATAATCCAAAATTAATTTGCACAGATGAAGTAGAGACCACAAATAGGACATGTCATTTAACAACGGGAATATATAAATGTGTTCTATGTCCAAAAAATCATATTGCAGGCATGTTTGGGTTTAGTTTTTAGGCAAGTTATTTTAAAATGGTGGATACAATAAGAATTCAAAACCACGTGGTTTTGTATTTCGGTAATTCAATAAATTACCGTATTTATCGGTAAATTTACCGTTTTACCGAATTACCAAATAACTCTAAAACTCATTACCGTACCAAACTAATTTCGATTCGGTAATTTGGTTCGGTAATTCCAAACAATAATTCAAGTAATTCAGTAACTTTGCTCACCCCTATGATAGAGTCTACTAAAATATAATTTTTAAATGTATATAACCCAACTAAAATATTATTTTAATTATATTTTAGTGAGCCCCATCTCTTGAATTCAATACCCAACACTTGATTTCCGTGCTTAGCATGTACCCTAAAAGACACATGTTAAAAAACCTTATTTTTATAAATGTTAGTAACAAATAATTGTGAACAGCGTAAGCAAAAAAGGATCATACTCGTTTATCTTTAAATGTTGTTTCTAGAAATTCCAAAAATAAAAGTGAATGTAAACACATGAGAAAGAATGCAGTGTCATGAATGATTAGTTTTTTTCTACTAAATGAGCTTTGCATTAATTGTGTTTCGAAAAAGAGCTGTGACATTTAACACAAAGGAGCCAGATTTTTAATCTGTGCAACACGAGACCAAAGATATCCATCCATATGAAAGAATGCTGTGCAGGTGCCCATTCAGTCATTGATTTAAATCAGATCTACGAAGCTATTACCCCCACAAAATACATTTTGATCTACAAGCTCCCTTACGATGAAGGGGGAGAATTTCGTGAGATTTTCGCCTAGGATTTCAGCAGAAATTTCTACCAAAAAGCAAATTACTGCTAAGCATTAAGCATACAACTAAAAACTAAATTTTAAGTATTTTCAAAATGAAAAAAAATAAACAATTAAAAATACAACAGTATGGTACATTCCTCGAGCAGGCAGCTGTGAAGGGGGATGGATGACTAGAAATTTGTCTTCGCCTCCCTTGTGACCCAATTGCACCCAGGGGGGGTTCCGGTGATCAGCAGGAAAATTATCCATCAATCTGTACAGACATTCGCTGAACCAGAACTACCGGGACAAATCACCTAGTCATCAATGGTGCAGCTGTTTGATTTTTCGATTTGAAGCCTCTGCTGCCCCAATTGATCACGTCAGTGTTGCACCATGAATTGAGGAACTTGTTTCCGAGGAATGCAAAGATGAAGGGTGTTGTTGCTGCATGTGTCTATCATTCGCAAGACCAAGTAATGCCAGAATGGATCTGCAAAACAGATAAAAGTTATAACCGAAGAAAGATCACACTAGGAGTTCACCAAACTGATTCCCATGGAAAGAACCTCAAATAAACTTGACCATATTATATGCAAGGGAGTACTATTTAGTAAATGATCTGTAGAATAGTATGATCCCCTCTGTCCCGTTCACTATATACCACAGATGCTGTGTTTTCCCTGTTCACAACAGAAGATCGCCCGTGTTTTTCAATTATAACTGAGATTACAAAGGCTACAATAATGGATGATCGCTCCTCACGGAGTCATACTGACGATTACTATATTGCACGTCTGCAACAATTTTTAACCAGTCAAATTCAGAACCCAAAACGTGTCCACAATGACATATGAACTGTTAACTCACCGTTGTAATTTTTTACAATTACATTAACATCCTTGCAACAAATTTATTTAGCAACTTAATTTCTCTAATTAATATTTTATTATTAAACACTACCAACTTCTATACATCTTTCAGCAGCAGCACCACCCAACCCTATGATCCATGGTACGTAGGAAAATTTGGTGATATAATGGTTTGAACATCCTAATCCAAGTCATCACATTATTGGTATAAATGCTATGCATCTATTCACAAAAAAAAATACACAGCCTCGTCTCTGGCTCAGTCATACGTTTTGTACAAGAGATGGTTGATCAATTTTAGATTTACAAATAATTCCAAACTACCTCTCTGAACAAAAGAATATGAACTTTAGAAGTTGATTAAATCTGTCACAGATCAGACAACTTAACACCTAGGATCACTCAAGGTACTGCTGCACATAAGAACAGGAAGGAGGATAGGACAGCTGATAAATTGTTAAATGATTAAAAATATTCAGTAATAAACATGAACAAATGATATTTAAACTTGTGGATCTAAACTTCATCATGAACTTAGGCCATGTTTGCAGTTTGCAAGGATTATAATTCCGGGAATATATTCCCATGGATTATAATCCCAAGACTATTAATCCAAGGATTAAATAGTCCTAGTCACATATTTATTTTTTATGAGATTATTCATGGGATTACTTAAAATAAACCCATGTTATATTTGTTGTCCAGGATTATTTAAAAAATTGAATAAAAACTTACCGTTTGGACTATTATACCCGTACCACTAATAACAAAGATATTATATTCTTATTAGTTTGAGTATAAATAGATAGGGTAAGATACCTAATTGGACATGGTATTACATAGTCGCCCTTTCACGTCATTTTATTATCCTAGGACTAATAGTCTCAAGTTTATTTTTAAAAACAAACAAGAAACTTGGGATTAATAGTCCAATCCCAAGTGTAATCCTTGCAAACAAACATAACCTTAAGGTTTTATAATTTAACTTATCCCTTAGCACAGAAACTAAAATTCTAGCATTTGCAAATTTGGAACAGCTTGAATTATGTTTGATGAGCCTGATAGCAATCTTCCAGAGACTTGTACTCACTAAATGAAAACAAAAACTTATGTATAATGCCTTTCCTGTTGACTGATAAATCATTATCACGCAAAAGAACAAACTATTGTTTGGATACAAGTATGATATATTGAAAGTCTGATACAGCATGAATGATCGAAAAAGTCTAATATAGCATCAGTAATTGAAAACGTCTAAACAAACTATAACTAGGTAATGAAGTTGGAATGCCATTTATGAAATTTTAGCCTAATACAGACCTTCCAGAGTGACTTAACAGATTCTCTATAGACTTTCACTAAATTTATAACAAAAATTTCGCTAATATTACCCTTCCTGTGAAGTGTAATAATGTAAATGAGGTCCTCCGTAGGTTTACAAACACTAATGCAACGAAAGTCAAGGACTAGAGAACTTTTCATACAGCATGAATGATTGCAAAAGTGTAAATGAACTATACCTAGGTAGTGAAGTCTTTATACTAGGATGGTTGGCGTAAGCAGCAAGGGGACCTCGTAGGTTAGCAAATTTTTTCAGAGCACCTTCAAGTTGTGGTGATGGTAACTGCAAAAAAACAACAAAAAAAGTAAAAAAAGAAGAAGATGCATGTGCGTGTGTATCTGCGGGTGTGTCTGTCTCTCTCTTTAAATTGCAAAAACCAGCAACTAGTGAAATTTTAAAGACCTACAAATACCTGTAGCAATACATGGAAAGAATGCGGTTGTGTCTGAGAGACGCATTTCAAAAAACCAACCCACAATTTGGGCATTCTCCACACCTGCAGCCAACAAATATAAAAAAGATAAGATATCTTCTCATAGCATTGCCAGCAAGCAAATTCCCTCACGAAATCATCGAGTCCAAAATTCAAATGCAGGAAGCCCAATCTCAGTTTCAGTCAACTTACCTGTTTATTTACAAGTTTGGAGAGTATTTCCATGACAAAATCAACCTGGGTAAAGAAAGTGCATTATAATCTATTAGTAGAGCTCTCATTATATTATAGGCCTCGGAACCATGAAAAATGATTCATGCCTTCTGAACCATATAACTGTGCCTTTCACATATTGACAACCATCAATAACACTAGCATTAATACAATACTTTCAAGCCAGAAACTGCACTTTCTAAATATAAACTACAGCGATTAAAAATCCCAAACTACCATAGTTTGATCTAAAAGGCCATAATTGTTGGTACAACATTGGAAGACTGTTCCAAATTTTCCAGATCATAAGTACAACAGTGCATCAAATCATCTCTTGTATTTTTTTAATTTTTTTTGGTAAGAAAAAGAATTTATTAGAATAATAAAGAGAATATGAGCAGAGGGGACAAGGACCCTATAACAAGTGGAAATAAAACGAAACCACTAAAGAAAGAGCAGATCTCCTATTTCCACAAAGATCAAACAGAGAAATGCCCCTAAAGACACCTATGGCAGAGGCCCAAAGAGAAACAAGAAAAAATTCTCTTGTTAGTCAGTTACCAATATCCCATGATAATTTATCATTGTTTATGTTTTCTGCCTGTTCATAGGTAAATATCAAGAGGAAAGGCCTCTTTCTCCAGCATAGCAAATTCATTGAAACTTTATAAGTAACTTTTCTTGAGTTATTTTTAGGATGTGATATTGTCAATAGTTAGGAGTTGGATTAAAAATGCATTTTTAAGTGGGCACATTTATGTAAAAGATTATATACAGTTGATTAGTATGAGTCAGCTTTTAAGTTATGTTCCCGAAAGAAAATCAATAACGACACCCATAATCATACTAAACACAACATCAACATGTTCACCAAATTATCATCTAACATTGGCCACAAACGGGTGGTGGCAGGAGTCAGGACTGCAGGAGCAGTGCAATAATACTTCAATGAAAAAACAAAAATAGATATTGAAGAAATTGCGTACGCGCGCGCACACATGTAGCAATGAATCTCATAGAAAGATTATTTATACTTGTGATGTCTTGTCAAGGTTGCATCGTTATTCAGGCTCTTGCTTTATATCCTATTAATTTCATAATCCTCAAAAGGTCGCATCATACACATTATTCCAATAATATCTTATATGGGGATATAATAAAAAAAATTGTTACTGTATTTTTATGTTTATCTGTAATTTCGGATTGATATTTGTAGCATTTTATTTTCTTGCTTTTAACTTAATTTGAGAATCTAATAGTGAAACTCGTTAGTATACTTATAAGAATGTTTAGGAAATCTAGGCTTGATTTCCATATTTTATTGGATGAAAATTACTCATTGATAATAATAATAACTCCTCCCCCCCCCTCTCCCCTTGTCTCTACACTTCATATAAAACTCTAGCATTTGATGTGATTGGAAACAAGAACTTAACTATTATTATTAGACATTTTAGATTATTGTTTAGAGATCTAAACCATTGTAATTTATTTATTTAATTGTAGTATTATTTAATTATACTAGTAAATTATTATTATGAAGTAGATTATTCTAGAGTTTTGATTATTAGGATTTGTTTCCTTTTATATTAGTACTTGGTCTCCAAGAATTAGATTTTCTAATCTCTTATATAAGTTGATGCACACTTCCTTATATTTCAGAGTTTAATATATTATGCATTGAGTTTAAAGTTCTATGCTTTCTTCGCATTCCACGCATGGATAGGCTCTCTATCACCGTTCTTTCTCATCTTAATTTATATTTCTAAACCTGTCCTGCATCACTGTTCTTGGCCATTGTAGTAAGCTTGCACTTTCAACTCACTGGTTTAATACTTTCCGGATCAATCAAAACCCATCCATTATGTCAGTTGCAACGAAAACAACAATGAAGATACGCTTTTTAAAACTCTATGGCAGATGCAAGAAATACAACTGCAGATGCAAGAAACACAAAATATTATGGAACATGCAGATCAATAACAATCCTAAAGCACGAGAAGATCTTTAAAGACATTAGAACCTTTACAGGTAGTGATGTGACCTCTACGGCTCTACCACCTCGCTGCAAAGGGACCATTTAGAAGAATATGAAATATTAAATGAGGAAGATGTAAAGATGAACTGCAAGTAATCTAATGTGGAGTAACAAGTTTCTAAAAGATTTGATTTCTAATGAAAAAAGTATAGAGATTGTTGTTGAAAAACATATTTAAGAATAGGCTAATGATGAAACTAAGACCGAGATATTTGAGGTTGGAGAAAAGGAGATTTTGGGGAATACAGTTGATAATAGAGAATCATTACTTAAGACAATTGAATGTTTGAACTCGTCTAAAGAAATAGATTCTATTGGATATGAAATATAAGACGTATTTGCTACTTATTTGATTGTTCTTGATAATTGTTTCAGGAATATGGAAAAGATTTATATCAGCAAGAGTTGGAACAAGAAAATTTTGACATCATTATGGTAGTCTAAATATATTTTTGTTTGGGAAGAAACACCTCAACATCAAATCATACACTGAAGGTAAGAGTTTTATACAAGTCGGAAGGTCTATTTTATTATTATGTTGATCTTTACTTTTGAATTTGTTATGTAGCATTTCATGTTCTTATTTTCAGCTTATTCATAGAGTTCTGAAAATGGAATTTGAGTTATAACTGGTTAGCATATTACTTGGGAGAGTTTTAGGAGATTTTGGCTTGCTTTCCAAGTTTTGTAAAGTCCATAGGCTACCAAAGGAAGCACTTTTGTTACCCTCAGACTATTATCCAACAAATTTTTTCTTTTCTTTACACTGTGTAATGGCCATTGTTTTGTGCTTGAATCTCAGGATTAATACCTTTGGAATAATAAAAAAAATCCTTTCACTGTGCCACTTTAATAGTTATGCAGTTATGCTTTCACATTACTATATAGCTCAAGGGTAAACTAGACAAGTGATTTAGGGAAAATTTTTATAAATATTGGACTTGTAAAGCCCATAAAGAAGGCAACTTACTACAGACGTATATATAGAATATGGATCAAAATGAATGTACAGAGTAAGATTTAACTTACCAGAGTGGGAAAAGCATCAATAGCTTGGATTACTGTCCTCATGAAGAGCATAGGTAGAGGAGTTTGATCCACCTGATACAGAAAAGAAAGATGATTAAAACACAATACAAGTTTTTGTTATAATGTTGAGAGGCTCAATATGCATATAGAGAACATTTATACCATCTGGTTCAAAGCCTTTGCCAGGACCTGCTGTGTGAAAACTGTTCGCTGCTCAAAACAAGCTGAGCAAGCATCTGTAATCTGGAAAACATGTCATAGAAGCATACAGTGCAAATAAGTGAAGCATTAAATCGAGTAATTACCCAATGAGAACAAATAAACTTCATCTGGAAATTGGATGATAGATATGTTCATGCAGGTCAAAGGGTGAGAGTAAAATACAACAGTCACCCATGTACAAGCTTACCCAACGTCATTGTGCCATGTGGACAAGTCAGCGCAACATGGCAGGTCTGGGTTTACGATCCAAAATTTAAAATTGGATTTTATTCGGTTTGCATTGAAAGGAGCTTAAGACCCAAATTGGGAAAGAGTATAGAGGTCAGTTTTGCTTTTCACTCGGGCTGAAAAAGGATTAAAGAGGGGAAAATTGGGTGAAAGAAGGGATAAGAGGACGAAGGAATCACTAGAAACACACAAAAGCTTTATTTTCAAATAACTTCACTCTAATTAATTAATCATTTACCACTATTAAGTAATAACGTCTGAAGTACTTGCCACACTTATCGCTTAATTTGAATGCCGTATAAAAATTAAAGTTATGTCTACAGCAAATTCAGATGAGTGAGAAAAACAGGTTAGAAAGCTTGCAGTCTGCAGTGAGTCTATTATGGGCATGTCTAAACCTTTTCAGTGTCTAAATATAGTGATGATTTCAGAAAGGGTAGAAGGAGTACCTTTTTAAGAACAAGACGGTCTCTGTCAGGATTAATGTCATGGATTGCAACTAAAACTTCTGCTGGTGTCAATGCAGGACCTGTATGAGCTGTACCCTGTCATACAATATCAAGACTGAGCAGTTCAGTTCAAGCAACATACTAGTATTGCCTTCGCTAGTATTTGGATTACCTTTCTGCTTAAAGCAAATAAATACCAAGAAAAACTAACAGGTCTATGCCTTCATGGCATGCATGCATTCAAACAGATGGATAACGAAATACGGTGAAGTTATCAGTCTAATGTCACATATTACAAGAGTTGCAGATAAGAAAGGGGTGGTAGGGAGAAGAAGAGTGCTTCACCCTCTCAGTAAAACTGAGACGCCCACAAGCCAAGGTAGAAAGCCAAAAACACACAGTTAATAAAGCAACTCTATTATACATACTTAGAAAACCAGAGACGTGGACCAGCAAACTTGGGGACTGCAGCAGAAACAACTCTAATGTCCTAAACCAACTTATACTAGGAAAGGAAGTAAACACCAGTAGTATTCAAATAACCAAAAATTAATCAAGACTAATCCCAAATGCTAACATTGGATTCCAAATTAACACTACATCTAATTACATAATTTATGAACCAGAATTCATGAAAAATATTAGCATTCTTATACATGAATCCCACGTCACAAAGTGGATGAAAAACTATGTCAAATGTCAATAAATATCTACATAATGTCCACTATAATCCATTTGTGTTAATAAAACAAAATGTTGACCAATTTCTTCCATTTGCGTTCACATATTGCATCTCCATCCTTCAAAGTATAATGCAGTCCAATTATTTTATAAGGCACTGGGATGAGGTATAATGCGTTCACAATTTTTTTTAAAGATATAATGCGTTCACAATTTTTTAAAGTATAATGCGTTCACAATTTTTTTTGGGATATCTTAATGTGGAGAAAGAACAACACATAATGGGATGAGGTATTTAAAATGGGACACTAGCCCTTGATTTTCTTCGAAAGAGTAATATACAAACTAGAGTGTGAACCTGTGTATTCAGAAGTTGAAATGGAGAATGAAAGGCTGAAATACTAGCACCCTAATATATTGCCATTATTTATTAATTTAGTGGCAGAAACCAAATTCCAGGATAACTAAAAACAACAAAGTGAGAAATTGATAAATAAACATCAGTTCTTACCTGTAATATGTTAGCAAGTGCTGTCTGAAATTTATCCAATGGAAGGTCGACAAGACGAGGAAAAATAGGTAACACCTAATACCATTGGATGATAAAACCCATAAGACAACATGAACTTTCCGTAAAGTTAGAACAAGTAAAATCAAAGAAAATAGCTGCTTTTAATGTGAAGTAGAAGTTATAAATTACATCACAACGTAAAATGAAATAAGAGCACGTAACATCTAAAAGCAGGACTGAAATCTTGTACAAGACTCTAGTTGTACTTTGTATGAATGAAAAGTGTAACACCCCACAGTCACATAGAAACATGTGGGATAATTTGATACGTATATAAGGTCCCAAGCACTACCAATAGTACATTCAGTCATGTCATAGTTGTCACGGCATCGCCTAGGCGTTCAGGAGATGGAGAAATGGCACGGGAGGTCGACTTGAGGTGGAGTTGCCAAGACGCAGGCCTTAGCAGCTCTGGCCCAACTTAAATGTTTACTTCATCTACCCTCTGACCCATTTACCCATGAACATAATACCCATGACCCATCAATTAAAAAAAGGAAAAAGGGCGAAAGCAAAAAACCCTTATCTGCAGAACAAACTTCGACTCGCAGCATCTCGTTCAAGGCTTCAACCCATCGCAGGCTTCGTAGCTTGAGTGTTCGACTTCATCGCGAGTCGCGACCCATCAATTCGCAGCAAGGAGACCCATCGCAGGTCGAATTCTTCGCGACTCCATTGCAACTTCTTCGTGACTCTATCGGCGACCAACCACCACAAACCACCATCACAGACCATCGGCGAGTCAACCTAGCCTTCTCTCACATACATGTTTTTCTTATTCTTCCTTCCTTGTTATACTTTTCTTGTTAGTCTGTTTCTTACTTTCTCAGTTTCTCTCCTTTACTTTTTCTTTTTTTCCAAAAGATTTGAATAAATAAAGAACTTTATCTTCTCTCTCTTATGGAACAAATAAAGAGAACTTTAATTTTAGATAGTTATATAGGCATATATATAAATATATTATATAAATATTATATATATAAATTTATATATTATATTATATATAATAAATTTATATATTATATATATAAGTTGTAAGTTCTAACCAGTTTATTAAACCATAAACTTAACTGATATTTTGATGAATGGTTTGTTATTTTGGATCAATTTTGTCTTATATTTTTTATTTGATTGTATTTTATTTTGAATTGTTATTACTAAGTATTTACATAATTGTGCTTTTAATGTTATTCCATAGTGTTATGTTTTGGGTTTTAATGTATATGAAATTTTATTGTCAATATACTTGTTAAGTAATATAAATAATATATAAATTACACATTGTAAACAACTTGTCGCCATACGGACGCCATGGCCGTCGCCTAGGCGTCCAGACAGTCGGCTACCGCCATGACTCGCTTTTACAACTATGGTAATGACCTTTTGGGCAAACCTGTGCTGGGCTATAGATGACCCAAGAAGATACTATTAAGTCAATGGATAGAGCCTTGGTACATTATGATTTGATTCGGAATAGGGATTGATCCAGGTTTTACAAAAGACAAGTGACCGATATTTAAAAGTTTTATTGCGTGAACTTTTTGTAAAAATTGAATTTCATGCGTTCAAACAATCTAATTGACTAGGTCAGGAAGACCATAAGTGCATGATTCTTAATATGATTGAGGTGTCTTTGTACCATTTGGATAGAAGAACATAAAAGAAGAATATGCCAGTATATTTTTTTATACAACAGGATCGCAACACTAAAAGGACAGATTTTTTTCCTTTTTCTTTATAGGCAAAAGGAAGCAATTCATTGTATCTATAACAGCAAAGTGGATAAGAAAAGAGGAGTGACATGTTTCTCTTTAGATTTTTATAAGTTAGTTTACTCTCATACAATGGCTGCAGATACACAGAAAAGGATCTCTCTCCTTGCTAATATCATCTTCGAGTTTCGAGACAATGAAGATTTAGAAACAATAAATGATATAATGCTACTACACAAACACACATGTATGTTAATGACAAAATTTTAATGTAAATGCACCAATGGAGAAAAAGTATAAAAACCTCATTTTTAGAAAAGGAAGGCAACAATGGAATAAGAATTGTAGCATCCTGCAAGAAAAATATTTTATGTAAGGAACAAAAAGTAGAAGATCTAGCAATCAAGTAGACATCAGGTGAAAGAATACCTGAAGTTTAGTTTCATATAAACGTCTAACAGTGGCAACTAGATCAGCAGATGGTACACTGCCTTCTGACAATATATTCAACACCTTTAGGAAAACAGTTAACCATGACAGTGTCAGTGTCAGTGTCACTTAAATAAATGAAATAATAAAAGAAACATGAAGCCCTTGCCAAAACTCAAAACAAACAGCTAACTACTCTATAAAAATATGTACCTGCGTCAGAAGATTTTCACTTCCTTGTGGTGGATCAGAAATAATATGGAGCAATTCAGAATATGATGACCCTAGTGCCCTTACAAGAATAGGGATATGGCGATGAACAGCCTGCATGATCTCAAGAAGTACAACGATGTTAAGAAAAAACGTTAACAATCCTCACAGTTTCTCTTGGAAGAGAATTAAATAGATAATTCGAAATATTAGCCAGACAAGCATTAGTCCTGGTAAATAGCGGTTTCTCTTCTGTGGGTGTATCATATTGTCTTTCCAAACAGGAAGTAAAATCTTCCATCACATTACACTATTATTTCCACACATACATACACAAGTATTTATGCTTTCTCGAATAAACTATAACTATTAACTTCTTCAAAACTAAAAGCAAGAGGAGACCACCACAAAAAAGAGAAAAAAATAAAGGAAAAGAGACCAAAATTTCCAATGTTGAAATTAATTTAAGAAACATTTGAAGTAACACCAATAAAAAGCTGATAGCTAGTGTGGCACAAAAACGTAAAGTCTCAGACCATGACAATCGCATCTAAGATATCTGATACGTTGGCAAAATAAAAGCAATTTTACAAAATTACCCAAGAAATTACCAGAACGAAACAGAATATAGTTTCCTCGACCAACATACGACTCCCAAACAAATTCATAATAGGAGAGTAGTTTCAGTACAAGAGACATGCACCATCTGCATTCGGCACTCAACAAATCTGAAAATCATCTATGTGAAGAACAGAAGGGTTTCTCACCAGATGATACTTTAATTTCATAATCACAGGTTTTCTTCCGAAAATATTGAACCTAAAATTCATGCTAGCCTAGCTCGTAGAACCATAATACTAACTACAATTCAAACTAAATCATGTAAAACAAAAAAATTAGTAAAACCAATATCGAGACTTGAGAGACCTGTTTAACAGCCTTTGGAGCACGCGAATAATTATCAAATACAAGTTGAAGAAGATGAGGTTTCTGCCAGATAAGAAAATCAGTCTCAGTCAGAGAACACAAGAACAAAGAAAATGCAAGTTTCAGGTTCTAATTTATCAGTAAAGGAGGAGATCATAGGTACCTTCGTACATAAAGCAAAAAATAAAGAAATGTGTTGCTGAGCTTGAGCAAATGACACTGACGAATCACTTTGTAAATCACCCTTTGCGGAGTCATTTTCAGAAATTCCTGGCTCTGAAATTTGAGAACCACTTATTGATGTTTCCTGACTTCCAATCTGAAAATAATTTGAGAGAAGGAAAATTCAAACCAATGCATCAATTGATGGAGACTGGAAAAATAGTTTATTTGATAACTTCAGCAAGGGCAATATTGAATAAAGACTTCTACTAGTCAAATTGGCGTTTCATAGTGATTACATTTCATAGTAATTACATTTCGGAACAAGAGCACAACTCAATCAAATTCCAACTAACAGAAAAAGTTTGCTAAACAGTGGCCAGCCCATACTGTCCAAAGTTGTAATATTTGACGAGAAGGAATGCAAGAACGAAAAAATATAAAGGATAATACAGAAAAAGGTAAAAGAAATATATGGTACACACCTCCCCTTCTGTTCTTTGCTCAGTGCCTCCCACTGTATCTGACACTTGATGATTCACAGCTGATATCAACATATTTATTGCAAATTGCTCTATGTTTTCTGAAATGTAACTAATCACATAGAGTTTGTTTGTCACCTGCCCAACAGATAGAACAAGCGCTTTGAACACACAGAACAATGCTTATTTATGGTTTACCAATAACAAACTAATTATTTGGTTCAACTGGTTATCAAGGTCGGTGTTCTAAAAATCTTTCTAGCAACTGCCTAGGCTTAATCAGCACCCAAATACCTCAATTTTTCCCTAAACCGCCTTGGTGCTCAGGGCGATCCGAAGTATCCATATTATGCTTATTTACCCAACAAAGTTGGATGTATTGAAGAATTGATACCAAAAGAATTTGTTGTACCTTTTACGGTTAATTTCTTGATAATGTTCTCATGCACAGGTAAGAATATTGACATCTAATACATGCTTTATATAGTTATAAAGTATAAACATAAAAAAATAAAACTGCCTAGGTGCCCCCCGCATAGCGGTAAGGTAGCAGCTGCAGCAAGAGACCTTCCCTAAAACAATGCATAAATTCTTATGGATTTTAAGTGGCCATACCAGCCGGATAGCTTTTGCACGGATATCATCTTGTGAATGGACTGCACACTGCATTAGGAAATGCACTAGTTAGAAACAAATTTAATATAACAATGAGGAAAAATATATATAAATTCAATATTTTAAAATTGGCCACAAAGATCATTTTAATTATTATTATATACACGAAATCATCAAGTGGTCTACAAGGGGTATCAGTAACCCAAGAGTTACTATTCAGTTTCCTATTCCCTTATTATCCTGTATAAGGATCTTAAATGTTTACTTGGATGCACACTGGGGTTACTCTTTTTTTTGGGATACGGGAACAGTGTCTATCTAAGTAAACATTACGATGACAATGTAAAGACGCACAATGTTTACTTGTTTTCATCTTCTAATAACCGATTTAAGAAGCAATATACAATTTCATCAGCTGGGGTGAAAACAAATTGAGCTCAGCCAAGAGAAAAAATAATTGAGCTCCGTTCTGTTGAACATGAAAATCATGCTGGAAAATATGGATTCCTGACACGCCATGTCAAAGATTTAAACGGGACTACATTGAGTAGTGGATATGAGGCAATCAAAAGATAAGAGAAAAAAGAACGAGGGGGGGAAAATTGAAAAATAGAATAAAAAATAAACTTAAAAAACAAAGAATAAGCAGTCTAATTAAATTCTGGGAAGATCAGGGGGAGGTCAATCTTATTATTTTTTCTGGTCTCCCCTCCTCTCCATCAAGCTCATATGTTCAGCTCTCTCTTCTTAGCTTGTAACTTCCCAATAGCAAATAGATAGCTTGGAGTTAGAAGCATTGTCTTGTAAATTTTTTTGGCTTTTATATACTTCCTCATCCAGTCTTTTAGCCAGTTTTATTTTGAAAGCAAACTTCCTTTACAAGTTCAAGGCTTTGATTGCACAGTTTCTCAATAAGCTTAAGTAGCGATCCTTTTACAAGTGAGGTGCCCAAACAAAGCCCTTTCCTAAGAAGTGTTTTTACAAACTTCAAAATGAGCCCCATTACCTTTGCTCTTGCATTGTCCGGTACTTTGTTCGCTTTAAAATAATTTATTGGTCATTATCGGTGAGCTTCTGGTGTAACTAGGGCTGTAAACAGATATTAATAGGAATATGCATATATCCGTATTCGTATCCGCTTTGGACGAATCCGAATACGAATAATATTGGCTTTGACACGGATACAGATAATATCCGCTTTGACACGAATACGGATACAAATTTTCAAAGCGAATATCGAATATTTTGGACATCATTTACAGCCCTACCCAAACCTTCACAAGCTTGGAACTTTAAAATATACACGTCACTATTTTTAATTTTTTTAAAATGCCATGTCATATTTTTTTAATGAGTTGGCATAGGCTGGGATCATGTTAATACTCTCCAAAATAGTACAAGGGTATATAAAAAAAAAGGTACATGGACTAAAATGAAACCAAGCTATGAGACCATAGTTGCCATGGCGTCGCCTAGGCGTCGTCTAGGCGACCCAGCAATGGAAGGAATGGCATAGCGTGAGTCGACTTGAGGCAAAGCTGCTAAGGCGTATGTCTTGGCAGCTCTGACCCAAGACTTTAAAGCATGGTTTTACCAAATACCAATAATGACCCATGGGCGACCCATCGATTAAAAACAAATGATAAAACTCTCAAACAAAAAATTGAGACTTGTCTGCCTAAATTGAGTACTCCAACTCTTCTTCTCGACTTCTTCTCAACACTTCACGACTCATCATAGACTCATCGCAACCCCATAGCAGCTCCATCGCACCCCCATCGCAACTCCATCTCAGTCTCATAGCAACGACTACGACTCGCATAGTTTCTCTTTTTCCCTCCTTCAGTTGCAATAACCCAGCCCTCCAACCCTCTCTTACAAAACCACAAGTTTGTTTCTCTCTTCCTTGAGTTTCTGTTTAGATTAAGTGGCAATTTTATTGTCTTTTCAAGTCTTTTGTGGGGAGGGGGGTTGATTTAAAAGAGGGTAAGGTAGTGTTTGATAAAATTGATTAATTAAGATTTGAATGGTTAGGACATTTTAATAAATTAGATCATCTAAATGGAATTGCATCTGAACTTGTAAAGTTGTTTGTCAATTGAATTTGCTAAAACATCTGAATAACAGTATTTTACGATTTTAACCTTATAATATACACAATCAAATTATTAGTTTACTCAAAAATTTTAATTATATAATTAAATATTAAAATCTAGTTTTAAAAATCTATATTTGAATGAACTTCACACAGAAAAATATTAATAAATAATTATATTTACATATATGAAATAAATTATACTTTCAAATATGGTATTCTATATATATATATATATATATATATATATATAAATTGTATTAATTATAAAATATATTCCATACCATAAATACAAACCCACCGTCTATCAAAAAAAAACAAATCAGTTTCTAGTTTCTACCTATATATCCGCATAAGCAGTGGATAACCAAATCGGTTTTTTCCATAACCAATTTCATGGAAGCTTTATGCTTTATTCTTAGCAATCTTTATACTTATAGAAGAGACATGAGACAATGCCGAAGCTTTCACCGGAACGAAGGATCTAGCCGGAGCTTTCACCGGAACGAAGGAGATCGGTCAGAGCTTTCATCAAAACGGAAGAGAGAAGAAGAAAGACAAAGGAAATAATTTCTTTGAATTTGTGAGGGTACTCCTGTAATAAAAAGTTCAGATATTCCTCTTTCCGATACAGACTTGATTCCATCTCTTAAAGAAATAGAGGCTTACAGAGGTGACTGATTTTTTATCAAACAAGTATTTGGGTCTGAACGAAAAAGATGAAAAGTTTTCAGAGGTAAAAAGTGATAAATAAACACAACCTAAATAGCCATTAACTGTTTCTTTAAGTTGTTTACTTAGGTTTTAGTTTATTATTAGGAAAATGTTATATTTTTCAAGTTTTAGTTTTAGATTAAGTGACAATTTTATTGTTTTGAACCCTGTGGGTATTGTTTATCGTTAAAGTAGGTATTCTCTGTTTATCTTTAAAAGTGGCAAAGTTGGTATTGTTTATCTTTAAAATGGTTATGTTTTGATTTTTAATGTATATGAAATGTTATTATTTAATATACTTGTGAAATAAAATAAATAATATATAAATTGCACATTGTAAACGACTTGTCGCCATACGAACGTCATGACAGTTGCCTTGTCGCCTACGGTCGGCAACCGCCATGCCTCGTCGTGGTGCCTATAATCAATTGAAGTTGATACTTTATCATATTGTATATATACTAATATTAAATGAGAGATTTATACATTTATATGTATGCATATGACTATATGTGTGTGTCAGTGTGTGTGTATATATGTATATATAATGATATTACGGATACGCATAATATTCGTTTCGATACGGATACAAATAATATCTGCTTTGACATGAATACGGATACAAATTTTCGAAGCAAATATCAAATATTTCGGACTCCATTTACAGCTCTAGGTGTAACCCCCTCAATTGAAAAAAAAAATTCAACAATAGTTTGGGGATTTGATTGGTGGAAAAAGAATATGCTTCTTGGGAAATGTGAGATGCTCATGGTTACCTGGTTTGTTTGACATGAGCATAATGCAATGATCTTTAAGTATACATGTTACATTGTTAACTTTGTTTTGGAACCCCCATTCAGGAGTTAAAAAGCCACTTCTGTATTGGTTAATGACAATCTGACAATCAGCATGACTAAAGGGCATTACTCAACTGAATTTTGCTGCTGCTTTTTTTTTCTCCTTTATTTCTTTTTTTCTTGTATTGTTCAGGGAGGGATTCTGCCTTGGTTGCACTTTCCTTATTTATTTATAGAATCTTCTCCACTCGTCTAAAAATGGAGTCTAATTGCTGTACTCTCCTATTTAACAAGAACTGATTGATAATTAATCTTCATTAACCCATCTACCGTAAATTGTTCACCCTTCACACTGCCATCAGTAGCTAAAAAATTGAGAGCTATCCTAACTAGCCTACATTTACATCACACAAATGTGGCACATGTATTGCGGAAGCATATCATTTCTATCAAGTCTTTTTAAGGACCAAAAACCAAACAAAAAACTTACTTTAGAGGAGACTTTCCCTTCCACATATATTTAACCAAAGGAAATCTCCTCGCCGGATTAAGACAAACAACATACAAGGAAAAGAAAAGGACTTGCAAGAGAAATCCCCATAAGAATCAATTGTTCAAAGAAACTTAACTTATCAGACAAAATGGATAAAGAACGAGAATAAATCAAGGGAAGGAAGGAAGCCTAATAAGTAGCTTCACAATCACTCAAATTACGAAAAAAAGAAAATTAAAAAAAAATCATATGTAGTGGTCAAACGAAATGTGGCCAGGGCTTATTATGGAGCGACAAAAAGTAATATAATCAAGGGAAAGCAACCAGAAAGGGTCTCCCAATCAAATATCCTCCCAAAAGCGAACAGATTTGCCATCTCCATATCAAACAAAGGGGAGAAAAGATGCAAAATCCTGAGAGATAAATTTCGAGGGAATAGAGTGAGTAACAGAAGAGGGACATGAATTAGAATCCCACCTAATACAATGGCCATTAATCACTTTATAACAAAGAGATAGATTATAAAGGGAACCGTCACAACCACTTACTGACTAAAATAAGTAATAAATTAATTTTTTATAAGAGAAAAAAACAAAAACAGGAACATTGACAAATTTTTAGAAGGAAAGGAGAAACAACTTAATGTGAACCGTTTTTTTCAGATACAAATTTCTCATTACCAAATTACCTTCAGAGCAATATCCAAGCAGGCTTGCCGATTGAGTGGACGCCCCAAAATTAAGCTCCACACAGCACCAAGACCCTGTGTGACACGATCACCATCACGACCATCCTTTCCAAAATCGTGAGCTGAACGGCACACATCATCCAGAAGTTTCAATGCAGAATCAGGCAGAAAAGGAACTTCACCAAGAAGTCGACTAAAAGATTTATCTGTTGCTGGTAAAGTTTCCAGCAAAGACCTTACCTAAAACACAACCCATGTGAATAACCATGTGATATAATACTCATTGATGAGAATAATTAATAGATCAAGAGAGTTGCATACCACTCCGAGGAGGAATTTTTCATATACACCAGAAGCAAAAGAGTGTGCAACAGAATCTGATAGTGTTAAAGAATGCAGGTGGTACAGTACATGTATTACAAGCTCGTGTCCCTGACAAAGACATCAAACTAGAATATTATACTGCACAAGTCTGACAAAGTAACTGACTAATAAAGGAATCAAATGTTTGACCACTGATGTTTAATAAAATTCAACTTATAGTCGTATGACATAAAGTCAACTGCAGAATGCTATATGCCTAAAACCTCATATTCAAAGTTTAGACATGTAATTGAGAACCACAGCGCAGAAAAGAAACTCGATATGATGTTCCAACAGTTCAGCGAGAGCTTCAAGAAGATGTTGCAATAGTAGATCCGTCAAAAAAAATAAGGAAGAAGAAGAATAATAATATGACACAGCCAAAGAGATGTAACCCATCTACTGAAACTGTCGAGGGACCATAGAAAAGGTAATAGATACTGAAAACAAGATTACACTACATGTCCTACCATTGATGTTTTCTTATATAAATCCACAAACTTAATACGCTCAGGCATACATGCATCTATTGCAATCAATTTAGAAGACAGCAGAGCATACATGCACAATGTAATAATCCAAAAGACAAGCTTGATGAATGAGAAACGAGGTAATAATCCAAAAGAACACAAGAGTCAAGACTACGAACAGAAACTTTTTGGAACAACTTATATTTGCAGTTATAATGAGTTAAAAGGAAAACCACACCCAAGAATATAAACTTTAAGCAATACTTCATGTGGGAAATCAGGTCCTATCTTTTCTTCTTTAACATAGTGGCAACTGGCAAAGCAGTACCTAGAAAATTGCATAGAAATCTGTACACATAAATTTTGAGAAACTTCATCCTCACATGAAAATAGTCTGCATCGTCCTAGGCCTTTTTTACTGTTCAAATATATATAGTGAGAGGTAGTTTGTGATCTAAAATATTCAAGGTTTAAGGAGAAGATACCTTCTGACGTTGGTAGTCTGAGACAATATGCTTTTGCATCATCATAACCACGTCCTCGTCCGCATCAATCTACAAGAAAGGTAAGGACATATAAAATGTCAAATTATCTCACGCAGGCATATTAAAAATCTCAAAATAAAACCATGAATTATCTTGGGATCAGAAACTCAAAGATTTATTAAAATAACGAGTTGAAATAATTGAAGTTGAATCACATGGGATTAATAACCAGCTTTTTTACACATGATAAGCATAAATGCATGATAGAAATACCCTCATTCATCTATATCTTTCAATAAAGGTGGTTAGAAGCATTACATGAACTGCAGTGCATGTTCAACAAAAGAACAGAAAAACCATGGTAGCAGACTGTAGATGAAATAAAATTTATAACAAAAGTCAAGTCAGGAATGGATAGCTCTACTAAAAAGATTACTAATTTATTTCATAAACAAAATAACTGGAGGTTTTCTCCAGGTTCCTGAAAACTCTGAGATGACACCTTTATGGATGGCACAACAGGCATCAAACTCTACAGTACATACATAAATTCCCTCTCTTTCCCACTTTATCCAATTCTTCCCAATCTCCAATGAGCTTCACTACCACAAAACAACGGGACAACGCAACCATATATATGCATATGCATCTGAGGGTTCTGTGACAGAATTGTTATTACGAACTACATATTAATGTTACCATACACAAACTCCAATTTCACCTCATTTAACGAGATGTAGAATAATTACAAAGCCTTTAAAAAAGTGTTGAGATAGAAATTTAACAAATTGCAAAGAGTAAAATAGGCAATTAGAATAGAAATTCATAAAACTTATAGCTAGACAACTCTAAACGCTACCAATACTGCACCATATAACATTCATAAACAATGCGTGGCAGGAATATTATGGCCACTATCAGTTAGAGAGAAAATCCTCAAACACCCCACAAACATTAGTGATAAAAGAATAGAACTTAATAAACAGAACCCATCAAAAAAAATAATTAAAGAAACAGAAGAAAGTAAACCAGGAAAACTCAACTAGTAACTCGCTACTTTTGTAATGAGGAAATGATAACTACATGGATGTAAAGCGGAGAAAAGAAAGACTGCAATTGTAGAAGATCAAGATTAATTGCAGCAAGAATTTAGAAAATCTAGAATATTTTTTGTCCTGTCAAATTCTTCAACAACCAAAATATCAAGTGATTATGGAAAGTAATACTATAAGTAAGGTCAAGAGAATAAACATAAGTCATACATTTCGAACATTTCACCAACTAGTAGAAGAAGAAAGTTGCATTAGATTGGACAATCGTGTACCAATCAGTTGCAAGTAATCCACTTTGCATCATCCATCCAACTATTTCAATGCTTCTTTAGGTCAATAACTACATTATCCAATAGCATCGTTTTTGTTCATATCAAGCTATGACCAGGACCAAAATTCAAAGAGCCCCGAACAGCAGGACATAATCTCCCAAGTTCTAGAACTAACAGAAATATAAAAGACATCAGTTCCCTCATATGTCTCGAACTTCTCCTGCATTCTAGTCGGTACCATTCTTATTAAAAATAATAACAAATAATCAAGTTTTTATCTTTGGATCCACTAAAACTCTGCATCATAAACCCTTTCATATGTGCTTTTTTAGCTGCACTATTTACTCAATATAACTTCAAAGAAGTGCCTTTCAAAACAGTTCTTTACTAAGTTCCAGCAAAGAGCAAGTAGAAGCATCACTGATGGCAATCTTACTGAGTTACTGTTAACTCCTATGTGCTCTTCTTAATCATATCAGACCTGATAACCTAATTGATGTCACAAGAGACATTGCAAAATTAATTTTGGAAGAAAGTGCACAAATCAGACTTTACCACCTAAAGGTTAGTGCAGAAAAGCCATTTTCCAATATACGTGATTTATATGTTTGAAAAATCATGCAATATGGTGGAAGATGGATCACAAATGATTCCTAAAAAGGTGAAGTTTCCAAGCTTCAAATGCAAATTTCTGACATCCAATGAGACCAAGTAACTCAAATCTTTGTGGAGTTAAACTTCAAAACATACAATTACTTTTCATCCTATAGCTGCCCAAATGACAGAACTGATTGTTCCTTTAAAAACTCAGTAAAATGAAAAAACCACAATAAAATCTATAGTACAACTGCGCATATTAGTCGACTTTTTATAAACAATCTTTCAAGAACTCAGTAACTGAAACACCAACATTCTTTCAAGTCTTGATTATTAAAAATGTAAGCTCAAAAACAAGGCTTCATTGCTCATAGTACATAAAATTATCATGGTGCTGTTCGTTGCACCTTACACTTGTACACTATCAACTGTTCATTTCATGTACAAACTGCAGTAGGGAAGATTATCAACATCTCACGGCTCATAAACAAATAAGCAACAAATGGTTTGCATAGAACAATAATCAATTTTCCCTAAAGAGCGATGAGAAAAGACAGCTAAGCTCGACAAAGAGTTAACCAGTCAAGATAAGAGTTGGCCCCACCTGAGCAACCAACCGAGCAAGCAACGACGTCCTAGTCTGCTTATGGTCTGTCCCTCGCAAATGCTTGTACGAATCAATAATACGTTCAACTGCCAATTTTCTCACATTTCTTTTTTGTTCTTCTGTCAGCTCAACATATAATGGAAGCACAGGCAAGTCGGGATATACTTCTTCAGAGACAGGTGTGCCCAAAACAGATGGACAAAGCTGATCAGCTTCTAGAAAAGGTGATGAATAAAAATCATCTCTTATTGCAATATCTGACGACTCTGGTGCCAAAGACTCCTGGTCAACTTTGTGAACTGGAGAAAGTGGAATATCTGAAGCAACATTGTCCTCCACATCAAGGACAACTTCCTTGGTTTCTTCCTCTTCTAGAACCTCAACTTTAGGAGCTTGTTCATCAGCTAGAGAAACAACTGGACTTTCTAGTATACAAATTTCAGCCTCGGTATTAGGTATAAAAGGTACTGAAATTTTTTCAGCACTTGTCACTAAAGGCTGTGTCTGTGGCTTGTTCAAAGAAATAGAAGCCTCAAACTCAGGTTCTGTAGCCACAGAATGCATAGCATTTGTATTATCCTCGAGAAAAGGTGTTGATGGAACACCAACCGGTACTACACGTCGTGGATCAAGCCGACGGGGATCCTGGATAAGTTACTTCTAATTTCAATGAGTAATCTATATGAAATTCAAACTTGTATATATTGAACAAAATCAAAGTAATTACAAAGAGACCATAAAAACAAGCAATTGAAACCTGCTTAGCTTACCCTTCGCGGATCACGTTTGGAATCTGAAGGGGGATTAATTGATGTATCAATCATTGATGTGTTGATTGCATTTGATGAAGAAAAAGGCGGTTGTGCAGAAAGAACTGCAGTTTGCGCAGAAATTGTAGAACCAATAGGTGCCACAACCTGGGATGCACCACTTGAAGAGCCATTTGGTCGAGTTACAGACAGGCTACTGAGTCTTGTTAATGGTGGGGTATTTTCGGGCAGGTGCTTCATATTAGTTATGACAATATCAGCCAATAAATCAGGATGGATCTTAGATATAAGGATTTCAAGTGATTCAGCACCTCTATCTCCTTCTGCGATTAAAGCACCAATCATGGCAATCATTTGTTCAACAGGAGTTAAATCAGTATTCAATGAAGGAATATTAGGGGATACTCCATTGACAGAGTAATCCTGCCCAGAATCACTTATTGGCGGAGCTGCATAAGTATTAGGGCCATAACGATTCCTTTTGGAAGCTACATCAGAGCTGTTAGTTGGTTCTTCCTGATCAAAAGGTGCAGACCTTTTCCTTACTACATCCCCAGTAGCAGGCAGGTGATTTGGTGGCTGCTCATCCTGCTAATATATATTTAAATTATTAAGTTAGTAGCAGAGATATAAGTGAAACTAGCAATCCAAAGGGACAACTCGGTGGTTGTAACAAATTATTCATTGTATGGCAAATTACCTTGATGAACCGAGCATCACGTGAAGCACGCTCATTAATTTTTAACATCTTATCAACTTGTCGCATAATTTGATCTGCCGCATCCCCAGCATTCATTGCCCGCAGAGCCCTAAGCAGCCTATCTCTAGACTAAACAAACAAAAAAAACAAAGCCCATAAGGTACAGGGGCACACACGCTACACATATAATTATTAGTTTTAAAAATTAAAATTTTAACTTGGAGGATAACATAGAAATATTGTTAAATTTGGAGGATAAATTATTAGGATTTTTACATTTATGGGCTAAATCAAGGAAAAAGATTTGGTGAAGCCACCTGCTTCACCCCAAGCAGGTCTTACGCATTATACATAGATAAGGTATGTTTTGGTTTTGACACAAATAAGCTAGAACTAGAATTATTAAAAAAATCAGAAGTACTTCCAGGGGGTGTTTGATTGTCGCTAAACAAAGCTGAATGGCCCTTAATCTGAATCGGTAAGATTTGAAAATTGTTTGGTAAAAATCTGAATGCCATTACAGAATCTGAATCGCGCTGATTCGGTAAGTCTCCCACCTCTAACTTTATCGGTCAAAACTAGTTCTGAATGGAGTTTTTACTTAAATGGCCATCTATTATTAAATTAATTACTTCTCATATCCTAAAATATGGTGGATGGCTGCCTACTTGTTTTTGTCATCATCTTCCTCAATAATCTTAACTTTCTCCCGATCCTTAACAGTGATGCCTCAAAACAACGGCAAAATCTTTTTCTATTTTTAAACCAAATCAACGGCAAAATCTTGAGAGATGAGGTGAGTAGAATTAATTGAGACAATATGCTCCCCGGATAAAAGACGCCATAGCAAGGAAATAAGCACTGCAACATGTTGGAACGAAGAGATAAAGAGTGGGGAGGAGAATTGATTATTAGAAGAAAGAGTAAAATAAAAGTGAAAAAATAAAAAGGGATCGAGAGGATGGGTGTTAGGCCTTCATTTTCTCCCTTTTTTGGCACCTTCCAGACTAACCCACTAGCAATTGATTCTCTCTCCATCTATAAATACATATATATATATATATATATATATATATATATATTAATCACAATAAATATTGTATAAATATTGGTTTTTGCATATATTTTTATACAATTCCTCATTATATAAGAGAGAGGAGAATACTTTTATGACGGTGAAGAAAAAAAACAGAAAAATAAATAATTTATTATTACTTTTGTAGTCAAATTTTTCGAAGAAACCATTGAAAAACAATAGTTAAAACAATTCACAGGGTTATAATGGGAAAAATAGTCATTCAGATCTTTAATACAGATTATTTATCAAACACTTTATTTTATTTAGTATTCAGAACAGCTTAATTATTCAGTCCATTTCAATACTTTCAGAACTTTTCATTCAGTTTTATCAAACAGCCCCTTACTGTTGTAAGACCTAACGGGACGGGCTTTTACAATTTTCTACTTAAGCATATAAAAGCGAGGCACCACAAGGAACAGTTCATAAGTAGTACTACAGAGAAGCATGTCAGACAAAATTATTTGAAAAACTTAAAAAAGGTACACCCAACTAAAGAATTGCAAAATATAACATCAAGCCGCTTCACCACTGAGCAGGCAGGATTAACTATCAAGGCAAATAAAAAGCATTGAAAATAGAGAAACTTGTAAAATGGGAACTTTTAATTAATTCCAGTCTTGAGAACATAAAACTCCTTCTCACAAAAGAGCGTACAACAGGTATAGTTAAAATATAACAAGTTCTACTGGCTAGAACTTGGAGCTTCATTGGTCAAAATGAAATGCAGGAAACTTTGTATTCTTCTTTTTTTATGATAAAGTCACAACTTTGTATTCTTCTTTTTTTTATAAAGTCAAAACTTTGTATTTTGAGGAACATTTAGGATCCTAATCCTGATCAATTGGCGACCGGGTGCAGATGCTAATTGGAACTCTTACTTAAAAAGAAATCTCATATTTGTTAAATAATACTAGTATATCATTATTATCAGCGCTGGGGGGTAAAATAATTAAAGATGACGAGGGAAAAGATGATGGCAGGCACTCATTTTCTAATACATGAATGATAATTGGAGATATTACCTCTAAAATGGCCGGGTACATGCACCTTAGGAATCCTAAAAATGCAGTTCTTACAGAATACTGAATACTGGTAGCATGACCTCCTTTTGCCGTCTCAAAATTTGGATCAAAATCAAGCAACGCAGAAACAACTGAACTACAGTGGATTGGTCGTTTCCTTGCTATAGCCGCAAGACTAGCAAAAAGACAAGTCAAATTGTTAGATTGTTCATAAAGTCAGGAAACTGAACTAACATACAATACAAGTACATGAACATGAATCATAGTTCTCAATGACACAACATAAATACGTAAATGAAATTAAGCAAAGTCTCAATTAGATATATGATATACTAATTTTTCTCATTAAAAATACAAAAAAATAGATAAAATTCAAATATCAAAACAGCCATAATCAGTAAAACACCAATGACGCCAAATGAAAATATTTAAAAGTTACACTTGCAACATTAACATGAAAATAACCTCAATAATTCTAAATTAATGTAATACATAGGAACACCCCCCTCCCCCAAAAAAAACATAAAACCCAAAATTTAAGAAAAGAGTGGATATTTATTCTCCTTTAATTCATAAAACTTTCATGAAGGTCAATGAGCATAGGTTTAGGGGCAGCATGAATGCATGGCATCTTACCAAAAAAAAAAAAGAAGAGGGAAATCATGGACCGAGAAGATACTTGATGATGCACATCATATAGTTTTGATTAAAAGTTTAGGATCGTGCTTTCCTTAGGTAATATTCTAGAAGCATTCCAAATAGACTATTAACCCTCAAAATTCCATCTAAAAATTAAAGGGCATAAGTTTAAGAATATCAATGAGTGCCCTTTTGCAGTGTGTCATGCATATGAGAAGTCCATTCCTGGGCAATGCATCTAAACAGAGAATTGCACATTCAATCTCCAAAGCTCTAAGCATGACTTTTATATCACAAAGAAAAAAGATGAATGAAAACTCCTTTCTATTATTGCCTCGGTAAGAAGACTATAGCAACCATAATTCCCCCAAGAAATCATTAGCCTTTCTCTAACAATCCCCATAGAAGACATCCCCATCTCCTACATTGAGATCTTTATCACCTTCATAAATCTTCCGCCACTTCCCACCTTTAGCCTAGTCACTACACTATGCAATCAATTTAATTTTTTTTTCTTTTTTGATAAGTAACTATACTACCCCATCATTGGGACATTGAAATAGCTTCCATCAAAACATCCCCACTCCAGTCACTGATACAAACACTAGCTCGTAACCAGATTGCAAGGAACAAAAAATTCACAAGAATGTCATATCCAAATTCAAAGAATTGAAACTCAAGTAATCCATACAAAACACGTACTAAACTACTAAAATATTCCTATTGCTTTATTGGAATTTTTAGTACCAAATCATATTTCCCTACAGAACTCACTGTAATGAAAAGGAACAAAGATTGATATATTCAGTTCAGCAGTTAACATAAAGCAATAATACTTCCTGTAGAAAGTCTGTACACTTGCAGGCATAGTGAAAATTTGTTATGTACACACATCCGGAAAAAATACTACCGCCGTTCCAAATTGTAAAATCATTATTGACTTTTGAAAGTCAATTTGAGACATTTTTAAAGACAAAATTGAGATAATTCATATAAATCTTATAATGGGCAGTACTTTTCAGATAGTTTAAAATATTCATCTTTGTATTGACTAAAATGAAAAGAATCTATGTCAATTTTGAGTTTGAAAACGTCTTAAGTTGACTAAAAAAAAATAATAATGATCTTCTATTTTGAAACGGAGGGACTATTATTTACATGCACCATACCCAACATTTTGTACCTATCAATAGGTGGGTGTGGATGTGTCTATATATATATATATATATATATATATATATATATATACACACACACACACACTCTTAGAGATCAAATGATTCCACTGTTTGACACACTCAAAGCTATAAACAACCACACAAAGAAACAAACAAAATTACTTTTGACAATGTATTAAACAGGTAAAAATACATGAATAAACATAATAATTCTGGTACAAAGGAATTCTGATGTAACGCATTGTGTGTGTGTACATTACTACAATTAGACACTCCTAATCCACAAGCTTAATGTTGTCTAAAAATATTGTTAAAACATTCATCATGAACGATACAAAAATATTCCTCATACGCAGAATAAATTCAGGAACTTACTTAGCAACATAATGAAGACAAAGACAAATCACCAATACATAACTCAAACAAAGCTGTGCACAAGTTAATGTTTTAGTTCATGTAATAGATATACATGAACCGTTTAAAACAAGGTGTCTACAGAAGTAAAAGTATTTTAAAGACCGTCTTTTAGAAGTAATATGAAATTTCAGCTAATAACATGAAGTTGACAACAACAACAACAATGAAAATAGATAATTCGGAAATTGAAGATCACAACTGAATGAAATATTTTTCTCCTTTAGATAAAATAACTGAATGAAAAAGGGAAGTGGAGAATTTAGAATCTAATGGAAATTATCATTCAGAAATGCTCAGATGTACTACTCTAATAGTTAAAGTAAGTCACGAACATTTTTTGGATAACTTTTATGATTTTTTGGGTCACCTAATAGCAGCATAATGCATGGCTAATATAACTGAGTTACACCAATCAGAATTTATCAATATCCAAGGTAATGGACCACGTGAAGCAATTTGAATTCAAGAAAACAAATTATAGAGGGTACTTAAATCACATACTAGGTTTCTGAAGAATAGAAACTTCAGTTAGGACAAGGTAGCTGTATTGCATATGCATCTGAAATCTCAAATAAATTGAATAGAGGTACATTGGAGGAAGAACAAATATGGGAGATATAAAAATAAAGTAATATTATATAATTTGTATGGTGTTATATTATAGTTTCAGAATCCAAAATTAAGTTCATTGTGAACTAAAATTTGAATTTCAAAATTAGGTCATATTACCAACATTAGGACTTTGCATCTGTTTTCTTCAATCTATTATCTTTCTGCATCATTTCCCTTATCTTTCTTATTTCTCTTTTTAACTTTGGAGTTCGACAATCTGAGTAATGATTTTATTTTATTTTTTTGGCATCGTCGTTCTCCTTGCAAGTTGCAACTTAGGACTTTGCCAATTTAGTGATTTTTTTGTTGGTCTAGCTATATTGTTGTAGATTTGTTCTGCTAGTATCATTCACAAGATTTTTGTGATAAATTCAGCAGTAGAATCATAGAGATTTATGTTTGCATTATAGTTCAAAGTTCCAATATTATATGTAACAACTAATAATTTAGAAATTAACTTATCCCATTGTACCTGTATTAAGTAAGATCTCGAACTGTACCAATCATGGTTATAACAAACACAAATCATCACCCTCATCAAAATAATGGAGTTTAACATGGAAAATAAGGAGAGGTAAGGATTTAACAACAAATAAAGTATAGCATGAATAACTGAACAACATTTCAAAATAATTTTTTTGATAATTATATATGCTTAATATGTACGAATATTTATAAATCATCAATACATTTTCAAAGGTCACTCGCATGCTACAACTGTATGCACATACAGGGTGAGATTCTAAACATTGAGAAAGTAAATGATATATCTCTCAAACATTTTAAAATGCATAAACTGCAATGTTGGGCACCAACTCTGCATATTAAATGACCATTTCACCCATTGCTTAATCACTTCTATCACCCATCAGATGATGTTTGGCATAGGCTAACTTCCATCACCCATATCTGAACCTCCAAGCACCCTTTTCCATTTAACACTGCATAAAGGAGCTGCGCAGCATACTGCAATAATTCCACATACAGCAGTTTAACTCGTACTATGACCAATTTCCAAGCTTCAGTTACCTCTCCCAAATTTCAAAATAAAGCACGCACAACTTGCAACAAATGCGAATTTCCCGTCTATATAAATATGTAATAATAAAATATTTATTATTAACAGCAACAAAATCATACATGATTTATATTTTCACAAAATGGAAGTATTTAGAATCTTAGATTACAAGGGTGATTCAAGGTTTCCAGCAATGTTGCAAGCTACACATGATAATTAAAATCCAACAAGGAGCTAAACATATGAAAGCAAAATCCAAGACACATGACACAAATTGCAAACTCACAATCGCGCAAGTCAGAATGGAAATGATCTCATATAACCATACGAAAATCATCATTTGTCTTCACTACAAATAAATGGTAGCCTAACTAATATGTCATACTAAAAACACAAACTGGTAAAAATTCAACCTGAAAATAGTTATACAAATCATAACCAAATCCAAATATATTAAACTATATATTGAAGATTACAGCCGAGAAAATAGAAGTATACATTACAACTAGACCTGATTTCACACACAGCCAAAAAAGAAATAGAAAAATGCAAAACTGCACATGATTTTCTCACAAGAACGTCATATGATGATTTGGAGTAAATCATGAAAATCAATAATTGGGAACAAAAGGGTTTTTTTTCCATTCAAATACTAGTTTTGAAATAGATTGTGTTAGGGATGTAAACGCATTAGGTTACCTAGCTAGGCAGCTACCCGACTCGACTAATTGCTGGAAGAATTAACAAAATAAGAAAATGATTACCCTACCCAATTTATTTTTTTTCTTGATCTGCTTAAATTATACCAACCCACTTTTTCATATGCACCAAACACTTCCTACTAATAAAATACTGTTTTAATATGAAAGATGGGCGAATTGTATGATGAACAAATGAAGAAACTGATATGTTTGTACATACTCACCAATTAACCACAGAAATTGTCAAAGAACCACGGAGACTACTGGCAGATCTCAACAAATCCAATAGAATACCAATATATCTATTTGCTTCAGACATTAGTGCAACAGGGTCCAGAACAGGGTGACCACCAAACAGCCACGTAACATTAAAAGCCCGACCATTTTCTGTTACAGCTAAAGCAAGAAGAACAATCAAAGATATTATATGTCAAAATCAAATCCCAGTAAAGGGGAAAAAATAGATAGAAATTTGTTAATTGCAATCCTGTAGTAATTACATCAACTAACAGTCAGACCTCTGAAGCTCTAAATATATCAGAAATGAATACCTTGCAAATTAGATTTTCCAGGATCATCTGTATCAGAAGTAAAAAGTAGGATATAGGTTTCCAAAAATTTTATAGCCAACAACTTTGTACGAATTGAACCAGCCTACAACATCATGTCCAAGGAAAGATCATGTTAGCCACATATTCCAAAATTCAAAAATTAAAAGGCCAGTTAACTGAATTTGGTATAATCAGTTTCTCAATTGCAAACATGAAACAACTTTACTAAGAAATCCATGTGGAACAGAACAAAAAACATATATACCCAAAAAAACGTACAAGTACACTAACAAAGTAAAACAATTACCAATAGTTAGATTTGTTTCCCAGCAAGTATGCAATATCACCATACTAAGTGATGCCTATTTATGAAAAAGAAAATCACTTGGCTTTGTCATCATACAAAGTGATATTTATTTATAAAAACAAAATTTATCACTAGGTTTTGTCACCATACTAAGTGATATTTATTTATAAAAACAAAATTTACTAGGGTATTCTACAGAGCTATAGTGGCAGTGGTACAAAACAACATACAAAAGTCCACCAATTTTAAACCCACTACAATCTCCCTCTCACTTCATTCTAATTAAACACTAAATATATTTGGAAATAATGCCAGGATATATAAACCTAATCAAAAAGCCCCAGAAACAAGTTGCATACTAAAACAAGAAAATAAGATAGGCCATGCATGATATTTCATTAAGCACTTGATAGGGTTCACTAACCAACAACCACAAAAGCGTATTCTTAAATTAACAGGTATGAAATTATACTTTTCATGGATTTCAAGCAATTTCTTTCCTCAAAATCAAAAGGTACAACTTAACACAAGTGAGAAAACGGGTTCAAGAAAAGAAGAAACTCACATTTGCACAATTTTTGTGCCTAAGGTTATATATGTTATCAGCCCACCCCTCCCAGCACCCCCACATTGGCCGGAACAAAAATTAATGAAGACTTTCCTTGATACCTCTCTACCCCCAGCATAAGTGCATTACCTTAATTCATTCATGTTTTTCAAAGTTTCAAGTATTCCAAACTATTTGATTTTAAACTGCCGATGAGGGTTTCTAAGACTCCTAAGGGGATTTTGCGGCATAGTTATAAATCCCATACCATATTGGTCAGTATGGTTCGGAATTGGCTTTTTTTGTGACGTGCATGTTCCGTACCGGTGTGGTACCGGCCGGTACAATCCAAAATTATGCTTACCAGACGGAAACAAGATATTGGTAACGAGTAAGGTAGTAAATACTTTGTTCCATTTTTTGACATGCGTGAATGCGTACATTGGTGTATATGGATACCAGTTGCATTTACACCGATGTGTCTTAATTTGACTACTACTCTTGCTATGCTATTTCTACTTGTCACCAACTTGGTTGTTCAAAAAGGTACCTATTAAACTTATACAGTATATAAGTAGATACCATGTACCCAATAACTCTTGAATTGTCAAGTCATTTAATATTCTAAATTGTAATTGTGCATATTACTGGTTTGTGCATGGTTGTCTAGCTCTTAAAATTACAATTTTGAAAGAATTATATATTATACTTAATTACATAGTGAAGGAATTTAAAATTTTATAGGGGTAATATAATAGAAAAACAAGAATATAATAATCATTATATATATATAATCTTCTAATTAATTACAAACAGTACACCTGTATGCACCGGTACCAGTATACACCGTTTTACTAGACAAAACAGTACACTTACCGGTACGGTATTTATAACTATGTTTTGAGGAATTTTTTTGGCTAGGCTGGGAAGGAGTGCAGAGATCATTTAGAGATGGGGGCTTGAGATGTGGTTTTGTTCAAAATACCCTTCTCTTGTGGGTATAATTCATCCACTCGTACATCTTTCTATACTCTAAGCGCGCCAGCAAAATACAAACCTTCCAACTGATACCCTACCTACAAACCTAAACGTGTGCATCCAGAAAGGGTATCAGTCAGGAAATAATGATTTTTCCCAATAAATTTCCCGTCTAGAACAAGAACATATAATAAGCTCCCAGTGATGCAGGACAAATGTCAAGGGCTCATAAGATTCATAACATTCTTAATGGCTTATGTCCGATTAGTAATGTAACTAAATTTAAAGTAAATTTCGATTATATTGGTGTAATATGAGAATCAGTTAGGATTACTAGGTGTCAAGTGTAATTTATAAATTGTTCTTTTGGGCTGTAGAAGTAAGCTGCAAGGAATAGCATTTGGGTTTCGCATATAAATTATTCCTAGGTTAAGTCCAATAAGAAGTCCAAGTTATTTAGGTGAACTAGGTCCTAAGCAATGTTCGAAAAAGCTAAAAGAGGTTCGAGGCTGTTTTTCTCTGGACGAGGTGAGGAGTAAGCTTCAAGGCGGAGCGAGACGGAAGCCTCGATTTGAAGACCTAAAAATCCCCAAAAAATTATGAAAAAATACTAATAAAACCATAAAATAATTCATCATTATAATTAAGGTCATAAAAGACATAAAGAACCAGCGTCATGTACTCATGTTAACATTGATAGAATTTAATATTGTTCAAGTTCTTATATGCAAGCAGATTAGCAATCATATGACAATATTTAGATCAACTATATGAGGATGAAGAAAATTAACAGTCTAAAATAATCAAATTGAATTATCATATATTATCTTTGTTCAAAAAGAAATTAATGAAAACACAAACAGAGCAATACATCAAATGATCAAGACTGTTTGGAAGCACTTGAAGAAAACTATAAAAAGAAATTAGTCCATAATCAGAATGATAATATGTTTTAGTTAATTAAAAGAATTAATTAACTCATAAACTCAAAACAAAATAAAATAACAAATAAATATACCAAACAAAAAAAAACAAACAAATAAACCCAAACAAATATAAAAACAAATAAATATATAAAGTTATAAACCCAAACAAATATACCAAACAGAAGAAAAAAATAACAGTCACGACATATTAGCATTCAGACGAAGGAAGAAAGACGACGGTATCGATGAAGAAGAAGAAGACGACGACATAGGACAGCTGTATCGACTATCGAGCAAGAAAGAAGAAGGAAGAAGACGAACAGTAAGGAGGAAGAAGAAGAAGAGGAAGAAGAAGAAGAGAAGAAATACCTGGTGTCGCAGTCTCGCAGACGAAGGCACACAGCAAACGAAGGCACGAAATAGCTGGTTAGTCTTCGATTGCTATGATATTAGACTTAGGATTTTTTTTTAAACACAAAGTAAAGCCTACGCCTCGCGGCGCCTTGAGACGTAATGCCTTGAGGCGGAAGCCTCATCCGAAAATAGCGTAAGACTCTTAAGTCTCCTGTGTAGCGCCCGCATCGCTTTAGTCACTTTCCGCCTCGCTACGAGGCGCGCCTCGAGCACTATTTCAAACCATGGTTCTAAGTGTTACTTGGTCCCCCAAGTCTCGAGTTTTCAAAAAATTGTAATCCCAAAAAATTAAAGGGAGTAGAATTAGTTGAGATTAAAGTAGTTGTTAAAATTTTTGGCTATTGTAGCCATGGCCAGCAAGCATCGTTGATTGCTGCAAGGGTGAAGCATTCTTTTTCTTCCCCACTTTCTAATATTTGCGCTCTCTTATCCTACACTACCCCAATTGTGTCGCTATCCAACACATGTTTTTTCTACAATCTTGTATAGAAAATATACAAATTTGATGTACAAGTTAATGTATACGAAAAAATACGATTTGGTTACCATCCAAATACCTTTAACTAGCATCAGCAAAAATGTAAGGACTTTTATGGAAAAACCGAAATATATTTTGATGATATTTTATTCACGAATTTCGTTAGTGCTTGACCAATAACATATATAGTTTCTCCTTGATCGGAATTGATTCTATGATTGAATAGCAGAAGTGCTACCTAGTATTATCGGGTTCTTTTCTCCACATAGTTCATGAATAAAAACCAACATTGAGTAATTTCACACATATATATGACCATCTAGGCCCATATTGACCAATCATAGTACAATGAGACCATGAACCTTTACTGAAATGAAAATGAAACAACAAAAATATTTAGTTTTTATAAAAACGGATAGAAAAGATGTTGGCTTGGGAATCAATCTTGTATGACCTTGACAAATAACAAAAATATCAAATAGCCTTTCAAATAACAGTAGGGAAACTTCAAATCCATGATCAATGTTCAACATACCTCCTCCAACAGAATGACAAAAACAGCATCCTTGAATTTGACCATCCACGTCCAGAGCTCTTCTAGCCACCTCTCAACTATACCACGTCGTTGAAACTATAATTTTTCAAATATAGTCAAAAAATAAAAATAATAAAAACAAAAATGTGCAAAGAGCAAGAAATAGGCAGTAAAACAAACAAACAGGAAAAAAAAGTGTAAGACAGATTAAAACAAGAATTGCTAAGAATTAGAAAGAATAAAGTATACATGCATAAATAGTCCCACATTCTATATACCTACAATGAATGAAGTCAATGAACCATTATATATATAATAGGGAAAATATAAAAAACCAAAACTCGGCAATGTTAATATGCTTGGTTTGGAGATATATAAATTGGCAAGATTACACGATTGAGCCTATCAATTATCCACATTGCTACGAGATGTACCTAGTCTTTCTGTGACAAAATAGAGTAAATGAATGACCTATGTAATTTTAAAAAAATTCTTAAGACGTTTTGATACTAAAATATTTGGAGCGCTGTGAAAGAAAATAAAATCTAGAAGCAGCCTGGAACTCAACACATCATATGCACATAATGTTTCATTTTTTTTATAAAAGAAGGCTTTATTAGAAGAGATGGATAGCTAACATATACTACATCATAAGTCTCAATTGCACATAATATACAAAATGAATGCAAAGAATATACTTACATATTGAACAAAAAACAAAGACTGCGTATGTTAAGACCTTTAGATACAAAGATATATTTACTCAGAAGATAGAAGGAAGGTTACCTGCAATGATAACTCATATAGCAAGCCGCAAAAGATATTTGTGCCAGTAATAATGGATTTTGTTGCCACAATAGAGTCATTATCCCTCAGTGATGTCAATAACGTTGGCATAAGTATTACAGAATGCTCCATTGCTTTCAACCCAATCTCCTCGATCACCCTACCAACCATTTAATTGGACTAGAATAAAATATAGTTGAAAGCAACATCAACAATGACACAGCAACTTCAAAAAGAACTGAAAATTCTATGTACGGACCCTAATCATCACCTATTACAAGAGTTTTGCTAAACATCAGATAATGAGAATACATGTGGAAAATAAGGGGATTAGCTTGTGAGCAATGTCACTGAGAACAAAAATGGTGCAAGTACGTGGAATGTATATGAGAATGGGCTATAAACATGCTCTAAAACACCTTATATTAAAACACCTCGTTTTGTCTCATAAAACATTTTGTTCTTTTTGCTTCAATTCTTTTATGTCTTTGGGTGGTGTGGGGTGTCAACATATTTAAACCTGGCAACAGATATGCAGCCAGACCATCTATACAAACCATAACTCTGACATACCTTTATATATATAACTGTACTTCTATGAGTTCTTAAAAGCAATTTAGTTAATTTCTTTGATATACCAACATAATAGTTCAGTCTATTAGATTATAGATATAACGGGATTAGCTTGTGAGCAATATCACTCAGACTAATAATGGGAATTTAAAAAAAAAAAAGTAAAACTGAGAACAAGAACGGTGCTGCAAGTTCATTGAATGTACATGAGAATGGGCTACTACACATGCCCTAAAACGCGATATATTAAAGTACATCATTTTGTCTGCTTCATTTCACCTACTCCTTTCATTCCAAAATCAGAAAATTAGATATACATTTTGACTTTTTGAGCTGAATTTATGAAATCCTAAAATTCAAAATCGATACGAACTTATCAACAATTTTAGTATTAACAAATATAATTATTGTAATTAGCTAAGTAGTATTACCAACTACAAAATTTGTTAGTGCTAAACTTAAATGAAATTATAAATTTGAGGATTATGCAAATTGACTTTAAAAAATCAAATCTTCGTTCCAAAATTCTTTAGGGGCGGCCCAGCAACAAGTATGCAGTGTGACAGTCTATTAAAAAATAAAAAATAAAAAAAAACTGACATACATGTATGTATATCCAATTTCTGAGAACAAATTGAAATTGAAAGTGAAGAGAATTGGGATTAAACTCACTCAATGAGGGTTTTACGAACAAGGGTTTCTGGAGAAGACTGAAGTTCAACCAAATACGGGAAAAGCTCGGCAGCCATAGACGGTTCGACCGACACCAAGATATCTTTGGCCTGCTTCAATGACGACAGCTTTACCGCCAAATCCCCATGGTTATTTGCGGCGGCCAGGAGAGACAGCGCTTGCTCTCGTCCCACCATTTCAGCCCCCACAAAATTTAACCTCTTCTATAGATATAGATATAGATATAGATACAGATACAGATATACTGCTACGTATCTAATAGGCAATTGTAGGGATAGAAGGGGGAAATGGGGGAATTTTGTTTTGGTTTTCTTCTAGGGTTTTGATGAACGAAAGGGTTTAATTTTTGGGCGACCTAAAATAGACGAAAGACGAAAATTAATTTGCTATCGCCGAACTGTAAAAATTGACACTCCTATATCGGAGATTTTAAGGACGGAGGACTGTGAAATTATGTACTCCTACTCACGTGCACGGGCCTTTTTCTACCAATTTCATCATAGAGTTTTTCTATTCACATATTTTTAATTTTAACTGGCCCAATAACTGGGCTATTAGTTTGCGCTTCTTAGACTTGGCAAATGGGCGGGTTCGGCTTAAACAGGCCAGATCAAAAATAGAGGGGCTAAAAAAGTTCGAATTTTGCTGGGCTAAAAAACTGCAGTCCAAAGTCTGGCCCGTAGACCTGGACCAATTTATGTCTATTTTTTGTCATTTTTTGGATTTAACCCAAATGGGTCGAGCGAGTGGCAGGCCGAGTCAAAAATGGGTGGACCAAAAAGGCCCGGGTTTTACTAGATTAAAAATCTGCAATCCAAAACCCAGCCTGCGGACTTGGACCAAATTTTGCCAGGTCTAGCGCTTCTAATTTTATTTGGGGACGACCCACAGTTTTTATTTGTTGTTTTGGGACCCTTATATGGCTCTTCATATTATTATAATATGAATCATATATATATACACACATACAAGAGCATATATATTAATTATGTAATATATAAAAATATAAATATTAACTAATTAATATATACCTATTTGGGGCGGTTAAGGGGTGGGGATTGGAGCAAGTGAAGCAAATATAAATCTTCATGCACAACTATTCGATGATTCTTCATTTTAAAATTATCACCCCTATAATGAGATTGAGTCAGTCATTCGTGATAAGAGTAAAGATCACCGTAAGAACGAGACAATTGTCTTCTTTATGATGATAGAATCTGACCGTACATGGGATAGATATGAATTAAGAATGATTTTATCCAAATTTGTTATATCTTATCGCATAGATTTGATGCATTCAATTTCGTCACATATTTATCGATCTATATATATATATATCATTTTTTATAATAGTAATGTCTTTCAACTTATATAATGATTAATAAAAAATAAATTAAAATAATAATCTATTAAAGTAATCAATTAAATGTAAGTTAATTGGTAGTAATTTGACTTTGAATAAATAATTAATATAGGTTTCTTTGATTAATGAAATTAAATATAATATACTTTTATTGGGCGTTGATTAAAGATGTATCTTTGATTCGATTTGTTTGTGTGATTTGAAATAATTGAATGTAATTATTATGGGTTTAGATCCACATATAGGCAAAATTTGCTTGACGGTTGGTACGATTGCTCTCTGCTTTTCTTTTGAGAAGTGATATTATCACAAATAAATTCTTAAACTTCTTTCATTTTTTTATTTTTTTAACTATGATTATTTTTTCCTAAACTTCTTCCAATTTTTCTTCTTTCTATTTTTTTCTTTCTCATTGACGGAGTTTACGAGTAAAAATTTGACGGAGTTTGAATGTTTTTGATGCATTTTTTTTGTTGCTAATTTTGATGTATTTTCATGTATGTTTGTCATTTTGATACAATGAGATTGGCCGAAAACTCAAAATTTGAACCGTCTTTGATTGTGTTTGCTTTGAAAACTTTAAATTTGAATTTTATTTGATGTGTTCGATTTCATCAGCAAGTTGCATCATTTGGAGTATTTGATGAATGCAATAGTTAGTATAATTTATACATTGTTAAGCCTTTTTTGTAAATTAAATAGGTTGATTACAAGTAATTTAATTCAGTAATTTAGGTGTAATTTGAAAGTCGGTAAATAACCAAATTAAACCCAGTGCATACTATGAGTAACATTCACTTTGAATAGTGCCTTCTAAAATGTTTTTAGGTGTCTTTTTTACTTGCTTATAATTTATGCATGTCACTGGTCTACGGTTTTACTAATGCTTCGTTTAGTTTGGTTTCTTTAGGAAACTAAGAAAGGAAATATGAAATTGTATTTTCAGTAATTCATTTCATGTGCTTGAATCTGAAAAGTTAATCAACTAGAATTTAGTAAATTCTATTCGTTCGATAAATTTTTTGTCGGCTTATTGGGGGCACACTACTTCAACTAGTCCTCGTTTTCCTCGAATGGATCTCTTAGTTGTTGAGAAGGTTGCCCAAAAGCGGTATATAATGCGTATCCGATAAAACTTACGAGTAAATCAGATATAAAGATGGCGATTAGAGTTGATGTTTCCATTATTATATAATTTGAAGACCACGATGGATAAGATCATTTATTTACAACGAATAATATACAAAGTCAACCGATCTCAATGAATACAAAAAAAAACTATATTTCAATGATTTACTAAGTTTAATTTTTCACTACCAAAATGTTACAAAGGAATGTCAAAAGTGTATAGTTGAAGATCTCTCTCTTATAGTTGGGTCCAGTTAAGAGGCTGTTTGTTTAACACTGAATACGTCTGACTGGTTGAATGATTGAATCGGTCAACCATTAAGTGCGTTTGTTTTGGAAAAAAATCGTCTGAATGGCTGAATCGGTCAGATGATTGAGCTGAATGGCTAAGTCAGATTTTTTTGCCTAAATGATTGAATGAGCAGCTGAATAAAGTAAAAAAATTTACAAAAAAAAATATATTAACTATTATATTAAGTAATATTAAATAAGTTTACAACAATTTTGAATTTTTCAGAGGGGTAAAATAATAAAATTATGTCATTCATGTTTCAGACATGTTAATTATCAAACAACTTTTTTCATTCAGATTCAGATTTACTCAATTTTATCAAACACCTCCTAAGTTGACACCAATTTTACTATAGTAAGTTCTATAGTTTTTTATTGCATGAGTTATAGAAAATATAACATTAATAAGTTCTATAACTTTTTATTACATCGGTTGATGCAATATTTTTTTTCAACTCATGTAATAAATAAAATTATGAACTTACTAGGACGAAGATTCCTTATAGTTGTCAAACAAGTTATGATTTTGGTACAGATGTACAGTTGTTTTTTAAACAGTTGAAGACCACTTGAAGAGCCTAACAGTTACCCACAACACTGCAGGCATCTAGCTAATGCCATGGATCTTGAAATTTTGCCGAAATCAATCTGAGATAATATAGTGAAAGTATAGAATATCAAGTGAATAGTTATTATACAATCAAATCTTGCAAAAACAAGAGACGATGAACCAAAGAATGAATACAAAGCCAGCCTCTATTTTAGTAATCTTTTTAAGTAAGTTTGTGAACAAATCACACACATAACAAGGCATAGTCCAAGGTACATAGCTTTTTTAATACTCCCTTATTTCTTCATATTAATTTCATGTTCTTAGAAATTTGGACCAGCTGCCAAAATCTCCTCCGTCAGCTTGCTGTCTGTTCCAATCTTGTAGCTCAAGAATACCTCAAAATTCTTCTTGAACAGACCACCCAAATTCAATAAGTTGTCCTTGTAAGCTTTCTTGTCCGACCACTACATGAGTAGTAATGCATCAGTTAACCAAACTCAAAGAAACTGGAGGTTGAAAATTCAAGGAATAGGCACACAAAAAAACCCCGCTTACCGTGTTTATAGGATCCAGGATTTCTGAAGGCACGCCTTCCATTCCGGTAGGAATTTCAAGTCCAAACACTTCAGTTTTAGTATAGTTTGCATTTAGAAGGCTCCCGGAGTGGATGGCATCAATGATTTTCCGGGTGTATGCTAACTTGATACGGCTACCTGATCCGTACCTATAGAGGGAGCGAAAGGAGGGGGGCTAAATCAAAAGAGTGTTGTTGTATACGGCGACAAATTTATATCAATATTAAACACTGACCTACGCAGATACGGGGGTTTAAAGAAATGACCCGCAGATTAATTATTATTTTATTTTATCTTTCACATTCACATTTGTCATAAAATTAGTCGGACATATAAATCATTTTCCTAAACGTGAAAATAGTTGGCGTTGTAATTAACTCTATACCTTCCGCCAGACCAACCGGTGTTGACAAGCCATCCGGTGGCGCCATGCTTTTTCATTTTCTCAGCCAGCATGGCTGCATACTTGGCAGGATGCAGCATTATAAATGCTGCTCCAAAACAGGCCGAGAATGTCGCCTGTGGCTCCTTTATTCCTTCTTCTGTTCCAGCCACCTGTTTGAAATGAAATATATATGGAGAATTAACTTCACTCCCAAAATCGGAAATCCGGGCAATCTTGTTGTGATGTTGGGATTACATTCAAACATGTACCAGAGCAGTGTAGCCGCTGATGAAGTGATACATGGTCTGTGCCAAGCTCAGCTTGCTCACCGGTGGAAGCACGCCAAATGCATCGCAGGCTAAAAGGATGACATTCTTCGGATGAGGACCAACGCACGGTATTTTAGCGTTGGGAATGTGCTCTATCGGATATGCTGCTCGCGTGTTCTCTGAAAATCAATTCGAAAAATAAAAAAAAATTACTACAAATGCTGTGATAGCTAAAAATGCTGTGATAAATATATTTTTATGAAATTTCTTAACATGTGCCCTTAGGGCACTTGCTAAGCACACAGTTCAAGTGAATATTCCGTTGAATTGTTTGTTTATTCCCTTGAACTTGGTGCAAATGCAGAAATCAAGGGAATATGCGTACAGTTCAAACGAATATTCTCTTTAACTTTGTGCTTAACATGTGCTCTTAAGGTACATGTTAAGAGGACCCTATTTTGATGTACCTGTTACGGATTTATCCGAGTAATCTACTTCTCTTGTATGCTCATCAAACACTACGTTTTCGACCACTGCCACACACAAGAATGAAGAACACATGCATGCATGCATGTTAACTAACTCTAGTTGAAACAAACATTGTAGATTTGGTACTACTGATCAAGTGAGGACTAGATTAATGATGATATATACCTGTCCCAAACTTGATGGCGTTCCATATGTCAGGCTCTTTCTCCCTGGCTAGATCAATGCACTTTGCATAGCAACCCCCCTCAATATTTGACACACCAGTCTCACTCCAACAGTGCTCATCGTCTCCGATTAAGTACCTATTATGATCCGTAGACAGCGTAGTCTTGCCAGTTCCTACGACAACAAAGAATTCAACAATCATACTTATGATCAATGTGGTCTGGATCGAGTTGAGTTCGAATAATACCTGACAGTCCAAAGAAGAGGGCTACGTCGCCGTCTTTTTTTCCCATATTGCAGCCAGAATGTAGGGATAGGATTTGGCGCTTAGGCATGAGATAGTGCATTACGCTAAACAAGCCTTTTTTCATTTCCCCTGCATACTGAGTCCCGAGAATGACCATTTCCCTCCTGCCAAGATTGAGGTCTATGCTGGTAGAGGAAGTCATATAGTGAGTGTATCGATTGCATGGGAATTGGCCGGCGTTGTAGATTGTGAAGTCCGGGCTGCCAAAATCCTCCAGTTCCTCGGCCGTTGGACGGATACACCTAAAAGGTTGGAGGAGTATCGTTGATTAGTACGTACGTACTAATTAAGCTTATAGATAATTGCATTAGTTATAAGTTAGTGTCTGTTTCATGCATGGACTTGCATGTTGTGCATGAACAACGAGTGGTAAGCTCTGGCAGATACAATGCGGACTTTGATTCGGTGATTCGGGTCCCAATTCACGAACTGGTCATTCACAAAAACCTGAAATTGCACATATTTTGGGTGCATAATCAGTTGAGAGAAAATTAAGGAGTTTTGATTGTCTTAAAATTATTAAATGGATGATTTTAGGTACATGGTAAATAATATTACACAATTTAAAAAAAAAAATACAACTCCTTACTTTTCTCTAAAACCACAAAGTTGTTTGATTTCTATTAGATGTTGTAAAACACTAGTCTACAGGTAGTTCGTATAAACTTGATTTTCTTTTTCTATTACTGAACTCAACGGCATATTAAACTTCAAATTGATGTGAATTTATTTATTTTTAGTTAATATAATTATTATAATTGTATAGTATATAACAAAAACTATTAATCGCAAAATTTATTTCATTTTAAACTTTTACGAGTCATCAATTTTGAAATTTAGTATGCCGTTGTTTGACCTCAAAAATCAAATTGTATATTTATTTTTTGGAACGGAGGGAGGTTGTAGTCGACATTTTTTTTTACTTTGCAGATGTATAAAAGTACACCCATTTACTATATAGAAATTAGAATTGCTAACTATTTTTGTTTCATTACTGCTAAGCTAATTGCATACTCCAATCTTAATTATGTTGAGAAGAAGTTTAGAATAATTAAAATGATGATCAAATACCTTGTCCAAGGAGCACAAGTAATCAACAGCTCGTTCTCTGTTGACCAAAAAAGTTTGTTCATCCATTTCAATGTTCGGTGAGCCCCTATCAAGAAAATAATACATACAGATTATTACACTCTTGAAATTAAATGAAATAGCTAGACAACAATTAATTTGAACAGAAATATATATATATGGGAAAAATGTATGTACATAGTTGCTAGTGTAATACACAGTCGGCTATGACGACCGTTTTTTGGGCTATAGCGACGATTTCATAACCTGTCGCCATAGCGTCGCCATAGCCCAAAAATCCGTCGCCATAATCCGACTTTGTGTATATGCATTATATATATATGCATACATATTTATGGATATAATAATATAAAGGGTGTCAAACTTTTAGTATCCAAAATTATCTCAAATAATGTGTAGTTATTATATTAATTGAGTACATCTCTCGTGGATTCTGATTGATTATATCATGAATTATTATTAAAATATCGAGTGTCACATTATTTTGAATTTTATTTAAATTAAAAATTTGAGACTTTTAACATTATTTATAATATAATCAACACACTTACTTTCCCCACCAAAGCTCATGGGCAGTGATTTCATCCTTGACGACACGTTTATCCCTTGGTGATCGACCGGTCTTTGCTCCGGAGAGGGTGGCCAGAGCTCCGCTCGACGTTATGAATGATCCTTTCTCATACTTAATCGCTTGCTCATAAAGTTCTAAATATTTTTATATAAAAACAATCAATCACATTTAATTAGTTGACTAATAAAATTTTTAATGACACAGATACAACAAAATATAATTATTTTTTTACAGACGACTTAAATACGGAACAGATTATTTTATTTTTGTATGTCTCGAAAACATACTCACATACTCCCTCCATCTCTTAATATAAGTCGTTTTTTAGAGTTGTGCACAAGCATTAAGAAAATGATTATTAACATTAAATATAATATCAATTGTCTATATTGCCCCTGTATTGCAAAAAGAGAGTGTTATTTATTGAGCCAAAAATAGTGAGAGAACCAAAATTATATTTATTACTTAGGGTAATATTGAAAACTAACTAATTAATGTTTACTTGAAATTGTAAAACGTCTTATATTAAAGGATAAAAATACTTATTTAAAACGTCTTATATTAAAGGACGGAGGGAGTACTAAACATAAACCAAAAGTTGAGATTACGTGTCAAATTTATTTATTATTTATTTGTGAAAATTGACTTAACCTTTGTTTTTTAAAAAAATAAAATTTTAAATTTACCTGCGGGAGAGAGATTGTAGAGGATGTGGGTGAACTTGAGGGAACTGTCACTTGTAGTGAAGGTAGGAGTGGTGAAATGGTGCTGCTGGTGATGATGCGACGACACTTTAGGGGTCTCTGAATTCCTTGCAGGGTCCCCTTTCACCACCTTTGGCCCTGTCTCTCTCGTCAATGATGCCAATGATGCACTACATAATTATCATCCAAAAATTAATTCAAACAAAACATGCCAAAATCGCGGCTTGCTTTAGTGATTCAAGGGAGAACAAGGGACACAGACTGTAAACGTAAATCTGTTTCGGAAGTCTTGTTCAGGGTGGAGAGATTAATCCGATTCAAGTCGGGATACTCAACATATAAAAATAAATATATATATATATATATATATATATATATATATGAGTACGCATCCGTAACAACCGTTTGTTATGGGTACTATTTCAACAACCATAATTCCATTTATTGATCAAGATATTGAATGACATAGATTTATAATGAAAAAACATCTGCCGCTACAAGTTATAGCGACATTACTTACAAACCTTATGAGCGGCAACATAAATTACATATATGCCTTCCAATATTTCCTTGCCCACGTGTATTAATAGTGGTATGCCTTCCAATATTTCCTTGCCCACGTGTATTAATAGTGGTAATATTAATATTAATAACAGTGATAATATTAATATTAATAATAGTGATAATATTAATATTGATATTAATATTACTAATATTGGTAATATTAATATGCATGAAGGTGATAATATTAATATCAATAATAGTGATAATATTAATATTACTATTAGTGATACTATTAATATTAATAATGATAATATTAATATTAATATTAATATTACTAATAGCAATTACAACATTTAATATTACTAATATGGCAAGGAATCAAAAAGGTAATATGACTAATATGGCAAGTAAGTCATTATTATGTGAGAGTTATGTTAGTTGTTTTATGTGATAGTAGCATTATTCGAAGCAAAAAGGGCAATAAAAGATTGAAGGTCGTCGCTACAACTTGTAGTGACACGCACACAGCTTATTGGGCATGGTACGTGGGCAAGAAAATATTGGAGGGCATATTTGTAATTTGTGCTGCCGCTCATAAGGTTTGTACTGTCGCTACAAACTGTAACGACAGGTGCTTTACCATTATAAATCTATGCCATTCAATAATTTGATCAACGGATGGAATTAAAGTTGCTGAAACAGTACCCATGGCACCCGGTTGCTACGGATTCGTACCCTCTCTCTCTCTATATATATATATATGCCATACTTGCATTTAATTTTATTTTTATATTACTAATTAATACGTTACTAGTTGCAAATAAAAAAGGGAAAACATATGTTAATTTGGAGATATATTCTATATAAAAAGAATTGTCAACATTTTACTTTGTGAATAATATATAATTGTAGAACATGTAAAAAGGTACAATTTTAGTTGTACCTCTCTCATCCTATCTATCGAATAGGTGCAAGATCAAATTTCTCAAAATAAAAAATAAAAAAATTATAATCTTTTTGAAGATGTCGTATTAGGTTGAGGTCAAATTCTATATCTCCTCAATATAAAAAGATTAACACGTAAAAATATGTCAAACTAGCTAGTCCAAATAAAATAGTCAAATTTTCGATGCTCCGAATCATACATGTTAAAATTGAATTTTATTTTTATGTCATAAAACTTGGCAAAATTAGGTCCAAGTCTGCGGGCCGGGCTGGGCCAGGCTTTGAATTGTACATTTTTAATCCAACAAAAGCTGAGTATTTTGGCCCGGCTCGCCGACAACCCAGCTCGCTTGTTTGCCAGATCTGTCATAAAAGATAAATCCTTATTTTCCAATACCATGTGAATATTAATTAGTTCAAACAATTATTTATTATTCCTTGGTTCCAAATAAATATTTAAACGGAATTTTTTAAGGGTACATTTTTATATAATACTCATCCTTAAAATAACATAAGACTCTAATTTGTTAGTGGTGTCAGGATGAAATTAAGATGAGTGATTTTGAACACAATTAATGTCCTTTTATACTTCATTTTTTATAAGAAAAAGGACTATATATTTTAAACAACTTTTATTTTATTTTATTATCAATTAATTGAAACTATTTTTGTGGGGTCCAGAGAGTAGCATATATAGTTGAAAATAAAAAATTGATATAATTTTTATAAGTAAAAATATGAATTCACCTGATGGATTGGAGCTGTTGTTTGTTGCGGTCTTGTTCAGAAAGGGTGGTGGCAAAAGCATTAGCAGCTCCTCCTTTAATCGGAGTCGTCGGAGCTGATTTCTTCTTCTGAAGAGAATGCAACTCGTCGATGGTCTGAGCTTTCACCGGCGGCGCGCTGTCGTCGTGACACATCTCATCTTCCTTCTTCTCGTTCGCCGTGTGAATCTTCGCCAGCCCGTTCCGCCCTTTTCCAGTTCCGGCGAAGCTAAATTCTCCGTTCTCTGTCTTGTTCGGCTCCATTTAATTTCTCTCTGCAAATGAAAAAGTAGAATAACACAAAATTAATTCATTCGTGTATCTAATCTAATCAAATCCCCTTGATAAAAATACTGAGTAATTAATTATTGTGTTTGGTGTATTTTAAAATTAAAATATATTTACATTTTAAATGTAACTTATTTAATTTAACGTTTCGACGAGTTTAATTGCATCAAATACCATCCGTGTAAAAATTGCAAAAACCATACAAATCTACCGTTTACGTAAATTCTGATCTTCTATATATATATATATATAGAGAGAGAGAGAGAGCTAATTAACCTCGAAGATGGTGATAGATAGGAATGAGTGTGGCTGTTAATATTGGAAGGGAAAAAGCATATGTATATGTATATGTATATATATATATATATATATATATATAGATATGATTTATATGTTTTGTGAGGGAGGGAGGGAGGGAGGGAGGAGGAGGAGGAGGAGGAGGGAGAAAATTGAAGGAAGGGAGGATGTGATCAAAATATGCCACGGAGCAGTGGCTTTTTATAGGGCAAAAGATGACGTATGATCGTACCAGATAGGCTTGACAAAATTAGTTAGATAGTAGTACTAAAAATGGACAACAAATCAAAATCCAAAAACCCGAGTTAAAAGCTGAACGGAACCAACACATGATTTTTAGAATCTACATTTCAAGTTTTAATTCTCGATCGGAAAGATTGAAGAGTCTATCCACGACAACCATACAGAGAGATCATCGTATCAACACTGTATTAATCAATTAATTAAAATTAATTTTATACTAATCAATCTTATATATATATATATATAGAGAGAGAGAGAGAGGGAGAGATATGGATAAGGTTAATTAGGAGTTTTTAATTTGAGTAGTTTTATGTGTACAAATTATAGCCAAAAAATTATGCATAAATAGTATTTTAAAAAAAATAGAGAAAATAGGAAATGGAAAAATCTATCATTAAATTAATGTATAACATGGTTTATATGAATAACATGGTATATATTCCACTTAATTTCTGAAATCTATGCATGCACTTGCATTAGCCACGTGCACGTAAGTTGAAGTGGGTATGGGTAGGGTACACGTAAGTATCTAATCATCATAATTCCTATCTATCTATATAATATATATGATTAGTTTAATTTAATTTTAAAAAAATTCTTAATAAGTAGACGCGGTCAACTGAAGGCTGAATCCTATTCTTTATCAACTTTGAAGCTGTCTGTTATCCTAAACTTGGTTAAGGATGTTGTTATACAGCCAGATTACAAAATTAATTTTTTTTATAAAGAATAAATCTAGCTAGTAGCTGTAGGTCAAACATCCCAAAAGTCAGCGCCCATTGATTTAGGTTTATAATTTGGCCAATTTGTTAAACAATGGTGGCTTTTGATGTGAAATTCAAGGAATAATATTAGTGTATAGTTTAAGTTTAAGTTATAGAAATTCAATAAGTTCTCGACTTTATAGTCATATATCAAGGAAATTATATGCACCATAAATTTGAAAGGCTACTTATTCTATGTAAATATAAAATAGGTTACAACTTTTCATAATTTAAATAAAATCAATCAATAAATACAAATAAAACACAACACTCGGACTCGTGACAAAATTTAATAGTCGAGTAAGATAAGAGTATGTTTTGAATTGCTTAAAAATTGTGATTACTGCTTTTGATTATAATCAATTTTAAAAAAATAATTTGGGTTTTGTAAATAAAAAACATTTAAATTAGCAACAAAAAAAATTGGTATAGAAAAATGTTGTTAATTATTGATTGCAAGTGTAAATTACTAAAAAATAATTTTTTGAAAAGTAAATATGAGTAATGGTTGAAATTATTAAAATAAGGATACATAAGTAATATACTTGGTGATTATTAGATTTGCCAAATAATTTAAAATTACAAATTAGAGTTTATGATTATTTTTATAAAAATGATTATAAACATCCCAAACACCTTCTAAATAATATATTTTCTTAAAGTGTAGTTGGAGGAGAGTGGAATTCTGAAATGAAATTTTTGCGGTTAGTGGAAGCAAAACCGGGCAATGGACCCAAAAGCAATTGAAAGGAAACTATTATGCATCTATTTCCCTATAGGGAATAATCCAAATTATTTTAGGCTTTTATTTGATTATTTGGTGTATTAATCCTAGCTTTTGCTTCTCCTGAATTCATGGAAGACTATATATATATATATATATATATATATATATATATATACACGGTCTGGATCTTAAGCTCACTCTTTATCCAACATACTTTGCTCACCCTCTTTAGCGACGGACCGGACGACGGTTCGATCCGTCGCTATATATACAACCGTTGTTTTAACTTTTAGCGAGGGACAACATATAGACGATGGTTGGTCTGGTCCATCGCTAAAGGGGGTGAGCAAGGTATATTGGATAAAGGGTGAGCTTAAGATCCGGACCGTGTATATATATATATCGGTTCCCTTCTCTAGCGAATCTTAAATAGCGAACAAAGAACGCATTAGCTATAACAACGGTTTTTTGTGCTATAGCGACGGTTCGAATCGTCGCCGAACTGTCGCCATAGCTATGTCGTCGGTTTTGCATGCTATAACGACGGAAAAAACCGTCGCTATAGCTGATTCGTTTTTAATTCACTGTTTAAGGTTCGCTGAAGAAGAGGAGCGTGTGTGTGTGTGTGTGTATATATATATATATATATATATATATATATATATAGAGAGAGAGAGAGAGAGAGAGAGAGAGAGAGGAAAAAAAAATGTAAGTACACAGCTGTGTACTGCATAGTAGGCTATAGCGACGGTTTTCTAGGGCTATAGCGATGGTTTGTCTGTCGCTATTGACAGGATACCTATGGCGACAAACAAACCCTCACTATAGCCTTAGAAAACCGTCGCTATAGTCTACTGTGTAGCTACACAGCTGTGTAGCTACATATAGCCCATATATATATATAAAGTATTAAAATTGTTTCAGGGTATGTTTAAAACTAAAGCACAAATAAAATGAAAACGTACGTATCTAAAAGAATATAAAAGAAGAACTATCACATTGAATCTTATTTAAATTATTTAGAATTAAAAATCTACGAACAATGTAATTAAAGAAATTTAATGTAAATTTTTAGATTGCATTTGGATTATTTATCATCAAAAGTTTCAAATTCCAAAAACAATCTAAAGAAAAATACTGTGTAACCTGGTTTAACATAATTTAACTAAAATTCGAGTAAACATGTGTAATAAAAGTTTATGATAATCAAATAATTACATGTTGTCATTTGTGTCTACTCGACTTCTGGGCGCCGACCATTGATCTACTCCTAATACTAACATTTTTCGATTGTGTTCAAAACTTTAAAGAAGATGAATTGAGGGAAAAAAATAATAAAATTTTAGATTATTTTTTAAAAAATAATCCCGCCGCTTGACTCGGTGGTTTAAGTAAGAACTTGGAATCGACCGTAAACTCGTAGGCAAGTGGCGGAGCCAAGGGGGGGCACGGGTGGGCGGCCGCCTCCCCTGGCCGAAAAATTTTCGGTGTATATTATACCTCCTTCCCCACACCATTCCCAACGCCGCCCCCTTCTCGTCGATGTCCGCCCCCCCCTCCTTTGGTCCATCCTGGCTCCGCCACTGCTCGTAGGTCTTGAGTTTGACTTCCACTGACGTCAAACGTAAAAGTCATGGACCGCCGGCAAAAACATATTATTAAAAACCTTGTTCGAGAAAAAAAAAACATAAATCGGAAAACTCCTAATTCAAAAGATAAAAAACTTACAACCCCTTTTTAATCAAAACTAAAAAAGTGTGCGTGTAAAAGAAAGGCCCGTGACGGAGGAAAGAATGGAGCAGGAAACATGAGCCATACCCACAACTTTCCATCAAGATGTTGCTTCCTAAAAAAGGCAAACACTTCAAGGAAAAAAAAAGTTAAATAAGATTAATATTGTTGAAGTGTGACATAATGCTATCTGTCTATATTATCTCTTCACACGCTTTGACCAACTTTTAAAATTCACTAATTAAGAAAGTTTACTCAACATAATTAATTTATATAAACACTTAAGTCAAGTTTGTTCCCAAGAATAACACTTGTAATTGGATTATTAATTTTAAGTTAATTATTTGTTTGTTTTAAAAAATAGACTTCAGACTATTAATTCAAGAATAATAATATGAATTGAAATGATGAATGATTTAATAACATGTTTAATCAGATATTATAATTCTTACTATTTAGAATTAAAAATTTATAGACAAAATTAACCTTTATATATTTTAAAATGGCCGGTATATTCTATTCTATCTGTTTATACTCACACTATTGAAAATACGATAAACGATAAGTTTTTATCCAATACTATAAATAATCATGGATAAAACAAATATAATAAGATATTATTTTAAATTATAACTATTTAATCTTAAAATTAATAATGTTGAGATTATAATCCATAATATTATATAGTCTTAAAAGTCTGATTTATTATTATTTTTTGCTTCATAATATAATTTTATTTATTTAGATAATAATTAATAAAATAATCTGATATTTCATTGCATGTTTATCTTCACATTTCATTATCTTTACAGCTGTAATATTTAATGGTGATGGAAAGAAGTTATAGTTAATTAAAGGTGTGGTTGATAAAGTTTAATGACTAAATGTGCATAACGAAAGACAAGTTTTACTCTTAATTGAAACGGGGGAGCTGATTTGCCACTTGTGAGTTTACTGTTTACAGGAAATGAAAAGGTAGTGGGAGAGCTTGATGTCGTCCGGCCATGAAACATGGTAACGGTTAAGATTGACCCATACTTTTGTATGCAACAATACTACTATCACATAATGTTCACATGCACCAACATGTATGCCTTCCGCCTAATATATGGGACCCCCAGTATATATGTGTATGTATGTGAGCATTATGTGAGATTTTTTATATGATAGTAGCATTATTTTTTTGCATGTCTGACTAATAATAACTTGAGTCCATGTTATAGCACGTAATTTTTTTTTAATTATTATAAAATATTGTTCAGTGTGAGAATTATTGTAGAGCGGGTAAGACATCTCATGAATACATCAGACATATAAAATTAGTTAAATTGGTGAATCTGCTTGTATATCGCGTGTTTTTATTTTTCCGTTCTTCTCTACTTTGTGTGTGAGATTGTTGCTTGTGTGATTATGGGTTGGGAGGAAAATCTTATTCTTTTTCTTTTTTAATAAAAAAAAACTTTCTTTTTTTAATAGTTTGATGTAAATTTGTTTTTATTCATTATAGTACAATTAAAGACAATTCTTTTTTCAGGTCTATACAAAGAGATTTGGAGTGATTGTAAAAGGGAATTCATATGCTAACTTTTTAAAGGATAAGATTTAGGAAAAAGGTTTATATCTGGCCTCTAATAGACAGATAATAAAAGTAGGAAATTAATATTTTTACGAGTAAAATTTGATATTTTCATAAGTGTTAACGCCTGATTTTGTATGCCTGACGAAATCACCCAAAAGGACAGGCCAAAATAGCGCCAACGGTCGATTGTATTGTTATGAAATCAAACTCACGAAATACACTCACATAAACATAAATAAAGAGATATAAAGCATGAACACAAGAATTTACGTGGAAACCCAATTGGAAGAAAATCACGGGGAGAGAGAAATTCACTATAATGATATTGGGAGTACATATGGTGTATTGTATGATATCTGGCTCTATGCTATGATCCCTCTATGTTGTATGATGACCTTGTAATTTCTCTCGTAATGTGTGATCTGATGATGAATCCCTTCATGCCTTGTTTGTAGCCTTATTTATAGAAGTCTTGTTCGTCCCAATTCTACTAGGAATAGGAGTTCCTAGTCAGAATTCCCTTATAACTGCAATTACTTCCTTCTCAAGTTAGATCTCCGTATCCCACCAAATAAGAAAACCCTAATCCTTTTTTAATAAGGACTCTCACAATAAAAAATACATAATAAACATATATGGATCAACATTAAATCTGGCCCATTACATAGATAGGGCTACCCCATGGCCAAGCCCAAATATTCACGCCCTAGCAACAAGATTTCTCTCACATGATTGTGGAACTCATTTATTATTCATGTAAGAAAAACCTTGTAGAACTATCATTTATATTTGTAGAAATATCAATTCTATAAAAGTACTCAAATTTAATGATAACTTTTCTAAGTATTACATGTATGTATCTAGTCAGTTATATGCTGATTTAACATATATCACTCTAAGATTTAATCCCATGATGTAACATTAATTGATGTAAGATTAATCGATAATCTAAACAAGTAAAAATTATTAAAAAAATATTTTGAAATATGTAAACTTGATTGCATAATTTATCTATCCAGAAAAGATCAAGGGCATACCCTTTTATCTTACATACCTTACTAACCATCTTTAAGGGCGACGGTTCGATCTGTCGCGTATATTAGATAATCGGCGTCTTAACTTTTAGCGAGGTATCGAACCGTCGTCATAACATTAAACCGTTTATCTGTTCTATTGCGACGGACCGAACCGTCGTCCCGGTCCGTCGCTAAAGGTGGTGAGCATGGTATGTAAAATAAAGGGGTATGCTGTGACTGCCCCCAAAATAGGTTCAAAACTCCACCCATTTTGAGTCGTCAAATGCACTCAATAAAATTCAAATACAATCCTTCATATCACACGATCGTGCAAAATACGACCACACAACTGTGAGTGTCAATACAGACAGGTAGAAAATATTAATATTCAAACTAAGTCCTCATTATATTTATTATCACACTATTTTAAATAAAATAAATAGTGAGGACTTCTACAGCTCTAACTCGGACCATCACTCCATTCCCCGACTAGTACCCGCGACATTCTCATTTTCTGAAGAGAACAATGGAAGAAAAGGGTGAGCTCAACTAGCCCAGTAAAGAATATTATGACTAAGATAATGAAAAATAAATTATCGTTAGCCTTCAATAAATCGGACAAAATATTATGGACAACAAGTTTTAGATCAATATTCGCAGCGAAAATAATAATTCATTAGAAGAGTTAAGTAGAGAATGATGTCTACTATCTTCTTTGATTTAAAAGTCCATCATCAATATTTTATCCCTGTAACATCAATCAATATACATCTCGAATCAAATATCCAACTTTGCACTACGGCCAAAGATATTCATTTGTATCATCAGTTGGTCATGTTCACCTCAACACCTGTCCATCTTTGCACTACGGCTAAAGATATTCATCAGGTAGTCATTCATCTTTGCACTACAGGCCAAAGATATTCATCACGTAATTTTTTATCTTTGCACTACAGGCCAAAGATATTCAGTTATATCACCATTTAGGACAGAGGATGATGAAATACAATATAAAGAACGAATCCAGTGAGATAAAGGACAAGGATTCGGGATTCATAATTTAGTTTATCAAAGTTCAATAATACTCCGTAATAATCAATTTTGGAGCAAAATTCAAGAATGAAGTTCAAAACTTGGATACAATCAAAAATGATTTGGAAGAAAAAAAAAATATTTTTTTACCGTGAATAGTATTCCGTGAATAGTAACTCGTGAATAGTAACTCGACATGAAAAGATAAAAATTTCACAAGAAAGTTCAGACCAATATTCCAGTGAAATAATATTAGATGAAGCGCAAAACTCAAGTAATATCTGATCATTTCAGGAATTATAGAAGCAATACTTACCGTAGTAAGTTTAGAGTTAAGAATCTGAAATGAAACAATATACGAAATTTCAATTGGATTTTCACCTGTCTGGCGGTAGTCCGCTCAGGCAGATTATTTTCACAATTTAATAATAACTGAATACGAAGATTCACCCGTCTAGCGGTAGTCCGCTCAAACAGATTATTTCCACAATTTAATAACAACTGGATATGAAGATTCACCCGTCTGGCGGTAGTCCGCTCAGACAGATTATTCCAACAGAATAATAAGGAATGGAATAACAACCTTTACGAGTATTGAAAGAAAACAACTCTCTTCATGAATACGAAAGAAATAATACCCCTTACCTTAAAATTTGGAGATTGTACTAGCGTTATAACAGAATACTCTTCTTCTTTCTCTCTTATTCTCTTTATACTTTCTCTCTCTATAGCTTTAGTGAATTGGTAAGAAATAATGAAGAAATGAGCTTCTATTTATAGGCTCGACAGAGTAAGGATAAAATAGTCTTTTCGCCATAATTTATGACATCATCGTTTGCATCATCGCTCCGATGACATCCTTACTTACCTCATCGCTCCGATGACATCATCGCTCTGATGACATCATTATTTGCATCATAAGAGTTCAAATTCAATTTGCACTCTTCCACCTCGTTTAGCTTTTATACCATGAATTTACTATAATAATGTTACCATTCAAATTATAAAAATCATACTATTATATAATCACATCATACTACTATAATGTAATATTATAATAATATATTTAAATAAATTATTTTATCGGACAAAATAAAATACCAACTTTCAACAAATGTCACATGTTAAAAAATTCTTCCGTCTAAATCCACATTGAATAAATATTTTCTTATCATATATATCAAAAATTAATTATTCACAATTAATATTACAGAACTACAATATTGACAACCAGGTCGTTCCTAGGAAAGAGGGGGTCTTCCGATAAGGATTTTTTTTCCTTACTGGCGCGCAATTAATCAACCCTCTTTCCTAGACAGAACTTCTTTAGACATTGCCAATAATGCTATCTAATAATATTATTCAAATAATATGAATTATTGATTTGATAATTTGAAATAATGTGCAATGACAATTATTGAATCAATAAAATATTATGCAATTATTGAATCAATAATATAAAATATTGAACAGTAATTACTGTAACAATAATTGAGTAAGTTCCTTCTTACGTAAGAATCAATAATTCAAAATACTGTGCAATACCGTGTGCTACTGTGCAACACCACGTATTACTGTATTTTAACCACCGGGTATTTTAACAGTACTAACGGTAACAGTTTTGCCATTATTATATAAAAAGGTTATTTCTGTCGCTTTCTATATCCGACATTCATTTCGTTGTGGGGTCCACCAATGACTGCGCCGTCGTACGAATATTCTCCGACAAAAAGAATATTCCTCGACCAAACGAATATTCCCCGACACAACAAATATTTTATAACTACTTGCTTATTTTGTAAACTTTGCACATTTCACCCATAACTTATCACATTTATCAAATCAATACCTTACTATTTCAAAATAATATATAAAGAAAATTAAATCTTATTCATAAAATTTGGGGTCTTATAACCTCCCCTCCTTATGAAATTTCGTCCTCGAAATTGACGTACGTACCTGGTATGTCGAAAAGGTGAGGATACCTCGTTTTTATTTCCGATTCTAACTCCCAGGTTGTGACACCCCCCAGAATAGGTCCAGTCAACCCAACCCATTCTGAATCGCCAAATACATGGTACAGAATTCAATTACAAACTTTATACCATACGGTCGTGCAAAATACGACCACACAATTGTGAGTGTCAATACAAATATGTAGAAAATATTAATATTCAAACTAAGTCCTCATTATAATTATTATCACACTATTTATCAGAAATAGTGAGGACTACTACTGCTCTAACTCGGACCATCACTCTGTCCCCCGACTAGTTCCCGCAACATTCTCATTTTCTGAAGAGGACAACAGATGAAAAGGGTTGAGCTCAACCAGCCCAGTAAAGAATATTATGACTAAGATAATAGAAAATAAATTATCGTTAGTCTTCAACAATTCAGATAAAATATAATGGACAGCCAATTCTAGATCAATATTCGCAGCGGAAATAACAAATCATTAGAAGAGTTAAGCAGATAATGAAGTCTACTATCTTCTATGATTTAAAAGTCCATCATCAATATTTTATCCCTGTAACATCAATCAATATATATCTCAAATTAAATATTCATCTTCGCACTACGGCCAAAGATATTCATTTGTATCATCAGTGATCATGTTCATCTCAACACCTGTCATCTTTGCACTACAGGCCAAAGATATTCATCAGGTAATCATTCATCTTTGCTCTACAGGCCAAAGATATTCAGTTACATCACCACTTAGAACTGAGGATGATGAAAAATCATATAAATAACGAATCCAGTGAAATAAAGGATAAGATTAAGGATTCGTATTTTAGTTTATCAAAGTTCAAGAATATTCCATAATAATACTTTGTGGAGCAAAATTCAAGAATAAAGCTCAAAACTTAGATCCAATCAAAGATATGAACCTTAACAAGCAATTTGGACAAACAGATTTTTTTTTATTTTTCTGTGAATAGTGCCGTATACGTGAATAGTAACCCCGACGGAAAAAGTAAGAATTTCATAATAAAATTCATGCCAATATTTTGGTATAATGATATTGAAAAGAATAACATCATTTATGAAAGAAATAATATCCCTTACCTCAAAAGAATAGTACTTCTGGTTGGAATATCGGATATAATACCGAAGGAAACTTGCGCTCAATAGTAATACTCAAAGTATCTAAATACTCACAAAAATACACTCGATATTATAGAGAGAGAAAACTTATGATTCTGGTGTGATTTTCAATTCTAACCTAAGCACCCTATTTATAGGAAAAGCTTAGGATGCCAAAGGAGACTAAAATAATAAAATATTATTATTTTTAAAAAAATTCCGCCGCCTGGCGGCTTTTCAAAAAATTGCATTTTCAACAAAAGTGGGGCCCACCCATTAAAAAATATTTATTTTCTGAAATTTCAATAATTCATAATAAATAGTCCCTTTGTCAGAAAAATATAAATTCTATGTCCTTCTATAGGAAATTTAATTCTCTACAACTTTGTAGAAGGAAGTTTTTCCAAATTCCAAACATAAATTATCCGAAATCCATAAACAAATAATTTCTCACACTAAAATACTGATAAAAACACATCAGCACTAATTCCTTCTTTAATATCCACAAAATAAATATTTTCTTATCATATAAATCAATAATTAATTATTCACAAATAATATTACAGAACTACAATATTGACAACCAGGTCGTTCCCAGGAAAGAGGGGGCTTTCCGATAAGGACTTCTCCTTATTGGCGCGCAATTAAATAATCCCTCCTAGACAGAACTTTTTTAGACATTGTCAATAATGCTATTTAATAATATTATTCAAATAATATGAATTATTGAGTTGATAATGTGAAATACTGTGCAATGACAATTATTGAATCAATAATACAAAATATCAACTGTAGCCATTATTGAATCAATCATATAAAATAGCAACGTAGCAATTATTGAGTCAATAAAATATCAATGTAATAATTATTGAGTCAATAATATAAAATATCAACGTAGCAATTATTGAGTCAATAATATAAAATATTGAACAGTAATTACTGTAACAATTATTGAGTAATGGCTTCTCACGTAAGAATCAATAATTAGAATTACTGTGCAATACCGTGTGCTACTGTGGAACACCGTGTATCACTGTATTTTAACCACCGGGTATTTCAACAGTACTAACGGTAACAACTACGCCGTTATTTTATAAAAAGGCTATTTCTGTCGCTTTCTATATCCGACAGTTATTCCGTTGTGGGGTACACAAATAGCTGCGCCGTCGTACGAATATTCTCCGACAACAAGAATATTTTCCGACCAAACGATTATTCACCGACAACAAGAATATTTTATAACCACATGCTCATTTTAAAAATATTTGCACATTTCACCCATAACTTTCATATTTATCAAATCAACACCTTACTATTTCGAAATAATATATAAAGAAAATTAAATCTTTATTCATAAAAGTTGGGGTCTTACAACCTCCCCTCTTTATGAAATTTCGTCCTCGAAATTAACGTACGTACCTGGTATGTCGAAAAGGTGAGGATACCTCGCTTTCATTTCCGATTCCTACTCCCAAGTCATTTTCTCAACTATCCAAACTCTTGAAGATCTATTGAGACTCTGTGTTCTAGACTTCAAAGGGAGTTGGGATAAGTACCTACCATTGGTAGAATTCTCCTACAACAACAGTTATCAGGCAAGTATAGGCATGGCTCCATTCGAGGCGTTGTATGGACGAAAATATCGTTCTCCAGTATGCTGGGACGAGGTGGGTAAAGCAACATTGTTGGGACCGGAGTTAGTACGTATGACTACGGAAAAGATTCAAATGATCCGGCAACGTATACAAACTGCACAAGATCGACAAAAGAGTTATGCTGATCTTCATCGAAGGGACGTGGAGTTTAATGTCGGAGATCATGTATTATTACATGTTGCTCCATGAAAAGGAGTTACGAGATTGGGAAAGAGAGGAAAGCTCAACCCACGATTCATTGGTCCATTTGAAATTCTTGACCGAGTAGAAAATGTGGCCTATAGACTCGCCTTACCTCCAAGCATGTCTCGTGTTCATAACGTTTTTCACATATCTGTGCTTCGTAAATATGTGAAAGATCCAAACCACATTATTGAGTTAGAACCAGACGAGATAGCCGAAGATTTAACATACGAGGAGGTACCTGTTAAGATCTTGGATAGGAAGGAACATGTCTTACGCTCAAAGGTTATACCTCAAGTTAAAGTTTTGTGGAGGAACCATGATATCGAGGAAATGACCTGGGAGTTAGAATCGGAAATGAAAACGAGGTATCCTCACCTTTTCGACATACCAGGTACGTACGTCAATTTCGAGAACGAAATTTCATAAGGAGGGGAGGTTGTAAGACCCTAAATTTTATGAATAAGATTTAATTTTCTTTATATATTATTTTGAAATAGTAAGGTATTGATTTGATAAATGTGATAAGTTATGGGTGAAATGTGCAAAGTTTACAAAATAAGCAAGTAGTTATAAAATATTTGTTGTGTCGGGGAATATTCGTTTGGACGAGAAATATTCTTTTTATCGGAGAATATTCGTACGACGGCGCAGTCATTGGTGTACCCCACAACGGAATGAATGTCGGATATAGAAAGCGACAGAAATAACCTTTTTATATAATAATGGCAAAACTGTTACCGTTAGTACTGTTAAAATACCCGGTGGTTAAAATACAGTAATACGTGGTGTTGCACAGTAGCACACGGTATTGCACAGTATTTTGAATTATTGATTCTTACGTTAGAAGGAACTTACTCAATTATTGTTACAGTAATTACTGTTCAATATTTTATATTATTGATTCAATAATTGCATAATATTTTATTGATTCAATAATTGTCATTGCACATTATTTCAAATTATCAAATCAATAATTCATATTATTTGAATAATATTATTAGATAGCATTATTGGCAATGTCTAAGGAAGTTCTGTCTAGGAAAGGGGTTGATTAATTGCGCGCCAGTAAGGAAAAAAAATCCTTATCGGAAGGCCCCCTCTTTCCTGGGAACGACCTGGTTGTCAATATTGTAGTTCTGTAATATTATTTGTGAATAATTAATTTTTGATATATATGATAAGGAAATATATATTCAATGTGGATTTAGACAGATGAATTTTTTAACATGTGACATTTGTTGAAAGTTGGTATTTTATTTTGTTCGATAAAATAATTCATTTAAATATATTATTATAATATTACATTATAGTAGTATGATGTGATTATATAATAGTATGATTTTTATAATTTGAATGGTAACATTATTATAGTAAATTTATGGTATAAAAGCTAAATGAGGTGGAAGAGTGCAAATTGAATTTGAACTCTTATGATGCAAACAATGATGTCATCGGAGCGATGATGCAAGCAATGATGTCATCGGAGCGATGAGGTAAGCAAGGATGTCATCGGAGCGATGATGCAAACGATGATGTCATAAATTATGACGAAAAGACTATTTTATCCTTACTCTGTCGAGCCTATAAATAGAAGCTCATTTCTTCATTATTTCTTACCAATTCACTAAAGCTATAGAGAGAGAAAGTATAAAGAGAATAAGAGAGAAAGAAGAAGAGTATTCTGTTGTAACGCTAGTACAATCTCCAAATTTTAAGGTAAAGGGTATTATTTCTTTCGTATTCATGAAGAGAGTTGTTTTCTTTCAATACTCGTAAAGGTTGTTATTCCATTCCTTATTATTCTGTTGGAATAATCTGTCTGAGCGGACTACCGCCAGACGGGTGAATCTTCATATCCAGTTGTTATTAAATTGTGAAAATAATCTGTTTGAGCGGACTACCGCTAGACGGGTGAATCTTCGTATTCAGTTATTATTAAATTGTGAAAATAATCTGCCTGAGCGGACTACCGCCAGACAGGTGAAAATCCAATTGAAATTTCGTATATTGTTTCATTTCAGATTCTTAACTCTAAACTTACTACGGTAAGTATTGCTTCTATAATTCCTGAAATGATCAGATATTACTTGAGTTTTGCGCTTCATCTAATATTATTTCACTGGAATATTGGTCTGAACTTTCTTGTGAAATTTTATCTTTTCATGTCGAGTTACTATTCACGAGTTACTATTCACGGGATACTATTCACGAGTTACTATTCATGGGGTACTATTCACGGTGAAAAAAATATTTTTTTTTCTTCTTCCAAATCATTTTTGATTGTATCCAAGTTTTGAACTTCATTCTTGAATTTTGCTCCACAATTGATTATTACGGAGTATTATTGAACTTGGATAAACTAAATTACGAATGTCAAATCCTTGTCCTTTATCTCACTGGATTCGTTACTTATATTGTATTTCATCATCCTCTGTCCTAAATGGTGATATAATTGAATATCTTTGGCCTGTAGTGCAAAGATGAAAAATTACGTGATGAATATCTTTGGCCTGTAGTGCAAAGATGAATGATTACCTGATGAATATCTTTAGCAGTAGTGCAAAGATGGACAGGTGTTGAGGTGAACATGACCAACTGATGATACAAATGAATATCTTTGGCCCGTAGTGCAAAGATGGATATTTGATTCGAGATGTATATTGATTGATGTTACAGGGATAAAATATTGATGATGGACTTTTAAATCAAAGAAGATAGTAGACATCATTCTCTACTTAACTCTTCTAATGAATTATTATTTCCGCTGCGAATATTGATCTAAAACTTGTTGTCCATAATATTTTATCCGATTTATTGAAGGCTAACGATAATTTATTTTTCATTATCTTAGTCATAATATTCTTTACTGGGCTAGTTGAGCTCACCCTTTTCTTCCATTATTCTCTTCAGCAAATGAGAATGTCGCGGGTACTAGTCGGGGAATGGAGTGATGGTCCGAGTTAGAGCTGTAGAAGTTCTCACTATTTATTTTATTTAAAATAGTGTGATAATAAATGTAATGAGGACTTAGTTTGAATATTAATATTTTCTACCTGTCTGTATTGACACTCACAGTTGTGTGGTCGTATTTTGCACGACCATGTGATATGAAGGATTGTATTTGAATTTTATTGAGTGTATTTGGCGACTCAAAATGGGTAGAGTATTGAACCTATTTTGGGGGCGTCACAATTTTCTTATCATATAAATCAATAATTAATTATTCACAAATAATATTATAGAACTATAATATAGACAACCAGGTCGTTCTCAGGAAAATGGGGCATTTCGATAAGGATTTTTCTTTACTGGCGCGCAATTAAATAACTCCTCCTGGACAGAACTTTCTTAGACATTGCCAATAATGCTATCTAATAATATTATTCAAATAATATGAATTATTGATCTGATAATAGAAAATACTGTGCAGTAGCAATTATTGAATTAATAATATAAAAATACTGTGTAATACCGTGTGCTACTGTGCAACAACGCGTATTACTTTACTTTAACCACCGGGTATTCCAAACCGGGTATTCAAACAGTGTTAACGGTAACTGTTACGCCGTTATTATTAAAAAAAAAACTCATTCGTGTCATTTTTTTCATCCGACTGTTTTTTGTTATGGGGCCCACAAATGGCTGCGCCGTCGTACGAATATTCCCCGACAGCAAGAATATTTCACGACCAACTGAATATTCCCCGACAACAATGAATATTTTATAACCACTTGCTTATTTTAAAATATTTGCGCATTTTACCCATAACTTACCACATTAATCAAATCAACCCCTTACTATTCAAAATAATATATAGAGGAAATTTAATTTTATTCATAAAAAGTTGGAGTCTTACACTACTTGCAATAACTCTCAGAAACAAAGAGAAAGCATCAAACGTCATACATTACAAGGATACCTATTTACATAATTCGCTGATCAATATAAACTATTTTATTCCTCAAATTGCAAAAAAAGATTCATTAGTTAAAAGACCTGCTCCTTTAGTTTTAGTTATGTAAGATGCAAAAATCATGTTGAATATACTGAATACCTATTTACATAATTTGATTATATTTTCAAATTACTATATCATTAACAATAATTTGGTTATATAAATCTTTAATTTTTTTAAAAAAATTATTATTATTGAACATGAGAAAATATATACATCTCTAAGTGGACTCGTGCTTTTTAGTGTTTCGATTTTCAACCAAAATATGGAAAAAAGGACAAGTAGCCTATTATCAAATGATAGAAAAAATAAGACAGGTTTTGAATTTAACAAAGAACGTGAGACTTCAATCTCGAAATTCAAATTCTGATATAGAGGAGTTGAGAGAATTTTTGATTGGATATTGAAGGTTGGAGATGACACAATTGGCGGAGCTAATGATGGTGAAGCAGATGTAGAAATTCCTGATGATATTCTTATCAAAGATCTGATCAATCCCCTTGCAGCAATTATTGATAGCACATATCCTAATTTATTGGAAAAATTTGACGATATCTTTTATTTCCAAGACCAAGCCATCCTTGCTCCTACACTTGATGATGTAAATAAGGTGAAAGAATATGTGATGTCTTTATGGCCAGGTGATGAAGTAACATATCTAAACTCGGACAATGTGTGTAAGGTTGATGAAAACTCAAACAGCTATGAAGGCGTTTACACCCCATAATTTTTGAATAACATTACATTTTCTAGAATACAGAACCGCAAGCTAACGTTGAAGATTGGAGTTCCTGTAATGTTGCTCCGAAATATAGATCAGTGTTCTGGTTTGTGCAATGGCACGAGATTAATAGTAACTCAATCGGGAAAACATGTGATAAAAGCAAAAGTAATTTTAGTCGACAATTCTAAACACAGAGTTTTCATACCTCATCTGGTCTTAACACCCGTCAGACATTAGATTACCTTTTAAATTCCAACGAAGACAATTTTCTTTAGTTGTTTGCTTTTTCATGACAATTAATAAGAGCCAAGGGCAATTTCTCTCACATGTTGGACTATATCTATCACGTCTAGTTTTTAGCCATGACCAATTATATGTAGCATTATCAAGAGTTACAAGTAAAACTGGATTGAAAATACTAATTTGTGACAAGGATATACAAACATACAATACTACAAAGAATATAGTTTTTAAGGAAGTTTTTCACAATTTAATATAGAAATGTTTAACTGTTTAAACATACAATACCATCTTCTTATTATATTTTAATTTATTAACTGCACATATAAATTTATTATTAACAAAATAAATAATCCCGCCGCAACGCGCGGGTTTGTATCTAGTATTGACTATCATGAGCCTAAATTAAAACACATACGCGTATATTTAACAATGATATATCATATAGTAACAAATTATTCTCCTCGTAATTTTATTTTATTAACTACTACTAAAACACTTTTTAAACCTAGAATTTGACTAGAATCAAAACACTATTTATGTTTCTGATAAAATTTAGAGTAACTTATTATTTTGAAGCAATTTGAATTAGTATTTACAACATAAACAATAAAATTATTATTAATATAACTTATAAAGAGATTAACTTATAAAGAGACATAATGATAGTATTTTATAAGTGCTTAGTATTTTAATTTTTTTTAAAGAAAACAAAACACGTGTTTATATTTTAAATAAAATTATTTTTAATATTTTATTTGTTTTATATATGGTGTTTATAAAAAAATTTAAATTTATCAAATTATCTTACTATTGGTATTAGAATGATTAAAATATTTGCTTAGAAAAATAAATAAATACAAACCACATACAATTGGCTACTATAATTAATATTATATTATTTTATGAACAATTTTATTCTTTATAAAATTCTTTTAGCTAATAATCATACATTTTTGAGCAATTAAAGTTTGTAAATATTGTCATAGGAATAGTAAGTTAATTTGTGAAATTTTAAAAAATATTTCATAATCGTTAGAGATAAAATGAATAAGAAATTAAAAATTATGCTATTTGAAAAATAAACTCGTGTTTCACACTTGATTTTTTAGTTTTTCGTATTAGTTAATTAGAATTTAACTATAACTAAAACACTTTTTAAAATCTCTCTAAATTTATTTTAAAACAATCTAAATAACTATATATTAATAAAACTCAAACTTAATATTAACTCATTTATATATGTTTTCATGATGATTTTGGTTGATTCTTATAATTGTCTTTCAACCCCAAAAAAATATGATCATGACGTAACATCATAAGATTTTAATAATAAATAATAAAATAATAAAATTACATTAAATTATATGCAATTAGTAAGTTAAGTTGTGAAATTATTAACTATTAAAAATAATTAATAGATAATGTTAGAGAAACAAATTCTTTTTATGATCCTACAAATGTTAATGTTAATTTATAATATTAGCAAGTTAAGTTGTGAAATTATTAACTATTAAAATAATTAATAGTTAATGTTAGAAAACCAAAATTCTTTTTATGGTCCTACAAAGTTTAATGTTAACTTAATATTATTCTACAACAATTTTTTTATATAGTTCTTTAGTTACTTAGTTATACAATAAATTTTAAATTTAAAAATATGTTTAGAATTTTACTTTACTCTGAATATCAAAGTATTAAAAATATATTGAAAAATATTATGATTACATAATAACTAATATAGGAGACATTTAGTTAATTAATGCTAAAAATAGTTTTGACTTATATATTGTGATTAAACTTTAGTTAATTTTTAAAATTAAAAGTCATAATGGTAATGTATTATTCCTCGACAATTTTATTCCTAAATAACTAAATGTGAAACATACAGAAAAAGTATTATGAGAAAATAATAATTAATATTAAAATGTGTAATATATACTATACAAAATATATTAATGATTGAACTTTAATTACTAATTTTATTTCAGGTAGGAGATCTTTGGTTAATCAATATTAGAAAAAAATCTCACTTATATATAGGTTATTAAAATTTAATTTACCGTTGAAAATAAAAAATCATGATGGTAATTTATTAATGTACAACTATTTTATGTCAAATAAAAATTAAATATTAAATTAAAAATAACAAAAAAATAAACCTATTACTAACATTGTATTACAAGTCCTTGACAATTGTTTGTTTGAGCAAAATTTGTAGTCATTCTATTATAAATTAAATTAAAATTTAATAAATATTTTATAATTATTATATATATAACATAAATAAAAAATTAAAAATAATTTATTTAAATAATAAACCCGTGTTTGGCACAGGAACAGGCACTTAGCTAGTATAAATATCAATATACAAAAATGTCAAGAACGTCATATGGAAGTCAAGGATAAGCCTTTCATGTACGGCTTGTTATTTATGGGCTATATGTTTAGGCTTGCCTAGGGCCCAAAAGTTTCAGTGTATGATTTCTTGTAGGTAAAGCCTTGTGGAAATATCAAATTTCTCTTGTGAAAATAATAAATATATATATATATGGGTTATATGTATATATACAGCTGTGTATTATACAGTCGGGCTATGGCGACGGGTTTTTTGGGCTACGGCGACGGTTCACTCGTCTCCGTAGCCCATAATAGTTATGGCGACGGTTTCATCCGTCGCCATAGCCCAAAAAACAGTCGCCGTAGCCGACTGTGTACTACACAGCTGTGTACATATATTTTTTCCTATATATATATATATTTTATTATAGGAAACTATTTTCCTCAAGTCACAGTAATTTGCTAGGGGCCGGTTTCAAATTTGTGGCGATATCAAATGATGTGTTATTATTAAATTAATTAATATTATCATTTGTGATTGAAAGTTAAATAAGTATTATTAAAAAAAATATTAATTTGAAGTCCCTAACATTATTTATGTGACAGCAGATCACTATGCTTTATAGATTTGTAACAAGGAAATGATAAATTTTGCTAATATTTATGTGATTTTTTGATTGTGAGTTAGTTGGATAAATATTAGGGTGTGTTTGCACGTTTTTATTTTAGGGGGAGGGAAGGGAAGGAAAAATAATTAAAATCCCTCCAAATCCCATATTTGTGATTTTTTTTAGGGAGGAAGGGAAGGGATTTGGAGGTAAAATTGATTTTATTTTGGACTCAAAATTTCCCCTCAAAAGTGGGAGGATTTGGAGGGATGGAAAAGGATGACAAAATAAAATATTTTATATTACCAAAAATAAATTTGTAGAATAAATAATATGACAATCTTGTCCCTAATTAAATCAATAATAATGATGGGGAATGAATATACTGAATAGCTAGACATTGTTAAACTATACATTTATTATATTTATATATATATATATATATATAGGGCTATATGTAGCTACACAGCTGTGTAGTTACACAGTAGGCTATAGCGACGATTTTCTAGGGCTATAGCGACGGTTTGTCTGTCGCCATAGATATTCTGTCTATAGCGACAGACAAACCATCACTATAGCCCTGAAAAACCGTCGCTATAGCCTACAGTGCACTACACAGCTGTGTTCTTACATTTTTCCCATATATATATATTAAATTCAATAAATTCAATTCTTTTAACTAGAAAAGATATTGAATCCAAATATAATTAAATATATATATATAATTTATGAAGTATATATATATATATATATATATGCTTAAGCACAGTGTAGTCCAATAATTTTCTATAATTAAGGGATAATTGTATAAGATTTGTATGGTGATGGTGATCATGTAGATCGATACCATCCAAATTCAAAATTAGTAGCTTAATTTTCATGGGAGGTTCATTACACAAGGTTAAATGAAACATCTTTCCTGTAATAATATTGTATAATTAATTAATTTTCATTGTGCGGTTTGGTTTCGGTTTTATGCGTGCGATTTTGGCTAGTAACCAAATCGAAACCGTAAATTTAATTTTTCAACCCATCTAAAATCGTCACATACGCCGGAACCGTTGGTACGATTTTAATTGGTGCAGTTTGTGCGATTTTTGGTGCGATTTCGGTTCCAAATTGGTTCATTGCTCAGCCCTACATACAAATCACATATTTTGATAAACTTTATAATTATAATTTAACGTAAACTTATTGCAATGCATAGTAAGACTCTTGTAATATATACTCCCTCTATTCCTAAAGAAGTGACATTTTAGGAGTTTAAAATTTTCTAATATATTTGACGTTATCAAATTTCTAGGAAGCATTTATCACAATTTTTTCTCTATTGCCCTCAAGTATTTTTCTATCTTATTTATTTAGGCAATTTTATACATATTTCCTTAATTAATGCATGGATAATTGTGGTAATACATATCAATCTTAATGACAAAATTGTAGTAATAAATAACTTTCTTAATACGCGTGAAACCCTCTAAAACTTCACTTATTTTCAGAGGGAGTAATTGTATACTCTCTTCGTTCCTTAATATAAGTCGGTTTAGAGAAATATTTTTGTTTCTTAATATAAGTCGTTTGAGAATTTCAAGTAAGTATTAATTGCTTAGTTTTAAATATTACCTCAAGTATTAAATATAACTTTGGTTCTCTCACTATCCTCTGTCCAATAAATATATAACACTCTCTTTTTTCAATACAAATGCAATATAGACAATTAATATTATATTTAATGTTTTAGAATCATTTCTTTAATACTTGTGCACAACTCCGAAACGATTTATATTAAGGAACAGAGGGAGTAGTACATAGTGAGAATAATGTACGGAAGTGATTAGCATGAAGTTTATTTTGAGGTAAGTTGGTCAATTGGTCAATAGAATACTGACACACAAAATAATTAGAAATAACCGGATCCAATAATGTACGCAAAATAAATAGGAACAAAATTTGTTCTCTAAAACGTCAAATAAATAAGGATGAAGGGAGTAAGTTCATACTAACCGGATCCATAATGTACCTGGGGCTGGGGCTAGGGCTAGGGCTAGGGCGCGTAATTACTAGAAATCTTAATCCACACTCAATACGTTAATGGAATGTCCTAAACAACCTACCAGATGGGTTGTGCTTGGAATGTGTGGTATACAATTAATGTACAAATTTGGGAATAAAAGATTATTTCAAGTTAAAGGCTGCTACAATTGGGAAAACCTAATGTTTTAAGGCCAGCAAGAACCCAACAACTACGGCAATATTCTGGTCTAGTTTAGTTTCTCTTAAATTTATTAATTGAAAACCCTAGCTAGCTATTAAGGCAAATTCTTTTAGTAATTAAAAAATCTTGGACACCAAGGCAAGAATGTCGGATTTGCATGGTTTGCTCCTCAAGTTAAAAGGCAAATAACTCTTTTAATTTTAAAATTTCAGTCTTTAGGGATTGATAATGACAACTAGCTAGCATATTAAGCAATATATATATATATATATATATATGGAGGTGCACAACAGTGTAACTTTTGAAGTTACACGGTCTACGATCGTAGAGTGATTTCACTCTACGATCGTAGAGTAGTCACTCCACGATTTGTGCATTCACTCTACTATCGTGGACTACTCTACAATCGTAGAGTGAAATCATTCTACGATCGTAGACCGTGTAACTTTAAAAGTTACACGGTTGTGTACCTACATTTTTACCTATATATATATATATAATTTTTGAAACTTTTAAAACTTTCAAGTTTTAATTTTTCTTTTCAGCATTGTGAGATAATTAATTATGTTTTCCAACTATATAATTTTTAGGAAAATTCTGGTGACCGTAAGGTGATTAGATTAAAAGTAATGGTTTCTTCAAATTGATTTTCTCTCACTATATATCCTTTTGGAACCAATCTCTAAACACTTTCTACAACCTTTCAAGTAGTAATTAAATGAGAGACCCATATTCGGATCCAAACACAACATCACAAAAATCTAACTCATCCTTCATTCCTTCATTAATTACTCCTAAACTTCCGACTGTAATTCAGCAAACTCGAAAAACCAAAAGATCTAAAAACCCAAAAAAAAAAGACAATCTTACTAGATAAAGATTAGAAATTTCCACTTCACCCAGGAAAAATTCTCCAAATTCTTCTAGATCGTTCGCAGAGTTAACGAATTTAAGAAAACAAAAAAAATTCTCTTGCTCGCAATGCTAATCTATAGACGAATTGATTTTTTTTGAAGGAAAGACAAAAATAATAATTTACTAGTGGGTCTATTGTCCGCAGTTTAATTATGTGGATTCTCTCATATTAAAGTGCGGACGCAATATTTTTTTACTATCAGATCTGCGATTGAACGATCCCGATTTGTTATAGGGATAATTTTAATCTTACAACATTAACTATAAATTGATTCTCACACATATATATATATATATATATATAGGGCTATATGTAGCTACACAGCTGTGTAGCTACACAGTAGGCTATAGCGACGGTTTTTTAGGGCTATAGCGACGGTTTGTCTGTCGCCATAGATATTCTGTCTATAGCGACAGACAAACCATCGCTATAGCCCTGAAAAACCGTCGCTATAGTCTATTGTGCACTACACAGCTGTGTACTTATATTTTTCCCATATATATATATATTTGTAAATTTATTTTGAAAATTTGTGAGCCATGAAGGGAGATCTTCATGGGGGCATACATGTTAAAAAAGTGAGAAGGAGTCATCTCCACGACTATGCCACAAGATTTGTGGCAGATGGAGACCGAAAATCCAAGTAAGCAATCTCCATCACATGCCCTTAATTCCCTTAACTCCTCTTCTCAACTTAATACCTTATCTCTTTCCTTTACATATCATATACACCCCACAGGGCCCCACTCACTGTTTGTCTTTGAACTTATGTTATAATTGGTTATATAGCATTTGAAGCGTTTAATCCTTTTAAAAATTTAAACACATTTAAAATTTTCATTAATTTATTTTAATATAATTTATTAACTCTCACAAATGTACTATTTATACAAATATAGTGCGGTGAACGCTAGTAAATAAACAAATTATTTTATTTGCATTCTCTTATATTTTGTCCCCAAAATATATTACCTGCTTTATAAAATTTATTATTTTGTCTTTAAGCTCCTAATTGAATTTAAATAATACATGATAAAACAATTTGAAGCATAATCAAATTTAACAAATTTTTAAATCATAGATTTAAAATATATTTGTTTTTATGAACCGGATTTTCATTTTGGTGGTACTCAAATCCATTAAGTTAAAGAGATAAGATATGCGTTTTAATTGGAAGACATTGATACCCTTATTTGATTTTATTGGAATTAATATTTTAATTTCTATTGAAAGATAGACTTACACTCTGTGTTTGAGATAAAAAAAGAAAAGAATGAAAACTTAGTTTATAATGGAAAGAAAAGAATAAAAAATTACTAAGTTTTCTTTCTCGCTGTTACCGCGTTTATAAAGAAAAAAAAACAAATGTAAGTTACTAAGCTACCCTTAAATTAAGTTAACTATATTTATAAACTAGAAGGTATAACAGGGATTATAATTAAAATATATTCTTGTGTTATTAAAATTTTTCGTCCCAATCTGTTCATTTTTGGACAGAAAAGTTTGGCAAGTAGAGTGACAAAAATTTTTGGCCACTCTTTTCTTTTACCGTACATTAAAAAACTCAGTAACACGTACATTAAAAAACTCAATAACAACAGAATTGAAAAAAAACTTAATTTTTTCATCGGCGCTCACTCAAAATTTACTACCCTCTTACTAAATATGAGCCTTAAAAATATAATAATTGTGTGAAGTAATCAAACTACTCTTACTTTTAATTCCAAATTCTAAAGATTTTCTCAAAAAAGAAAAGTGAAAAAAATATAACATTAAACATTACCCTCATACATTTGTCATTTGAGACAGAGATTAACATTATCCTTCCGCAGCAATATCAAATGCATGTTAGGACTACTTTTCAATCTTAACAAGTGTAATAATATCAAGATTTACACTCCACGCATATTAGTGCATTCAACCTTATTCTTTTTGTAAATATGTGTTAATTATAGAGATGTTATTCATTCTACAAATATCTTACTGTAATTACTAATTAGAGGTATTTCATATTTTCTTTTCTTTCTTGTTTTAAATAAAAATTATATATACATTTTTAAAACGATGATTTTGGGGTGATGTTTGATAAAATTAAGTAACTAAGAGCTGAATGATTAATACATCTTAATAAATTAAATCATCTGCATAAAATAACATCTGAATCTAAAAAGCTGTTTGATAACTAAAAAGTGTAAAACATCTGAATGAGACTATTTAACCATTTTAAAAATTTATCAAACAAGATTTGCATCTGACCGAATCAGAGAAAGGTGAATTAAGAGTCATTCAGACACAACCAAACACCACCTAAATAAAAAATTAATTTTCAAACTTATTCCTCAATTAGTAGAGTGAAATGATAATATATAATCTACTTAGATTTTTTTTTTAGAATACTTTCTGCTAACGGGAAGACTCGAATCGGTGACGTTGCATAGTAAAGTGAGAGAGACCTTCATCACTAGACTATCACCTAAAAATAATACTACTATAACATAATTTTGGGTCACATAATACTCATATACACACACATGTATACTGTAGGTTCTGCGTGGCATACAGGGCCCGCAAATATATACGTGTGTATGTGAATTTTATGTGATTCAAATTATGTGACAGTAGCATTGATCTAGATTTAATCTACTAAGAATAAAAATAATTATATTTAAGTAGTTTTATGTATTTTATAGTCTAAAAATGAAAAAAAAAACACACACACCCTTTTGATATTTTTTCAGAAACAAGAGATGTCAAAAGAATTGGGTTTTTCGGTGTGTGGATAAAACGTGTATACCATCCGCCAATTAGAATTCAGAGAAATCTAAGGCAATAGTCAAATCATCTCTCCCACTCTCAAAAATAAACTAATCAAGCAAGCACATCCATTTTTCCCCCATAAACAACAACCCCATTCGTTGAACAAACCAATCCCACCCATAAACCCCTTTTTATCTCTCCTCCCAAAAATTCTCTCTCTAAACTTTTGGGGGCTGGAATTTGGACAGAAGAGGGCTGAATTGAGAAGCAGTAATGGCTGTTTCGAGCGCGTTTGCGGGGGCAAAAATGGAGACAATTCTCCTCAGCAATGCTGCCACGGCTGCTTCTTCATCGGCTTCTCAGTTCCATCAAATTGGGATTTTTTGCAAACCCAGAAAATCCCTAATTCAGAAAGGTCTCAGCAGCAGTATCAGGTGTGAGGTTCAGACCACTGACAAAATTAACATGGCAGCGGCTTCTTCTTCAAGTGTCTCTGCTCTGGAGCAGCTCAAAACTTCCGCTGCTGACAGTAATTTCTCTCTCTTTCTCTGTCAATGTGATTCTGTGAAATTTGACTGTATGTAATCTGTTTGATAGTATGCATTATGCATTTATGCATTATGCATTTTGTGGAGTTCTCTTAATGTATATTTCATGTTTATTGATTCTTGTTATTGTTTGGGAAGGGAAGGGTTGATTGGCTTAGAAATGGGAAATTTGTCAAATGGTAGCTCATTTGTTTGGAGAAAGAGGGATGCTAAGATATGTGTGATGAATTAATTACTAGTTCTTTGCATAAACGCTTGTTGCTTTGTCCCAAAATTCCAAGAAAGGAAGTCTTTTGTCACAGTTGTATTTTTTTTTTACTTATAAAATTTATTGAAATTTCGATTTAGGAACTTTCTTATGTGGAGTACTTATAATTTAACCGACTCATCAACATAGTTCATTTGCCACAAATGTGTTATTTTCATTTACTTCTATATGACTACATATAGCTTTGACATCTTCAAGTCATGATGTCGTTTTGTATGATAAATTGTTCTTTTCATGCACTCTTGTTTGCTTGTTTCCGGCGGTTTGTCACTATTATTTTTTGGATTTTTTTTTCAGTAAGTAAGGTTTGGGCAAAAAGGGCAAATTCACCATGTAGTTGTCACATTTTCAACGTTTGGCTATTAAACTTTAAAAATATACAATCAATTGATTAAATTAATTAAAATTTTTGAATAAGACCATTCTGTTAAATTAATTGGATGTCCGTTTATTTTTTACTTATGTGGCATTTAAAAAGAAAAAGATTTCCAAATAAGCAGCCAAGTATGATAAATTAATATTATGAATACATTTTATTTTTTTAATACATTTTTTTCTCTCTCTATTGTAGTGTGTCTTTCATCTTTTTTTACTTCCATCACCGGATCCATTAATCAATTTGGGGTTTCCTTGATTTAGATAGATAAACCCACCTTTCTCTCTATTGTTGTCAATTAATGAATTTGAAGACTGTAACATGCTCACAGATTTTGACATTTGAACCCAACATGACTGTCTTACTTGTACTCAAGTTCGATTATTCCTCGGACTTGTCGGCAAACTAAAGATGAAGGCAAAGAACCAACTTACACTCCTTCCGAATCACCAGCTCCATATTTTTTATTGTAGCCACCATCCCTTCATTTGAAATCATCTGAAGTCATCATCCAAAGTATCCATCCATTATCTAAAATATAGGTATGATATGTATGAATCAATCAAAATTGAAACCCAAACTTTTTTTCCCAAATCGATTACAATGAAAAATGGGTAAGAAAATGTTAGATTTATGCTGTGTAATGGTGGAAGATGGTGAGACGGAGGATTAGAGCCACCCATATTGGTTACTTCAAAAAAATGGGTAAGAAAATGATAGATCTATGTTCTGTAATGGTGGAAGATGTTGAGATGGAGGATTAGAGCAGCCCAGATTAAACCTAGATGAAGAAGAGAATTTAGAGAAGAGAGAGAAACAAAAGTTTTTGAAAATTAAAGTTTATTTTTTCCTTTTTAGTTTAGGTGTGGCTGCCAAATCCACATGGCATTGACCACTCCAATAATTATTCTTTCCTAATTTTTTCTTGCTGCCACATGAAAATATGGACTTCAATTTAACGAACGTTTAGTTAATTTAATAGAATGGTGCAATTAAATATTTTTGACAAGCCTAGTCGGTTGATTGCATATTTTTAAAGTTTAATGGCCAAATGCTGAAAATGTAACAACTATAGTGGTGTATTTGCCTTTTTTGCCGTAAGGTTTGTTACTATTTTGCATAAAATATGATTTACCATTTATTTATCAAAATAGGTTAATAATCAGACTTTGGCAGTTTGATGTTTCAATTCAGCTGATTTATCAGAGTTGCACTGTCGTTATACATCTTTTCTTTTTTTTTTGGGGGGGGGGGGGTGTGCTGGGGGTGGGTCGGGGCATCTGTGTGCATCAAATAATTATTCAATAGTAATACAGTATATCCCACAAAAAATGATAACCTGTTTAGAAATCATGACCAATATGTTTCTCCTTTTATTGATCACAGTAGGATACTCTGAGTTTCATTCTTGATCTACTTTTCATTCTTCATTTAATTGAGAATCATTATTTCTGTTGGTAAGATCACAGGGGAGTTCTGTTTATGGCATATACACCTAAAGACATGAATTTTTCGTATTATGTTTCTAAAGCTTTATCTCTGATGACATCAGGGTATACAAAGGAGAGGAGCAGCATCGTAGTCATTGGGCTTAGTATCCACACTACACCTGTTGAAATGCGTGAAAAACTTGCTATTCCCGAAGCTGAATGGCCCCGAGCCATTAGTGAGCTTTGTAGTTTAAATCACATAGAAGAGGCTGCTGTTCTTAGTACCTGCAACAGGATGGAGATATATGTTGTAGCTCTGTCTCGGCATCGAGGAGTAAAAGAAGTGACTGAATGGATGTCAAAGGTAATTCCTTTTATGTTGTATTGTATATATACTCCCTTTTCCTTTCCACCTGCAGCTGAAACCCTGCAACTTTCTACTTTTACAAATTTGAGGCCATATACAAATGATATATATATTTTTTCCTGATATCATATATTTGATATATATATATATATATATATATATATATATATATATATATATACATACATACATATATAAAACAGCTTTGGCTGCTAGGAAAGATATTTACATGTATTTCACATAGATTATAATGCTGCGAGTCTAACCAAGAATTACTTGGCATAACTGACCTTGTGAATAACTGAAATGATCCCAACTGTCCTGGTCTCATTTCTTGTGCTGCTTCATTTTCAGCTAAATATGGTCCGTCTCTGTACAGACTTTGTGGCCTATATCCTCATATAATCTTTTCTCATACATTGAAAACACCTCGTATCATGTTTTTCCTTGGCAGACAAGTGGGATCCCTGCTTCAGGACTTTGTGAGCACCGATTTTTGCTGTACAACAATGATGCTACACAGCATATCTTTGAAGTATCAGCAGGGCTCGACTCGCTGGTGTTAGGAGAAGGCCAAATCCTTGCTCAGGTCAAACAAGTCGTTAAAGTTGGGCAAGGTGTTGTAGGCTTTGGGAGAAACATCAGTGGGCTGTTCAAGCATGCAATCAGTGTCGGCAAACGTGTTAGAAGTGAGCTAAATATTGCATCAGGGGCAGTTTCCGTCAGCTCTGCTGCTGTGGAACTGGCGTTAATGAAGCTTCCTGAATCCTCCCATACCACCTGCTAGAATGTTGGTGATTGGAGCTGGCAAGATGGGAAAGCTTGTGATCAAACACTTGGCAGCAAAAGGATGCACAAAGATGGTGGTCGTAAACAGAAGTGAAGAGAGAGTTGCTGCCATTCGTGAAGAGCTGAAGGATGCTGAAATAATCTACCAACCCCTCACAGAAATGCTAACCTGTGCTGCTGAGGCCGATGTAGTCTTCACCAGCACTGCTTCAGAAACTCCATTATTTTTGAAAGAGCATGTAGTGGATCTTCCTCCTGTTAGCTCGAATGTTGGTAGTTTGAGACTTTTCATTGATATCTCCGTTCCTAGAAATGTTGGCTCTTGCATCAAGGACCTTGAGACCACACGAGTTTACAATGTGGATGACCTTAAGGAGGTTGTGGCTGCTAATAAGGAGGATCGGCTTCGAAAAGCAATGGAAGCCCGGACTATTATTGCTGAGGAGTCGAAACAATTTGAAGCCTGGAGAGATTCATTAGAGACTGTCCCTACAATCAAGAAACTGAGAGCCTATGCTGAAAGAATCAGACTTGCAGAGCTGGATAAGTGCATATCAAAAATGGGTGACGATATCCCAAAGAAAACATTGAGGGCAGTTGATGATCTTAGCCGGGGCATAGTAAACAAGCTCCTTCATGGTCCTATGCAACACCTTCGATGCGATGAGAGTGACAACCGGACTTTGAGTGAAACACTCGAGAATATGCATGCCCTTAACAGAATGTTCAGTCTCGAGACTGAGATATCTGTGTTGGAACAGAAAGTTCGAGCTAAGGTGGAACAAACCCAGAAGTAAACCCCTCAAAACAATTTAACACCACTGATTTTCATCTTTTGGAGTTCGAATAAGAGGTAAATTCCCTCACCCTGTCATTAATGTTTTAGCTGTCACACTCTTCATTTGGGTAGATAAACGGGTTGGGTCCCTGTGGGACTTCCCCATTCATTTATTGCATTAAAAAGTTTCTGCTGTATAACTCCCCTTGGGGTTCCTTCGTATCTTTGCATTGTCTTTGTAATTGATGTTTTGGCGTTGTAGTATATATTATAGGTTAGTGTGAAGCTTGGTCTATGTAACGAATGATCATTCCCACTTGTCCGTGGGAGGTTTCTGAAACAATGTTGATTCTTGTAATTAATATTCTAATGGTTCGAGTATAGATTATGCTTCTCCTTATATACGTCTGTTGAGATTTCTCCCCCAAAATTTAGGATTATGCTTACGAAACGTTATTTTGGTAGATTGGAGCTAATTCATGCGATTAGTGCCTCCATCCCGGATGCATGAGATACTAGGGAAATTCTGGGCAGATGGTCCTAAAGTGAATGAGAAAATGGAAATTCTCTATTTCAGTTTATTAGACCTCTATTTGTTTGGGGGACAATGTTATAAAAATGGGTTATGTTGTTCTTTGGAAAATTGCTTGCAGAAATATGAAAACGGCAAGCCATTGTCCGAAAAACTAAGCCTGATTGTGCATCAACCTGTTAGACACCTCTGTTTTACCACTTGCTCCGTATCATACAAAACACCTCAAGGGAGGTTCATGATATATATATATATATATATATATCAACCTAGCATGATGTGCTGGTAGTACTTTTATAAACCTTTTGCGCAAGCTCAAAAATTCAAAACTTGCATTGGCATTTGATATTGCCATTGCCATTGCCATTTTTTCTCACTTTGCATAGCAAAGAGGAGGGGTTGTACTTGTTCATGCTGTGGTGGCACGATGTTTTTAGATACAAGCTATTGTATGAGATCCTTCTGGGATATTGCCATTGGTTAAAACTTCCAAATTTATGAGAAAGTTTGACAAGCTTTCAATTTCATGTTAAGACCTGCTCCCCTATATTTCACATACATTTTTTTTACATTTTGAGGTTAATTTGCGGAATTCTAAAATTCAAAATCAATACAGATTTATTTAATTTTAGTATAAGCAGATATAATTAGGGAGTTACTATTTTCACAAGGAAAAATGATATTTTTACAAGGTTTCACTCGCATTTAGTGGGGCTCACTCACTCTTCATGTGAGGGAGAGTATTGTGGAAATATTAATTTTTCTTGCGAAAATATTAATTTCCAAATTGAATACCAAGTAAAAAGTACTACTAACTATAATAATTGCTATTTTTTTTTGAAGGGGAATAAAATATAATTTTATAATCAAACACATCATCACACTATTATAATGTCAAGAATCAATCAAACCTTATTAAAGGATGAAGAAATAAACTAACTCGAAGTGAGAATCGAACTTCTCACTTGAGACCTAAAGGTCACAGTACCTAAGTCTTAGCCATTAGACTTGGTGTTTGATTGTATCTTAATGTATTTTAACAGTTCACCTCTTAATGACTTTTAAGAGCTCACATATTTGTATTAAGCGGTCCTCTGAATAGTTAAGATATAAATATGAGTCTAAACTATTCAGAGGACCTCTTAATACAAATATGGGGGCAGTTAAAATGCATTAAGAGGTGGGTACATAATGAAAATATTTAAAGAATCAATATAAGGAACATGTTGGGTACATAGTGAAAAAATTGAATTCTTATCTTGCAAAATGACCCAATAGACTGCAGAGTAATGACTAGAGATAAGAAAACTGTTGTGAATGCTTTTAGACTTGGTGTTTGATTGCATCTTAATAGTCTACCTCTTAATGACTCTTAAGAGCCCACATATTTGTATTAAGAAGTCCTCTTAATAGTTGATATATAAATATGAGTTTAAACTATTTAGAAGATCTCTTAATACAAAAATGTGGGCAGTTAAAATGTATTAAGAGGTGGGTTGTTAAGATCAATCAAACACATAATCTTCAATTTGGCTTGTTTATTTTACACATCTTTATGAAATTTAAGTTGTTGGACATGGAGGTTCTTCATTAGTGTATTTATGTTTTTTGGGGGTTCCATTCCATGGTCTATTCAGGGCCAGGGCGTGTGTTTTGATTCTTGTTTATGTCTATTTGTTCTGTATGTATGTTTGTGTACAAAATTGGTTGTCTTAAGGTTTAATTGAAGATGGGATTTCAGCCTACGTCCACCATCAGCAAAAATATGTGCGGATATTGAATTTTTCGGTGGTCAAATTTAATTATTATTATTTTAATATTTTTTAGAGTATTTAATAAAAAATATAAAATTTTAAATTAAAAAAGTTATTGATTGTCTTAAACTTTTACTCATTTTGCTCTTTCTCTCCTAATCTTTTAGATATAATGTGGACCGATCAAAGAAAAGTTCTTTAACTGTGTCGTAATTTTTCCTTTTGTAATTTCACAAATTTCGTAATTACCTCTTGGTTTTTGTAACGGTTAAAAATGAGACTATCATATGATATTTTTGTAATAATATCGACCCATTAAAAATTGTTCAGAAATGAGTGGATGAATAATTCTTCAGTAACGTACAATGAACGAGATATTTTTGCCACTAATAAAAATAAGACTAACATGCAACAATTTCACTTTAATTTCTCTTGGTATTGAATTAATTATAAGGCCCTGATTAGTGCAAAGTTAAGGCAAAGTAATTAGTTGATATCCGTATTTTATTTTGGGTCCTCTTAACATGTGCCCTTAGGTCATATGTTAAACACACAATTCAAGAGAATATTTCTTTGAACTGTGTGCATATTCCCTTGATTTTTATATTTATACCAAGTTCAAGGGAATATGCACACAATTCAAGAGAATATTCTCTTGAACTGTATGCTTAGCATGTGCCCTAAGGGCACATGTTAAGAATTTTTTTTTATTTTTATTAACTTTAATTTCTCTTGGTATTGAATTTACGGATGAAATGAAGTTCTTGCAATCATTATGGAGAAAAACAAAAACAAATAAAGAAAAAAAGTCTTGCCCTAAATATGGAAGGCAAAGCTTATAACGTTCTTATTACACGTGCGTGTGCAATTATTATAAGAATGTAATATTTCTACCGTCCCTCAATATAAGTCGTTTTAGAATTGTGCACAAATATTAAAAAAATAATTGTATAATATTAAATATAATATCAATTATCTATATTGCCATTGTATTGAAAAAAAAAGTGTTATTTGTTGGACAAAAAATAATGAGAGAATCAAAGTTATATTTAATACTTGGGATAATATTGAGAACTAAGCAATTAATGCTTAATTAAAATTCTCAAACGACTTGTATTAAGGGAAAAAAATACTTATCTAAAACGTCTTATATTAAGAGACGGAGGGAGTAGTAATTTTATTAAATTTAGAAAATAAATTTTTTTTAAAAAAAGGAAAAAAAATGTATAAAGTACAAAATGAAAAAATGCAAGGGCAAAAAGGTTCATGATCGCTATTGACAACTTAATAATAGTACTCTAAAAATAGGTTGAGCTCATATACACATAACAAACTAACCACAAATTCCGCTAAGGAATGAGGTATCAAAGAATAATTTAAGAATAATGTTAGAGACACAATTTATTTTATAACTATTTTATAATTTGTTGGTGTGGTATATTCCATCTCAGCATATTGATGAACAAATTACTTTAATATAGTATTCGGCTCCACATAAAAGCTGAGGTGGAGTATGCCACGTCAGTAAATTATAAAATACTATCTCCGTCCCATAATAAGTGTTTTTTTAGCTTAAATCACACATACCAATACACAAGTTAAAATGACAAAAATACCCTTAATATACTCTGTTTGTTTTGTTTGAGACTTTTTTTTATTGCGTTTTGGTCTCTCTTTCTCTTTCTTCAACCTTTCAACTTCCCAATAAATATGCAATAAATACCATTGGTTGCATAAAGGCACATATGAAAAAATATTATAAAAAATGTATTGAAATTCTAACAAATCACTTATTTTGAAAAAAAATGTTAAGCCTAAAAAAACACTTATTGTGGGACAGAGGTAGTAGTTATAGAATAAGTTGTGTCTCTAGTATTATTCATAATTTAATGTGCACAAATTAGATGTAAAAGTTTGTGCATAAATAATAGGATTTATATGATGCATACACATAAAAATGTAAATCGTAGGCCAAACTTTCTATTTTTATACCATTTGTGCGTAACTTTTTGTGTATAATCTGTGCATATAAAACTCGTCGGTATGAAGTTAACATTCTAGAAGTAGTCACGTAACTACATAAGCAAAGAGGAGAGAAAAGAAGGATAAGGAGATTAAAGGAAATTTTGGGAATCTATTAAAATTCCTTTGTTTGCGTGTTTTTTAAGAAGAGAAATTTTAAACTTGGGTGATTTTGGTGGAATTTTAATCCAGTCCTTCACGCCGACCGGATTTTGGTGGAATTTTTGCAGAATACAGTGATTTAGGTGTAATTTGGATGCATGTAAAAAACAAGATACAATTCTATTTTTTACATGCATTCAAATTACACATAAATCGCTGTATTCTATAAAAATTCCAGTTCTAATAAATAGTATACATTTTTTGGGAGGCAAAAAAAATAATTGCCAGTCACAAGACCGGTCCCCAAAATCCGGTCGCCCAAGACTTATTATTAAGTATAGGTATCAAAAAGAAGAACATATTGCTCAACTCATGAAAGTTTGGTAGGCATTATGGGGAGAGGGAATTGAAGTTAGATTGGCCAAATTAAACATAGATGGGATAGGTAGTCACATAATCACACATCTGTGCCTGCTTGCCTGCCTGCCTCTCCTCCCTCCCTTTGCATGATTTGATCCATCCCTTCCATCGTCTCTTTTTCTCAATTTGAAGGGAGGTCCTCCTAATCCGAGAAACAAGGAAGTCTGAAAAAATATAGCAAGAAAACAGCTAAAAGATGGACTAATTTTGGTTGATTTAATTGGTACACTATGCATGAATAATAGCGATTGATTGGACAACTAGTGAACATGGGGAGGGGCTTGATCAATAAAATAGTTGCCATCGGATGTTAGTATTTGGTTGCATCTGATTCTTGGGTGCAATGTTATCAAGTGTACTATTAGTGATACTGACTAACATTATTCAACCATAATAAAATACGGAAGTGGTTAACATGAAGTTTATTTTGGGATAAGTTGGTCAATTAGTCAATAGAATATTGACACGCAGACGAAATTGTATGTGTGCTAACATTCTATTGGCCAATTGATCAACTTACCAAAAAAATAACTTCATGTTAACCGGATCCATAAGATATATAGAGCCAATGAGGACTAAGTCTTGTAATTAAGACTAAGATACTGTCATATTTAGATTTCAGATTCGATTCTTGTTTGTATGAATTTTTTTATGTGAAGTTTATTTTTTATTTTTTGTGCGAAGTGTGTTTCTTTGTTAATGCGAGACTTGATAATTGTTATTGTACTAATATAGTTTGTACTTGATTATGAGATTATATTGTACTGTTCTAAACCTCACCTCAAAAAATATATACAAATAAACTATATACTCCCTCCGTTCCAAAATAAACGTCCTAATTAGTTTCGACACGCTGATTAATAATGTTTTTTCTTACCTAAATTACCCTTTTTGATTACTTATTACTCCCTCCATCCCAAAATAATAGACGTTTAAGACTCTTTTTTTCTTCCCAAAATATTTGACGTTCTACCAAACCAAGAATATTTTGCCAATTTGTTTCCTTCTCTACCTTTCCTTTTCTATCACCATTAATGGCTTCCCAAATCCTAATCTAAACCCTCCCGCCATGGCTAAACCCTTACAAATTTCACCACCACCACCAATACCTTAAACTCTAAATCCTCTGCTCCATCCTTCACTTCTCAATGGACCCTCGTCAATCGTCCCAGGTCATCGACCCTAAAGTCCGCAAAGTGGGTTTCTTCGCCCCCGGTCCAGCCGCTTCGCCGCTGGCTTCCAACTCCCTCTCCCCCGTCATGATTCTCCAACGCATCACGCCTCCGACAATCTCTCACGCGCCGTCGGGGTTCCTGTCCCCGCCCCCTCGCAGGGGCGGCGATCGTCTATTGATAATGTGCCGATCGGGAGCTATAATCCGCATGATTCCGTGCTCGGGACATCGCCGGTGTCGAGTAGGATTGGGGATGGGGAATTTTGAGAGGATTCGGTGAATTGGATTCGGCGGACTAGTTTAGGGAAATTGCCTATGTCACTTCCAAGTAATGGAATTGGTATGATGGTAAAGGCGAATTTGGCTTTGGGAGTGAAGAGAAGTGTGACGCCCCCAGAATAGGTCCAGTTAACCCAACCCATTCTGAGTCGTCAAATACATGGTAAATAATTTAAATACAAACTTTATATCACACGGTCGTGCAAAATACGACCACACAACTGTGAGTGTCAATACAAATATATACAAAATATTAACATTCAAACTAAGTCCTCATTACAATTATTATCACACTATTTATCAGAAATAGTGAGGACTACTACTGCTCTAAGTCGAACCAACTCTGTTCCCCGACTAGTTCCTGCAACATTCTCATTTTCTGAAGAGGACAATAGATAAAAAGGGTGAGCTCAACTAGCCTAGTAAAGAATATTATGACTAAGATAATGGAAAATAAATTATCGTTAGTCTTCAACAATTTAGATAAAATATTATTGACAACAAATTTTAGATCAATATTCGCAGCTGAAATAGCCATTCATTAGAAGAGTAAAGTAGAGAATGAAGTCTACTATCTTCTATGATTTAAAAGTCCATCATCAATATTTTATCCCTGTAACATCAATCAATATACATCTCGAATTAAATATTCATCTTTGCACTATAGGCCAAAGATATTCATTTGTATCACCAGTGGTCATGTTCATCTCAACACCTGTTCATCTTTGCACTACGGGTGTTAACGTCAAGTTTTGCCGGCGCGTCCAATCACCAACTCCACGCGCTCAGACCTGCACAATAACACGTCAACACGAAGCTTGACGGCTGGTGCCGCCGGGTGATAGCTCCGGTGTGAGAATAAGTACAGGCTGGTCACAAGGTTAACAATGGAGGCAATAGTGTATAGTGCTCAAGGGAATATTAATAATGATTACCTGTTACCATTAGGTTAAGCCTTGTATTTATAGTCATTCTCACCACCTCTAGAGCCCATGTCCCAGTCAAGTTAGGACTCCTAAACATGGCTGTTACCATTGTTTGGGTCCAACGCAATCTCCTTTAAAAGTACAAGTTGGTGGTTATCCAACCACTTGTCTTATAAGAGTTTGTATTGAGATAGGATTAGGGTTAAAACCCTTAATCCTTTAGACTCCTTATTGCTCCGGGCTCCATCCGAGAAGTAACCTTCGGTATGGGCCTTACAAAGTGGTCTGAACTCCGTCCCGAAGGGCTCGGTAGTCCGATCCCAATCATTATCTATTCGGTCTAGACTCCGGCCCGAAGGGCTTGGTAATCCGACCCCGATCATCATTATGTTGGTCTGGGCCCTGGTCTCGTGGGACTAAGATACCCGATCCGGATAACACCAGTTGGGTCTGGGTTCTGGCCCAAAGAGCTCAGATACCCGATCCCGAACAATGCTGCCACAATTCTGGCTTCGGCCCCTTGGGCCCGGTAAGCTCCTCTCGGCCCCGGCCTTCTGTCCATGTAGGGGTCGGTGGATTATACCCGATCATTGCCCCCCAGTCTCTCATTATAACAAGCCTTTAATGGGATATTTAATGAGAGATTTAAAGAGATGCCTGGGTAATCCAACCGACCTAATTAATGCGGTACACGATACACAAGAAATGAACGGCCCAACGTCATTATTAGCCGCCTGTTGAGATTCGTGCAGCATCAGTATAAATATCTTCCCCCCTACCACATCCATTTTTTACGAACTCCCTTTGTCTAAGCTAAATTCAAAACTCATTTTTCGGCGAGTGCGATTTCCGTCGAGAGGTTTCTTGTTCTCCGACCAGTCCTTTTACCCCCCAAATCACCTCACTTTCACCGATTTTTCCTTCTAATGGCTGATTCCGGCATTCCTCCAGCTGCTTCCACTTCCGACCTGAACTCTACCATTGAGGTCACTCCTACTTCCGCCGAAATGGCCGCCACTGTCACCATCGCCAGCACCGATTTGGTGCCGGTTGACCTACCTGAAGCTCCCACCGGAGACTCGGCTGATGGAACCGAGACACACATCCGGTCCGTTTACCGTTCTGAGACGGAGTATTCGCATGTCAACACTATGTCCACCATTACTCCGTCTCAGATTTCTGATGTTCGAACTCTCTTCAGAGTCCCCCAAGAGTACAGTCTTCGGGTACCCAGAGCCGAAGAGAGGATGTTCTGGCGCCCCGAAGGCAAATGGGTGGCCATCCCTACTTACGCCCTGCGGTACGGCATCCGCTTCCCTCTTCACGAGTTTATCGTGTCCTTTCTCTGCTTTGTGGGGATCGGGTTCGCACAACTTGTGCCGAACTCGTACATTCACTTGATAAGCTTTATAGCTATCTGTCAAGAACTAGGGATCACCCCTGGTCTTGACTTTTTCTTCGTCCTATTTTCGGTCGGCAAATCAAAGGAGCCCGGTTTCCGTCAACTAAACCGTATCTCCGGCCGGGCCACCTTTGCCAAGACTCCCTCTAGCAACAAAGGTTGGCACAATCAGTGGATCTTCGTCAAGGGGACTGACCTTCAACTTCTCCCGAACTGGGCCTCCCCCGAAGATCCGATCGTGAAAGTGACCACCTTCCCCACCGACCGAAGGGAGGAGTTCCGAACCTTCTACCAGAAGGTGAAGGAGACGATGTGGAGTATGGATACCTTTGCTGACGAGGCCTGGCTTTACAGGCACGGATGTGAGTATTCTATCTTGACCTCCTTTCTTTTCGAGCATTGGTTTATGATTTGTTTTTCTGATTTTCTGGAGTATCTACTTGTTTCTGCAGTGACAATCTTCAAGCCGAAGGGCGCTGATGAGTCTCTTACACCCCTCCCCGTTCGGTTTGGCCCGATACTTCTACCTCTCGGGAATGACGCGGCCGAAGGGGAGACTATCCCGATTTCTGAGCTCTCAGTCGACTCCTCTCATGCCGTGCCGAAGAATGTCATGAAGATGACTGCAGCCGATAAGGTGGCCCAGCTGAGGAAAGGCAAGAAAAGGGCCCTTCCGAAGGGCTCCTCTAAACCAGCTATCCCGAAGCTGACTCTTGTTCTTGAGGATCCCAAGGGGACCGAGGAGGAAACTCTGAGGCCTCGCCCCAAGAAACAAAAGTTGGTTAATGAGCCCGACCTCCAGATGGTCGAGGTTCAGCCGGACGCTGCTCCGCAGACTCCTGTGGTCCAGCTTCCTGCTGAGGTCGGGCCCTCTGCCGCCTCCGGCCCTGCTGCCCAAGCGGATCCTTCTGATGTGTCTCCGACCCAATCCTTTTGGCCGAAGAGTCCGTCAGAAGCTTTCCCTTTTGACCGCTTGGATTACATCAAGCTTCCTGCTGATGATGCCCGGTTCAAAGGGTATTCGGCCGAAGCCTTGATGGTGGCGTACATCAAAGCCCAGAGTCAGGTATTCCCGAAAGCTTTAGCTTGAATTTATTGAATGTCTGTCTGGCCGTTATTGAACTGTTTATTTTTCCTTGATGCAGGCTAATGCCATTCTGGCCCGAGCTATTCCTCCTGTTGTCAAGGCCACCCGGAAAGAGGTTCAGCTTCGAGCCGACGTGGAACTGCTTGAGGGGGATGTTCGGGGGTTATCGGCTGATTTAATCAAGGAGAGGGAAAATCATGCCGAAACCCGCAATAAGGTGACCTTCGCCGAACGTCAGGCCAACGAACACCAGAGGCTCCATCATAATCTGCAGAAGGAGTTCGTTGCGCTTGACGGATACAATAAACAGCTCATCGAGGAGAGGGCTCTTCTGAAGGAGAAAGATCTTGATCAGCAGAATGCGCTTCTGATCCTCCAGAGCCAAGTTTCTGAAATGCACGCCAGCCACTTGGTGCTGATGAAGGAGAACACAGCTCTGGGGGCAGAATGTGCCGAGGCCAAGCAGCAAGGTGCGCGAGAGTATCAAGAATCGGCTGAGCTCCGCGATACCATCATGGGCCAATTTGCCGAAGGCTATGGGGCTCATAAGGAGCGGGCTCAGGCGAAGATGAAGGCTGCTGGGCTCGATCCTGCTATCTTGGACTCCTCTGATGATGAGTCCGATGCCGATGATGATGCTGATGGCGAGGGTCCCCATCCTTAGTTTATAACTTGTATTTTTAATTTTTGTCTCTTTCCTTTGTAACTTTGCCCGATCGGATCTGCGTGTAACTTTTTCCGATCAGTTCAAGTTTTTTTGTAACTATTCTGATCGGATTTGTTCATCGCTAGTCCGAGGGTTTTGTAAACTTGTAGAATTTGAATGAAGATAACAAAAAAGTTTTGCCCAGAGAAATCCACTTTATTTTATTAATGTATAAAGCAGCTTACATAAGCGAAAGTAAATTACATGACTTTTACTGATAATATTTTCTAAGTCTTCCAGCATGCCATGTATTTTTTACCTCCGTACCGTCTAACGTCCGAAGCCGATAAGTACCCGGCTTCGGCACTTCAGTTACTTCATAAGGTCCCTCCCAGTGCGGCATTAACTTGCCTGTGTTCTGGGGGGTTGATGCCTCTGCTTCCCGAAGAACCAGGTCCCCGACCTCAAACCTTCTTTGCTTCACATTCTGATTGTAATGTCGGGCCGTTCTCTTCTGGTATATAGCTAGCCTTATCGACGCTGAATCCCGAACCTCATCCAACAGATCCAAATTTAATCGTAAACCATCATCATTGTATAACTCTTGGTACTGACTGATTCGAAGTGTTGGTGATCCGATCTCAACGGGTATCAGTGCATCAGTTCCATAGGCTAATCTGAACGGTGAGTCACCTGTAGTGGTCCTCGGGTTAGTCCGATATGCCCAAAGGACACTGAGCAACTCTTCGGGCCATCTTCCCTTTAGTTCATCCAACCTTCTCTTAATTCCTGTGAGCAGGATCCTGTTGGTGACTTCTACCTGTCCATTGGATTGGGGGTGGGCCACAGAAGTCTTTCTGTGTTGGATACCTAACTCCTTCAGGAAAACTTCGAATTTAGACCCCACAAATTGTCTGCCATTATCCGAGACCAGGACCATGGGAATGCCGAACCGGTAAACAACATACTCTTTAAAGAACTTGAGGCACTCTTGTTCAGTAATCTTATGCAATGGTTTGGCTTCCACCCATTTTGTCATGTAGTCGATTGCGACGATTACGAAAGTGACCTGCCCTTTGGCCTTCGGTAGTGGTCCCAAGATATCAATCCCCCACATAGCGAATGGAATAGGGGATAAAACCGAATATAGCTCTTCGGGAGGTTTATGTGCGATAGAACTATGTAATTGACACTTAGGACATTTTTTGACGTAGTCCTTTGCTTCTTGGAAGATGGTCGGCCAATAGTATCCCTGCCTCATAATTTTGTAAGCCAATGACTTGGCTCCCATGTGATCCCCACAGATTCCTTCATGTACTTCCCTCAGTGTATACTCCGCTTCCGAAGGTGTTAGACACTTCAGTAATGGGGAGGTGAATGCCCTACGGTACAAATCTCATCAATAAGGACGAAGTTAGAACTCCTGTGTTTGATTTTTCTAGCGTACAAACGATCCGAAGGCAGGATCCCCTCGGCCAGATAGGTAATGTAAGGCGTAAGCCAACAGTCGAGTCGATCCAGGGTCAGTACGTCGGTCCTTTGAATACTAGGTTTGTCTAATACTTCCAAGTAAACTGATCCGGTGAAGGAGCTCGCTTCGGTTGTGGCTAGTTTGGCTAGGGAATCTGCAACTGTATTGTCCGTCCGATCGATCCCCAGACAGCTGTACGACTCGAAGTATGAGAGTTCGTCCTTTACCTCCGACAGGTATTTCGCCATTCGGGCCCCTCGGGTCTCATACTCTCCCGATATCTGCTTAACCACCAGCTGGGAATCACTGTACACCATTATCCTTTTCACCTCCAGGCATTTGGCTAATCTAAGTCCGGCCAAAATGGCTTCGTACTCGGCTTCGTTGTTGGTGGCTTTGAATCGGAACCTAATGGCCTGTTGGACTCGGAACCCTTCAGGACTAGTCAGAATGACCCCCGCTCCGCTGACGTCCGAGGTAGATGACCCGTCTACGTAGAGGGTCCAGGCAGTTTGTGGTGATCGAGCTTTGATGATCGAATTTACATCTGATTCGCTGAAAGAACACTCCACGACAAAATCCGCTAAGGCCTGTCCCTTAATGGCCGTTCGGGGATGGTATTCTAAGGCGAATTGAGTTAGTTCCATTGCCCATGCAGCTAGCCTTCCCGAGACTTCGGGCCTGTGCAGTACTTTTTTCAAAGGTTGATCAGTATAGACTATTATTAGCCGGCCCTGGAAATAGTGCCGAAGCTTCCTGCTTGCGATGATCAGAGCGTAGGCGAACTTCTCCAGGTTAGGGTATCTGGTTTCTGCATCCCGAAGGACGTGGCTGACATAGTAAACCGGAGACTGCTTTCCCGATCGTTCTCTCACCAGTGCTGCCCCTACTGCCATCGAGCTGGCGGCTAGGTATAGATATAGTGGCTCCGAGGGGATCGGTTTCATCAGCAAGGGTGCCGAGGACAAGTATTGCTTGATCTCCTGGAAGGCGTCTTCGCACTCGGAGGTCCACTGGAAACTCTTCTCATTTTTTGGTCCCTTCAGAGTGTCGAAGAATGGCAAACACCTTTCGGCTGACTTTGATACGAACCTTCTAAGAGCCGCGATCCGACCTGTCAGCCTCTGCACATCTTTGTAGGACTTCGGGGATTTCATATCTAATACCGCTTGGATCTTCTCCGGGTTTGCCTCGATACCCCTCTTGCTAACTAGATAATCCCAGGAACTTCCCTGATCCCAATCCGAAGGTACATTTTGTTGGGTTCAGGCGAAGCTTGTATTTCCGAACCGTTTCAAAGCAGTTTTCTAGGTCCACCAGATGATCCCGAACTGTCACGCTTTTTACAATCATATCGTCTACGTAGACCTCCATACTTCGGCCTAGCTGCTTTGTAAACACATGGTTCATCATTCGCTGATAAGTGGACCCCCGCGTTCAGCAGTCCAAAGGTCATCTTCCGATACGCATAAATGGCCCTATGCGTGATGAAGCTTGTCTTCGGGATGTCTTCCTTGGCCATTGAGATTTGATGATAACCTGAAAAAGCATCCATGAAGCTTAGCATGCCGTACCCTGAAGTGGCGTCAATCAATTGATCAATGTTGGGCAAAGGGTAGAAATCTTTCGGGCACGCCTTGTTCAGGTCGGTGTAATCAATACAGATTCTCCATTTCCCATTCTGTTTCTGAACCAGCACCACGTTTGCCAGCCATTCTGGATAATCAATTTCGAAGATAAACCCTGCCTTCAGTAATTTAGCGATCTCTTCGTCAATAATTTTCTGCCTCTCCGGGGCGAAGATTCTTCTCTTCTGTATGACCGGCCTCTTATTAGGATCTACTTCCAGTCGGTGTAGTGCTACTGATTTGTCCACCCCGGGCATATCGCTGGGTTCCCATGCAAAGATATCCGCGTACGCCCGAAGCAGATCGATCAACCCGGTCCTGAAGGGTTCTACCAATCCTGAACCGATCTTTATCATTTTTTTCTCGTTCCCCAAGATTAGTTGTACATCCTCTGTTTCTTCGGCTGGTAAAGCAAGTGGCTCTGTACTACCATCTGTAAAGGGTTCTATCTCAATAGCCATCGTCTGCTTCTGCTTGCTTACCCCGGTTCCGGATGAGATCACAGTATTCCGATAACACCTACGAGCGATATCCAGGTCGCCTTTTACCTCTCCGACTCCGTTCGGTGTGGGGAACTTGATCTTGAAATGAGGTATGGAGGTGACTGCTTGTAAGGCTGCCAGGGTCGGTCTTCCCAATATGGCGTTGTAAGCCGAATCTACATGAACAACGAAGAATCTGACCATAATCTCCATTTGTTGGGGAGTTGTGCCAAACTTAACCGGCAATTCGATGGTGCCCGACACATGGACCGGGTCGCCACTGAATCCGTACAACGGTCCTTCTCCTCCCAGTTCCATCTTCTTTCCCCCTAGGTCCATCCTTTGATAAGCGTGTGTATACAGTATGTCGACCGAGGATCCGTTGTCTATCATCATTCTTCTCATGTCCACTGGTCCGACCTGCGCCGTTATCACCAATGCCCCGTCATGCGACTCTATGGGATTCGAAGGATAGTCTTCATCTGAGAAGGAAATTACCGCTCCCGGGAAAACCCTTTCATTTTTTACCGAGGACCCTGCAACCGATAAGACAGCGTCTAAATGTTCATTTCTTTTTCGTCCAGTCACGCGCCCTATCGAACCTCCGGATATAACATCAATCACCCCCCGAGCGGGCTGGTTCTGATTTGGCGGCGTTTCTCGGGCCTGTGTCCTGTCTCCTTCTATTGGTTGAGTCCTGGCATTTTCCCGGCCGGCCACATATTGAACCAACGTCCCATTCTGAATGTTTTTCTCGATGAGATCCCCCAGATCAAGGCACTCCTCTGTCGTATGGCCCGCGTTCTGATGGTAACTGCAGTATCTATTTTTGCTGCGCTTCCCCGGTTTCGGTCTTGTCCTGCAGGGCTCATAGAAGGGTTTGTCCTTGATATCTTCCAATATTCTTGCACGGTCGGTGTTGAGGGGAGTGAATACCCTGTTGATGCTTCTGTTCGGGAAGGGTGGACGGCCATGGCCCGATCCCCCACTGTTATAGTTTCTTCTCCCTTGATTATCCGATCTCCCCTGACTGTTGTCCGATCGTTGGTTGTTCGGCTTGTCTCTGTCTCTCGACTTGTCGTGTGAAGGTGGCTTGAAATTTCCCATTGCCTCTTCAATGGCAATGAACCCTTCGGCACGATGAAAGGCTTCAGTCAAGTCCGAGGGTGGGTTGATCACCAGGTCTTTCATCAACTTCTTTGACCTCCCCATATCCAAACCCGTTGTGAAGAATCCCAAAGCCTGTGGTGAATTCAATTCTGCCACCGATCCCACAGCTTCCCGAAACCTCTTGACGTAGGCGCCAAGAGTCTCGTCCGAACGTTGTTTCACTTGCATGAGGGAAGCCGTGATCTTTCCCCTTCTCCTGTTGCTTCCGAACCTAGCATGGAATTTTTCCCGAAGGTCGTTCCAAGAACTAATCGTTCCCGGTGCCAAAGTTCCCATCCACTCTCTGGCACTCTTCTTCAAGGTGGTTGCAAACATATGACACTTTGCTGCGTCCGAATGCCCATAATATGTCATCAACCTATCATATCCATCCGAATGGTCATACGGGTTCCCATTCCGTCGTATGTCTCCATCGGGGGCATTTTCTTCTTTGGGTCAGCAGTGACTCGATTAATCTCGGGCGAGAAGGGCGAACTGTGGCAGCTCGATGGTGTTCCCACTTGATTTTTCCCGGCCAGAAGCTTCTCCAACTCCGCGACTCTTCGGGCGAGGGGGTCGGTATCTTCCTTACGGGAGGAAGGTCTGCGCCTGTCCTCCTCATATTCGGGAGATCCGATTTTCGCCCTCTGTCCCGATCGGCCCAGGCGTTCCGATCTTCGTTCGGGGGAACGACTCCTTCTTCGGCTCCTCCTTTCCCGAGAATGGCTTCTGTATCGGCTTCTGTTCCTTCCTGTCTCACGTTGTCGTGGAGATCTAGATCGGCTTCGATGTCTGTGCTTCTTCGAAGAAGCCTCCTGTTCTCCAGCCACCTTAGCCATCTGCAACTCCAAATCTTCTTGCTGGAGACGCAAGGCCAGCATGGCGTCCTTGTTCTGTTGTATTCTGGTCAACAGAATAAACTGACGCTGATCCTTACTGTTCTCCACCCGATCCTCCTCCCGTCGTTCGTAGGCCTGAGACTGGTTGTCTCCCACGCGGGTGTGCTGAGGGATCGGAGTACGTTGACTAGGGATGAACAGCTGTCTTCGTGCCGACTGGACCTGCACCGAATTGCCTTCCTGGTTGCTAGGTCCCAATCTATCTTTGACCGATGCCCTAACTAAGGTCGTCGGGTGGGTTTTGGCCTTTTCCTGGTTCGAGGCTCCACCGTCCTTACTGGCCATGTCCTTTCTACCGGAAAAGTACAAACGTGATTGACTAAAGCACTAGCCCTCCTTCTAGCGCCAAATGTTAACGTCAAGTTTTGCCGGCGCGTCCAATCACCAACTCCACGCGCTCAGACCTGCACAATAACACGTCAACACGAAGCTTGACGGCTGGTGCCGCCGGGTGATAGCTCCGGTGTGAGAATAAGTACAGGCTGGTCACAAGGTTAACAATGGAGGCAATAGTGTATAGTGCTCAAGGGAATATTAACAATGATTACCTGTTACCATTAGGTTAAGCCTTGTATTTATAGTCATTCTCACCACCTCTAGAGCCCATGTCCCAGTCAAGTTAGGACTCCTAAACATGGCTGTTACCATTGTTTGGGTCCAACGCAATCTCCTTTAAAAGTACAAGTTGGTGGTTATCCAACCACTTGTCTTATAAGAGTTTGTATTGAGATAGGATTAGGGTTAAAACCCTTAATCCTTTAGACTCCTTATTGCTCCGGGCTCCATCCGAGAAGTAACCTTCGGTATGGGCCTTACAAAGTGGTCTGAACTCCGTCCCGAAGGGCTCGGTAGTCCGATCCCAATCATTATCTATTCGGTCTAGACTCCGGCCCGAAGGGCTTGGTAATCCGACCCCGATCATCATTATGTTGGTCTGGGCCCTGGTCTCGTGGGACTAAGATACCCGATCCGGATAACACCAGTTGGGTCTGGGTTCTGGCCCAAAGAGCTCAGATACCCGATCCCGAACAATGCTGCCACAATTCTGGCTTCGGCCCCTTGGGCCCGGTAAGCTCCTCTCGGCCCCGGCCTTCTGTCCATGTAGGGGTCGGTGGATTATACCCGATCAACGGGCAAAGATATTCATCATGTAATCATTCATCTTTGCTCTACAGGCCAAAGATATTCAGTTACATTACCATTTAGGACTGAGAATGATGAAAAATAATATAAATAATGAATCTAGTGAGATAAAGGACAAAGATTAAGGATTCGCATTTTAGTTTATCCAAATTCAAAAATACTACATAATAATACTTTGTGGATCAAAATTCAAGAATAGAGCTCAAAACTTGGATACAATCAAAGATAAGAACCTTAACAAGCAATTTGGACAAACAGAAGAAATTTTAACTTTTTCATGAATAGTGCCGTATACGTGAATAGTAACCCCGACGAAAAAAGTAAGAATTTCATAATAAAATCCATGACAATATTTTGGTATAATGATATTGAAAAGAATAACATCATTTATGAAAGAAAATAACAACCCTTACCTCAAAAAAATAGTACTTCTGACTGAAATATTGGATATAACACCGAAGAAAACTTGCACTGAATAGTAACACTCAAAGTATCTAAATACTCACAAAAATACGCTCGATATTATAGAGAGAGAAAATTTCTGATTCTGGTGTGATTTTCAATTCTAACCTAAGCACCCTATTTATAGGAAAAGCTTAGGATACCAAAGTAGACTTTTTTTAATAAAATAATATTTTTTTTTAAAAAAATTCCAGCAGCCTCGTGAAAGCCATCAGTATTTTCCACACCAACCAAAAGTGGAGCCCACTATTTTATAAAAAAAATATTTATTTTCCAAAACTTCAATAATTCATAATAAATAGCCCTTTTATCAGAAAAATATAAATTTTATGTCTTCCTATAGGAAATTTAATTCTCTACAACTTTGTAGAAGGAAGTTTTTCCAAATTCCAAACATAAATTATCCGAAATCCATAAACGGATGATTTTCCAAACTAAAATACTGATAAAAATACATCAGCACTAATTCCTTCTTTTATATCCACAAAATAAATATTTTCTTATCATATAAATCAATAATTAATTATTCACAAATAATATTACAGAACTACAATATAGACAACTAGGTCGTTCCCAAGAAAGAGGGGCCTTCCGATAAGGACTTCTCCTTACTGGCGCGCAATTAAATAATCCCTCATGGACAGAACTTCCTTAGACATTGTCAATAATGCTATCTAATAATATTATTCAAATAATATGAATTATTGAGTTGATAATGTGAAACACTGTGAAGTGATAATTATTGAATCAATAATACAAAATATCAATGGTAGCAATTATTGAATCAATCATATAAAATAGCAACGTAGCAACTATTGATATAAAATATCAACGTAGTAATTATTGAATCAATAAAATATCATGCAATTATTGAATCAATAATATAAAATATTGAACAGTAATTACTGTAACAATAATTGAGTAAGTGCCTTCTTATGTAAGAATCAATAATTTAAAATACTGTGCAATACCGTGTGCTACTGTGCAACACCGCGTATTACTGTATTTTAACCACCGGGTATTTCAACAGTACTAACGGTAACAACTACGTCGTTATTTTATAAAAAGGTTATTTCTGTCGCTTTCTATATCCGACAGTTATTCCGTTGTGGGGTCCACAAATAGCTGCGCCGTCGTACGAATATTCCCCAACAACAAGAATATTTCACGACCAAACGAATATTTCCCGACAACAATGAATATTTTATAACCACTTGCTTATTTTAAAATATTTACGCATTCCACCCATAACTTTTCACATTTTTCAAATCAACACCTTACTATTTCGAAATAATATATAAAGAAAATTAAATCTTTATTCATAAAAGTTGGGGTCTTACAACCTTCCCTCCTTATGAAATTTCATCCTCGAAATTGACGTACATACCTGGTATGTTGAAAAGGTGAGGATACCTCGCTTTCATTTTCGATTCCAACTCCCAAGTCATTTCCTCAATAGCATGATTTTTCCACAAAACTTTAACTTGAGGTATAATTTTTAAGAGTAGGACATGCTCCTTCTTATCCAAGATCTTGACAGGTACCTCCTCGTACGTTAAATCTTCGGTTATCTCGTCCGGTTCTAACTGAATAATGTGGTTTGGGTCTTTCACATATTTACGAAGTACGGATATGTGAAAAACGTTATGAACACAAGACATGCTTGGAGGTAAAGCAAGTCTATAAGCCACATTTTTTACTCGGTCAAGAATCTCAAATGGACCAATGAATCGTGGATTGAGCTTTCCTCTCTTCCCGAATCTCGTAACTCCCTTCCACGGAGCAACATGTAATAACACATGGTCTCCAACATTATATTTCACGTCCTTTCGATGAATATCCGCATAACTCTTTTGTCGATCTTGTGCTGTTTGTATCCGTTGTTGGATCATTTGAATCTTTTCCGTAGTCATACGTATTAACTCCGGTCCCAACAATGTTGTTTCACCCACCTCGTTCCAACATACTGGAGAACGACACTTTCTCCCATACAACGCTTCGAATGGAGCCACACCTATACTTACCTGATAACTGTTGTTGTAGGAGAATTCCACCAATGATAAGTACTTATCCCAACTCCCTTTGAAGTCTAGAACACAGAGTCTCAATAGATATTCAAGAGTTTGAATAGTCCTTTCTGATTGTCCGTCTGTTTGAGGATGATAAGCCGAACTGAATCGTAAATCCGTGCCCATAGCTTTCTACAAACTGATCCAAAATCATGAAGTAAATCTGGGATCACGATCCGAAACTATGGATACTAGCATGCCATGCAATCTCACAATCTCATTCACGTACATATGAGCAAGACGTTCAAGGGAATAAGTCTCTCGTATCGGCAAGAAATGAGCAGACTTGGTTAATCTATCAACAATAACCCAAATCGCATCTATGCCTTGAGAAACCTTGGGAAGACCCGTAACGAAATCCATCGTAATGTGTTCCCACTTCCATTTCAAAATCTCCAGTGGTTGCAATGAACCCTTCGGCACTTGATGCTCCGCCTTTACACGTTGACAAGTTAAACATCTCGAAATAAACTCCGCGATCTCTCTTTTCATAGTGCTCCACCAAAATGTATGTCGAAGATCACGATACATTTTAGTACTCCTAGGATGGATAGCAAACGGTGTGTTGTGTGCCTCCATCATGATTCTATGCTTCAAGTCAGAATCGTTAGGAACACAAAGTCTGGAGTTGACTCGAAATATTTCCTCTTCATCGATTCTTGCTACTGGAATGACACCTTCTTGCACCTTCTTCTTCATCTTCATCAGCTCCGGATCCGTAGCCTGAGCATCTTTAACTTTATCAATCAAAACTAGTTCTACGCGTATACTTGACATCATCGCACTCGTTCCTACATATGATCTTCTACTCAACGCGTTAGCTACCACGTTCGCTTTTCCAGGATAGTATTGGATGGTATGATCGTAATCTTTCAACAGCTGAAGCCAACGTCGTTGCCTCATGTTAAGTTCCTTCCGAGTGAAGAAATATTTAAGGCTCTTATGATCCGTATAAATCTCCAATTTCTCCCCGTACAGATAATGTCTCCAGATCTTCAACGTGAAAACGACTGCTGCCAACTCTAGATCATGAGTAGGATAATTCCTCTTATATTATTTGAGTTGTCGCGAGGCATAGGCTATGACTTTCCCATGTTGCATGAGAATACATCCTAACCCTTTGCCCAAAGCGTCGCTGTAAATGACAAATCCATCCGAACTAGATGGTATTGTCAGAACAGGTGCCGAGATAAGTTTTCTCTTGAGCTTTTGGAAGCTCTTCTCGCATTCCCCGCTCCAAATGAATTTTGTATCTTTTCGAGTCAACTGAGTTAATGGAGCAGCGATTCGAGAAAATCCCTCTACGAACCTCCGATAATAACCAGCTAAGCCCAGAAAGCTTCGTACTTCGGTCACCGACTTAGGTTGCTCCTGGCTTTGTATTGCTTCAATCTTCTTCTGGTCAATAGATACTCCACGTTTCGATATCACGTGCCCAAGAAATACTACTTCCTCAAGCCAGAACTCGCATTTCTTCAGCTTGGCATATAGCTTGTTCTCACGAAGCTTTTGAAGTACCAGCTACAAGTGGTGCTCATGATCTTCACGGCTTTTAGAATAGATGAGGATGTCATCAATAAAGACAACAACAAACTGATCCAAATATTTCTTGAATACATGGTTCATCATATCCATAAAAGCAGCAGGAGCATTAGTCAATCCAAAAGACATGACTAAGAACTCATAATGCCTGTACCGAGTTCTGAAGGCAGTCTTCGGAATATCCTCAGTTTTAATCTTCAGCTGATGATATCCAGAACGAAGATCGATCTTTGAAAAGAATTGCGCTCCTTGCAACTAGTCGAACAGGTCATCAATACGAGGTAGCGGATACCTATTTTTGATGGTGACATGGTTCAACTCCCGATAGTCAATACAAAGTCGCATACTCCCGTATTTCTTCTTTACGAATAAAACAGGAGCACCCCAAGGAGACGTACTAGGACGTATAAAACCGATGTCTAACAATTCCTGTAATTGGACCTTTAACTCCTGAAGTTTAATAGGAGCCATTCGATATGGGGTTTTAGAAATGGGTTTTGTACCAGGTTCAAGATCAATAAAGAATTCAACTTCACGTTCTGGGGGTAGACCGGGAAGTTCTTCGGAAAATACATCAGGAAACTCATTAACAACGGAAATATCATTCAAATCTGACGTATTCTGGTTTAGATCAGTAACATGAGCTAAGAAAGCTTGACATTCGTTTTTCAATAAACGAATAGCTTTGTGACTTAAAATGATATTGACTGATTTTAGTGGTTAGTGGTTTGGTGGTTTGGATTCACACAACAGGTTGATTAGGAATATGAAAACTAACAACCTTACGGAAACAATCAATTTTGGCATGGTAAGTGGTTAACCAGTCAATTCCTAAAATCACGTCAAATGTAAGTATTTTCAAAGATATAAGATCAACAGGTAAGGTAAGGGTACCAATCTGAATCAAGTAAGATTTGTAAACTGTGGATGTAACAAAGGTTTCTCCCAACGGAGTTTCAACAGATAAGTCAAAGTCTAATTTATCAGAAGTTAAGTTCAAACGTTGAGCACAAGCAGGTGAAATAAAAGAATGGGTAGCACCAGGTATCTAACAAGGTGTAAACTTCGCAAGAGTTTATGATTAGCTTACCCGTAATCACCTCGTGTGGATTCCTTGCGTTTTGGACTGTCACGACAAACGCTCTTTCAGGAATCACCGACTTTGATTTGTCCTGAAACCGCCTTGGGAATCACCACCCCCGCTGGATTTGGTTTCGCAACAGGACAATCTCGAGCTATATGTCATTCTTTTCCACAGTTATAGCATGCTTTGAATTGTTGTGGGCAGTTTGGGCTGATGTGTCCCTCTTTCTCGCATTTATAGCATACTATCGGTGGTCGTTCTCCTCCCCTAGAAGCAGTTGATGCTGGTGCTGATGTTGACGTCTTCACGTTCTCATTGTTGTACTTTCTCTTCTTGAAATCTCCTCCCGATTCGTTTTTCCTACTATCATGGCCACGATTACCACCGGAGTGGTTACCGCTTCTGTCATACTTTCCTCCCGCTGGTTGTCATTGCTCCGATGACTGCTGCCACCGGTACGACCTTGGTTGTTGTCCCTTGGTTGAACATAATCACTATCTCGTTCTAACAACTGGGCCCTGTTCACTACATTTGAATATAGAGAAAATTTGTGAGAAATGAGGTATTGACGTATTTCGGGTTTCAAACCTCTCAGAAACATCCGCGTCATACGTTCCTCATTCTCCACCAAATGAGGTGCAAACCTGGACAGCTCCGCGAACTTAGCCTCGTACTGGGACGCAGTCATGTTGTTTTGTTCTAGTCGGATAAACTCTACCTCCTTCATATGAAGAATACTTTCAGGAAAGTACTTGTCATTAAACAGTTTCTTAAACGCTTCCCAAGACATCTTGAGTGCGGCAGGCTGGATACACTTCATAGACTCCCACCAGTAATATGTTTCTCCACGGAACATAAACGTGGCGAATGAAACCTTTTGTTCCTCCGTGCATCTCAAGACATCAAATATCTTGGTAATTTATTTAATCCACGTCTCCGCCTTGATCAGATCCGGCTTTCCCTGAAATTCTGGTGGTCCCAATTCTTTGAACTGTTTGGCAGTGACAAGTCGCGAGTTGTTCTTATCTCCACCTGTATTTTGCACACGAGTCTCCCTCATCTGGTTTTGCATGAACTGCAAAAAACTTCTAAACATCTCATCGTTTATCGTTTGACCAGCGTTGTTTTCAGGATGAACATTGCCTTCTTGTTGCACGTTCTCCTGGTTGGTGATTAAAGGTGTCTCCACGGTCTCATTCACTTCATTGTTAACATTCTCCAAGGGTTAATTAAATAAATTAACATACCACATATTAACCCTATGCTCCGACTGACCAATTAAATACCACATAAGCTTAGGTAGGACATACTAGTGAAGGATTTACTCGTCTCTCCCCTCCTAGTTCTATTCCATGATCTCCGCCAAAGACCATAGCCCTAAGCTCTGATACCAACTGTGACGCCCCCAGAATAGGTCCAGTCAACCCAACCCATTCTGAGTCGCCAAATACATGGTACAGAATTCAAATACAAACTTTATATCACACGGTCGTGCAAAATACGACCACACAACTGTGAGTGTCAATACAAATATATACAAAATATTAACATTCAAACTACGTCCTCATTACAATTATTATCACACTATTTATCAAAAATAGTGAGGACTACTACTGCTCTAACTCGAACCATCACTCTGTTCCCCGACTAGTTCCTACAACATTCTCATTTCCTGAAGAGAACAATAGATGAAAAGGGTGAGCTCAACTAACCCAGTAAAGAATATTATGACTAAGATAATGAAAAATAAATTATCGTTAGTCTTCAACAATTCAGATAAAATATTATTGACAACAAATTTTAGATCAATATTCGCAGCTGAAATAGCCATTCATTAGAAGAGTAAAGTAGAGAATGAAGTCTACTATCTTCTATGATTTAAAAGTCCATCATCAATATTTTATCCCTAGTAACATCAATCAATATACATCTCGAATCAAATATTCATCTTTGCACTATAGGCCAAAGATATTCATTTGTATCACCAGTGGTCATGTTCATCTCAACACCTGTTCATCTTTGCACTACGGGCAAAGATATTCATCAGGTAATCATTCATCTTTGCTCTACAGGCCAAAGATATTCAGTTACATCATAATTTAGGACTGAGAATGATGAAAAATAATATAAATAACGAATCTAGTGAGATAAAGGACAAAGATTAAGGATTCGCATTTTAGTTTATCCAAGTTCAAAAATACTCCATAATAATACTTTGTGGATCAAAATTAAAGAATAGAGCTCAAAACTTGAATACAATCAAAGATAGAAAACTTAACAAGCAATTTGGACAAACAGAAAAAAAATTTAATTTTTTCGTGAATAGTGCCGTATACGTGAATAGTAACTCCGACGGAAAAAGTAAGAATTTCATAATAAAATTCATGATAATATTTTGGTATAATGATATTGAAAAGAATAACATCATTTATGAAAGAAAATAACATCCCTTACCTCAAAAAAATAGTACTTCTGACTGGAATATTGGATATAACACTGAAGGAAACTTGCACTGAATAGTAACATTTAAAGTATCTAAATACTCACAAAAATACGCTCGATATTATAGAGAGAGAAAACTTCTGATTCTGGTGTGATTTTCAAGTTCTAACCTAAGCACCCTATTTATAAAAAAAGCTTAGGATGTCAAAGTAGATTTTTTTTAATAAAATAATATTTTTTTAAAAAAAAATAATTCCAGCCGCCTCGTGAAAGCCATCAGCATTTTTCACAACAACCAAAAGTGGGGCTCACCATTTTATAAAAAAATATTTATTTTTCAAAACTTCAATAATTCATAATAAATAGCCCTTTTATCAGAAAAATACAAATTCTATGTCTTTCTATAGGAAATTTAATTCTCTACAACTTTGTAGAAGGAAGTTTTTCCAAATTCCAAATATAAATTATCCGAAATTCATAAACGGATGATTTTTCACACCAAAATACTGATAAAAACACATCTGCACTAATTCCTTCTTTTATATCCACTAAAATAAATATTTTTTATCATATAAATCAATAATTAATTATTCACAAATAATATTACAGAACTACAATATAGACAACTAGGTCGTTTCCAAGAAAGAGGGGGCCTTCCGATAAGGACTTCTCCTTACTGGCGCGCAATTAAATAACCCCTCCTAGACAGAACTTTCTTAAACATTGTCAATAATGCTATCTAATAATATTATTCAAATAATATGAATTATTGAGTTGATAATGTGAAATACTGTGCAGTGACAATTATTGAATCAATAATACAAAATATCAATGGTAACAATTATTGAATCAATCATATAAAATAGCAACGTAGCAATTATTGATATAAAATATCAACGTAGCAATTATTGAATCAATAAAATATCATGCAATTATTGAATCAATAATATAAAATATTAAACAGTAATTACTGTAACAATAATTGAGTAAGTGCCTTCTTATGTAAGAATCAATAATTCAAAATACTGTGCAATACCGTGTGCTACTGTGTAACACCGCGTATTATTGTATTTTAACCACCGGGTATTTCAACAGTACTAACGGTAACAACTACGCCGTTATTTTATAAAAAGGTTATTTCTGTCGCTTTCTATATCCGACAGTTATTCCGTTATGGGGTCCACAAATAGCTGCGCCGTCGTACGAATATTCCCCGACAACAAGAATATTCCACGACTAAACGAATATATTCCGACAACAATGAATATTTTATAACCACTTGCTTATTTTAAAATATTTACGCATTCCACCCATAACTTTTCACATTTATCAAATCAACACCTTACTATTTCAAAATAATATATATAAAAAATTAAATCTTTATTCATAAAAGTTGGGGTCTTACAAGAAGGGCATCACCGCATATCGACTGTACGTCTGAAAGATCTGCTGCCTTTCTGAAAGAGTGCCTTGATTTTCTAGTGGATGCTCTTTGTTCTTTTCCCGTCAACCTGCCGGAATAGCTGGGTTTGGTCGTGGACCGATGGTAATACATTTTATATTATATTACTCCATCCAATACATTACAAATACATAGAGAGAGAGAGAGAGAGTAGTATTAAAACGTCTGAGAAAGCATTAAATGAGATCAAAGTATTAATTAAGAGTAAAATAGTAAAATTGTATCTATTTTTAATCTATGTAAAATCCTCTAGAACGTCAGATATAAAGTGATGGAAGAAGTAATTGAAGTATTTTTTTACTTTTTTATGACCTCAATAATTATTTTTTTCACTTTTCTATTACCTCAATAAGTGCTTTTTCACTTTTCTATAACCCTAATAAGTAATAATTGCTTTTTTCACTTTTCTATGACAATAATAATTACTCTTTCACATGTCATTTAATTCTCTAGATATATTTTTTTGTAACTCTCACATTCCTAATAAGTAAATTAAATAGATTATGAGGGTATAAGAAGAAGAATAAGAGAAATATAATTATTAATATAGAAATAAGACATTTATTTTGAAATATCTTAAAAAAAAAATTAGGGCGTTTATTTTAAAACGGGCGAAGTATATTCCATCAAATTCATAAGAAAGAGTCGTTTCGAGAAGGGGAGACAGTTTTGTCCAAATTATACTATTAATAATAAGAGTAATGTTATATATGATGACAAATTTATATCGATAAAAAAGTATATGATTAGATAAGATATAGAGTAAAGAAATAATTATTATTCTATTTTATCAATCATAATTCTACATTAGTCACAATCTCATCTAAATCATTTTTCTAGTAATAAATAGTAAAGGTACAAAAGATATAATTACATCATGATGCATTAATCATGAGTACGACTACACTAAAAATTACTCCCTCGGTTCTTAAAAATTATCGTTTTAGAAAAAGAAATTTGTTCTTAAAAGATTGTCGTTTACAACTTTTTAAGAGAATAAATTATTTATTTGTCTATATCACCCCTATTTTCTCTCATTGTCCCAAGAAATTCTCTCCCTTGTATTAATAGTTTTCAACTTCCCATAAAGGGATAGTGATGGAATTTCACACAAATTTTAATTATTAAATGATAATATTCGATGACTTTTTTAATTAATGTAAAAAAATTTAAACGACAATCTTTTAAGAACAGAAAGAGTAGTAGTTAAACTTTAGCATAGCACACGTTTCTTTGTATTACTCGAGACATAAAAAGCTACTACGGCCTATGTGGTTAAAATTCTTCAACAAAACACAATGGATGGTTAAAAAAACAACAATCCTAAAAATTACAGAATAATTATCTCACTCATGGTAACAAAACTATATGGGCTTAAAATTCTTTAGTAAAAACATAACAAAATTTTTATGTGGACATAAAAATTGAACATGAACGTATTTAAATTTTATATATTTATATTTTGATTATTTTGACCCCCAATGATGAGTAAAAATATAAATAAATAAAATTCAAATATACTCGTATTCAATTTTCATATCCACATAGAGCTCAAAACAAAAAATAGAAAGGGAGAAAAGTAGCATCCCTTGTATGTTGGTGGAGCTTTGAATTGGGTCATAAAGGTCTTGAAAGGACCATTATGCCCTTCAAATTATACATCACCAAGTTAGGTAAAAAAATAACACAACTTCTTCATAATTCCATTTACATACATACTTCTCTCAAACTAGAAACAAAATATAAGTCGCTAATAAGCTAGTAAGCTAATAAGCACAATAATTAATTATTTATCTTCCTTCTCTTTTTTTTCTCCAATGGATGAATTTAGGATGAGGTGTGAGCCGGTGGGGTTGGGTTCTCATCCGCGGAAAGAGCCGTGATTGCCCCTTTCCCCCCATGTGGGTCTAATTCATCACCACCCAATATTCTTTCTGTTTTCTTCTTAAAATTAAGTCTTAAAATCTAGCATTTTCAAAACCGTGCAAATCGCTCACTCTGCTCATCGATTTCTTGACCGTGGCTACCTTAGCCAGCCGCTCAGCCGCCCTCCAAGCCGATGTTGGTGTCAGCGGCTCCCCGTTCTCGTCCACCATCACACCGCTCACAATTTCCCTCTCATTCACGCGCCGCCGTTGCATCATCATCATCTGCTGCTGTTCCATGTGCTGTTGGTATTGTCGCCTCCACTGTATCTCCGCCAGCTCGGCTTCCAAGCCGCATATGTACTCATCTGCTAAAGCCGTTGTGCTGGACTGCAAAAGCAAAGCCCGAGTCGAAGCCAATAACTGCTGCGCGCTCTGCAGCTCATTGTGCTCAATTAATCGCCGAGACTCCGCAATTGCTCGGGTAGTAACAAATAGATTCCTCAGCCGTTCTATCTTCGGCTCAGATGATCTGACGGCTTGTGGACGCGGCACCAGCAAGGACTGAACTGTCCCGTACATTACCTCCCGAGTCGCCGGGTCTTTGTAAGAGCAACGAACGGATAATACATGATGGGACCCAACGCCGGAAACTGGGACCCGCAATTCCAAGAAAAATTCTCTCTCCTCCCCGGCGTATAAATCACCGACTCGAACTATACCGTAGCTGAGAACTGTGGGCCGTCCGTTACATAAATAGACGGCAGAGATCTCACCTGGATCAGAGCCAGAAGCGAAACCTAGCTGAATGCGCAAATCTTGAACCACCACACTCAATAAACCCCCAACACATTTAGCGAAGGCGTCCTCGGCTGGCTCCTGGCTGTAGCCGGCTTTCTTCCCAAATCCAGATGAGTTTACAGGAATTTCAACATGAGCAAATCGAGTGGACGACGAGTGCTTGGACGATGGACGTTGATTGGGATTTTCATCTTGTGCCCGCTCATCTTGACCGTCCGATAATAGCATCACACTGGCCACTGGATTCCTTTCCCGCCGGTCCTCCAGTATCTTTGTGGCTTTACGGAGAGCATCACCGGCGCAGTTTCCTTGGCTAACCTCAAGCCGGTCAATTATTCGCCGAGCCGATCGTTGACCTTGAACAGTCATTCTTTTCAGCGGCAATAGCCTCTTGGGCGTAGCTGAGAAGGCTATAATGGAGAGCCGATCAGCCGAGCCTAGTGAAGATATAACCAAGCGCATCGCGCGCTTCAACATCTGAATCTTCGCTCGAGTCATACTACCACCCACATCGAGCACAGTCACCAAATCAATAGGCGCACGCCTTGCCGGATCAGCAAAATGCGCCGCGCTGCTATTGTGCACCGCTGGCTCCGGTGGTGGCGGAGCTTTCAGCTTCAAAACGACGGCGTAGGCTTCGTGGGTCCGACCCACCGAAACAATGGCAACCTCCGGCAGTAACTTCACCTCAACACCTTTAGAGTTGGTTATAGATTCATAATTGTTGGATGAAGAAGAAATGGGATTTACAAAGAACCCTTTAAACTCATCAACCTCATCTTCAATTTCTTCAGTCTCATTTCCTTCCGGAATAGGAATAAACCCGCCGGAGGAAGTTGGCGAAAGCAGCAGCGGCTCATCGTCATTATAAGTAAGGTGTTTGATATTTTGTTGTGGTTTTTGGTGTTTGATAATTATTTCCTCTTTCTGGTAGATTTTGGGCTGGATGAGTTTCTCCCTCTTCTCCTCTTCATGTTGTGGGTGAATTTGTTGAAGCTTGTGAATGGCGAGTAGAGGAACATCTTTCCAGGTAGTGCTGCAGACGGGACAAACGAGGTTGCTGTGCTTTCTCACATGGGCAGCTATGCAGGGGAAATGAAAGGAATGCAAGCATTCCCCTGTGAACATTGCCATTTTTTGCCCAGCTTTCATACTTTGCAAACATACTCCACAACTATTCTGCAAAAGAAGGAATTATTAAAACAAACCCATTAATTAGCTTATATGAATTTGTATACGAGTATTAATTTACTTTATTTTTAAAATACACATATTTGTAACACTGAATTGAATAGTAGAATATGGAAGAGATCTTACTCGGGAGAGACGTAAGGTGTTCTTGAAGATTGAAAAAGGAGATCTGGGAGAGGAAGGATTAGAACCCAGAAGGGGTTTAGGGGTTTTTGCGGTGGAAGATGATTTGGGTGTATTGGGAGTAGTTTTGCTTCCGAGGAGTTTGGGACTAACAAGGAGGCTGCCGCCGTCATTAGCTGCGGCTGGTGGTTGAGCAGAAGTCCGGCAGCGCAGGCGAGGAGTAGATGGGTTGCTGCTGCAGCTTCCTCCACTAGAAAAAAGGCCTCCCAATTTGGGTAGACTTTTTGGGGTAATTTGTTGTTGCTGATGCTTATCATCAATGGCTGCTGCAGCTGATGATTCTCTGTTGTTGTTGTTATCATCTCTAGGGATTGTTGTGCAAAAAGCTCTTCTCCAACCAGTCCCCATTTCTGAAACTACACTTTTTTGTACTTGAACTACACTTTTTTTTTTTGGTAATCTCTTATCTACACACTAAACTTGCTTTTATAGAAGGAAATGGGGAGTGGGGGAAAGAAATTTTCTTGCTCGAGGTGGGAATGGGATGTGATGGGATCTGCAGAATGAGGAAGAAAAAGAAAGAAAGTGATGACACAGAAGACAAGAGGGAGAGAGAGAAAAGGGCATGGGATCAAATGAAAAAGAAAATGATCGATAGAGACAAATTACTCTGGGAAAGAAAGGGATTGATTATTAATTATTATTATTATTAAGATTCAGAAGCAAAATCCCAGCTCATCCATCAGAGACTCTGTCAGACCTTCTCCAACTCCAACTTCTCTCTCTCCTCACCCCTCAATTTTGTTACACCCAAAAAGATCTCTGCTGGAAGAACTATAAAGCCTACCGGATCTGCTCCTTTCTCTCTCCTTCTCTTTATAGACATAGTCTTACTAGTATCCCTCGACCCTTATTATATATAAGAAAATAATAATTTTATAAAATTAGAAAGATTAAATAAAAACTTAAAAATATATATAAGCAAAATAATATTATAATATTATAGTATATGTACAAACTAAGTATATTTATATGTACTAGTCGATAATAATTCCGTTGGGGGAAGTGATCTTTAGGAAAATTTGCCTGGCACTTGGTTGTTGCTATCTTATATGGAAAATTATACTATTATCTTCAAAGGGTCAATGCTCGAATCTCTCTGTGCATATATGTATGATGTATCTATACATATTTATGACAAAATTAATGAATTATATATTGTAGTTGACACATTTAATTAATTATCAGTAAATTAATTATTATTTTGAAATTAGATTATTTCGTTAAAGAAAAATTAGACAGGATGTTAATTTTGTATCGACAAAATTAATGAATTACTTACTTTAGTTGACACGTTTTATTGATTACACCATTGAACTTTTTTATTTTTTAAATTATCCAACTAACTAATTATTAGTTTGAAATTTCTCTTTTTTCTCTTTCTTCTAGATCAAATATATTTGCGTATTTTCTCTCTCTAAAATCTATAAAATTTTTGAGATCCAAATACCCAAAACATTGAATTGAGTTTTAAATTTCAACATTAGATATAACAATAGAATCCAAATCTCCAACAACAACAAAAAAAGTAAATGGTATTTCAGTAGGTTTCCTCCCTCTCACCTCCGACTCTCAAAAGCCTTATGTCTTCGAACTCCTCTCCTTCACTATCGATCGCCACCACAAGATCCACTTATTCTCCATTCTCTCTCTACATCTATGTGTGTATATATATGCACACATATGGTAGTAATATTTCGTTAAATTGATTTTGTTAGAATTGTATTTATGATTTGATAGGAGTCTGAGTTTTTACAGATGGATACAGAGATAATTCAGAGGACAGATGCAAGAGGTGGTTGTTGCCAATTACCGCACTTTCATATTTATTGATGATACATTGCTTTTCATTCGCGATGAAATTTTTTTCTATTGATAAAAATCTGAGATCAGAGTACCCAAAATATTTTGATTTTTTTGCTTTCACTTTCAAGTTTTTTTTTTTTTGCCACATAAGTAATATTTTTGATTTTCGAATTTCTTTTCGAGAGCCACGTAGATAAAAAATTAACGTTTGCTTAATTGTTTTTAATAGGACGGCCAAATTACAAAATAATAATTAGTTTATTGGAGTAATTTAAAAAATAAAAAGTTCAATAGTGTAATCAGTAAAACGTGTCAACTATAGTGGATAATTCATTAGTTTTTTCGATAAAAAATTAACTTCCAATTAATTTTTTTAATGGAATGACCCAATTTCAAAATAATAATTAGTTTATTGATTTGAAAAATTAAAAATTTAATGATGTAATCAATAAAACGTGCCAACTACAATGGGTAATTCATTAGTTTTGCCCATATTTATCTATCTAGGGTGTTCATGTATATTACTCATTTCGTCCTATAAAATGTTAGAATTTGAGTTTTAAATGAAATTTTAAGTTTGAGTTTCTATTAATTATTTGAGATGAATTCACATATTAATATATTATACTTCATGAATAGATAAAAATTAAGTATTATAAAATTCAAATATATGAGATAATGAATGAGAATTTACTTTCAAACATTACACTTAAGATGATAAATAAATGCTTAATAGCCTCACATCAATTGAGAACTAAACATATATATGTACAATTAGATTGCTCTTGGGTTTGGACCCTCAAATGACACCTCACTTTTGTAGAAGGGAGAGAATCTAGTTAAGCCTTAGTTTGACCACAAGTGCGCCGCTGATGGGCCGAGCGTGGGTCTTTGTATATTTTTTTGGATTTTTTTTTTAAATTTTTTTGCTTAGTTCCAAATTTATTTATTAGTTTTAGGAAAGCAAGGCGCAACTGCGCTCTAACACGATGCAACAGCGCTCCACATTCTGTCCGGCCTTACTTGCTTTGCACTTGTTCAATTATGCCTTTTCATAGGTGTCCAGTCAGTTTACAAAGGTCATGTCCAATTTGAAGGGTCATAAATATCATATGAATTCTGTCATTTGAGGGATTCAATTTTTTATCATCCTTTCTATCATATTTATAGTCAAATTGAGAGAGTTTAGAACATTCATTGATTCGTTGCGTATACTATTTGTAGTGTTGATATAGCATACGTTGTCATTATATCTTTGGATACACGTGCTGATAACTCTTAGCATCGAAAAAAAAGATATAATTATCTTAAGTGTATTGCACTAAGTATTAGCATTCACATACTATTTTTTTACATTTACGATAAACTACTGAGTTTGAATTCTGATTTACATATGATAAGTTACTCTATTTCAAACACAAAGTTTGTAAACTTAAAAAATGGATTCTTTTAATATATATTTTATATTAAAAAAATATTAATCTAATGGTGATAATATGATAATAAGATTGTGATTTTGAATTTAAATATATTTTTAATGTAGAATTAGCCCAACCATTGATCACCACTCTTTCTACTCATTCCGTGCTCAAAGAGATACGCAAAAAATAATTTGCATACATATTAACAACAATTGAAAGTAAAAATGTTTTAAATTTATTTCTAGTGACTCCACAAGATTATATAAAATAATAAATACTTTATTTTTTATACTAATAAACTCCACTAAATGATATATGTATATACTTTATATCATCTTTTTACAAACAAAAAATTTATATTTTTTGTTATCCTTTTAATGACAGGGAATAATATTTACAACCACTTAACAAATCACAGATGTCAAGGTGATCAAGTGTTTTTTGTGGTATGATTGTTTTAATCAGAGGAATATAAATAGTGAAATACTAGATAGAAAAGCAAATTAAATGAAATTAAAGGTGAAATGATTCATTTCAATTTTAATAGAATAAAATTTATAAATTTAAAAGGAATAAAGATGATTTATTTCATCCTAATTATAAGAATGAGTTTCTTGACTCCTACGATCCAAATATAGCATTAATCTCTTTCCAAAAAATCATATATTATGTCTTATGACATATATATGATATATATATATATATATATATATATATATATATATATATATATATATATATATATATATATATTCTTATTCAGTGTCTTAGTTATCGGGTCTATTTCAAATATGGTCTATCAAATAAAATTATTCGATTCACATTTAATGGTTTGTCTCCCTTTTTTACATGTTTCTGGTTGTTACAATCAACGATACATACATCTATGTGAGATCGACATGAATTTAATTTTAATTAATACAGTGTCGACACGCAGACGAGAGATAATCTTTTTGTATTAACATTGTATCAGTAAATTGATCAATTTATCATAAAATTAACTTGATAGTAACCGGATCCCTATGTGAGATTTAGGATTTACTCTAAATTTTAAATAATCAATTTATTTATTCATGGATAAATACAATATAATGATAAATCACGTGCAGATTATAAATTTATTTGTGAAACTTAGTTTCGTTGCTAGCCAAGGCTAGCTCCTAGGCGACGAGACGACCGTATGAATTAACTCGCACTAAATAATATCTCTACTTATAATAAAAGTCGACATATTTTTGTGACAATATAAATCCCTTTACCCAAGAGAAAATACAACCATTTGAATATAGTTTATAGTACTGTTAGGTTATGTTTGTTTGTAAGGATTATAATTTTAGGAGTATATTTTCATAGATTATAATTCTAAGACTATTAATCATATGATTAAATAGTTATAGTCACATGTTTGTTTGTTATGAGATTATTTAATGAGATGACTTAAAATAGTCTCATGTTATGTTTGTTTTGTCCATGATTATTTAAAGTATTAAATAAAAACTTACCGTTTGGACTATCATACCCTTATTACTTATAATAAATATATCATATTCTCATTATTTTAATTATAGATAGATAGATAGATAGAATAAGATACATCAATTTTTTTAAAAAAAATTAAAGGTCAATTTTGTTCACAAAATTTTAAATACAAATGACGGAGATTATAATATCTAATTGAATATAATATTAAATAATTTTATTTCTTTCAAATTATTTTATTATCACAGGATTAATAATTCTAAATTTATTTTTAAAAATAAACAAAAAACTCACGTATAATCTTTACGAATAATCATAGCCTTAGCATTAGACATTAGTGTATGCATGGATTCAAACAACCAACCTGACAATTAGGTGCTGCGTACATCTGTACTTGAAATAGCATCCTCCACTCCCATCTTCACCCTTTATGATTTTAAAAATTCTAAAATATAGGACATGAATATTGAATAGGAATATATTAGATTTTTAATTATTTATATTTTGACCCCCAATAGAGTAAAAATATAAATAGATTAAAGTTCAATATACCTTCTGTCTAACATTTCTGTCCCATATTTCTGTCTGTGTAAAAGAACTCTTATGATTCATGTGGACCATTAAAATAGCAATTATCCTAGGGGACTGGGAATTCCGACCCGTCTAGAGGCAGTCTAAATAATTTTTTTTTGACTCCTAAAAAATATATTATATTTTTTTCAATTGAAATTTTTACAAAATTCAATGATTTATATATAATTTGAATACATATAAAAAATATTATTGTATAATCTGTACAACACTACATTTTATATGTATTCAAATTACACCAAACTCACTAAATTCTATAAAAATTCAGTTAAAAAAAATATTAGACATTGTTTGAGAGTCAAAGCAAAAAAAATAAAAATTAGAAGGATCAAAATTCCCTATCACCGTAGAAGAACTATTAAAATAGTAATTGCTACCTCGGCTAGCCATTGTGGAAATTCTTGGACCATCTCCAAAATTTGGGAGTTCGATCAAAATAGCTATTATTTTTATCACTTATATTATTTTGCAAAGATTTATTTTGCAAAAATTGTCCATTTTTGTTAATTTCGTGCAACTTACGTAAATTTTGTGTTGGCCAAAAAGTTTGAAAATGTACATTTACCTTTATCTTTTAAAATATGTAGAACCCTTGTAAAAGTGATCCCCATCAAATTTCTTTATAATGACTAATCAAGAAGCTGCATTAAGTTTTACAATTTACATAGAGATCTTCATGAGTTTTAAATCGAGTAATTTGTATAATAAATGACATAAGGAAATTGATAAATTCACAATAGAAAATAATATTTTTATTTGAAAATTGTTATCATAAATTCTATAGCGACGGTTTTTACCGTCGTTATACATCTATAGCGATATTTTTCATATGAAATATCAAATTTTTTTTGTCGAAATATCAATTTTCACGACTTAAATCTGACCTCAGTAAATTAATAAAGATTTAAATGTAATATAAATGCACTAGAGACATTTTTTTCCACTTAACCGAGTTTAAATTGATTTGATAGTTACACATTTACTTAAATTATGATTTATGAGGTATTAAATGTAGGTTTTAGAGGTACACGCAAGTATAAAAAAAACCAAGTTTATTTGATTACAAGTATAATTAAAATTTGATCAAATTAATTAGGATCCTCTTAACATGTTAAGTACAAAAATTAAATATTAGACACTGAATTCAAGAAATAAGACCCACTAAAATATACTTTCTCCGTCCCTTAATATAAGACGTTTTAAAGAAGTTTTTTGTCCCTTAATATATGACGTTTTAGAATTCCAAGTAAGCATTAATTGCTTAGTTTCTAATGTTACCCCAAGTATTAAATATAATTTTTGTTATCTCACTATTTTTTGTCCAATAAATAACAATTTTTTTTTTTAATACAAAGACAATAAAGACTTTGATATTATATTTAATAATATACAATCATTTCCTTAATATTTATGCATAATTCTAAAAAGTCTTATATTAAAGGACGGAATGAATAATTTTAAAATACATATGATTCCACTAAAATATTATTTTAATTATATTTTAATAAATTCCATCCTTTAAATTCAGTGCCCAACATTTAATTTCCGTACTTAAAAAAACCCAATTAATTAAAGCCTAGTATTAAAAGGATAGGGGTCAATTTTTCAAACAAATTAAAGCCTAGTACTGTTGATGTCAGAGTTCATCCAGGTTGTTGGTTTAATTACCTAATGAATACAGTACCTTTTTCTTTTGCCAATTGCAGTAGTAAAGTTAAAAAATTATTCACCTTTTACCACATGAATTAAATGTGTAGAAATAAAGTCAATGCTATCCTTTGCCATAAATTTATGATCAATTATAATTATAAAATTTATCAATACATTCAATTAATAAAAATTATAAGAGTTATATTTATTATATATAATCTTTATTTTATAATAATTGTCTTTTTAATTTTATGCACATGAATTAAGAAACACATTTAATACTATTATTTAAGAATTTAAATTTGTAAAAAATTTCATCACTACCCCTTTATGAGAAATTAAAAACTAGTAATACAAGAGAATTTTTTTTAGGATAATGAGAAAAATTAGGGGTGATATAGGAAAATAAATAATTTATTCTTCTAGAAAGTTGTAAACGACAAATAAATTGGAACAAAATTTTTCTTCTAAAAAAGACTGTTATTATGAAATGGAGGTAGTATTTTTTTTAAAAAATTATTCTATTTATCTACATAATTGATAATAAAAAAACTTGACCTAAATTTTGATAATATATACTTCATCCGTCCCAAAATATGTCATTTTTGAGTTGTGCACAATAATTAAGGAAATGATAACATTAAATATAATATAAATTGTTTATAATACCCTTAAATTCCCATAATTATTATACTTATCTCATACTCTCTCTCATTTGTAATACTTTTTCATGTAAGGTCATTTTAGAAAAATTGTAGTTAATTCTCTTAGATTATATAAAGAGATAAATAATTTTAAAAAAAATTATCTAAAACGTCATATATTACGGGACGGATAAAATAGTACTCCCTCAGTTCTATATTAACTGTCTTTTTAGTTTCATGCACATGAATTAAAAAACTCATTTAATACTATCATTTAAGAATTAAAATTTGTATAAAATTTCATCACTGCCCTTTTATGGAAAATTGAAAACCATTAATACAAGAGAGAAAAATCATTGGGACAATGAGAAAAGTTAGGGGTGATATAAAAAAATAAATAATTTATTTTTTTAGAAAAATATAAACGACAAATAAATTAAAATAAATTATTTTTTTAAAAAGACAATTAATATGGAACCGAGTGAGTGTCATTTTCCATAGAAATATGTAGGAATCAAAGAGCCATTCATGAGTCCGTACAAAAATAACAAGGCGAAAGAGCAAATGCACAACTATCACATGATTGGTTACCTCCGGAGTGTTAGTGGTTCGGACACCAGGGGATCATCTAGCCACGGATACTCTAAATTTAAATTTCAGTCCTAAAAATAAAATAAAAGTTAATTAGAAATTAATATTTCTACAAGTGAAAATATTAATTCCATAAAACACTATTTCGCATGAGGATGAGTCTTATTTACTATTCATATAAGGACTAATGAGTAACTTGTGAAACAAACAAATTTATTTGTAAAAATATCAATTCTCTTTACATTTTGTCACAATGTTAAATAAATAAAATATATTTTTCACATTTTCTAACTTAATAAAATTAAAGAATTAATATTTCAATAACTTATTTTTGATATTTATAAGAAAGAAAAAAAATAAAATCACATAAATATGAAACTTATTTATTAACCATGCATGTGAAGAGATCTATCAATTTTACTTGATATTTTTTCCCTAAACGATACTCTCTCTCCGTTTTTTAATATAAGTCGTTTTAAAATTGTGCATATTTATTAAGAAAATGATTGTATAATATTAAATATAATATCAATTGTCAATATTGTCTTTGTATTAAAAAAAGAGAATGTTATTTAAATATTGGACAAAAAATAATGAGAGAACCAAAGTTATATTCAATACTTGGGTAAGATTAGAAACTAAGCAATTAATACTTACTTGAAATTCTCAAACGACTTAGAGCATCTTCAAGAGTAGTAGCAAAAAAAATTCTTCAAATTGAAGTTTGTTGATTTTCGTGACAATTTGAAGAGTATTATTTGCTACTTTCATATTTTGTGCCTTATCAGTCTCTTTAATTCAATGAGCTGTACATCAAACCCATCAGGCGTAATAAATATTTTTAACTTTTAATTGTAAATTTGAAGAGTGAGAAGAAGGTTGCATATTTAAATAGTGAGAAGGAGGTCTTGTTGGAGAGATTTTTTTTTGATGTGACTCACTTATTTAAGTATCCCAAAGTTGTTGAAATGGATGTTGGAGATGCTCTTATAGTAAGGAACAAAAAAACTTATCTAAAACGACTTATATTAAGAAACGAATGGAGTCCTCTTTTTATTTGAAAATATAGGATCATTACAAATTTTTTGAGATATTTATAAACTCAAAATTGATATAAATTTATTTTAGTCGATAAAAGATAAATATTTTAAACTTTTTAAAAAGTATTATTAGTTACAATATTAGTATTTTGTAATTATTAGTGAATCTTATGAATTTTGAGTTTAAAAAAATTTAAAATTAATTCTTAAAAGTCAATACTGATCTTATAATTTAGAACATAGCCTTTAAAATTAGTATTTTACAAACTCCAGTATCAACATGCCATATAGATAATTTTTCAAAAATTAGGGATTTTAAAATTAGTTAATTAGTTTTTTTAACTATAATAAATAATAATTACATAATCTGTTAATATTATTCAAATTTTAATTTTTCTTCTAAATTATTTAGGTAAAATGTTATTGTTATATGGTATAAAACATTAATTTTTCAATCATTTTTATTCTTATACTCTCTCCGTTTCTAAAATAATGACTTAAGTGATACAAATATTTGTACTTAAAAAATATGTCTGAAGTACACGAGTCAATTAGAAAATTTGTTATATTGATTAATTTAGCCTTGCTCATATTACAACTTAGACAAATAGTAAATCAATCACAATATAAATGAATGACTCAAATTAATTTATTCTCGTCACAAATTTAAGAGTCAAGTAAAATAACTAACACATATATTAATACAAGGATAAAATAAAAAGTTAATTTATACTTTCTCCTCTTATTTGACAATTTTAATTCAAGTAAAATTTATACTATTTATGTTCAAAAATTAGAAATACAATTTGGCGTTTGAAGTCAAATAACGATGTATTAAACTTTAAAATTGTTAAAACTCATAAAATTTAAATTAAATTAAATTTTATGATTAATATTTTTATTATATACTATATAATTATAATAATTATTTAAAATTTAATATATAATTAAAAAGTGGATGATCCATAACTAACGTTGTAAAAAAGTGTCTATCCTTACAACAAATTTTGATCGTCTATCCGGATATTTAACGACCTATATTGCTCCTGTCCTAAGTTTAATTTTCAGTATTCCGCAATTTAATACTGCGGACGGGACATATGACCAAAATATCCCTCCTTAAAAATTCTCTCGTCCGCAGTATTAAACTGCAGACTCTTAACTCCATTTGAAAATTAAACTACAGTCCGGTTTAACCAAACGACGTTAGGAAACTCATAAGTCTCGTCCGCAATTTAATACTGCGGACGCTATGTCTGATTAAAAGACGCACTAAAAAGTGAATAGGTCGAAATCTGAGAAGTCTCGTCTGTAGTTTAATATTGCGGACGCTAGGTCTCTATTAGAAATATTGCAAACTCTATAGTTCAAAGCATAACTTAGTTCGAATTAAGGCTCCATAATTTTCTATTTCTTCTTTCATATTGGTATCATTGCATGGCAGTGTGCTAAAAATTCATGTTGTTGGGCTAACAATATGAAAGAGAAATAGAGAATTTTGAGCTTTAAAATCAAATAAGAAATTCATACAAAGAATAGTCCTTTAAAATCTATATAAAGAAGTTTCAAAAAGCTACTATAGGGTTTAACATTTAACAAGAAATGTGCTGCAAGGATGGGTCAATTTTTAGCTCTTTTATGCAAACCCTGGAGTGTTATCACAACATGTTGAGATATTCTTGAATAATCTCAAAATGTTGTGATGACACTTATAGGGTTTGCATATAAGAGCCAAATAATTTACCCATTTTGGTATTTTGTTTGACCTATTGTTTGCAGTTTAATACTACGGACGGGATCTACTAATTAAAACGGATGAGACCTACTAATTAAAACGACACAACTAATTAAAACGACGTCGCTTCATTCTTTTAGCGTCTACAGTTTAATACTGCTGATGGGAGGCCTACAAATTCATAATAATCCATATTGAGAAGTTTCACAATTTGAAAAGATTTTATTCACATGCAGTTACATGCATGTAAATACAGAGATAGAGCAAAAGCAAACAATAACACTGTCCAAGTAACTGTTTCTCAAAATTCATACAGAGAAATGAAATTATGAAGCTTCAGGCATTTGCAATCCTAAAGCTTTATAATGGTTCCGCTTATCATAATTTGTAAATATTGCACACTTTCGAAGTGACTTTTGTCCTGCGAATTGTTTAACACCACTTTTCAATTCAACCGTGTTGTTTTTTTTACGACATTTTGTCCGCGAATATATTGTATCAAACACATGAGCATTGGAAGCAGCAACATCATCAACATTATCATCATCGTGCAATTTCATAGCGTCCTCGGCCTTGATAAAAGGTTGCAAATTGTCGTCCAATCTTACATCAACATTAACATCTCTAGTGGCTTTCAAGGAAGATGAAACATCCAATACAAAACTCAGACAAACATCACCAAAGATCGGTAATCTGTAATTTCATATTTAGAACTGATTCATTTAATCGTTTGACTAATTAAATGATTGATGCAAGACCCCAACTTTTATGAATAAAGATTTAATTTTCTTTATATATTATTTCGAAATAGTAAGGTGTTGATTTGATAAATATGAAAGTTATGGGTGAAATGTGCAAACATTTTTAAAATGAGCAAGTGGTTATAAAATATTCTTGTTGTCGGGGAATATTCGTACGACGGCGCAGCTATTTGTGGGCCCCCACAACGGAATAACTGTCGGATATAGAAAGCGACAGAAATAACTTTTTTTACAAAATAACGGCGTAGTTGTTACCGTTAGTACTGTTGAAATACCCGGTGGTTAAAATACAGTGATACGCGGTGTTGCACAGTAGCACACGGTATCGTACAGTATTTTGAATTATTGAGTCTTACGTGAGAAGCCATTACTCAATAATGGTTACAGTAATTACTGTTCAATATTTTATATTATTGACTCAATAATTGCTACGTTGATATTTTATATTATTGACTCAATAATTGCTGCGTTGATATTTTATTGACTCAATAATTGCTACGTTGTCATTTTATATGATTGATTCAATAATGGCTACAGTTGATATTTTGGTATTATTGATTCAATAATTGTCATTGCACAGTATTTCACATTATCAACTCAATAATTCATATTATTTGAATAATATTATTAGATAGCATTATTGACAATGTCTAAGGAAGTTCTGTCTAGGAGGGGTTATTTAATTGCGCGCCAGTAAGGAGAAGTCCTTATCGGAAGGCCCCCTCTTTCCTGGGAACGACCTGGTTGTCAATATTGTAGTTCTGTAATATTATTTGTGAATAATTAATTATTAATTTATATGATAAGAAAATATTTATTTTGTGGATATTAAAGAAGGAATTAGCACTGATGTGTTTTTATCAGTATTTTGGTATGGAAAATCATCTGGTTGTGGATTTCGGATAATTTATGTTTGGAATTTGGAAAAACTTTCTTCTGTAAAGTTGTAGAGAATTAAATTTCCTATAGAAGGACATCGAATTTGTATTTTTCTGACGAAGGGGCTATTTATTATGAATTATTGAAGTTTCGGAAAATAAATATTTTTTAAATAAAATGGTGGGCCCCACTTTTGTTGTTGGTTGAAAAATCTAATTTTCTTAGCAGCCGGCGGCGGAGATTATTTTAAAAATAATATTTTTTTTATTATTTTAGTCTCCTTTGGCATCCTAAGCTTTTGCTATAAATAGGGTGCTTAGGTTAGAATTGAAAATCACACCAGAATCAGAAGTTTTCTCTCTCTATAATATCGAGCGTATTTTTATGAGTATTTAGATACTTTGAGTATTAGTATTCAACGCAAGTTTCTTTCGGTATTATATCCGATATTCCAGTCAGAGGTACTATCTTTTTGAGGTAAGGGATGTTATTTCTTTCGTAAATGATGTTATTCTTCTCAATATCATTATACAGAAATATTGTCATGAATTTTATTATGAAATTTTTACTTTTTCCGTCGGGATTACTATTCACGTATACGACACTATTCACGTATACGGCACTATTCACGGAAAAATTAAATTTTCTTCTATTTGTCCAGATTGTTGTCAAGGTTACTATCTTTTGTTGGATCTAAGTTTTGAGCTTTATTCTTGAATTTTGCTTCATAATTGATTATTACGAAGTATTTTTGAATACTAAAATACGAATCCTTAATATTCCTTTATTTCACTGGATTCGTTATTTATATGGTTTTTCATCATCCTCAGTTATAAGTGGTGATATAACTGAATATCTTTGGCCTGTAGAGCAAAGATGAATGATTACCTGATGAATATCTTTGGCCTATAGTGCAAAGATGACAGGTGTTGAGATGAACATGATCACTGATGATACAAATGAATATCTTTGGCCTATAGTGCAAAGATGAATATTTGATTCGAGATGTATATTGATTGATGTTACAGGGATAAAATATTGATAATGGACTTTTAAATCATAGAAGATAGTAGACTTCATTCTCTGCTTAACTCTTCTAATGATTTGTTATTTCCGCTGCGAATATTGATCTAAGATTGGTTGTCCATTATATTTTATCTGATTTATTGAAGGCTAACGATAATTTATTTTCCATTATCTTAGTCATAATATTCTTTACTGGGCTAGTTGAGCTCACCCTTTTCATCTGTTGTCCTCTTCAGGAAAAGAGAATGTTGCGGGAACTAGTCGGGGGACAGAGTGATGGTCCGAGTTAGAGCAGCAGTAGTCCTCACTATTTCTGATAAATAGTGTGATAATAATTATAATGAGGACTTAGTTTGAATATTAATATTTTCTACATATTTGTATTGACACTCACAGTTGTGTGGTCGTATTTTGCACGACCGTATGATATAAAGTTTGTATTTGAATTATGTACCATGTATTTGGCGACTCAGAATGGGTTGGGTTGACTGGACCTATTCTGGGGGCGTCACAGTTGGTATCAGAGCTTAGGGATATGATCTCCGGTGGAGATCGGGGAATAGAACTAGGAGGGAAGAGACGAGTAAATCCTTCACTAGTATGTCCTACCTAAGCTTATGTGGTATTTAATTGGTCAGTCGGAGCATAGGGTTCATATGTGGGATGTTATTTGTTTAATTAACCCTTATTTTATGGCAGTATTTGAGAATGGCAGCTGAGAACGTTAACAACGAAGTGAATGAGACTGTGGAGACACCTTTAATCGTTAACCAGGAGAACGTGCAACAAGAAGGCAATGTTCATCCTGAAAATAACGCTGGTCAGACGATAAACGATGAGATGTTTAGAAGTTTTTTACAGTTCATGCAAAATCAGACGAGGGAGACTCGTGTACAACATACAGGTGGAGATAATAACAACACGCGAATTGTTACTGCCAAGCAGTTCAAAGAATTGGGACCACCAGAGTTTCTGGGAAAGCCAGATCCGATAAAGGCAGAGACGTGGATTAAACAAATTACCAAGATATTTGATGTCTTGGGATGTACGGAGGAATAGAAGGTTCCATTCGCCACGTTTATGTTCCGTGGAGAGGCAGATTACTGGTGGGAATCCGTGAAGCGTACCCAGCCTGCTGCACTCAAGATGTCTTGAAAAGCGTTTCAGAAACTGTTTAATGACAAGTACTTTCCTGAAAGTATTCGTCATATGAAGGAAGTAGAGTTTATCAGACTCGAGCAAAATAACATGACGGTATCCCAATACGAGGCTAAGTTCGCGGAGCTGTCCAGGTTTGCACCTCATTTGGTGGAGAATGGAGAACGTATGACGCGGATGTTTCTAAGAGGTTTGAAACCCGAAATACGTCAATACCTCATTTCTCATAAATTTTCTCTATATTCGGATGTAGTAAACAGGGCCCAGTTATTAGAACAAGATAATGACCACAACCAAGGTCGTACCGGTGGCAGCAGTCATCGGAGCAATGACAACCAGCGAGGAGGAAAGTATGACAGAAGCGGTAACCACTCCGGTGGTTATCGTGGCCATGATAGTAGAAGAAGCGAATCGGGAGGAGATTTCAAAAAAAGAAGGCATAACAATGAGAACGCGAAGACGTCGACATCAGCACCAGCATCAACTCTTTCGAGGGGAGGAGAACGACCACCGGTCGTATGCTATAAATGTGGGAAAGAGGGACATATCAGCCCAAACTGCCCACAACAATTCAAAGGATGCTATAACTGTGGAAAAGAAGGACATATAGCTCGAGATTGTCCTGTTACGAAACCAAGTTCAGCAGGAGTGGTGATTCCAAAGGCGGTTGCAGACAAGTCAAAGTCGGTGATTCCTGGAAGAGCGTTTGTCGTGACAGCCCAAAACGCGAGGAATCCACACGAGGTGATTACGGGTAAGCTGATCATAAACTCTTGCGAAGTTTACACCTTGTTAGATACCGGTGCTACCCATTCTTTTATTTCACCTGCTTGTGCTCAACGTTTGAACTTGACTTCTGATAAATTAGACTTTGACTTATCTGTTGAAACTCCGTTTGGAGAAACCTTTGTTACATCTACAGTTTACAAATCTTGCTTGATTCAGATTGGTACCCTTACCTTACCTGTTGATCTTATATCTTTGAAAATACTTGCATTTGACGTGATTTTAGGAATTGACTGGTTAACCACTTACCATGCCAAAATTGATTGTTTTCGTAAGATTGTTAGTTTTCATATTCCTAATCAACCTGTTGTGCGAATCCAAACCACCAAACCACTAAAATCAGTCAATATCATTTCAAATCCCAAGGCTATTCGTTTATTAAAAAACGGATGTCAAGCTTTCTTAGCTCATGTCACTGATCTAAACTAGAATACATCAGATTTGAATGATATTTTCGTTGTTAATGAGTTTCCTGATGTATTTTCCGAAGAACTTTCCGGTATACCCCCAGAACGTGAAGTTGAATTCTTTATTGACCTTGAGCCCGGTACAAAGTCCATTTCTAAAACCCCATATCGAATGGCTCCTATTGAACTTCAGGAGTTAAAGATCCAATTACAAGAGTTGTTAGACATCGGTTTTATTCGTCCTAGTACGTCTCCTTGGGGTGCTCCTGTTTTATTCGTAAAGAAGAAAGACTGGAGTATGCGACTTTGTATTGACTATCGGGAGTTGAACCATGTCACCATCAAGAATAGGTATCCGTTACCTCGTATTGATGACCTGTTCGACCAGTTGCAAGGAGCGCAATTCTTTTCAAAGATCGATCTTCGTTCTGGATATCATCAGTTGAAGATTAAAACTGAGGATATTCCAAAGACTGCTTTCAGAACACGGTATGGGCATTATGAGTTCTTAGTCATGTCTTTTGGATTGACTAATGCTCCTGCTGCTTTCATGGATATGATGAACCGTGTATTTAAGGAATATTAGGATCAATTCGTTGTTGTCTTTATTGATGACATCCTCATTTATTCTAAAAGCCGTGAAGATCATGATCACCATTTGAAGTTAGTACTTCAAAAGCTTCGTGAGAACAAGCTATACGCCAAGTTAAAGAAATGCGAGTTCTGGCTTGAGGAAGTAGCATTTCTTGGGCACGTGGTATCGAAACGTGGAGTATCTGTTGACCCGGCGAAGATTGAAGCAATACAAAGCTGGGAGCAACCTAAGTCGGTGACCGAAGTACGAAGCTTTCTGGGCTTAGCTGGTTATTATCAGAGATTCATAGAGGGATTTTCTCGAATCGCTACTCCATTAACTCAGTTGACTCGGAAAGATACAAAATTTGTTTGGAGCGAGGAATGCGAGAAGAGCTTCCAAGAGCTCAAGAGAAGACTTATCTTGGCACCTGTTCTGACAATACCATCTGGTTCGGATGGATTTGTTATCTACAGCGATGCTTCGGGCAAAGGGTTAGGATGTGTTCTCATGCAACATGGTAAAGTCATAGCCTATGCCTCGCGACAACTCAAAGAATATGAGAGAAATTATCCTACTCATGATCTAGAGTTGGCAGCTGTCGTTTTCGCGTTGAAGATCTGGAGACATTACTTATACGGAGAGAAAGTGGAGATTTATACGGATCATAAGAGCCTTAAATATTTCTTCACTCAGAAGGAACTCAACATGTGGCAACGACGTTGGCTTGAGCTGTTGAAAGATTACGATCATACCATCCAATACCATCTTGGAAAAGCGAACGTGGTAGCTGACGCGTTGAGTAGAAGATCATATGTGGGAACGAGTGCAATGATGTCAAGTATACGCGTAGAACCAGCTTTGATTGATAAAGTTAAAGCTGCTCAAGCTACGGATACGGAGCTGATGAAGATGATGAAGAAGGTGCAAGAAGGTGCAATTCCAGAAGCAAGAATCGATGAAGATGGAATACTTCGAGTCAACTCCAGACTTTGTGTTCCTAACGATTCTGACTTGAAGTATAGAATCATGATGGAGGCGCACAACACACCGTTTGCGATCCATCCTGGGAGTACTAAAATGTATCATGATCTCCGACATACATTTTGGTGGAGCAATATGAAGAGAGAGATCGCGGAGTTCATCTCGAGATGTTTAACTTGTCAACGTGTAAAGGCGGAGCATCAAGTGCCGAAGGGTCCATTGCAACCACTGGAGATTCCGAAATGGAAGTGGGAACACATTACGATGGATTTCGTTACGGGTCTTCCCAAGGTTTCTCAAGGCTTAGATGCGATTTGGGTTATTGTTGATAGATTAACCAAGTCTGCTCATTTCTTGCCGATACGAGAGACTTATTCCCTTGAACGTCTTGCTCATATGTGCGTAAATGAGATTGTGAGATTGCATGGCATGCCAGTATCCATAGTTTTGGATCGTGACCCCAGATTTACTTCACGATTTTGGATCAGTTTGCAGAAAGCTATGGGTACGGATTTACGATTCAGTTCGGCTTATCATCCTCAAACAGACGGACAATCGGAAAGAACTATTCAAACTCTTGAAGATCTATTGAGACTCTGTGTTCTAGACTTCAAAGGGAGTTGGGATAAGTACTTACCATTGGTGGAATTCTCCTACAACAACAGTTATCAGGCAAGTATAGGCGTGGCTCCATTCGAAGCGTTGTATGGGAGAAAGTGTCGCTCTCCAGTATGTTGGAACGAGGTGGGTGAAACAACATTGTTGGGACCGGAGTTAGTACGTATGACTACAGAAAAGATCCAAATGATTCGACAACGTATACAAACAGCACAAGATCGACAAAAGAGTTATGCGGATCTTCATCGAAAGGGCGTGAAATTTAATGTTGGAGACCATGTGTTATTACGTATTGCTCCATGGAAGGGAGTTACGAGGTTTGGGAAGAGAGGAAAGCTCAATCCACGATTCATTGGTCCATTCGAGATTCTTGACCGAATAGGAAATGTGGCCTATAGACTCGCTTTACCTCCAAGCATGTCTTGTGTTCATAACGTGTTTCACATATCCGTGTTACGTAAATATGTGAAGGATCCAAACCGCATTATTGAGTTAGAACCAGACGAGATAGCCGAAGATTTAACGTACGAGGAGTTACCTGTCAAGATCTTGGATAGGAAGGAGCATGCCCTACGCTCGAAAATTATACCTCAAGTTAAAGTTTTGTGGAGAAACCATGCGATTGAGGAAATGACGTGGGAATTGGAATCGGAAATGAAAGCGAGGTATCCTCACCTTTTCGACATACCAGGTACGTACGTCAATTTCGAGGACGAAATTTCATAAGGAGGGGAGGTTGTAAGACCCCAACTTTTGTGAATAAAGATTTAATTTTCTTTATATATTATTTCGAAATAGTAAGGTGTTGATTTGATAAATATGAAAGTTATGGGTGAAATGTGCAAATATTTTTAAAATGAGCAAGTGATTATAAAATATTCTTGTTGTCGGGGAATATTTGTTTGGTCATGGAATATTCTTGTTGTCGGGGAATATTCGTACGACGGCGCAGTTATTTGTGGGCCCCCACAACGGAATAACTGTCGGATATAGAAAGCGACAGAAATAACTTTTTTACAAAATAACGGCGTAGTTGTTACCGTTAGTATTGTTGAAATACCCGGTGGTTAAAATACAGTGATACGCGGTGTTGCACAGTAGCACACGGTATTTCGAATTATTGAGTTTTACGTGAGAAGAAACTTACTCAATTATTGTTACAGTAATTACTGTTCAATATTTTATATTATTGACTCAATAATTGCTGCATTGATATTTTATTGACTCAATAATTGCTACGTTGTTATTTTTTATGATTGATTCAATAATGGCTACAGTTGATATTTTGTAGTATTGATTCAATAATTGTCATTGCACAGTATTTCACATTATCAACTCAATAATTCATATTATTTGAATAATATTATTAGATAGCATTATTGACAATGTCTAAGGAAGTTCTGTCTAGGAGGGGTTATTTAATTGCGCGCCAGTAAGGAGAAGTCCTTATCGGAAGGCCCCCTCTTTCCTGAGAACGACCTGGTTGTCAATATTGTAGTTCTGTAATATTATTTGTGAATAATTGATTATTGATTTATATGATAAGGAAATATTTATTTTGTGATTATTAAAGAAGGAATTAGCGCTGATGTGTTTTTATCAGTATTTTGGTGTGAGAAATCATCTGTTTATGGATTTCGGATAATTTATGTTTGGAATTTAGAAAAACTTCCTTCTACAAAGTTGTAGAGAATTAAATTTCCTATGGAAAGGACACATCATTTGTATTTTTCTGACAAAGGGGCTATTTATTATGAATTATTGAAGTTTCGGAAAATAAATATTATTTAATGGGTGGGCCCCACTTTTGTTGAAAATCTGAATTTTGGGAAGCCGCCAGGCGGCGAATTTTTTTAAAAAAATAATATTATTTTTTTAGTCTCCTTTGGCATCCTAAGCTTTTCTTATAAATAGGGTGCTTAGGTTAGAATTGAAAATTACACCAGAATCAGAAGTTTTCTCTCTCTATAATATCGAGCGTATTTTTATGAGTATTTAGATACTTTGAGTATTAGTATTCAGCGCAAATTTCCTTCGGTATTATATCCGATATTCCAGTCAGAGGTACTATCTTTTTGAGGTAAGGGATGTTATTTCTTTCGTAAATGATGTTATTCTTCTCAATATCATTATACAGAAATATTGTCATGAATTTTATTATGAAATTCTTACTTATACGACACTATTCACGTATACGGAACTATGCACGGAAAAATTAAATTTTCTTCTATTTGTCCAGATTGTTGTCAAGGTTACTATCTTTTGTTGGATCTAAGTTTTGAGCTTTATTCTTGAATTTTGCTCCATAATTGATTATTACGAAGTATTTTTGAATACTAAAATACGAATCCTTAATATTCCTTTATTTCACTGGATTCGTTATTTATATGGTTTTTCATCATCCTCAGTTCTAAGTGGTGATATAACTGAATATCTTTGGCCTGTAGAGCAAAGATGAATGATTACCTGATGAATATCTTTGGCCTGTAGTGCAAAGATGACAGGTGTTGAGATGAACATGATCACTGATGATACAAATGAATATCTTTGGCCTGTAGTGCAAAGATGAATATTTGATTCGAGATGTATATTGATTGATGTTACAGGGATAAAATATTGATGATGGACTTTTAAATCATAGAAGATAGTAGACTTCATTCTCTACTTAACTCTTCTAATGATTTGTTATTTCCGCTGTGAATATTGATCTAAGATTGGTTGTCCATTATATTTTATCTGATTTATTGAAGGCTAACGATAATTTATTTTCCATTATCTTAGTCATAATATTCTTTACTGGGCTAGTTGAGCTCACCCTTTTCATCTGTTGTCCTCTTCAGGAAATGAGAATGTTGCGGAAACTAGTCGGGGGACAGAGTGATGGTCCGAGTTAGAGCAATAGTAGTCCTCACTATTTCTGATAAATAGTGTGATAATAATTGTAATGAGGACTTAGTTTGAATCTTAATATTTTCTACATATTTGTATTGACACTCACAGTTGTGTGGTCGTATTTTGCACGACCGTATGATATAAAGTTTGTATTTGAATTATGTACCATGTATTTGGCGACTCAGAATGTGTTGGGTTGACTGGACCTATTCTGGGGGCGTCACAATCCTGAGACGCAACCCATACTGTCATCTCCTCATCCCGAGATAACTTAATCTTGGGTAGAGGAGTAATGGAATCTATCGACTCAAAATCCACCTAGTAGCTCGCATTTCAGCTACACAGGCGTCCCGAAGCGTCTAAAATAGGTCTTGTAATTTATTTTGTATGCCTGAGTTAATTATATAATTTATTAACTACTAAATATTAGTAATAACTAAAAATTTAGAATAAGTTTTACCCGTATAACTACTGTCGCGAGAGACATTCGAGAGTCCTTAAGGGTGAGAGCTCTATCTTAAAGCTCGGTCATCGTAGGACGTTGACCCAAGCTCTCGAACATGGCCTAATGATTAATACATTCAAACTTGTATTAAGTATGCTAATGAGAAATGACTAACTAAACAACAAAATACACAATACTTACTGACTTCACCTCCTCAAATGACTGTTAGTCAGTCGTGTGTACGACTCGAAGCTGGCTCCGATTTTTCTTTGCTCGCTCCGACTTCTTCTTGAACACATCATCATCCCAGTGCCGACATATAGCCTCCCAAGCCAGATCAGAGACTATGCTGATGATTTTTGATCATAGTCCCGGGCTGCTCGCCAACTACACAGGCGGCCCGCTGTCTCATCTCATTCAGCTAGCCAGCGTAGTTCATAGCGACTTGCGTAGTAATAACACCATCGCTGGCTACTAGAGATATGCCCTCCTCATATCTAAAATAAATCTATAAAAAAGATGTATTGACATATCAGAATTCATTTAAAAAATGTATAAAGCTAAATGATACTGTTTACTTTAAGATATGTACTTCGACTGACGTTAAACTCGCGCAGCACAGTATCCATAAAGGTGGCATCATACTGCACGACCTGGCTAAATCGCATACATCCAATAGGCAGGTGTGTCAAGCAGATGGAGTGGAGCGTCGCTGATAAGTGGGTTTTATACCTATTATTTGGATACTTTTAGATTTAGTACTTTGCTATCTTTAAGTAATTTTAGCGAATTTTATTTTTTTTATGTTATTTTGTAGGAAGATGCAAAGAAAATCTGAAAATTCTAGCTGAAGAGTGGTTGTTTCGTAAATAAGTTGAAGTTGAATGTAAGGGCATTTGTTTTGTGAAGGATTTGAATTCTAGGGCATTGGAAGGTAGAATATGGGTGGATTTATTTTGCATCTGAGTCAAAGTTTGATGATTCCTAGTTAGATTTGGATGCTCTATTGCCTAATTTTTGTATTGGAATTAATAGTAGATTTGGAAAAGAAATTGTATTATAGTAGTTTATTAAAATTAGGATATTGTGTATGTAATTTTTAATTATAATAATAATTCTATTAGGGTTAGAAAAAATAAGCTCCTATAAATAGTCTTATTTTGGGATTGTAAAAGGTGTTAGGAAAAAGGCCCATGAACACCATATGAGGCTAATTCTCTTCCAAGTTCAAGAGCAAGCAAGATATCAATGGAGATGGAGGTCATGGGATGATGAAGTTTGGAGATAAAAGACTTGCAGGAGACAGTTTTTCTTCTCTAAACCTTTATTTATTTTTGTCTTTCATTAATGTTGAATATTTCGTGGATTATAATTTTATCTGCTATGAACATGTTTTAGTTTAAGTTTTTAATGGAATCCCAAATATAGTTTGAATTGAATATCTTTTAATTTGATTGACACCATATGAATTAACTTATCATATTTTGTGCATAGTGATTAATTGCCTGGCCAACAATTAATGTGATACTTTAGATGAATTCGGGAGATGGAATATAGAGTTAGATCTGAATATGATAACATATGTTTGTGTTTTCTGCATTGGATTAAATTCATGATTCGTGTATATGATAGGGATATACCTATATGCCATGTGTAACCAATTGGAGAATCTATACTTAAAATCCTTGTTAATTTAATCCAAATAGGAATATAGTGAGTTATTTAGCTAGGATGTTCCTTTCCGATTCTATTCCCGTTGTTTTGGATTTAGAAAGGATATGTTTATATGACCATCGAAAGAGGCGTATAAATTATACGAATTCTCGGTTAATAATTCATCGTGATTGTATAATTAAATGGAGAGTTATTATATTTGAATGAAGCATCAGATGAAATTGAATTCTTAAAATTACTTATCTATGTAATTATATTTTATTATTTAGTTATTTATGTTTAGTTAAATTATTCATTTTAATTAATTTATCCGTTTAAATAACATTGACTTGATATAAAATTGTTACTTAGGAAAACATTAGATTTAATTCCTTGTGGGAACGATACTTACTTATCACTTTATTACTTGTTGACCACGTATACTTGCGTCTAATTGTTAATATCAATTTTGGACAACAGTCACCTTAGAAACGGTGTCCAAGATACTATAATATGAGATAAATAAAACAATGTGTTATTTTAATTATGCAATCATATATTGACAGATTGATTAAATATAATTGACATATTAAATGTGATACTTACTGCGCCGAGTCGACATCTACCCGGACAACGTGTGGCTGTGTCGGCGGCCAACCAAATAAACCGAGGTTAGTCCTTCGCTGACGTCGACAAACACTATCTGTATAAATGACATTATGTAAATATATTATTTTCATATATGTTATAAACAATTTATTAAAAAGAAGTATAATTATTTAAGTTTGGAAACTTACTAGCTGATGACGATCCCTCGCCCTGGGTGCCGTCTACAGATCTTGAAAGGCCACCACCACAACGACTTTCCTTTATGTCTAGCCATATATTAGCGTACTACTGAAATAACCAAAATATTAAGTAATTAAGTTATAGTTAATTTATCTAAATTAAATAATTGTTCCTACTAGTAAACTATTTAAGAAGCATCGTAAGTTCAGCCTACGTACGTCATCAAACCTGTCGGAATCAAACACAACTTTGTCCTTTGATTTTGGCTCCTCTAAATCCGTATCTGTTTTGTCATCGTCTTCTTCATGTACGACGATATAGTCATTGACAACCACGTCTTCCTCAGCATTGGGTATGTCAATGAGGTCACCAACCACCACATCATCATCATTTAGCATGACATCTACCCTGAGATTGTTAATTTTTTCTTGCAACGGGTTATCCGTTCCTGATAGATTAGTACCATCAAAAGCACGAGTCTTCGTTGTGACAACTTTACACGAGGGTCTTCTAGAATTTAAGACATTCGAGGTGTAGTACACTTGATTCGCTTGACTGGCTAAAACGATTACGTCATTAGACTGTAGTTTTGACTTTATATCTACCACGTCGATTCTATTACGATTAATTTTAACACCCTTAATAGTATCAAACCAGCGACACCTAAATGTAACAACCTTTTTATCATTGGGATAATTGAGTACAACCACTTCCTCTAATCGTCCATAGTAATTGGACTCAGAATCTTGGTAGCAGCTTCCCAACACGACGACGCTAGAATTGACTGATGTCATTTCATTCAAGTCATCAACCTTGAATCTATACCCATTGACGATGCAGCCAGAAAACGAACTAATTAATTTGTACGGGCCTGAAATAACATCTCTAAAACGCTCATAAGTGATATACGCTTCAACCTTTCATTTAAATCACTGTTGAAAATTTTCATTAGTGAATGCTTCCAACTGTGCTGCAGCTAGTCCCGGGTTAGAAGCATTCGCTTCCTCTTTGAATGCACTGAAATAATATAATAACATAGTTTAATTGTTGATTACGCGACATTAATATTAGTGTATTGACATATATATAATAATACATACTTGATGTATGCCGCTAGTTCGAGAAAATTTAGAAGCACATATGTAGATACAATATTCAAATCTCAGTCGCTTAATTAAGTCATCGTCTCATGGCCAAATGGTTTAGCCGGATATGTGAATACAACTAACTCATTATCAGCATGAGATTAAGGACCAATGATCTCATTCCTACTTAAAAGACTGTACTTAGTACCTCAAAGTACAGAGAACAGAAGTTGACAAGCTTTTCCTCCGTATAAGGTTCAACAATTAAACCCTCTACACGAGCTTTATTTTTCACTTTCTGCTTTAATCTGCGCATATACCTGAAATATGATTGAACGAAATTAATACTGATACTATGACTTCTAAATATTATCAAAATTTAAGTAAATAGATGATATTACCTCTCAAAATGATACATCCACCGATATTGCACCGGTTTTCCAAGTTTCAGTTCATATGGTAGATGAATACACAAATGCTCCATCGAGTCAAAGAACCCTAGAGGTAAGATCATTTCGAGCTTTCACATTGTCACCAATATATTGTTCTTTATTTGCTCAACATCACTGTACCTTATTATCGTTGAGCAAATATCCCGAAAGAAATTTGATAGTTCGGTCAGGCATCAAAAAATTTCCTAGGTAACATCTCACGAAATGCAATTGGCATCAAGTTCTGCATGAATACATGACAATCGTGAGATTTGAACCAGTAATTTTCAGCTGCTCAACCTTAGTGCAACGAGAAATGTTAAAAGCATATCCATCCAGGAGCTGCAATACCCACTTACAAAAGTCTTCAACCTGTTGCTTGGTAAGACAAAATGGAGCTTTTGGTTTTGAGTTGTTAGGTCCAAGCAACAATTCTGGCCTGATGTTCATTGCCTCCAAATCTTTATGCCCTTTATCAGTGTCTTTTATTTTACCACTCGTATCTAACACGGTGTAAAATAATTTCTCGAATACATTCTTTTATGTATGCATGACATCTATACAATGTTGAACTGATAGTGTGATCCAATATGGCAACTCAAACCACATGGGCGAGTGTGTCCAGTTATGAGTTATCCTGTAACCTATTGCTCTCAACTTACCATGCTCCTTACCGGGCAAAGGAAATGTTAGATTTTTAAGCCAGTCCGATATCTCGCTGCCCGACAAACAACCAACAACCTCATTTTTCTCTGTCTTTTTGTTAAACTGTGCAGACATCTTTCTATAACTGTGGTCAGCAGGAAAGAATCTATGAACAGTTCCAAAGAAACTAGTTTTCTGCCATGATGTAGTTGTGTGCCTTGCACATCCCCCCATACAGACTGGACATGACAGCTCCTCGTGAGTCGACCAACCACTGATCATCCCACGTGCCGGAAAGTTGGTGATAGTCCATCACAAAGCTGCCTTCATCACAAAATTTTTCATCTCTGATTTATCATAAGTTTGAACACTCGTCTCCTACAACATCTTAAGTTCATCGACTAATGGTCTGAGGTACACGTTTATGTATTTTGTAGGACTCTTATCCCCTGGTATGAGTAAAGTCAAGAACAGATACGGATCCCTCATGCACATTGACAGTGGAAGATTGTATGCTACCATGATCATTGTCAAACAGAGTAGGGCTGACTAAAATTATTAAATGGGAAAAACCCATTCGTAGCCATGCAAAGCCTGACATTCATATCTTCCTTAGCAACTTCTGGAAAATTTTCATCAAACGTTTTCCATTCATCTCCATTTGCAGAGTGACTCAGCTGACCAGGCACGATGTCCCTTGTTCTATAACAAGTCATATACTGAGCCGTGTGGGACGACATGAATAACCGTTGAAGCCTAAGCGCAAGAGGAAAGTAATGTAAGATCTTCTTTGGCACATATTTCTCCTTCCCCCCATATTTTGTCACCTTGTACCGAGGTAAGCTGCATATATTACACTGTCCCTTATCCCTGTTTGCCCCATAGTATAACATGTAATCATGCTCACAAGCATCGATCTTCTGATATCCCATATTCAACCCCTTCTTTACTTCGTAATAATTCGCGGGCAAAGTATGATCCTTGGGTAAAAAATCACTGATAAGAGCAAGTAAATCATTGAAACCTCTCTCACTGCAGTCATGCTCATTCTTAAAGTGTAAGAGCTTAGTCATTAGACCTGGCAAACGGGCGGGCCGGGCCGAGAGCGGGCATGGCCAAAATGGCCCGGGTTTTGGTGGGCTGATATTGCGAGGCCCGTGGCCCGGGTTGGGCCGGGCCAGGCTGGCCCGTGGGCTTCTTCCTTTTTTTTTTTGCAAAATCTTGCTACACAAGTGTATTTACTTTCAAGAATGAACTATTAGTACTTCATTGTCTCTTAGTTTCATGCATGTACATATGATGTTTTCAGTCATTTTAGAATTTCCTTTTCTTCATGGATTATTATGGTTTACCTAACATACTTCCCTTCTGAATGAAGATAATATCAGCTACTGATTAGTATATTCTGGATTTTTTTTGGTTTCGTTTTCCCTCAACATAATTATGTTCCATGTTTTTGCCCTGTTCTTTCCCTGCATATTGTACATGCGCTGGCCTTAGTCAACGCGACTTTAATCCTAATAGATTAATTTAACACTTTATGGCATTAGTATTTTGCTAGTCTATTAGTCCTGTAACTTTTATTGGCTAGTATTGAATGTAATCAAATTCTTTTATTATCCCTCTGTTTTCCCCTGCAAAATAAAATTAGAACAGTTACTCATGGAGGATATACTTGAAAAGGCTATATGATTTTAGTGGTAGGACAGTGGGACTAAAGTAGGTGTGAAGCCTAATATGGAATAAAATTACAAAAAATTTAGTCTGAGCAGGCACATCACAAATATGGTTTATTTTTTTTTTCAAAATCTTGCTATCCACTCACCTGTTATTTCCATCAACTACGCGACCCCCAACAGAAAATCCACATCATATTAAAGGACCACGGGCCGGGCAAGGCCACCCGCGGGTCAGGCCATCATGAGCCGGGCCAAAAACGGCCTAGCTTTATTTATGCTGTAAAAATTAAGCCCATGACCCATGTTTTTGTGGGCGGGCCGGGCCGACCCGCGGGCCCGGACCTAGTTTGCCATGTCTATTAGTCATTGTAGATAGTCTGGTGTGCTAATTATTTCCAGGATACAATGGGACCCCCGATTCATATAGCATCTTATAAAAGGTTATATCTGAATCATTTGGGTCTTGCTGAGCACTTCCTGACGCATGCTCGTTATTAGCCCAATTTATAGTGTTAGGCTATTACGCATTGACCAACATCTCCACGACATCATAGTTATCCGCGTTTGAATCCACGTGAACTGGTTGCTCTACACTGTTTGAAAGTTCCCTCAACTCAGCTGATTCCCCGTGATATATCCATACGGAGTACCCATTCACCAAGCCACAGGAAAATAAGTCGAATTTAATATCGTCGCCTTTCTTCCAGATCAGGTTTTTACACTTGACATATGGGCATCGCATCTTTCCGTTCGGATTATCAGCATGTTTTATTCCTTTGTTCAAAAAATTAGACACCCCATCACGATAAGTTGACATTAATCCCCTCCCATCAATGGGTATCCTACGGTACATTTAACTCCGGTCGGCTAACATCTTTAACTGAACAGAAGACACATTCAATAACGGGATATTCATGTATGTGGTCCATGTATGAATTATATTTTCCTAGTATCTCCACTCTACATGACAGGGGAAATGCTTCTATCCCATTTCTGGATGTGTCTTCTTACTAATGCCCACACGTTGAGCACGTTTCACCTGTTTCAAGAAAATTTATGCAGTACCTCCCCATTGTCTCCAAGTACACGAAATAGACTAAGATAACTTAATCTAAGTATGTACTCGAAGAACATTTAGAGATAACAGCTGAAAAATCCTCAAAAAAACGTACCCTATGAATTGGCACCGGCCTAAGTGAGAGACATAACATCCAGTAACTGTCCCAAACTGTGGACTATTCGGCATTCACTCCTAATGAGTGAATATCAAACGGGTTTCTAAGTTCCAAAGTATAGTACATATATGATCCTTCCATTAACCTGCAAATATGTTAATCTCCTTATTTGAGATGGCAAAGGGTTGTTCGACAGTAGTTGCAAAGTGAAGAAACAACTTAGGTTGACATCAGCATGATATTATGCAACTTATCACCTAATTCATTGTGAAGAAATCATTAGTTATCTTGTCTTTCTTCACAATCCGTCCCCGCAACTATTTTTTGGGACATTTATAAGTTCTTTTTATCCACTTAATCTTCCTACTTAAACTTATTAAAACTGTTATCCTTTTAAAACAGAAAGCCTTTATATTAGGATTGTTGGATGTTCCAAAGGTCTTGAGCGGGCAACTAATACCGTAACGAGGGCAAAAAAAAGAAGGTGGAGAATACTCTAAGTCGTCACGTCACATAAAGAGTTTCCTTGTACCCATATAATGTGGCGACGAGTTAGAGTATTGTCCACCTTACTTTTGTTGCACTCGTTGCGATATTCGTTGCCCACTCAAGATTTGACGCCCCCAAAATAGGTTCAATACTCAACTCATTTTTAGTCTCCAAATACACTCAACAAAATTCAAATACAATCTTTCATATCACACAGTCGTGCAAAATACGACCACACAACTGTGAGTGTCAATACAGACATGTAGAAAATATTAACATTCAAACTAAGTCCTCATTGCATTTATTATCACACTATTTTAAATAAAAAAAAATAGCGAGGACTTCTACAGCTCTAACTCGGACCCATCACTCTATTCCCCGACTAGTACCCGCGATATTCTCATTTCCTGAAGAGAACAATGAAAGAAAAGGGTGAGCTTAACTATCCCAGTAAAGAATATTATGACTAAGATAATGAAAAACAAATTATCGTTAGCCTTCAATAAATCAGATAAAATATTATGGACAACAAGTTTTAGATCAATATTCGCAGCGAAAATAACAATTCATTAGAAGAGTTAAGTAGAGAATGATGTCTACTATCTTCTTTGATTTAAAAGTCCATCATCAATATTTTATCCCTGTAACATCAATCAATATACATCTCGAATCAAATATCCATCTTTGCACTACGAGTTAAAGATATTCATTTGTATCATCAGTTGGTCATGTTCATCTCAACACCTGTCCATCTTTGCACTACGGGCCAAATATATTCATCAGGTAATCATTCAACTTTGCACTACAGGCCAAAAATATTCATCACGTAATTATTCATCTTTGCACTATAGGCCAAAGATATTCAGTTATATCACCATTTAGAACTGAGGATGATGAAAAATAATACGAATAACGGATCCAGTGAGATAAAGGACAAATATTAGAGAATTTATCCAAAGTTCAAAAATGAAAATCAAAACCTGTATCCAATCAAAGGTGATTTAGAAGAAAAAAAATATTTTTTTTACCGTGAATAGTATCCCGTAAATAGTAACTCGTGAATAGTAATTCGACATGAAAAGATAAAAATTTCACAAGAAAGTTCAGACCAATATTTCAGTGAAATAATATTAGATGAAGCGCAAAACTCAAGAAATATCTGATCATTTCAGGAATTATAGAAGCAATACTTACTGTAGTACGTTTAGAGTTAGGAATCTGAAATGAAACAATATACGAAACTACAATTGAATTTTCACCCGTCTGGCGGTAGTCTGCTCAGACAAATTATTTTCACAATTTAATAACAACTGAATACGAAGGGTTATTGACCAGACATGCGGTAGTCCGCGTAGACAGGTTATTCCCACAGAATAAAAAAGAATGGAATAACAACATGATTTCACCATGCATGCGGTAGTCCGCATAGACATGTTATTCCAACAGAATAATAAAGAATGGAATAACAACCCTTACGAGTATTGAAAGAAAATATTGATGATGGACTTTTAAATCATAGAAGATAGTAGACTTCATTCTCTACTTAACTCTTCTAATGAATGGTTATTTTCGCTGAGAATATTGATCTAAAACTTGTTGTCAATAATATTTTATCTGAATTGTTGAAGACTAACGATAATTTATTTTCCATTATCTTAGTCATAATATTCTTTACTGGGCTAGTTGAGCTCACCCTTTTCATCTATTGTCCTCTTCAGGAAATGAGAATGTCGAAGGAACTAGTCGGGGGACAGAGTGATGGTCCGAGTTAGAGCAGTAGTAGTCCTCACTATTTCTAATAAATAGTGTGATAATAATTGTAATGAGGACTTAGTTTGAATGTTAATATTTTTTACATATTTGTATTGATACTCACAGTTGTGTGGTCGTATTTTGCACGATCGTGTGATATAAAAGTTTGTATTTGAATTCTGTACCATGTATTTGGCGACTCAGAATGGGTTGGGTTGACTGGACCTATTCTGGGGGTGTCACAGTTGGTATCAGAGCTTAGGGATATGGTCTCTGGCGGAGATCGAGGAATAGAACTAGGAAGGGAGAGACGAGTAAATCCTTCACTAGTATGTTCTACCTAAGCTTATGTGGTATTTAATTGGTCAGTCTGAGCATACGGTTAATATGTGATATGTTAATTTGTTTAATTAACCCTTGTTTTATGGCAGTATTTGAGAATGGCAGCTGAGAATGTTAACAATGAAGTGAATGAGACCGTGGAGACACCTTTAATCACCAACCAGGAGAACGTGCAACAAGAAGGCAATGTTCATCCTGAAAACAACGCTGGTCAGACGATAAACGATGAGATGTTTAGAAGTTTTTTGCATTTCATGCAAAACCAGACGAGGGAGACTCGTGTGCAAAATACAGGTGGAGATAATAACAACTCGCGACTTGTCACTGCCAAGCAGTTCAAAGAATTGGGACCACCAGAATTTCAGGGAAAGCCGATCCGATCAAGGCGGAGACGTGGGTTAAGCAAATTACCAAGATATTTGATGTCTTGGGATGCACGGAGGAACAGAAGGTTCCATTCGCCATCTTTATGTTCCGAGGAGAGGCAGATTACTGGTGGGAGTCTGTGAAGCGTACCCAGCCTGCCGCACTCAAGATGTCTTGGGAAGCGTTCTAGAAACTGTTCAATGACAAGTACTTTTCTGAAAGTATTCGTCATATGAAGGAGGTAGAGTTTATCAGACTAGAACAAAACAATATGACTGTGTCCCAGTACGAGGCTAAGTTCGCGGAGCTGTCCAGGTTTGCACCTCATTTGGTGGAGAATGAGGAACGTATGACGCGGATGTTTCTAAGAGGTTTGAAACCCAAAATACGTCAATACCTCATTTCTCACAAATTTTTTCTATATTCGGATGTAGTGAACAGGGCCTAGTTGTTACGAGATAGTGATTATATTCAACCAAGGGACAACAACCAAGGTCGTACCGGTGGCAGCAGTCATTGGAGCAATGACAACCAGCGGTAATCGTGGCCATGATAGTAGAAAAAGCAAATCGGGAGGAGATTTCAAGAAGAGAAGGTACAACAATGAGAATGTGAAGACGTCAACATCAGCACCAACATCAACTGTTTCTAGGAGAGGAGAACGACCACCGGTCGTATGCTATAAATGCAGAAAAGAGGGACACATCAGCCCAAACTGCCCACAACAATTCAAAGTATGCTATAACTACGGAAAAGAAGGACATATAGCTCGAGATTGTCCTATAGCGAAACCAAGTCCAGCGGGGATGGTGATTCTAGAGGCAGTTTCGGACAAGTCAAAGTCGGTGATTCCTTGAAGAGTGTTTGTCGTGACAGCCCAAAACGCGAAAAATCCACACGAGGTGATTACGGGTAAGCTAATCATCAACTCTTGCGAAGTTTACACCTTGTTAGATACCGGTGCTACATATTCTTTTATTTCACCTACTTGTGCTCAACGTTTGAACTTGACTTATGATAAATTAGACTTTGATTTATCTGTTGAAACTCCATTAGGAGAAACCTTTGTTACATCTACAGTTTACAAATCTTGCTTGATTCAAATTGGTACCCTTACCTAACCTGTTGATCTTATATATTTGAAAATACTTGCATTTGACGTGATTTTAGGAATTGACTGGTTAACCACTTACCATGCCAAAATTGGCAGCTGTCGTTTTCGCGTTGAAGATCTGGAGACATTACTTGTACGGGGAGAAAGTGGAGATTTATACGGATCATAAGAGCCTTAAATATTTCTTCACTCAAAAGGAACTCAACATGCGGCAACTGTAAGACCCCAACTTTTATGAATAAAGATTTAATTTTCTTTATATATTATTTCGAAATAGTAATGTGTTGATTTGATAAATGTGAAAAGTTATGGGTGAAATGTGCAAATATTTCAAAATAAACAAGTGGTTATAAAATATTCATTGTTGTCGGAGAATAATCGTTTGGTCGTGGAATATTCTTGTTGTTGGGAAATATTTGCACGACGGCGCAGCTATTTGTGGGCCCCACAACGGAATACTTGTCGGATATAGAAAGCGACAGAAATAACCTTTTTATAAAATAACGGCGTAGTTGTTACCGTTAGTACTGTTGAAATACCCGGTGGTTAAAATACAGTGATACGCGGTGTTGCACAGTAGCACACGGTATTGCACAGTATTTCGAATTATTGATTCTTACGTGAGAAGTCATTACTCAATAATTATTACAGTAATTACTGTTCAATATTTTATATTATTGATTCAATAATTGCATGATATTTTATTGATTCAATAATTGCAACGTTGATATTTTATATCAATAATTGCTACGTTGTTGTGATTAATTCAGTAATTGCTACAGTTGATATTTTGTATAATTGATTCAATAATTGTCATTGCACAGTATTTCACATTATCAACTCAATAATTCATATTATTTGAATAATTTTATTAGATAGCATTATTGACAATGTCTAAGGAAGTTCTGTCTAGGTGGGGTTATTTAATTGCGCGCCAGTAAGGAGAAGTCCTTATCGGAAGGCCCCCTCTTTCTTGGGAACGACCTGGTTGTCAATATTGTAGTTCTGTAATATTATTTGTGAATAATTAATTATTAATTTAAATGATAAAAAAATATTTATTTTGTGGATATAAAAGAAGGAATTAGTGCTGATGTGTTTTTATCAGTATTTTGGCCGTAGTGCAAAGATGACAGGTGTTGAGATGAATATGACCACTGATGATACAAATGAATATCTTTGGCCCGTAGTGCAAAGATGAATATTTGATTTGAGATATATATTGATTGATGTTATAGGGATAAAATATTGATGATGGACTTTTAAATCATAGAAGATAGTAGACTTCATTCTCTACTTAACTCTTCTAATGAATTGTTATTTTCGCTGCGAATATTGATCTAAAATTGGTTGCCCATTATATTTTATCTGATTTATTGAAGGCTAACGAAAATTTATTTTTCATTATCTTAGTCGTAATATTCTTTACTGGCTAGTTGAGCTCACCCTTTTCATCTGTTGTCCTCTTCAGGAAATGAGAATGTTGCGGGAACTAGTCGGGGACAGAGTGATGGTCCGAGTTAGTGCAGTAATAGTCATCGTTATTTTTGTAAAATAGTGGGATAATAATTGTAATAAATAAAGAATGAATTTGAATGTTAATATTTCGTATTATATACGATTTATATTGACACTCACAGTTGTGTGGTCGTATTTTGCACGACCGTGTGATATAAAATTTGTATTTGAATTCTGTACCATGTATTTGGCGACTCAGAATGGGTTGGGTTGACTGGACCTATTCTAGGGGAGTCATAGCAACGACGTTGGCTTGAGCTGTTGAAAGATTACGATCATACCATCCAATACCATCCTGGAAAAGCAAACGTGGTACCTGACGCGTTAAGTAGAAGATCATATGCGGGAACGAGTGCGATGATGTCAAGTATACGCGTAGAACCAGCTTTGATTGATAAAGTTAAAGCTGCTCAAGCTACAGATCCGGAGCTGATGAAGATGAAGAAGAAGGTGCAAGAAGGTGTCATTCCAGAAGCAAGAATCGATGAAGAGGGAATACTTCGAGTCAACTCAAGACTTTGTGTTCCTAACGATTCTGACTTGAAGCATAGAATCATGATGGAGGCACATAACACACCGTTTGTAATCCATCCTGGGAGTACCAAAATGTATCGTGATCTTTGACATACATTTTGGTGGAGCAATATGAAAAGAGAGATCGCGGAGTTATTTCGAGATGTTTAACTTGTTAACGTGTAAAGGCGGAGCATCAAGTGCCGAAGGGTCCATTGCAACCACTTGAGATTCCAAAATGGAAGTAGGAACACATTACGATGGATTTCGTTACGGGTCTTCCCAAGGTTTCTCAGGCATAGATGCGATTTGGGTTATTGTTGATAGATTAACCAAGTCTGCTCATTTCTTGCCGATACGAGAGACTTATTCCCTTGAACGTCTCGTTCGTATGTATGTGAATGAGATTGTGAGATTGCATGGCATGCCAGTATCCATAGTTTCGGATCGTGACCCAATATTCACTTCACGATTTTGGATCAGTTTGCAGAAAGCTATGGGCACGGATTTACGATTCAGTTCGACTTATCATCCTCAAACAGACGGACAATCAGAAATGACTATTCAAACTCTTGAATATCTATTGAGACTCTGTGTTCTAGACTTCAAAGGAAGTTGGGATAAGTACTTACCATTGGTAGAATTCTCATACAACAACAGTTATCAGGCAAGTATAGGCGTAGCTCCATTCGAAGCGTTGTATGGGAGAAAGTGTCGTTCTCCAGTATGCTGGGATGAGGTGGGTGAAGCAACGTTGTTGGGACCGGAGTTAGTACGTATGACTACGGAAAAGATTCAAATAATCCGACAACGTATACAAACGGCACAGAATCGACAAAAGAGTTATGCGGATCTTCATCGAAAGGACGTGGAATTTAATGTTGGGGACCATGTGTTATTACGTGTTGCTCTGTGAAAGGGAGTTACGAGGTTTGGCAAGAGAGGAAAGCTCAACCCACTATTCATTGGTCCATTTGAGATCCTCGACCGAGTAGGAAATGTGGCCTATAGACTCGCTTTACCTCCAAGCATGTCTCGTGTTCATAATATTTTTCACGTATCCGTGTTGCGTAAATATGTGAAAGATCCAAACCACATTATTGAGTTAGAACCAGACGAGATAGCTGAAGATTTAACATATGCGGAGGTACCTGTCAAGATCTTGGATAGGAAGGAGCATGTCTACGCTCGAAAATTATACCTCAAGTTAAAGTTTTGTGGAGAAACCATGAAATTGAAGAAATGACCTGGGAGTTGGAATCAGAAATGAAAGCGAGGTATACTCACCTTTTCGACATACCAGGTACGTATGTCAATTTCGAGGACGAAATTTCATAAGGAGGGGAGGTTGTAAGACCCCAACTTTTATGAATAAAAATTTAATTTAATTTATATATTATTTCAAAATAGTAAGGTGTTGATTTGATAAATGTGAAAAATTATGGGTGAAATGCACAAATATTTCAAAATAAGCAAGTGGTTATTAATTATTCATTGTTATCGGAGAATATTCGTTTGGTCGTGGAATATTCTTGTTGTCGGGGAATATTCGTACGACTGCGCATCTATTTGTAGGCCCCACAATGGAATAACTGTCGGATATAAAAAGCGACAGAAATAACTTTTTTTATAAATAACGGTAAAACTATTACGGTTAAACTGTTGAAATACCCGGTGATAAAAAATACAGTAATACGCGTTATTGCACAGTAGCACACGGTATTGCACAGTATTTTGAATTATTAATTCTTACGTAAGAAGTCACTACTCAATTATTGTTACAGTAATTACTGTTCAATATTTTATATTATTGATTCAATAATTGCATGATATTTTATTGGTTCAATAATTGTTACGTTGATATTTATATCAATAATTGCTACGTTGCGATTTTATATGATTGATTCAATAATTGCTACCGTTGATATTTTGTATTATTGATTCAATAATTGTCACTGCACAGTATTTCACATTATCAACTCAATAATTCATATTATTTGAATAATATTGTTAGATATCATTATTGACAATGTCTAAAGAAGTTTTGTCTAGGAGAGGTTATTTAATTGCGCGCCAGTAAGGAGAAATCATTATCAGAAGGCCCCCTCTTTTCTGGGAACGACCTGGTTGTCAATATTGTAGTTCTGTAATATTATTTGTGAATAATTAATTATTGATTTATATGATAAAAAAATATTTATTTTGTGGATAAAAGAAGGAATTGGTGCTGATGTGTTTTTATCAGTATTTTAGTGTGAAAAATCATCCATTTATGGATTTCGGATAATTTATGTTTGGAATTTGGACAAACTTTCTTCTACAAAGTTGTAAAAAATTAAATATCCTATGGAAAGGACATAGAATTTGTATTTTTCTAACAAAAGGGCTATTTATTATGAATTATTGAAGTTTCAGAAAATAAATTATTTTTTTATAAAATAGTGGGCCCCACTTTTGGTTGGTGTGGAAAATGCTGATTTTGGTGGGCCCCACTAGTGGTGGCTAATATTTTGGTCAAGGAAGTGTGCGTAGAAAAATATTAATATTTTATTAATTTAGTCTACTTTGGCATCCTAAACTTTTTCTATAAATAGGGTGCTTAGGTTATAATTGAAAATCACACCAGAATCAGAAGTTTTCTCTCTATATAATATCGAGCGTATTTTTGTGAGTATTTAGATACTTTGAGTGTTATTATTCAGTGCAAGTTTTCTTCGGTATTATATCCGATATTCCAGCCAGAAGTACTATTTTTTTGACGTAAGAGATGTTATTTTCTTTCATAAATGATGTTATTCTTTTCAATATCATTATACCAAAATATTGTCATGGATTTTATTATGAAATTCTTACTTTTTCCGTCGGGGTTACAATTCACGTATACGACACTATTCACGTATACAGCACTATTCACGGAAAAATTAAATTTTCTTCTGTTTGTCCAAATTACTTGTTAAGGTTCTTATCTTTGATTGGATCTAAGTTTTAAACTTTATTCTTGAATTTTGCTCCACAATTGGTTATTACGAAGTATTTTTGAATTGGATAAACTAAAATACGAATCCTTAGTATTTGTCCTTTATCTCACTGGATTCGTTCTTTAAAATGTTTTTCATCATCCTCAGTCCTAAAAGGTGATATAACTGAATATCTTTGGCCGTAGTGCGAAGATGGGCAGGTGTTGAGACGAACATGACCACTGGTGATACAAATGAATATCTTTGGCCGTAGTGCAAAGATGAATATTTGATTTGAGATGTATATTGATTGATGTTACAGGGATAAAATATTGATGATGGACTTTTAAATCATAGAAGATAGTAGACTTCATTCTCTACTTAACTCTTTTAATGAATGATTATTTCAGCTGCGAATATTGATCTAAAACTTGTTGTCAATAATATTTTATCTGAATTGTTGAAGACTAACGATAATTTATTTTCCATTATCTTAGTCATAATATTCTTTACTGGGCTAGTTGAGCTCACCCTTTTCATCTATTGTCCTCTTCAGGAAATGAGAATGTCGCAGGAACTAGTCGGGGGACAGAGTGATAGTCCGAGTTAGAACAGTAGTAGTCCTCACTATTTCTAATAAATAGTGTGATAATAATTGTAATGAGTACTTAGTTTGAATGTTAATATTTTCTACATATTTGTATTGACACTCACAGTTGTGTGGTCGTATTTTGTACGACCGTGTGATATAAAAGTTTGTATTTGAATTCTGTACCATGTATTTGGCGACTCAGAATGGGTTGAATTAACTGGACCTATTCTGGGGGCGTCACAACTATAGTTCGACATTCACTCCTACTTGTCAAACGGGTTTGAAATTAAGTTTCAAAGTATATTATTTAATTTAGACACTTATTCAGTTTATTTTAATTGCATCCCAACTAAGCAAATGCTACTTAGTTTATTATTATATTATATTTTATTTTGTATTATATTATATTATAGTATATAATTAGTTTATTTTTTTATTAAATTTAATTTAATTTATTAAATTAAATTAAATTATAATAAATTCTTTTATTTTATTTTATTAAATTAAATTTTATTTATTATTGTGTTTTATTATTCTTTATTTTAATTTTTACTATATTATATTATTAATTGTTTAATTATTTTATTAAATAAAAAAATAAAATTTATTTTAATTAAATTAAATTTATATGTTTTATTTAATATTATCTTATATTATATTATATTATATTAAATAATATTTTATTATTTTATTAATTAAATTAAATTATTTTTATTAATTGTATTGTATTGTATTTTATTTTATTTTATGTTATTTTATTTTATTTTATTATTATGATTTATTTTATTATATTTTTATATTATATTATATTATATATTTTTAAATATTTTATTTATTAAATTAAATTAAATTTGTTTTATTTTATTTTATTAAATATAATTTATTTTATTATTATTTATTATTTCATTTTATTTTATTATTAAGAAACTAAGTAAATGTTACTTAATTTATTTTAATATTGGAAAAACTAATTAAATAATACATAAATGTATGTAGGGCCCATAAATTTTGCAAATGAATAATTCTAACATAAATTTCGTCGAGAATTCCGCCAGAAATAACAAATATACCAATGAATCTATTAACATATGGCAGTTCCAAATCAGTGGCAAGATTGATAAGGCAGTCCTAAAATCAATGGCAAAATTAATTATACCAACAATCACAACAATTGAGTAAATTAACATATCTTTTGATTCAATTGAGAGACCCAAATTCAGCCAACAAAAATTATTCAGACTAATTGACAGACCCAAAAATCAGTCACAACATAACAATTGATGTGAATTTAGTACAACAAAATGTCACTGGACAAAGACCCAAATTCAGTACCAATTGACTGAATGCCAATACATAAATGTAATCCCAATTTTTGAACAACATTTCCAATTTAATTCAGGGCAGTATACGTTCAAAATATAATTCACCAACAGTAACAACTCAAAACTTAATCCCAATTTTACTAACAATACCAACAACAGTGGTAAAAAATTTAAAAATCCCATATTTCATATTTTCACCACTATATTCAATAATACCAACAACGCTAGTAAACAATTCCAATTTCATAGTTTCAGCAACAATATGTTCACAAAGTAATCCCTTATCAAATTTAAAAAAAAAATTATAGGCTGACAAAAAAATTAACCATACTGAAATTAATTAACCACTAACCTTTCTAGGTAACAAAGTACCTTAAGGAGTAGAAGGAGGAGAACACGCCACCGGATGTGAGGAGAAAACGCTGTCGGATGTCTCAATTAGTTGTCGCCAGGAGGGGAAGTGAAAGCTGAGGTGCTGCGGCCGTCGGAGGTGGGGAGGCACACACGGCCAACGTCGGTGATCAGAGAGCATAGAGATGAGAGACTAAAAGAGAGAGATGAGAAACTGAATGAGAGAACGATGAGATAGAGAGAGTTTTGAGAGATAACAACAGAGGCGGCTGGGGGAACTGAAATGTTTTTAGGTTTTAAAGGATATTTTCGACAGACTATTACGTCGAAATTAAATCCCTCGATATAACGTTATCCTTGACGGATATTCCGTCGTAACTCACTATCATTCCCTCAAAAATATGGTTGGCACTAGCGGGAACATTAGCGCCAATATGATGGTTGCATTCTCGACGAAATTCTGTCGAAAGTAAATTATAATCGAGGGAATTATTTACGACGGAATATTCCGTCGAAATTATGGTATTTATGACAGAATATGTTTCATCGGAATTATGTCTTTTTCTTGTAGTGGCATCTTGAGTCCATCGCTTGTGTATCAATTCTTTAGGAATCTCAACCAAGTTCTTTGAAGTTAGTAGCCTGAGAATGTGACGGCACTATAGTACAAGAATGTTCAATCATTTTGCAATTATATTTCGCCATCCCGATATCTATATATTGCACAATTGTGAAATACCTGCGACAAGATTTAAGAACTATAACTTTAAACACCAAGTAATTTTTTTAATCAAAACTTGACAAATTTTCTTGCACAATTTACTGTGATATAATCATCTTCTCTCGATGTAATACTTCTCAATTGCTTTCTAGGACTTTAAAACAAGATCTATAATCCTAGTGGAAGTATTGACAAATTCGTCAAAAAAATTGTTCATACTTTCACTCCTAGAAGTAGTAGTCATTCCTGATGAGCAGAAATTTTTTTCAATACACCCTCAATCCATTTTTCTTTTAAATCATACAAAGATTTCAACCATTTGTGATTCTACAGACCGTAGTTTTCAAGCAACAAATTTCATCTGTCCTCAAATTCTTGAATAATCAAACACTTAAAGACGCAATAGTTAAAATCTAACTTAAAAGTTGGATGCGATGAATAGATATGCCTGAATTTTTCAAGATATTTTTTAGTAATGTGCCAGGTACACAATACATGGTGTGTATTAGGAAAAACCCTAGCAATCGCATTCGATATAATATGATCTTGATCAGTGACAATGGTTATAGTATGCTTGTAGTTCATTGCTTCAAGCCACTTGCTCAAACAACTATACAAATGTATCCTCAGTCTCATCGCTCAAGAGTACATACCCAAACAGTACAGAATGGTAATGAAGATTTACACCCGTGAAAGAAGCAAATGACATAAATATTTGTTTATTCGGTATGTGGTATCAAAAGTAACAACGTCACCAAAATTTTGATAAGTATTGACCGATAATCTATCCACATAGTACATCTGATACGATTAGCCACGCCTGATTTTACACTAAAATAAACTTTGTTCGATTCTCACGGTGCAATTTACTCAAGTAATTTATTGCACCCTATGTATCATTCGAGTCAATACTATCACGTCTAATATCTCTAACTATATTTCGCGCATCTGTTTCTGAGAACTTAACATTGCTCATACCTTCTCCTAATGAGCTCAGAACATTCATCATCTTACTTGGATCAATCCAAGCATTATTAAGGATTTCAATCAAATCCCTAGGAACTCCTAAAATATTTTTGTGTGTTCGAATTTTTAAAACTTTACCCGGGGACACAAATTCATGATTCTGATTTAATTCAGGTGTAGACATAAATCATTTTTCTTTACTCCTATCATGCACAACATAAAATTTTGCTCTACATTTTGTTCTATCAATTAAGTCCCTCCACCGCTTTCCCTTAACCACATTATTATCTTCATCATCAGTGACAATCTCATTTTTCTTAACAATCATATATCTAGCTTTACGACACTGATATAATCTTAAAATAAAAATCTTCAGAATTCACATATTTTCTGCCAGTTTTTATCCCTACTTCAAATCCAACACGTTTCGCATATTTTCAGTAAAAAATTCAGCATCTTCCAACGTATCAATTATTTGACCTAACATAAGGAATGGTATCCTTAACTTAAGCAATTTTATCATCATTATTATCATGCAATTTTTCCTCAATACTTGATATTGAATGAAATGATTCTTCATCAGACAAATCCATGGCAAAACAAAAGAATTAGTTCTAAATATGAAATTACAGATTACCGATCTTTGGTAATGTTTGTCTGCAGGTATACTTGCTTGCTAGTTGGCTATGCGCTCTCAAGTTGATTGAACCATTTATCGATGAAAAAGAATAACAAAAGTTATTTGCAATTAGGTTTTTATCACTCAAAATTCGCAGTTTAGTTCTGCGGACGTATGTTTTTTATTTACAACGACAACGTTTTAATGATAAACCAGCGTCCACAGTATTAAATTGCGGACATGGACTTTAGACGAAAACAGTTCAATTTAATGCTATTAGTTTTTCATTTTTCTGGGTATTATTGTTGCAGATTCATCATCTTATCTTGGAATGATGAAAAGAATACCCATGAACATGGAAAACTTAATAGCATTAAATCAAACTATACTCGTCCCAGATCAGTACTGTAAAAATCAAGTAATCAATTATTGGTTGTTACAGATTCAAGTATTATCTACTTCTTTTGCGTATTTTTATTGGTTGTTACAGATTCAAGTAATCAGTAACAATAATAATAAGGGTCCTCTTAACGTGTACTCTAAGGGCATATGCTAAGCACACAGTTCAAGAGAATATTCTCTTGAACTGTGTGCATATTCTTTTGATTTCTGCATTTGCATCAAGTTCAAGGTAATAAGCACACAATTCAAGAGAATATTCTCTTAAACTGTGTGCTTAGCATGTACCCTTAGGGCACATGTTAAGAAATTCCTAATAATAATACGCAAGAAGAAATAGAAAGTTTCTTCAACCTTAATTCGAACTATTCTACTTCTCCAAAAGAAACTGTCAAAATGGGATGAGATTCTAAAGTCTTTATATGAAGTATGAAGTTTTCAGCAGTACTTCGGCTTATTGATAATTTGACCTAACGTCCGTATTATTAAACTGCGGACGTGACTTATGAGTTTTTTGACGTCGTTTGGTTAAATCGGGGCAGTTTAATATTGCGGACGGTAGTTTAATTTTTAAAAAGAGTTAGAGTTCACAATTTAATATTGCGGACGAGAGAATTTTTAAAGAGTGATATTTTGATCATCAATCCTATCCGCAGTATTAAATTATAGAATACTAAAATTAAAATACGAACGAAAACAATATAAATAATTAGATATTTGAATGGACTATCAAAATTTATTGTTAAAATATTTATTTTTTTACAAAATTAACTATAGATCAATCCTCAATTAAAAATGAATCTATATCTCTAATTTAGCCAGAGACTTGAGCAACTGCAACTCAAACAGCAGCCTAGTAAGCTACATGACCACACGTTTGGCTCCTCTCTCTTCCTGTCTCTGCCTCTGTCTTGTAGGCTGCAAGCCTGCAATGCAGGTACCTTCCCCTTAACACTAACACTTTTAATTTAACTTGAGAGAGAAATAGATTGTGTACCTACGCAGTAGCCTAGACTTAGAGAGGTAGCTAGAGTATCAACATGCAGTCATATAACAACAGAGACTCACGTGGCTTCTTCTCTCTCTCCCTCTCTCTCTAAACCATTTTGTCAAAAGTAGTATATTGGGAATGCATGCCCAACTTTAATCTAATCTAATCTAATCATTATTAATTTACTAATCAAAGTTAGGCAAATGTAATACATCTACCTTTATATTATACTAATAGTACTTTATTAATCAGACTACTGTTAGTTTCGCGGAGTTAGGTTTAACCTACTCTTTTTTCACTTCATTAATGCTTTAGTTGCCTACAATTCTTTGACTATAGCACCATTAATTAATTACAATATCCTTAATTAACACTTATTATCAAATGATTAACCTAAGTGCGACTTTGGTGGTGGTGGTGGTGGTGGTGTCGTGGTGAAATGAATTACTAGTTAGTTAAGTTCGATTTGAGCTTGTTACGAAAGTAGTGCTCGAAAAAGTTCTTGTCTGTTTAGTTAAAGAGTCCTTATATGTAAACAGTCGAATCGGATATTTTTTTTAAAAAAATTGTTTCTGTTGCTACTCCCAAAAAATATATAGTATTTATTTCAACTGAAATTTTTATAAAAAAAATATTTTAGGTATAATTTGGATACATATACAAGAACAGTGCTGTACAGACTGTATAACACTTTTTTTGTATATGTATCCAAATTACATATATGTATTTGTTTAAAGTATATTCTCTCTTTATTTCTAGAAGTCAAAGAGGAAGCGTTTCGAAGGGTCTGATTATAGCATTTGAAAAGGGTCTGAATTAACGATGAGTTTGTTGTGTTTAAAAAAGAAGTAAATTCTATTTACATGGTGTTGAATAAAATAGATAAAAATTTAAGGAATTAATTTAAATGTTTTTTTTTAATTTCAATATGAACTATAAATTGCTACTAACGTAAAATGAAAACGATAGCAATATGCAAAGCCTTAATATGCAATATCGACATAAATTTAGATGATTAATAATGATTAATATGGGAGTAATATTTATGTTGTAAGAGTTATATAAGCATTTAAAATTTAGACGTATTTAAAAATCTTACAAAATTATAATTTTATTTTAAATAAAACTTATTTAACTAGAAAAATTAATATTTAAAATTTTAACTCGATCGGAATCAATTATGAATAATGTTAGGAGTCTTAAATGATATGATATTAAATGTTGAAAACTGATATTTTACATGACTTTTTGATATTTTCATATGAAAACCGTCGTTAAAGATCCTATAGTATACATCTATAACGATACTTTTCATGTTAAAATATCAAAAAGTCATGTGAAAATATCAATTTCTATAATATTTCTATAATATTTTATGACTTAACAAATCACACAAGATCTACCAATTTAACATTGTGATGACATATTATTTGAGATATTTTTTGAAACCAATTTGACCCCTAGTATTATCATCATATCTAATGAGTAATGTTAGAAATTTCAAAATTTTAATGTCAAATGTATCAAATGATATACTATTAAATAAGATAAAATGGAGTTTATGACATAACCAATAGAGTATAAGGGTACGTTCGGTTACCAACATTGAGAGCGTTTGCAGCGATAGAATTTGGTTCGTTTGAAGGTCTGACCGTACCGCACCACTTCTACAACGTTACATTTGGACTCCAAACATAATATATATAAATTAAATAAGTTATATTTAAAATAAACTGCTTGTAAACAAATAAACTTATAAACTCGTTTGATCTATTTAAAACATCTGAACATAACAAACATTTTAAATATCGACAGACGAACAAACACTAAATGTATATCAAGCTTACCCAATTAATTTAACAAATTAACAATAACACAATTTAAATATAATTTGTAAGATTAAAAATTTAAGAATAATGCTAGAAACACAATTTATTCTATAACTATTTTATAATTTGATGATGTGGCATACTCCATCTCAATTTTTATGTGGAGCCGAAGACTACATTGAAGTAATTTGTTCATCAATATGCTGATATGAAATATGTCACATCAACAAATTATAAAATAATTATAGAATAAGTTGTGTCTGTAACACTACTCATCTTATGTTTTGGTTTTTTGTTTAAAGTTTTAGATTAGATAGATTAAGAGCCCCTACGAAGTATACTATAGATAGACCTGACAAAAATGGTCCAAGCCCGCCCGTCACGGACTGGGACTGGGATTTGGGTCGCAAAATTTTAGCCTAGCAAAATTCGGTCCTTTTTGGTCATTCTGTTTTTGGATTGGCCTGTTATGCGCCGGTCTGTTTGGGCCAAATCCAAAAAAATTATAAAAATATAGGCATGAATTGGTTTCGGCTCGCGGGCCAGCCCCGCCCGCCGTCACGGGTCGGACTTTGAACTATAATTTTTTAGCCTAACAAAATCTGAATTTTTTAATCAGTCTGTTTTTGATCCGACCCGTTTGGACTTGGCTCGCAAAGTTGTCAGGCCTGACTATAGACTATTAAACCGTGTGGGCCCAGTAGTCAAATCCATTTTGCAGACATCAGATATTAATCGTGACTACCGAGGTATGCAATGAAATGGATAGATGATGATAGATAGGTTCTTTTAGTCTACGTGGAACTTTGCATGCCATGTGACGTGTTCATGTCAGACCTCACGTCATCATCATTGGTTTGGTCCGCTCCTTCTATACACATGTACTCGTATGATTTTGTTTGGTCAAACTCCCTTTGACTCCTTTTGTCCTTCATTTCTAGAAAAAATATATATTTATTAGTAGCATAAAATACCGTTTTTTTTATATTACGGAGTTTCTCAATTGTAGTCGGACAAGTGGTCTAAGACATGATTCCGTCTTGAAATGTGCTATTCGTGATTTTTCGGATTAATTTTTAATTAACCATCACACTTGTTGCAGGCGAAAATCGATCCCAAAATGCTCGAATTACCTTTGTGTCAAGTGTCGTGGTTCATAAAAGACCGTTTTCCTTTGTTATTATGAAAAAAGGTGCCAAATCCAAGGTCTTAAAAAAACTAATATCAAAAGAATAGTAAATTTTCCAATATTAAGTTTAAATTTAAATTATTTAATAATTAGGATGTTTTTAAAACAATAATGAAAAAAATTGAGGATACCAACATTAATTAAGAGATGGTGGATCGATGATTAGTCAAGGGGACAAATGTATTATATATTTATATGATTAATTATGAAGCCTATTATTTAAATAAGGAATTTTTTAATATGTGTTTTAAGGGTACATGTTAAGCACATAGTTCAAGAAAATATTTTTTTGAATTATGTGTATATTTTTTTGAATTTAGTGCAAATACAGAAATCAAAAGAATATACACACAGTTCAAGAAAATATTCTCTTAAATTATGTTCTTAGTATGTGCCCTAAAGACACATATTAAGAAGACTCTTTACATAAAGAAAGAAAATAGAAAGCAAACGAAGAAAAAGAGAGCGAGAGAGAGTATTGATGATAATAATAATAATAATATAATAATAATTTAAAAGGATCGAGGTCACCATACTAGACTTAGGTAGGCCAGGGTAATAATCAATAATGGACAAACAGATTGATGATAATCGTTTAGTTTTATTGGCTGGGTCCCCTTTAGTGGTGGCTTCAATAAGCCAATAAGCCCCTCTACCATCAAGTCATCAAGCCACTCATTTCTTTGTCCAGGATCTTCACCAATTTCATTTGAAATCACTACACCAATTATATTGCATATTAATTTGCATGTATGATCCACAAACACACTTTTATATACATATATATATATATATATATATATATATATATATATATATATATATATATGAGAATTGATCTATAATTAACGTTCTAAAAATAAAATTATTTTTATAATAAATTTTAATCATTCATCCGTCCATCAAACTGCAATTTAATATGGGGGAACTCCGCAGTTTAGTTCTGCGAACAGAGAAATTGTCCAAAATACCACTTCTTCATCCGCATAATTAAATTGCGGACGCTAGGTATGGTGCGGCCCGCCGCAATTTAATCGACGCCGTTTTTGGTCTGCTCGTCCGTAATTTAATATCGCGGACGTTGAGCTTGTTAAATCCAAACGACGCTGTTTTGTAGTCAACCATCAGTCCATAGAGCTAAATTGCGGACCCTGAGTGTTCTATAAAACGGTCAAGTATTATGATCTATCTGCGTTCTTCGTAGCATGACTTTTTGATCTCATCATCTCATTTTGATAGTAGCGATTTAGAATTAGAAGAGTTTGATTTAAAACTATTAAAATTTTCATTTCTTCTTGCATATTATTGTACTCACTAATTCATGTGATCTGGACTGATGAGAAACATGCATGGGTAAACAAATGTAAGAATATATACCGCAATATGTTGTCTCCCATACTTCATACTACGAGAAAATAGTTCACCCCATTGCTAGATTTCATTTGTTTAGTCATACATGTTTCTCATCAGCCCAGATAACATGCATCTGCAACAAGAGTATGTGAAAACGACGTAATGGAAGATTTATAGCTTTAAATTGATCTTTTTTGGTTTGAGCCCTAATCTGAAAAATTAAATTGGGACTGTAAAAATAGAATTTTACCCGTTCGCAAAACTATGCTGCATATTGTAAAGATTGAATTTTTTCCATCCACAAGACTAAAGTGCAGATGGACGAAAAATTTATCTGGTTACCCTAATTGCAAACGATTATTCTCGTCTCTTTTATTGTACAAGGTTCAATCAACTTGAGAGAGCATACCATATCATTTTTACTTCTTCCTTTCTCACATGCTCATACGATTGAGGGAGCATATCCTACTAGCAAATTTTTCAGGAAACAAACATCAGTAAAAATAGAAAATCTATAATTTAACCATTTCAATTGATTCATTTGTTTTGTCATGGATTTGTTTTTTGAAAAATCATTTCATTCAATTTCAAGTATTGAGGAAGAATTGCATGATAATAACGATGCAACAAGTTTAGTTAATGTTACCATTACTTATGTTGGTCAAATTTTTGATACATTGGAAGATGCTGGAATTTTTTATAGAAGATATGTGAAATATGTTGAATTTGACGTAGGAATAAAAACCAGTAGAAAACATGTAAATTCTGAAAATTTTTGTTGTAGATTGTATTAGTGTTGTAAAATTGGATATATGGTTGTTAAGAAAAATGAGATTGTCACTAATAATGAAGATAATAATACCAAGGGAAATAGGAGGAGGGACGCTATGGATATAATAAAATGTAGTGAAATTTTTTATGTTGTGCATGATAAAAGTAAAGATATGTTAGGACAAATGCATATTTGATTTGATGATGAGATAATGTATATTTGTAACCAGTAGCTTTTGTGAACTCTTTAAAATAAAATTAATGTAAAAAGACTTAGATTAGAATATCTGACTTCTTAGGTTGATCTATTTTGTTGAGTAAATTGAATGTATAGACGATTGGAAATTAAATGATTGTAAATTTGTTTAGACGATCATAAAGCTTGTTGGATGATCGTAGAGAATTCAGGTTAACTTTGCGAAGTCTACTCTGAGATCGTAAAATATATTGAAGATCACAGAGTCTACCAATGATCGTAGAGCTATCTACTCCAAGATCGTAAAACAAATAGAAGACCGTAGAGTCTAATAGAGATCGTAGAGCACATTGAAGATTGTAGAGCTTATAGAACATAGAAATTGTCAATCGTAGAGTCAGCTTAGCCAGATACTTTACGACTATCATGAAACTCTACAATTACGAAAATTATAGATGATATCAGCGCTGACAATAGACTGACAATATGAAAACTCGTAGAGTGAAGATCCCAAGATAATTGTTGAACATCTTAAGTTTAAAAAAAGATCAGATCGAATTGTGTTTAAAAGCTAGTTCGATGAAGTGACAACAACCTACGTGAATGTCACTATAGCAGTCTGATGTGACATATCACAATCGAAAGCAAGCTTACAAATCCTCTCTAAAAATCAAAAATCAGAGATTTTCTATGATCGGAGAATTAAATGAGCACCGATAACTTTCCAACGCGGCATTTATAAAAGGCACACAGATTCAATCTAACAGTAACAATCTTGAAATATACAAGTTGAATTGTTGCCTAACTATCAAGAACTCTACTCTATGAATCATGAACTATTTGTTCTGCTGCTAAGGTTTTCATTGCTGGACTTAAAACCACTTAGTAGCACCTCCAACTCAATCTCTCTTTTAGTGATTGTTCGGGTCTTAGTGACCTTTTTAATCAAGTTTTAGTGACTTATTCCAAGTCTTTGTGAGTTGAAGGAATCTTAATGATTCCGTCGTTGTAAATGTTCTTAGTGAACATATCTTAATTATCACCCATCCTTAGTAGATTATACATACTCAAAGAGTAGAAGAGTGGACTAAGAGAACTTGTTAGTTCCCAGTAGGCACACAATAGATCTAGAGGGGGGTTGAATAGATCCTTTTTGATTTCAAATACTTTTCCAGTTTATTTTGTATTGCTAATGAATTAGCATATGACAAATATAAGAATCTTTTCAAGCACAGCGGAATAAGTAAAAGATCCCCTACATTGATATTCATAAACATTCATACATTGTTCATGGAGTTAGTTTAGTTGTAAGTAGTTAATACATACATAGCAGTTATAGTAATTAGGTACATAATGTAAATGATAGAAAGTAAATGACTGAATATAAAAGACACAAGGGATTTTAAGTGGTTCAGAGACTAAAGCTCCTAATCCACTCTTCTGCTTCACTAGCAGGAATTCCACTAAGGAAAGGGCAGCACCCTGAATCACTAAGATTCCTTCAAGGCCAGTAGCCTTGGAACTTTAGTTCACTAAGAACTCTTCAAGCCCAGCAGGCTTAGAACTCCTCTAGTTCACTAATACTTCTTCAAGGCCAGCAGCCTTGGAACTCTAGTTCTCTACGAACTCTTCAAGGCCAGCAGCCTTGGAACTTCAGTTTAGTCCCTCCGGGCAAGGACCCCTTAGGCCCTGGCTACTTGTTGTTGTTGTTGGTGCTTTGCTGCTAAGATGACTTGAAGCTTTATCATCTCTTATACTTAGCAGCTTGGCGTGGTCCTCTTTGCATTCTGCGTAGAGTCTGGACCACTTCTTCTTTGGTGCAGCTGAGTTTCTTTCTGTTCTGCTCATCTTCATCTGATGTCAGCTGTGCGCCATCACCATTCGGGTTTGCTAAGGCTTGACATTGCTGGTCAACTTCTTCTGGTCCATAGCATTCTTTGAACCCTTCTTGAATGATATGCAGACATGGTTCTGCATCTGTTCTGTTTCAGCTTTTGGTTCATGGTGATTCGTAGAGTGGCTCTCTTGATCTTCTTTGTGCTCTTCCACTTTCCTGAATGCTATCTTCTTGGCCTTCTCGGCTCTCAGCTTAGCTGTCATCTTCAATGGCATCCTCATCGTTGTTGAGTGAAGCTTTAGTCTGTTCCAGTCCTTCTTCAAATCTACTTCACTTCCACTTTCGTAGTCTCATTGCCACTGAGACTTATTTTATTCAGCTCTGGTGGAACTCGTAGAGTCAACAATATAGCATTCCAACAACTCAACGATTCTGCAACTCAGCAACCCTTGATCTTTAAAGCTTCATCTGTTAAATACCCTTCCATGATCTTCCCGTTGGAAAATAGCCGTTGGAAGCTATTTGAATTGCTTCACAGATCTTGAGTTATTTGGTACAGACTGCTGATGTGAAGCGAAAGCTCTTTTATGACTTTACTGACACAACAGTCTGCTACTTCACCTACCGCCTCAGAGATGTCACCTTTCCGTGTCAGGCAGGTAGTCACCTTTATTTCTTCTTTCTGATTCCATGATTCGAATCTACAGGAGTTGTCCTTCTGCATCGATGCTCTCAATCAGCAATGTTCGAATATCAATTTTTAGATTAAACCGTTGCCAATGCTTTAATCTTTAAATGACCGAACTCTACGATTCTGATGCAGATGTTCTTGGACCTTGATCGTAGTGTGTCTTGTTGAATGTTGCTCATATACTGGTTAGAGACAACACTACGATTATGAAGAGTGTTCTTTGGATCTACAATGTAGAATGCCTCTTCCTTCACTTGTGCAGTGCTTCAACACTTCTACTTGCCTTGACTGATCTCATTAACTGATAGCTTGACTTATTGCTCTGGCCTCTTCTGAATAGCAAGACACATCAGATTTGTGGAATACCCAGCTCTTTTTCTCCTGGTGATCTCTCGTTCACCTATCATTAATGGTCTGGCCCATGCTTAATCACTTTTGTCTTGTTCTTCATAAGCTGGCTAGTATCTCTTTGTAAACTGCATCAGTTCCTGCTTTGTTTGGAAAACACTACGATCCTGGTTAATCCTAAGATCATTCTCTTCTGTTCTCTTGACAGCTACTGTATTTGCTGACTTTCTTTAGTCAGTCACTATATCTGAAGTCTTCTTCTGATTTGCTTGTGGAAGACTTCATCTTGAATGGCTTCACAACTCAATCAGGATGTTGATTGAGTTGGTGCTTAGATCTTCTGTTTGCTTGCATGCCATTCGTTGAGTGCTCTCTGATTTCCTTCAGGTGAAATGTATCTTTGCAGCTCAGACCAGAGGCTTCATACTTTGGATATTCTGGGAGTGCTCATCTGTTGAGAATCGTGTTGATACTACGATTCTGCCTTGGCATTGTGAGCATTTTGTTGAGGCCTTAGTTTTGCAGACTACGATCTTGCATTGGTTCTGCAGACACTACGACTTCGAGATCAGATTTTGACAGACTATGATTTCTGCCTTCATGCTTTCCGTCCTTTGATCTGGCTCGACTACGATCTCTGCCTCTTATATGATCAGTAGACTACTTTAAGTGTGGCCTACGATTCTTGACTTAGCTTTGGCAGGCGCTCGATCGGCTCTTAGACAGGCTGTCTCTACGATTCTAAATATGACTTCCTCAGCACACTACGGCTCCGAGAAAGTTCTTCTCGACACACTACGATCCTGCCTCGTCTCTTCTGGCAGACTACGAACTCCGAGATCTACTATCCTTGCAGACTACGATTTCGCCTTGATAGTTCTCGAGTCTTCCTTGTCTTTCCAGGCAGACTACGATGGCTGGTGCAGTGCTCGACGATCAGACATGCCTATCTATTACATTGTATAAGATCAACCTAACAAGTTTGATCTTTTTATTTCTAGTCCTTGTACATCATTTCTTTTGAAGGACTTTACAAAGCTGTTTTGTTTATGTAGGATCAACCTAACATATTTGATCAATTCATTCTAAGTCCTTGTACATATATTCCTATTATCTATCAAAGGACTTTACAGCTTTTATCAATTCAAGCATACTTGCATATTCATTCATTTGTATCATAATCAAATCTTATATAAATAAGAATAACATTCTCATGTATATTCCTAACAATCTCCCCCTATTTGATTATGACAAAAACAATCAGTGCATATGCATGAGATGAATGAATCTTATATACAGTGAACATCTGTATTTCTAAAACAGATAATCATGAATGTCATTGATGATAATGTGGAATTACATAAACTATGACACTCTACATCCTGGATCCAGAAAATACCTAATTAGATAGAAATGTACCTTTTCTGCTCTATGTATGTTTCCAGAATGTTTATTGATCAGTGTAACGAACGAGAATTTTGTAAAGTTATTTGAATATTTATTATAATAAATAAATATTTTTAATAATTTAATTATTGAGTTAAGTAATTAATTCATGAATTTTTGGTAGATTAATTTAATTATATGTGTTACATTGATTAAATTAATGTGTAGTAATTTAATAGTTCAAAGTATTTAATTAATTGAGTTTATTTGATTAAATGAATTAATTAAATGGGCATAATGTTACTTTAATTAATTTAATAATTAATTAAAAGAATTAATGAATTGACATAATTAATAAATAAAATTATTAATTATGTGACAATGTGATTTAATGTGAATTATCTTATGTTATTTAATTGATTTAAATAAGATTAATTGAATTAGTTAAAGTGTTACAAGTAACTATATTATAAGTTAGTTTATTAAAATAAATGGGAAAGGAAGAAAAGAAGAAAAATCAAACAAGGCCTTATGAGAAGTTAGGTTGGTTAAGGTTAACGAATATATTATTTACGTATTATATATACTTATACATATACGTATTATCATATTTGTTCAAAGTTATAAAGTCAGAGAAAAATTGAGAAGTCAGAGAGAAAAAGGAAGAAGATATTGAGAGAGATTGAGAAAGAAAGAATTGAGAAATCAATTTTGTGGTTCTTGATTTATATTCATCTACTAAAGGGTAATCCCTTCTTTTAAAGTTTTTATAATTAAGTTTTCTAAAGTTTTTCATATACGTATTTTAAAGTTCTGTAAAAATTGGATTTCATAATTAAGTTATGATATGGCTTTATCTATGTGAGTGTGTGATTATAACGTGTTTTATAATTAGTATGAATGATTTAAAATGATCAATTTTATTTAATTTGGCCTTAATTCGATTTTTGAAAAAGTTATAGAGTTTTTATACGTCTTTGTAAAAACTCTCTGTTAAGAATCATTTTGGGAAATTAAAGTATGAGGTTATCATATATGTGACCGTATATGTTAGTATTATGTGTTAGATCATGTATCCATGATTTACACTAATCACACCAAGAAATTTTGTTAAGAATTGGATTTTACGATGTACAGAGCATTGAATATGGGGAATAACCCATATGGGTGAAATAAATATTGTAATCATATGTTTATATTAAAATTGACACATGGTTATGATTTTATATGTTAAAACAAAGGAAATAAGATTGGAATGAACGGATTTGGTGTTACAACGAATCCATAAGGAGAGATTTTATATTTTCTCCAAACTTGACAAAAGTTATGAAGAACAGTGAAATTGATGGTGTTAATTTGTATAATTGTAAGTGTTAAAATGTTAAGAATGTGTTAGAAGTGATATATAATGTCCCTGTGAAGTTTGTACTTCATGGGTAACACTATAAATCAGAATATTGGTGTAAAATTTGAGAAAGTGGCCGAATTTCTGTGTTCTTCGCGAACTGAAAATTCTGGAATTCTATAGCCGCGCGGCCGCTCCAGGTCCAAGGGTAAAAGTTGCGCGGCCGAGCCCGTCTGAAATTTTTGAAAAATTTGCTAAGTGTTGAATTTTGTGAAAAATGTTTTGAATCTAATAAACAAGAAGACATGTTGTATATATGATAAGATGTTAATATGAGTTTAATAATTTGTGTTATGTGATTAATTAATAATTAATTACAGGACTTAAACCATTATTTGTAAAGTTTAAATAATGTGTTCACAGATCGATATTGAGATTCGAGAAGTATGTTAAACTAATAATTAAATTGGTATTGTGAATATGTTGATAAGTAAGAGTAATTAAAAAAACATGTGTTATAACTGTAGCTTGCGCACGAGGCAAGTTTTCTAAACTCAAATCTTTACATTTGAGCAAGTTTCTAAACCCTACTTTTAAATTGAGCAAGTTATAGACCTAAATTCTATATCAAGCAAAGTATTTATCCTTGATTATTCAAGTTCAGAATTTCATATGAGATGCCATGATTCTTTTAAAAAGTATCATTTCAGTATACAATACCTATTCGATTGTATACCCTAGAGAAGTTATTATTCAAATTGAATATCTTATGTTGTTGAATCCTTTAAGACTAGCGAACCCTTAATGATTCGACTAGTCCATAGTTGATGAACGTTCTAAATTCCAGAACTACTATTGAGTTATCTAAACAAAACTTTATTTGGTGCGGACTCTGATGTCAAACTGAGATGAACAACCCTATTAAAGGGGAATTGATGATGCTTTAAGCGTTGAGATAGTGTACACAAGATCGGTATGAAGGGCTGATCTCCTTAAATACGAGAAATAAAGTCTATAGTCTTATGACTGTTAAAAGTTTAAAGGTTAATATACTTGACAACCTAAGACTTTGTTCAAGGTCTTATGACCCTCAGAAGTAATTTGATTCTCGATTATTATTCTTGATTCAAAAGTTGAGCTTTCTGTTATTCAGATTTCTTTAATTTCACTCGCATGTTATTATTTTCATATTTTTATACTTGCGGGCATTCGTGCTCACTCTTGCATAATAACATTGCAGCTAAGAACAAACAATGTGAAGAACCTTCTAGTAGCAAGGGCAAAGGAAAAGCTAACAAGTGATGAGGACTTGTGATGATATTGATATGTTAAAGTTCAAGACTAATGTGTGATGTATAAGACTTATTTATTTACGTTTCCGCAACAGAGATTTAAGATTAAGTATAACCTGGGATTTATTATGTATTATTATTTCAGATGATGTAAGATGATGGATTATTCATCTAATAAATGAATTTCTATTATTATGGGTAAATAGTCGTATGATATTTGAATAATGAGCACCAAATCTTGTAAAAATTAAGATACCGGATTTGGGGGTGTCACAATCAGCTACTCAGCTTCTTATCTTTCTTACCTTTACTCCCCCTCAGATGTATGCTCCATTTCTTCATCTTGATCAAGCTCTGGTTTGATTGCATGGTTTGGTCTCATGCTCTTCTTCTTTGTCTGGCTCCCACTCAGATTCTGTCTTCACATGGTCATCATTTTTTGGCTCCCCCTCAGATGATGACTCTACTTCTGGTGCTGTTGTCTTCTTCTTCTTCTCCTCCTTTACCTTTCTACTCTTGACCTTTATTCTTCTCTCCTTGACACTCCTTGAATGCCTCTTTCTATGTCTCCTTTTCTTCCCCTTTTTGTCATTAATCACTTGTGAGAGCTGCTCCACATTTGACATAAGCTGCTCCATCAGGTGAGATGAGTTACCAACCTCAATCTTTAGTTCTTGTTGGCTTAGCTCAAGTTGTAGGGAGAGAGACTGTTTCAAATTGTCAATCTTGTCAAAGAGACAGAATTTGCTCTTCATTAGTATTTTGAGCTCGTAGAGCTTCATCCTTCTGATCGATCTTAGCCTTCAGAATTTACTTGATCCCTTAGTTGAAGCTTGAGGGATAAGTCTGAGAGTTTGGATTGAAGCCTTTTTGACAGGTCCTTTACTACTGTAGCTATAAGAGAGATCTCCTCATTCAGTTCTTTAGAATTCTTTAGCAACTCTTGCTCTTGAAGAGAGCCGGCATCAGGTTGTTCATTCTCCGTCTAAACAGCTGTTTGGTCAGCCTCCTGCTGAGCATTAGGTTGGACTCTACGATTCTCACTCTTGGACAGTCTTTCACAGGTAGTGAGAATCTGGTAGATTGTTGAGTGCCAATCGTTGTTGAAGGATAGAAGACTATCAGACAGCCCTGTTGGATCAGCATAGAACTTTTCAGACTCAGTTTGATTATCTTCATGGGTAGAGTGAGAGGACTCTACGATCATAGTCTTTGGTATGATCATTTTGCCATCTGAGTCTGCTCGACATTCATAGGGAATGTAATGGTTTCCAGTCTGTCGATAGACCTTGAAGTGAGATTTGTCTTTGATCAGCAGAGTTGCAAACTTCTTCACCCTTGGAAAGTTTTGTGCTACTAGCTACAAGTTGGGAAGGTGAGAGAAGCACCATGAGAAGTAGCTGATGTCTCCAGTGAGGGATGCCTTTACCCATGGCATGTGAGGATAGAGCCACCTTATCGCATGGTTCTTTATTTCAGGATCATATATCAAGGTTGAAGAGTCCAGCTTTATAGCTTCACGATTGTTGAGTAGATATGCTGCAGTCATCTTTACCACATTCAGACGTTCATTTCCAAGGTTAATCCATTTTCCTGGAAGTACATCAAGTGGTGCTTCATCAACTTCCACCACTATTCTTCTCTTGCGATGGGCAGGGCAAGGAATTTGAATATCTTCTGGCTCCTCATCCTCAGAGTTGGAGTCTTCTTTACTTTCTTCCTGTCCTGACTTGGAGTCAGACTAGTGCAAACTTCCCTCAATTGACTCATCAGTTTGTTCCAGCATTTGATCATCATCTTCATCAGAGCTAGTCTTTGCAGACTCACTTGGCACTCTGAACTCTGCAGTTTTTAGTCTTTTGCTACTAGCCTTTGCAGACATTTTCCTCCTTTTTCCCTTAGCATCTTCTTCCTTGGATTCTGGCTTATCATTACTTACTTCAATTATCTTTGGAGACGATTCTCCCTTTTTTGAAACTAATTTAGCAATCAGTCTGTTGCTCTTCCTTCTTCTCGGGGGTTCAGCTTCAGGGAATTCAGACTCTTCTCCATCTTCAGACTTTGAAGTCTATGAGTCATCAGACAACCTTCTCTGATGATAAGCAACAGTAGGAACAGATGCTTCTTTTCCAGATTTTACATCTTTAGAACCCTCAGAAGGAATTCTTGAGACTTCAGCAGAAGGAGATCTAATTGCTTCAGATTTAGATCCTCCCTTATCAGCAGAATGGCTACTTTGGGAATTAGCAATAGGACTTGCATATTCTTCTTCATCTTCAGACTTAGCTACCTCTTTTATAGGTTCAGCTTTCTTCTTCTTAGATTCAACTTCTTCTTCATCAATGGACTTGCTCCTTGAAGATTTTTCCTTGAAGCTCTCAGTTCCCTTTTTATCTTCTGACTCTACGCTTTTCTTCTCATCAAATAGACTTCTTTGAGGAACTGATTTTAACTTTTTAATAACCTTAGCTTTCTTCTTGGATGGCCTCACAGACTTGGATTATGGGATTATTGAATCTTCAGAGAGTGATAGCTCATCTTCTTTTATGGCACTTACCTTCCTCTTCTTCGAAGTACTCTTGCTGCTGCTGCCATGTGTTATCAGTCTTTTGTTCTCCATTGGGTTCTTCTTCCAGTTAGAAAATAGCATAGGGGCCATCACCTTATGGATGTTTAGAACTACACCTTCATCATCCTTAATCTTATTCTTCAGCTTCTTCCTCAGAATGATACTTAGGAACCTTCCATGGAAAACCTTTGTGAGCGGTTTCCCAGTTAACCTCTTCTTCTCTGCCTTGTCCAACAATTTGGACATTAGGTCGAGCAGGATAACTCCAAAATTGATTTGCTTCCTCAGAACTATTGCAGACATAATCTTTAATTGTTGATCACTCACAGTGTTATGTGCAGTGTCCTTGCATTGTATGTATTTCCCTACAATCTTTGCGAGGAACTCAAATTCTTCAGGAAACTCATTTTTCTTCATATCCTTCAGACTAGGGTTTCTCTGGTACCGTATAATCTTCTTGGCTCCTTCAGTGTCGACTTCATCAAGATTTTTTAGACCTAGGTCAAGGAAACCTAGACATTGATTTATGTCTGTAGGTTTTAACTTCAGAATCTGGCCTTTGACCTTTGTCGTTAGAGTTCCAGAACTCATATTCACATTTGAGTAGAACTCTTTAACTAGATTGACATAGATAAGAGTGTTCGACTCAAGACATTCAGAAAATCTGGCCTTCTTTACAAGTAGTTTTTAAAGGATTTCTTCAACCCCATTCTATATCTCTTAGTGCCTTTGGGAAATAATAAGTAGTATCAGAGTTGGTTCTCGTAATCATAGCTTAAATTTCTTGAGTAGATATATTGCACAAAATAAAACCAGTTCTGAGCTTGGTGGTGGAAACGAGTCACCTTTACGTAATAAAAGATAAATTTGTTAACTGGAAAGTGCGAATACAAGCATATATGGACACACTTGATGACGAGCTATTTGATCTTGTTCTAAATGGCCCATATGTCCCCACGATGTTCGCTCCAACAATAGAAGATCTAAATAAGTTTGTGGTCAAACAAAGGGCCGAATAGACTGATATGGAGAAGAAGCTCGTGCAGCTAGATGAAAGAACTAAGAACATTCTGTTAATAGCTTTGGAGGACGAACTATTTGAAAATGTAGTCAACTACAAAAAGACAAAAGAAGTATGGGAATTTCTTATGGTGATGCACGAGGGAACTGCAGAAGTTAGGGAAAACAAGTAATCCCTACCGACTCAACCAAATGAAATGTTCTCCCATGTCCCTGGGGAGAACATAACAACAACTTATGAGAGGTTTAACGTGCTGCTCAACTCCCTTAGAGCATTTGGAAAGGTCTATCCCAATAAAGACCTTAATATTAAATTCATGAGAGTACTGCCAGCAAGTAGGATGCGAAAAACACTACGATAAGAGAATCGAAGAATCTGCATGAGATGACTGTGCAGAAGCTCTACGGTAATCTCCTTACCTACGACCTGTAGGTAAACCAAATGGCAGAGACTACTTTAAAATCCAAGAGGAAATAAAGATGAGGAACCCTAGAAACATCAGAGGCAGCTTCCAAAGCTCCGGTTGAATGTGATTCTGATGATGATGAATACGATGATGAAAACATTGCTCTATTTGCCAAAAGATTAAGGATATTCATGAGAAAAAAAGAAGAAGCAACAAGCCCAGGAGATACATCAATAATAACAACAACAATTGTGATCACTCTAAGGACCTGTGATACAATTGTAAAAAGCCAGGTCATTATATTGCTGAGTGCAACAAGTCCCTAAGAGTGGAGCTAAAGAGAGGCAAGAAGAAGAAAAAATCAGCTCCAAAGAAAGAATTCAAGAGCTACATGAAGTTCCAAAAGAAGGATAAAGGTTTTGTCGCAAAGGGTTTGTGGAGTGATTTTGAGAATGATTCAAGTTCAGAATCAAGCGAAGATGAAGGACCGCAGATGGTTAACTTGTGTCTTATAGCTATAAAAGTAGATAATGTGACGCCCCCAAATTCAGATACCTATACCTCGAATTCGGTGCTTCACTTTCTAATTCTAATAACATACCAAAATCTCACATAAAGGAATAATAGAATAATTTACATCGATGAAATATAAATATTCTTGCCCAAGTCTCGTAACCGTTACTAAGACATTACATAATAAGGTCCCTAATGTAGCTTAATACATAAACCATAATTAAGTCTTGATACATAATCCCAAATAGGTTTAATACAACATCATAATAAATTTCTTCTTATAGAAGAACAAAGCTACGTCGTAGCCTTGCCCTTTCCCTTATCCTTTCCCGAAGGTCCGCACTGCTCTGCCTTAACTAAAATATTTAAGGGAAACAAAAATGAGCAACAAATTTGCCCAGCAAGTATTATAACGTAAAGGCAAATTGACATAATATAAGATTCATAATATCAATGATATGATCATAAATAATAGTTCAAGAATTAAAGAATAATGTGGTAAGCAAGGAAATACTAATAGCTCCAAATCTATCCTTTGAAATTTAAACAAGGAGTCATATAGACCGAAAAGTTTTAAAAGAATTCAAGGTTTCAATACTGAGTAGTCACTTATGGACCGAGAACTCTTGCTAAAATTAACAGTATTACACCGCTAATTCAATATAAACAAGTATAATGTTGTTTGTGCGCACGTCGGTTCCCTGACAGTTATATAATTTTTCCTTCAAAGAGGGTTGTTCATCTCAGTAGAGTTATAAGAGTCCGCACCAAGACAATTGGTTTGGATAGCTTTCTAACACATGATATTAGTTTAGCCGAATTAAATGGCTCAGACACCTTTCTCAATACGCTTATGAACAATTTGTAAGTTCATGATTCAAAAATATAATAGCGAATTCAACTAAGATTTTGAGTGTGAATAATAAATTTCTAAGAGTCTAGATATCACAAGAATGATTCGCTCAAATATATAGTTGATGTAATAATAATCATAAACTTGCACAATATCACCACAAGGTCAATATGAAAATCAAATGAAGTTAGGAAACTTGCATTCAATATGAAAATCAAATGAAGTTAGGAAACTTGCCTTTAGCGTCGATTACCAACTTATAGCTTAATATCACCACAAGGTCCTATTTTATCATAGTTATATATATATATATATATATATATATATATATATATATATATATATATATATATATATATATATATTCATTAGTTATTCAAGCTCTATACATAATCCAACAATCTTATACATATTCAACCACGTAAGCTATGTAATCATCATTGATTTTTCTCTTAAAATCTTATTTAGGAAGACGTGTTAAAACTTTTAGGTTCTTGGTTCTATATACTCATTTTATGCTTGGACACTTAAAACATTTCTCAAGTCACATATTATAGCTTAAGACATTCATACACACATATTAAGGGATTTTTAAACTAGGTTTGGTTCCTCCCATTTACTTTCAAACATTTGATAGTTTTATTCGTAAAATTTACACTTTACCAAGCTAAGAGAGTTCATTACGTCAAAAACTAACCATAGTATTCATTAAACCATATAATAATGCTAAACAACCTTTACTACACATGCTTTCATGTGTTTGACTCATGTATTCCAAATTAACATAGCTTTACTCTTGAAAACTTGTTTTAAACCATATTGAATAGTTTACATCATTGCATTTTCCTTTGAAAGTCATATTTAGAACATTATATAATTTAGTCATAAACACAACTAATGTTATTAGTTTAAGTTCTTGTTTTATTTAACTTTACAATCTTTGGCTCTAGGATTGAATACACTAACCACATAGCACCAAACTAGAATTCATATAATATAAGTTTAAGTTTAGGTCTAAGTTTAAGGTTCTTATAACTTATCAATTTACAATTTGCATTTCAAATATATGATTACAACTTATGGTACGTATTTATACATGTTTAAGGCCCCTTCATGTTTATTTTCGTCGGGGCAAAAATTTGAACTGCAGGAAGCTCGTCGGGGCGAAGCTTCCGCAGGGGCGAACAATTAAAACTAGGTACTCCGTTGGGGCGAAGAAGCTCAGACTCGGCCCCTGCTCTCTATTTTTTCATAACAGTTGTGACCTAAAACTCCCAAAACAACATACAAATAGCAATTTAAGTAAACCCATTATATATAAACCCCACAAACTTACTACCAAACATACATAGCATGATTTAACAACTGAAATCAAATAAACAACAATTTTAAAGACTCAAATTCAAAGTTCATGCCATTTTTCCATAGTTTAACATGTTTAGCAATTTCTCTCATTACATAATCGTTTCTGGTCCAAATTGAATCGTTTAACTTTCGTTGTTTTAGTATTTAACCACATCAACAATGTCTAACATCAATTTACAGATAGCAACAAGCCTTAACCCTCAATTTTTGACTCAAATAACAAGTATTCATAATTATTTCTAAGAACTATCAAACTTGGAATTAAGAACGTGTTAGTAGGCATTACCTCTTTGAAGTTGTGAAGTTAATTCTTTGTTTTCAATCTCAGAGTTGCTTTCTAACTCAACAACACTCACACACCAATTTTTGAATTTCACAGAGAACTAGAAATCTGGAAATGAGAAGAGAATGGCTACCATATATAGAGAAGTTTTTTGACCAAAATTGGGCTTTGCTCAATGAATTAAACCAATGGAAGAAGGAAGAAGATGTTGGGCGTAGATGAATAGTTGAAATTCACTATTAGGGCCACTCCCTCCTTCATCATTAGCAATCTTCTGAGTTTTGACATTGTATGGGAGAATAGGCTTAGGCCAATGGCCTAAACACATGAAGAAAGAAATGAGACACATAAAATGGGACAACTTTCTTCTAAACTTAGCATTAGCAAAGTGGATATCAATAATACTAAGGTCAAGTCCCTTTTAGGCTTAAAAAGTGCAATTTAAATGATTTAATGCTATTACCTTATGATAAGTTAGGGTCACATATACATATAATCATATAGTCCATATACTTTGGGTTGGTCCAAATAGTTTTTGAATATAATTCAATTGGGTATCAACAATCCATTAATTTTCATAAAATTTTATTATTTCAATTACACCTAAATATGGAAATAAATATTTAATAGTAAATATTTACTTACTTGAACTTATTTTCTCCCATATATTTAAAATACATATTTAATTGTCTCTACACACATCATGATGTCACATAAGCTCCTTTATATAACTTAGTAGAATTATATGATTCAACTCACTTTTATTATATAGTTTTATATAAAATTTATTCACCTTCTAATGTCATACCCTATTTTATATTTAAGGAATAAAGCAACTTTATGGCACTACCACTTACATGTTCCTATATCACATAACAGCGATTGCATAAACAATAATGATAACACTAATAATAATGATAGTAAAAATGATAATTAGTCCACCACATTATTTAGTCATTCCTTTATTATATTCAATATTTATATAACCACACAACACATATAATTGCACAATCATAAACTAGATAATAATGCCAAATAATCTATCATATCATTTAATTATTTCCTTTATTAATTTAATCAAATAATCACTTAATCCTTTATTATGCCATACTAGGCATATTACATAAACTTAAATTAGGCTTTTAATCATTTCCATCATATTTCTCACTTAATCCAATTTAATTGAATTATCACATTCCATGCCACAACCATATATATTTATATATTCCATAAATATTCAAACCTTTATGGTAGGTCTCCAAATCTGAGTATTTAATTTTGATGATAACAAATTAGGATTAAAGGTCAAAAAGGGTAGAATCCTCTCCATAGGTTTAAGTGTCAAAAGATTTATTAATTACCTTGAATATTTTGACCAAAAATATTTATTTTTTAAAAACTTTATTTGAATTTATTTTATAACCTTGATAAATTAATATCAAGTGTTAATAAAATGAGTTCATATAGTAACATTTTTTAAGGCAAGGAGATTCCCATATTAATTGTAAAATTGATTTTTTAAGGGCAAAAATTATTTCTAAAATATATATATATATATATATACTAAAATATATTATATATGTAAAAGTATATAGTATATATATATATATATATATATATATATATATATATATATAAATCGTGTGTGTGTGTGTGCATGATATAAACCGTGTGTGCATGTGCATGTGTGTGTGCCGAATTTACAAAATGTATGCATGGGAGTGTAATTTGAAAAATGCAATACTTGTATGGGTGTTTGTGCAAGTGTTGTGTGAATGCATGGAAGTATGTATAAATGAGTGTGTGCTTGTATGGGTGTTTGTGCCGCAAGTCTAAAGTATGCTGCAATTGAATAAGGCATATGTCTTTGATAAAAACAATGGGCATATATAGTGACTCACATTGTTGGGCAATTTCAAATCCTATATATCCGGCCAAGCATAAATTAATCCAAGCCTCTCATTTTTGAAATACGCAATCCGGACCTTACAAATTCAAAAATGATTTTTAAAATTACGGTTTTGCCCGAACCTCAAAAATTCTATAAATAGGAGGCGTTTCTATTCATTTCATGGAACCAATTCTATAAACCGAAAAGCTTACTCTCCTTGCCTACAGATTATACAAACAAGCTTTTACTCTCTTCGCTCAATCAAAGTTATAATTTCTTTTGGAAGAGAAAAATTAGTCCAAGTATTTGAGATAAGTTGTTAAAACTATAATTGTTCATATCATCTCATACTTGCTCATACATATATATCTGTGATAAATTGTCATACATATTCATATATCTATATATCCATATTAGTAAAGAGTCAGTACTTGGACACCGATATGTAATTTGGATGTTATTTCTTTTGAAATTCTCCAAACGGTCTTTAAAATCCCAAGTGGACCCTTTACTGGTATAATCAATATATAGATTTAGATAATCAGATATAACCTGCAATAAACATTTATATATATATCTTATATATGATCTATCATATCTAGTAAAGAGACAGTACTTGGACACCGATATGCAATTTAGATGTTATTTCTTTTGAAATTCTTCAAACGGTCTTTAAAATCCCAAGTGGCCATTTACTAATATAAATAATCGATATAAATATTCTTTAATATTCTATATCCGATTATCAAGTTGTGAATCAAAAAAATTAGTCAGTACTTGGATACCGATATGCAATTCGGATGATATTTTCTTGAAATACTCTGGACGGTCTTTAAACTTCCAAGTGGCCAAATTATTCGCAACGTAGATCAAGTATAATATAATATATATAAGTGGGTAAAACAAGTTTGTTCAAGTATTATCTAAAGTGAATCATATTGTCATACTTGATAAACTGTCATCAAATATACTGCTCATATAATTGCTCATAAATTATTGTTGCATTATATAAGTGTGTGTGTGTGTGGTTGTTTAATTCAAAGTTATATTTATTCAACAACAAAGAAACACACTCTTTATAAAGAAAAATCTTTTTCTTAATCCATTGAAAAATATTCTTTAAAGAAAAAGAAAGTCTTTATTACAAGTGCTTAAATATTTCATCTGCTTTCACAGAAGCACATCACATAAAAGTCTTTGAACTTTTATCATACACTTGAAATTCTATATCTGCTTATCTGAGAAGTATCTGTGCTACAATTGTATCTGCTTATTATTAGAAGCAAAAATTCAAAAAAACCTTTTGTAAAAGGAAAAAGGGTTGAGTTAGTTTATTTTATATTTCTGAGAAAGACAAGAATTCTTTGACCAAGACCAGAGTCTTATAGAGGTCAGTTGGGAGTTGGGTCTCTAGTGTACTTCTGAGGTGAGGAAGAGATTGTTGTTTCTAGACCAAAGTATAAAATAGTACTAAGTTCAAAAGAAGATTCAACTAAGCTTGAGGAAGGAGCTGGGAGTTCGCTGTCCGAGATAGTTAGTTGAGGATAGTTGTAAGTTTATCTTTAAAACTTTGTACAGGCTTCTCCGCCTATTGAAGGAGTATTTTTTACAGGGAGTAATAGGATCTCAAGTCTTGGAGAGGAGCTTGAGACTGGACGTAGCAACATACCCGGGCTGTATGTTGTGAACCAGATAAATATCTGTGCATTGTGTGATTGAATTTTAAACTGCTCATTAATTTGATAAAATTAATCCACTTAAATTCAAAAAGGCCAAAGATAATTTTTAAACGGTTATAATCTATTCAACCCCCCCTTCTAGATTATTATTGGACTTTTAATTGGTATCAAAGCGGTGCTCTTTAACTTGTTTGTTAAGTGATTACAAACATATCTAAGAGTAGACCTATCTATGGCCTATACAAATGCTATCAGTTACAGTGAAGGACTATCAATGTCCATACCTCCACTATTTGATGGCACAAACTTTGTCACCTAGAAAAATAGGTTCAAAATCTACGCCAAGTCACAAGGAATCAAAATTTGGCTAGCAATTGAACGAGGTGTAAAGATTCCCACAAAAGTCGAAAATGAAAAGCTCGTCGAAAAAGACGCTGGGAAATTCACCACCGAGGATGAGGAGATTATAAATATCGCCTCCAAAACTGAACAAGTGTTAACCAGTGCTCTTATAGAAAAAGAATACAAAAAAGTTAGCAACTGCAAGAATGCAAAAGAAATCTGGGAAAAACTGATTGTAACCTATGAAGGAACCAATCATATCAAAGAAACCAAAAAAGATGCTCTAATCCAAGAGTATGAAAGCTTCAAGTTGGAAGAAGGTAAAAAGATCATTGATATGGAAACTCATTTTTTCAAAATCATTGATGAACTAGAACAACTGGGAAAAGCTTACACAACAAATGAGAAGAACAGAAAGATTCTCAAAGCCCTTCCATCTGTATGGAAAATGAAAGTTACAGCCATCAAGGAAATGTAGGATCTAACTGCTTATCCTCTTGATAGCCTCATTGTAAATTTTCGTGCCCACGAAGTCGACATGTTAGTCGAAAAAGGAGGATCAGACACAGACCTCAAAAAGAAAGGAATCTCTTTCAAAGCCTTACTTGTTGATCAAGAAAGCGATGATGATGAATTGAATGAAGAGCTCCTGAGTCTAGATAATAACAAAGTTGCATTATTATCAAGACAACTCAGAAGAGTAATTCAAAGTAAAGCAAAGAGATATGGCAAAGGATTCATGAAAACAAATAACAACTTCCGAAACAAGCAAGCCTTCAAGCCAAAAGTTCCAGGAGGGGATTTCAAGGCTACCAACAGCAACTTTAGAAATGCTAGCACAAATGAAAATTCAAATAACTATTTTGAATGCAACCAGCCAGGACACTTCAAGAAGAATTGTCCAAAATTAACCAACAACAAAGTTCTAGTAGCTGAAGAAGGCTGGGATCTAAGTGATGAAAAAGAACCTACTGAGCCAACCGAAGAAATAACAAATCTATGTTTAACGGCGGACAATGACTCATCACCAAAATCTGAGGTAAATTCGGAACAACATTTACAAGAAACATATAATATTCATTATAAAGATAATGAAATTATTAAAGAAGATTTTATTAAATTAAAAGCATCATTTAAAAAATTAATTGAAGCAAATAGAAATCTTGAAATAGAAAATTTTAATTTAATCATGGATAATGAAGTCTTAAAACATGAAAATGAGAAATTAGAAAATAACTCTTCAGAAAATCTTGCAGTAAAAGAGTAACTGGAAAAGTTAAGAAAAACAAATAAAAATCTTGAAAAGGAAAATTCTACACTTATTATTTCTATGAAAAATCTTAAAACTGAAAATTCAGCTCTTACCTTAATTATAGAAGATTCTCAAAAACAATAAATAAATAAAAAGAAAAATTCATTAGAAAAACAAAATGAAGAAACTATTCTAATAAATCAAATTAAAATGTTGACTCTAGAACGGGATGACTTAAACTCTACAGTTATTAAATTCACAAAAGAAAAAAAAATCTTGACGTTATGCTCGGTCAACAAAGATGTAGTTTTAATAAAGAAGGATTAGGATATATCGGAGAATCCAGTAAGATAAAACATAAAAAACTCTATCATGTTAAAAGAAAAGAAAAAGATCATGTATCTCCTTTTGATAAATGCTCTTACTGTAACAAAAATGGTCATTCGATTTACTCATGTAATACCAAGAATGGAAACTATTCAGGAAAAATGATTTGGGTACCAAAAGAAAGTTACACTGCACCTATTATCACAAAAAAGAGAATTTCTTTATGATAAAAGACCATCTAGAAACTCATCCAAATCCTTTATTTAAAAGAGTTAGTCATGCATATTATAAATTTGCTACTCATAGAACATGTGTATCTACGAGTGATTATTATCCTGTACCAAACTTTGTAAAGGAAAACACAACCAATCCTTATACAAATTGGAAAACTTACCCAAAGGACCCTTCTCATTAAAGGGTACCAGTTTGTGAATTTAATATATGTTGCAGGTATATCTCACAGCTGATTCTAGTAAATGGTTTTTTGATAGCGGTTGTTCAAGACACATGACAGGCAACAAAACTAAATTGAGCAATCTACAAGCTACAGACTGTAACGAGGTAACATTCGGAGCTAGCAACAAAGGTAAAGTTGTTAGAATTAGAAATGTGTACAGTAAACACATAACAATCTATAACGTTCAATTGGTCACAGGACTCAGGTATAATCTTCTATCTATTAGTCAACTATGTGATAGTGGTTTTAAAATAACATTTAGTCCTTATAACTGTTCAATATACGACCAAACTGGAAAATTAATTCTACTTTGTCCTAGAAGTCAAAATATGTACACGTGTGATTTAGATGCATACTCACACATGGATAATGTGTGTTTTGTATCTGCAAATGACGATCCTTGTCTTTGGCATCGTAGATTAGGACACATTAACATAAAATTGATTAACAACATATCTTCTAAAGAACATGTTCGTGGTCTTCCTAAACTTAAATTTCTTAAAGACCATATTTGTGAAGCCTGTGAATTAAGAAAATAAATTCATGCATCTCATAAACCTAAACTCACAGTTTCAACCTCTCGACCACTTGAACTCCTGCATATGGACCTAGTTAGACCTATCCCTAAACATAGTATGGGTGGTGCTGTCTATATTTTAGTCCTAGTTGATGATTATTCAAAATTCACTTGGTTTGATTTTCTAAAATTCAAAAATGAAGCGATAAACTCCTTTTCTGCACTATGTAAGAAAATTCAGAATCAACAGGGAAGCTCTATTGTTTATATTCGGTCTGATCACAGAAGAGAATTTGACAATTCTGATTTCATAATGTTCTGTGATGAGCACGGTATAAGTCATAACTTTTTTGCACCTTACACACCTCAATCAAACGGTGTTGTTGAAAGGAAAAATCGTACTCTACAAGAAATGGCTAATACTATGCTTAATGAATATCGACTTCCTAAATATTTTTGGGCCGAAGCAATTGCAACTTCTTGTTATATTTTGAATCGTGTCTTGCTGAGACCAATTCTTCTCAAAACTCCCTATGAACTCTTCTATCAAAGAACTCCGAAAATAAACTATTTTCGTGTTTTTGGGAGTAAATGCTTTATTCTAAATACTAAACAATATCTAGTGAAATTCGATCCCAAATCCGATGAAGGAATATTTCTGGGATATTCACTAAACAGTAAAGCATATAGAGTCTTTAATAAAAGAACTCTAGTCGTGGAAGAATCAATGAATGTAACCTTTGATGAATCTAAACCTCCTCCAAAATATAGAGAATTGTCAGAAAATGATACAGTTATTGAAGATATTCTCAGAAATATGGAAGAACTAAAAATTGATGATATTTCTTCTTTTGTCAATGTTAATCCTCTTGAAAATCCTAATTCCCAGCAAAATGACTTGCCCAAGGAATCACATGCTATAAGAAATCATCCAATAGAAAATATCATTGGTGGTATCGATAAAGGGATTCTTACAAGATCACAAGCACAAAAGATGGCCAGTCATCTATCCTTTCTGTCACAAATTGAGCCTAAAAATATAAAAGATGCTTTGATTGATGAAGACTGGATAATAGCTATGCAAGAAGAACTTGAACAGTTCACAAGAAATAAAGTCTGGAAATTAGTTCCAACTCCCGAAGAGACCTCCATTATTGGTACTCGATGGGTGTTCCGTAACAAATTAGATGAAAATGAAACTGTTATACATAATAAGGCACGATTAGTTGCACAAGGGTATAATCAACTTGAAAGAATTAACTATGATGAAACATATGCTCCTGTTGCTAGAATTGAATCTATACGTATGTTATTAGCTTTTGCATGCCATAAAGATTTTAAATTATTTCAAATGGATGTGAAATTTGCTTTTCTAAATGGTGTTATTGAAGAAAAAGTCTATGTTAAACAACCCCCTGGCTTTGAAGACTTTGATCATCCTGATTATGTGTATAAACTACACAAAGCCTTATACGGTCTAAAACAAGCTCTCAGGGCATGGTATGAAAGACTGAGTAAATTTTTATTAGAAAATGGTTATAAAAGAGGCACAGTAGATACTACTCTCTTTACAAAATATAAAAATGATGATATTCTTATTTTACAAATATATGTTGATGACATCATTTTTGGATCTACTAACATAGTGTGTAATGAGTTTTTTGAAAGCATGAGTAAAGAATTTGAAATGAGCATGATGGGAGAATTGAATTTCTTCCTAGGACTACAAATCAAGCAAGGAGAAAAAGGTATTCACATCTCTCAATCCAAATATTGCAAAGAAATGATTAAGAAATTTGGTTTAGAGTCTGTAAAACCTCTTAATACTCATATGTCAACTACTGATAAACTAACTGCTGATGAAAATAGAAAAAGTGTTGACACAAAAAAATATCGAGGAATGATTGGCAGTCTCCTTTACATCATAGCTAGTAGACCTGACATTATGTTCAGTGTCTATAAATGTGCCAGATTCCAAGCAAATCCTAAAGAATCTCACTTGGTTGCAGTAAAAAGAATATTTTGATATCTTAAAGGAACTACAGACTTAGGTCTATGGTATCCTAAAGGTTAACCATTCGACCTTGTGTGTTTCTCTGACTCTAACTATGCCGATCATCATGTTGATCGAAAAAGCACAAGTGGCACTTGTCAGTTCTTAGGCAGATGTTTAGTTTTCTGGTTTTCTAAGAAACAAAACTCGGTATCTATTTCAACCACCGAAGCCGAATATATAGCTGCTGCACGATGTTGTGCACAGATATTGTGGATGAAACAGACCCTTGTCGATTACAATTCAAAATTTAACTGTGTGTCAATATTATGTGATAATACAAGCACTATTAATTTGAATAAAACTACCGTATTACATGCTAGATCAAAACACATTGATGTTAGACACCATTTCTTACGAGATCATGTCAACAATGGTACTATTAAATTAGAACACATTGACACAGAATTAAATATTGCTGACATATTCACTAAATCACTAAGCTCTGATAGATTTTGTAAATTACGTTTAGACTTGGGAATGTTAGATATTATTTCATAAAATATTAAATTATTTAAAATCTATTTTTTTGTAATATATAAATATAATTTTTATATAAACAAAATTATTAATTTATAATTTTCTATTAATATAAATATATATATATACTCATAATTATACATATTTGTTTTTTTTATATGTTAATACACTTATATTATGTAGTTAAGTATATTTTTATATATAAGATTTTATATTTACATTTTTTTTCAATTTCACATTATATATCAAAAATTATATTAATATAATTTTTATTAAAATTATTAGTTTATAATTTTCTTCTATTTATATATATATAAACTCATAATTATACATATAAATAATATATATATATATATATAATTTATTTATTTATATATGTTAAATATGCATTTTATAGATTGAAATTTCATATTTATATTCTCTCTTAATTATCTGAAAATTATACTATTGTAAATTTTTTATTAAAAATTTTCATAAAAATTAAAATTATTAATTTATAGATTTTAATATAAATTTTTTAGTATTCTTATTATCAATTATATAAAAAATTACATTTTATAACATTTATTATATAAATATATATCTGATTTAATCTAAGCCGCTGATCAAAGAAATCATCCAAAGGTCAACCATAAGCTCAATCCGCGTCCATTTGACTCCAACCAATCAGAAACCAGATAGCCTAAGCACACGGATCACGCTCAATTACCGTTTGATCAACACAGGAAAAACACAAACTCATCTAAACCGTTCGATCAAGGCCAACCGGTCAGCTGAACCGATCTAAAACACGCGCCTCACACCGACCGTTGATCAAATTTTAGGTTTGTTTTCAACCGCACAATCACTCTAATTAAGCTAAATATAAAAACCAAAAATCAAAACAAAATTTATTTTTACTCTCTCTTTCTCTCTCTTCTCGCCGGCTCTCTCCCTTCTCTCTCTCTCTACAACCAGACGCTCTCTTCTCTCTCTACCTCTCAAACCCTAACTCTCTAGGCCTAAATCAATAAATATATGTGAGTTTTCGTGTTCCTCTTTCAATTAAATGATTCTTCTGAGTCTTCTTAATCATTCTGTTAGGTTGATTGTTCTGTCTTCATGTTTCTGGAGTCAGTTCTGTTTTCTCTCTTCTTAATTTTTTTTTTAAATCATGTATATATTTTGTTTTTAGGTTCGATTCTGTCTATAAATTTTTCTCTTAAACGATTTTAAAACCCTAGATCTATAAATGTTTTTATTAAAAATATTTTTATTCGTCTATCAAACAAACTAAAAAAAAATGTTTTTGTGGTTTTATGATTCTCTCTTTCTGATTTTTGTGTGTTTCTTAAAAAAAAAAATTAAAAACCTTATTACTGTAAAACTCATATTTTTGTAAACAAATTTTTTTTCGTCTGTGTGTTTTTCAAAAAGAAAGGAAAAGATTTCTCGGTACTAATATTGTTTTTTTGTGTATGTTCGAAACCCTAAATGTTTCTGTCTCTTTTTATTTATTTATTTTTTTTAAAAAAAACTATGTTAACCATAATTTCTGTTATCAAATATATATATATATATATATATATATGTTTTTTAAACCCTAAAAATTCCACAAATATTTCAAAATTTCATATATTATATATTTTCGTATACTTACTTATTAGAATATACACATATGTGTGTAATGACTGCTGTGTATTATATACCTGGGTTGTGTAAGTTTGAAATTTCTGATATTTGTGTGTGTGAGTATGGTGTCTTCCCTTACTGATACACCTATGTTATATTCTGGATCAACTTGAAAGGCTGCTAAGTTTGTGAATAGTTGTGCTAAAGTAATCCCTTCACCCTCTCTGATCAACTGAGTATATATAACTATTGAAATGTGTGGCTATCTGAGAGCCACTGGCTATATATATATGTCTGTCTATGTGAATATAAGCATTATATGTACATGATAACTTATATGTCTAGATTCTGTAATCTTATTGTCTATCTGAAATAGGATAACTATGATATAAATGAGTTTCATGTTTATTTCTGTATGTGTGGCTATCTGAAAGCCATTGGTTATATATGAGAATGTCTATGTAAGTATAAATATTGGGTGAAAGTAAATTCTCATGTCTGAATTCTGCAAGTTTGATGTCTATTTAAATACAGACATTAGGTGATGAAAATAACTACCATATTATGCAATTATATGTTTCTACTGTTATATGCTGACATGTATAATAGAGATCATATGCTATATCATTTTTATATAACACTGACTTGTTGAATCAATGTGTTGACACACTATATCTTTATATATTGGCATCTGACAATGACAACATGTTAGTGTTGTGTAATATTGACTAGTTGTATCTCTATGTTAATTTGCTACAGTCTGATATGGGCCAATAAGTCATGATAGCATATATCTTTGCTTAATTCTAGATCATGTCTGTTATGTCAATAACCTGCACATTTCTGGAATTTGGTTGTGTCTTCTAATTGAACTTCTGGGCAAATTTTTCAAAAAGGAAAATCTGACAAAAGATTTAAATCTTCTAAAACAGTACAAAACTTGCATGTCCCTTACTGTTGACACTGCACAGTCATCACATAAGAACTGTTTAACTTTTGACAAATAGGTCATGCCATATTAATTAAACTAATTTTTTTAACTTTTTCTATAAAAGGATAGCTTTCAATGTCTGCAGTTTTACTTTCAAACCTCTTCTACTACTTGCCTATAGTTTTGTGCATTCACTTACTTTCAAAACATGAAACCTGTCCATTCTTCAAAAAGAAAAAGGTCTAAAATCTTCACTGACCCACACCCTGATTTATACACTCCTTTGTTGGTCACACCTACTGCAAAAATAAAGTATTAACACATAAAACATAACTTAATTCCTGGGGTAGGAACTTCTTTTAATAGTTTTCCAAGTCTGCTAGAGAAGATAACCAGTATAGGATGGGACTGTCTTATCTCTTTTACAAGTAGAGAGATATATCCTAGTTTGATTGCTGAATTCTATGCTCATATATCTTTTGTGCATGATTCAACTAGTTTTCTAACTTGTATTAAGACCTGCATACTAGGTCAAGACTATGTGATAGATAAAATTATGCTTTTGCATGCTCTTGATCTCAGAAAATAATTCTTAGATTATCCTAAGATAAATTAGTACACCTTTCCCATAGGAATCACCACGACTGAGTGTCTTACCTTTAAACACAATCTTGCACTTAAAACTGATCAACTTGTGCCTGCTGATTTGTTTGAATATCTATGTAAAGTGCATCTTGATTAGTTTACTGCTGACTGTCAGTTCTTAGGAAAAATTCTGAGAAACAACTTCATGCCTGTTGGAAATGATAAAATGTTAAGTCCTTTTGACTTAGAACTTATGAAGTGTGTTCTGACTGGATGCATGCCTTATAGTCTGCCATTCTTCCTTTTGACATCTTTTGAATTCTGTCATTCTAATAACTGCATGTGGTATGGACTTTTGTTGACTAGACTTTTTATGCATTTGGATATTCCTGTTCATCTTCACAAGGCTCAAATGATTCACAATAGCAATATTGTGTCACATTTAAATCTTCCTTCTAAGCCTTTAATCATTTTCCAACCTAATTACACTGACCACATAGATACACATTTAAATCTACTGTCCCAAATTGATTCTTTAAACAGCATGAGTCAGTTATCCTTGAAGAATCAGTCTAAAATTCTGAGTCAGTTAGAGGCTTTAAAATTGTCTGTACAACACTTACAAGATATGGTGAGTATATTGATGGAACACCACAAGGTGTCAATCCCCCCTTACAACTTCACTGCCACTACAAGCTTTGCCCAGCTTGACCACTCTGGTCAGACCCCTCCTGATCTGCAACTCACAAACATGGGTATGAACTTCTCCCCACTCAACTTTGATGAACTCTGAAGAATGTAAACTAACTACTAACTATTCTGGATTACTGTAATAAACACTAAACACTAACTGATAATTAGAATTATTACTATCTGTTTAATTATTATGCTAACTTGTAGGTAATTTCTGAAACTAATAGTTTCTGCATGTGTTTTGGTATTTTCTTTAAACCCCTCCATTTTTGTTAATGACAAATGGGAAAAAGAAAAATATCATATGAGAAGTAAAATATCAGAAAAAGAAAAATATCAGATTATTACTTAATAATTTGATATGAGAGCAGACATGGATCTGCTAAATATAAACTGTTATAACCCTGCTATGATCGGAATGGTTTATGGTGGTTATAACTGTTATAGCAGGAATGAGTCTGATAGTTTGCATGAGATTAACAGGAACTGTTATTAACTGCTATAACTGTATATCTGGACAGGATGGATGGTTTGTATGATAAATGGTTTGCATGTTGGATACAACTGTTATATAAACTGCCTAGATGGTTATAACTGTGTATGTCCGTCTGATAGTTTTTCAAAATTTTAAAAATTCTTTTAAAAACTCGATTCATGATCTCAAGGGGATCTTCATGAATTAAAGGGGAGTTCTGAAAAACAAATATTTTTACTTATTGTCATCATCAAAAAGGGGGAGATTGATAGGTCTCCAAATCTAAGTATTTAATTTTGATGATAACAAATTAGGATTAAAGGTCAAAAAGGGTAGAATCCTCTCCATAGGTTTAAGTGTCAAAAGATTTATTAATTACCTTGAATATTTTGATCAAAAATATTTATTTTCTGAAAACTTTATTTGAATTTATTTTATGACCTTGATAAATTAATATCAAGTGTTAATAAAATGAGTTCATATAGTAACATTTCCTAAGGCAAGGAGATTCCCATTTTAATTTTAAAATTGATTTTTTAAGGGCAAAAATTATTTCTAAAATATATATATATATACTAAAATATATTATATATGTAAAAGTATAATATATATATATATATATAAACCATGTGTGTATATGTGTGCATGGTATAAACCGTGTGTGCATGTGCATGTGTGTGTGTTCCGAATTTACAAAATGTATACATGGGAGTGTAATTTGAAAAATGTAATACTTGTATGGGTGTTTGTGCAAGTGTTGTGCGAATGCATGGAAGTATGCATAAATGAGTGTGTGCTTGTATGGGTGTTTGTGCCGCAAGTCTAAATTATACTGCAATTGAATAAGGCATATGTCTTTGATAAAAACAATGGGCATATATAGTGACTCACATTGTTGGGCAATTTCAAATCCTATATATCCGGCCAAGCATAAATCAATCCAAGTCTCTCGTTTTTGAAATACGTAATCCGGACCTTACAAATTCAAAAATGATTTTCAAAATTACGGTTTTGCCCAAACCTCAAAAATTCTATAAATAGGACGCTTTTCTATTCATTTCAAGGAAACCAATTCTATAAACCTAAAAGCTTACTCTCTTTGCCTACAGATTATACAAACAAGCTTTTACTCTCTTCGCTCAATCAAAGTTATAATTTCTTTTGGAAGAAAAAAATTGGTCCAAGTATTTGAGATAAGTTGTTAAAATTATAATTGTTTATATCATCTCATACTTGCTCATACATATACATCTGTGATAAATTGTCATACATATTCATATATCTATATATCCATATTAGTAAAGAGTCAGTACTTAAACACCGATATGCAATTTGGATGTTATTTCTTTTGAAATTCTCCAAACGGTCTTTAAAATCCCAAGTGGCCCTTTACTGATATAAATAATCGATATAAATATTCTATATCCGATTATCAAGTTGTGAATCAAAAAATTTAGTCAGTACTTGGATACCGATATGGAATTCGGATGATATTTCCTTGAAATACTCTGGACAGTCTTTAAATTTCCAAGTGGCCAAATTTTTCGCAACGTAGATCAAGTATAATATAATATATATATATAAGTGGGTAAAACATGTTTGTTCAAGTATTATCTAAAGTGAATTATATTGTCATACTTGATAAACTGACATCAAATATACTGCTCATATAATTGCTCATAAATTATTGTTGCATTATATAAGTGTGTGTGTGGTTGTTTAATTCAAAGTTTTATTTATTCAACAACAAAGAAACACACTCTTTATAAAAAAAAAAATTCTTAATCCATTGAAAAATATTCTTTAAAGAAAAAGAAAGTCTTTATTACAAGTGCTTAAATATTTCATCTGCTTTCACAAAAGCACATCACATAAAAGTCCTTGAAATTTTATCATACACTTAAAATTTTATATCTGCTTATATGAGAAGTATCTGTGCTACAATTGTATCTGCTTATTATTAGAAGCAAATATTCATACAAACTTTTTGTAAAAGGAAAAAGGGTTGAGTTAGTTTATTTTATATTTGTGAGAAAGACAAGAATTCTTTGACCAAGATTAGAGTCTTAGAGAGGTCAACTGGGAGTTGGGTCTCTAGTGTACTTGTGAGATGAGGAAGAGATTGTTGTTTCAAGACCAATGTATAAAATAGTACTAAACTCAAAAAAAGATTCAACTAAGCTTGAGGAATGAGCTGGGAGTTCGCTGTCCGAGATAGTTAGTTGAGGATAGTTGTAAGTTTATCTTTAAAACTTTGTAGAGGCTTCTCCGTCTATTGAAGGAGAATTTATTACAGAGAGTAATAGGATCTCAAGTCCTGGAGAGGAGCTTGAGACTGGACGTAGCAACATATCCGGGCTGTATGTTGTGAACCAGAAAAATATCTGTGCATTATGTGATTGAATTTTAAACTGCTTATTAATTTGATAAAATTAATCCACTAAAATTCAAAAAGGTCAAATATAATTTTTAAACGGTAATAATTTATTCAACCCTCCTTCTAGATTATTATTGGTCTTTCACTTTATTATTCTCAATGTTAATATTATTTATAAAATTCACGGGTATTACAGATAACACCACTGATAGTCAAAAAGTTGATATCAATGAGGTATTTGATTTCAATTCTCCATATGTTGATATAGATAATTTAAGAATTGTATTGCATAATATTACATCTGATCTGTATAAGTATATGAAATGGTTCAAAGTTCGATCAAAGGACCATTCTCTTCTTCAAGAAGAGAACGATAAAGTACAAGTGGAGTTGGAAACAACTCTATGAAATACTAGCTCTCTCTAATCTTAAAGCTGAGAATGAGAAAGATAATTAAATAATCTGCACATAGATAATCAATTCTGGTTTCTAAGATAGAGGAACTAGAGAAGACTATCTCTACGTATAATGGGTCTTCTTCTTCTGTGTCCTCTCTGATCATAAGTTAGAGAGCAGTCTCAGATAGATCAGGTTTAGGGTTTGAGGATTCATCCTCCGATCGTAGTGTGGACACAACGTTGTAGATTAATAATAACAATGCTTCTACCTCCCATAGAAGTATTGTGTTTATGAAATCCACATTAGTTGTGGAGCCAATTATTCCAAGTTATATGATCTATGTTGATCAAGTTATGATCTTTGAAAACAATAGATAACATACTGGTCTAGGGTTCAAGAAATATTAGGGTAGCCAAAAACTACCTTAAAACCTCAAAGTATCGTAGAGTCATGTCATACTTACTCTATGAACCAATCAGGCAAATAAGGTAGAGTTGACTTCGACCCTACTAAATCCCAGAATCATAGTTTAGTGTGAAAGTAGAGAGAGTATGAGCCTAAAGGAAAGGCTATTGAGTGTTTATCGTGCTCATGTGTCCTCAAAGAGAAGGAATCCACGCACAAACACAAGTATACATCTTATAAGATGTTATAATTATCACTTGTATGAACATGTTGTTGTATTAGATTATTATGATGATTATCTTGCTTATTATAGACCTATAATCAAACAAGTCTGGGTCCCAAAAAGATCTAACAAATCAGAACCCAAGAAAATCTAGGTACCAAAATAAAGGTTAATTTTTATTGTAGGCAAGGAGCTCCACTAGTTTAATCTGGTATCTCGATAGTGGATGCTCGAGGCACGTGACCGACAATGAGGCTCTCATATCAAACTTTAATGAAAATGATGGTCCTGCAATTATCTTTGGTCCTGCAATTATCTAGTGGAGTTTGTTGAAGGCTTGAAACACAATATCCTAAGCATCGATCAACTATGATATAAAGGACATCAAGTAGTCTTCCTCAACAACCAGTGTCAAGTTAGAGACCTGAAATCAAAATCATTGAAGCTGACCGGAACTAGAGAAGGAACTATGTGTTAAATCTTACAAAATTGTGAGGCCTGAAGGTTAGAATCTGACTTTGGTTAAGTTACGAAGTGTTAAAATATGAACGTTAGAATTGTCATATAGCAAAACCTAGGCCATGAAGTATTTTTAGCCATTATTTTGGCAAAAAAACAAAGCTGAACAATTATGGTTGTTAAAGGGTATTGCAGTTTATGTTATGAGAAGGAGAATGGCTCAAAAATGGACTAATTCCGATTTTAGATAAGTGAGTTATGGAGTTTTAAAGTAGGTGCATTAAATTTGCCAAAAATCAGAAAGCTGAAAGTTGGGGGATGTTGGGTCAGCGTTGCGGCGCTTGCTACAAGTGCTTAGGCGCTTGCTACAAGCGCTTAGGCGCATGTAGGGGTGTAAGCCAAGCCAGTATCTCGGTACTCGATTCGAGATTGACTCAAAAATATGATCCAAAGCTCGAATTCGAAGTTGATCCAAGTTGAATCGTCATATAGCAAAACCTAGGCCATGAAGGATTTTTTAGCCATTGTTTTGGCTAAGAAATAAAGCTGAAAAATTATAGTTGTTAAGGGGTTTTGCAGTTTATGTTATGAAAAGGAGAATGACTCAAGAATGGACTCATTCCGATTTCGGATGAGTGAGTTAGGGGGTTTTAAAGTAGGTGCATCAAATTTGCCAAATATCAGAAAGCTGAAAGTTAGGGGCTACTGGGTGAGCGCTGCGGCGCTTGTAAGACCCCAACTTTTTATGAATAAAATTTAATTTTCTCTATATATTATTATTTTAAATAGTAAGGTGTTGATTTGATAAATGTGATAGTTATGGGTGATATGTGCAAATTTTATAAAGTAAGCAAGTTGTCATAAAATATTCATTTGATCGAGAAATATTCTTTTTGTCGGAGAATATTTGTACGGCGGCACAATCATTGATGGCCCCCATAACAAAATAATTGTCGACTGAAGAAAACAACAAAAATAAATTGTCTAAAAATTGACGGCGGAACTTTTATCGTTAACTGTTGAAATACCCGGTGATAAAAGTACAGTAATACGCGTTGTTGCACAGTAGCCACAACAAGAAATTACACAAAAAATAAAGCTAAAATTTGTCATATAAAATTCATTTACTCCAAAAGCTGTGAAGATCATGAGCAACACTTGAGGCTGATACTCTAAAAGTTTCGTGAAAACAAATTATATGCCAAGTTGAAGAAAAATGCGAGTTCTGGCTTGAGAAAGTAGCATTCCATGGGCACGTGATATCGAAACATAGAATATCAGTTGACCCGACGAAGATTGAAGTAATACAAAGTTGGGAGCAACCTAAGTCAGTAACCGAAATACGTAGCTTTCTGGGCTTAGCCGGTTATTATCGGAGATTCGTGAAAATATTATCTCGAATTACTACTCCATTAACTCAGCTGACTCGAAAAGATACAAAATTTGGATTGAGCGAGGAATGTGAGAAGAGTTTCCAAGAGATCAAGAGGAGACTCATTTTAGCACCTGTTCTGACAATACCATCTGGTTCGGAGGGATTTGTCATCTACAGCGATGCGTCAGGCAAAGGGTTAGGATGTGTTCTCTTGCAACATGAGAAAATCATAACCTATGCATAATAACAACTCAAAGAATATGAGAGGAATTATCATACTCATGATCTAGAGTTGGCAGCTGTCGCTTTCGCGTTGAAGATCTGGAGACACTACCTGTATGGGGAGAAAGTGGAGATCTATACGAATTATAAGAGCCTTAAATATTTCTTCACTCAAAAGGAACTCAATATGCAGAAACAACGTTGGCCTAAGCTGTTAAAAGATTATGACCATATCATTCAATATCATCCTGAAAAAAACGAACATGGGTAGCGAACGCGTTGAGTAGAAGATCATCCAATACATATTCACCACCATAAAATATGCATATATTTAATATTGAGACCCTTTGTATTATTCATAAATTTCATGATCAGTGTATGAATAGATTAATTACAATATATATTACATATGTTTTAAAATTTATAATAATATTATTAAAATAAAATTTATATTAATATTCAAACAGACCATTGTCTCGCACCGGTTCACCTTCTAAAAGATAAAAAATATTACCAAACTTGACTTGACAAGGTCAAACTTATCTATAAATACAGTCACTCACTCATTCATGTCATATTTGTCTTTCCATAATTTCAGTAATGTCATATAAGCACACATTTTACTACTAGTATTTTACGTACATTGTTTTGAGCCTGATCTACAATCAAATTTGGTTGCGACAAATCACGTATTTCCTTTTCCCTTGTAATAATAACATAACTCGGATCAAATAAAGGGGGGAAATAATAGAAAAAAATATTGGGAATGAACTAAGAGCAAATTCAAAATAACAAAAAATGCTTTATTTTATTTACAAATTTGAATTAATACCTTATAAATAATAGGCCAACAAGAAATTTAAATTTAAAATAATTGTGAGTTGACTCGGATAGTATCTGAGTTAACTCGATTTTAGCTTTTTTTTTCATAGATCTATTTGTTGGAGTTGAGACTATAGACCTTTTATATTTAACCACGTAAAAAAATTTTTGGAGTTATATGTACATGCACATACTCACTTCAAATTAATAATCACTTTTAATTGTTCACATAAATGCAACGTATATACACAATATAGGAAGAATACCAAAAATTTACTTTGCTTTGTATAAATAGCTCTTTATCCCTTCCTTTCTTGAATAACCTTTGGGCAAGAAAAGTGAAGAAAATGGGGAGGAAGAGTTGTTCAGTAACTATGTATGTTTCAATAATTCCAATGATGATTATACCAGTGAAATTATATGTACTTAATATTTCCATCTAGTGTAAAGTAACTTTCATATGAACAATTTCTATGTCGTTTATTTTATTTAGCCACATAAATACTTTGATCAAATATTATTGTTTTCAATATAAACAATTATTAATAATCAAAGCTCGTGCCTCGCACGGGCTATTATACTAGTATTCCTAAATCTCAATCTTCTATATAAATATATAATAAGATAAAATTGATTTTTTTGTCTTCGTTTTTATCTTCGATTTTTGGTCTTTGGTCAAAGTCTTTAGTCTTTGGTCTTTGGTATAGGCCTAGAATTTAACTAAAAGTAAAATACTTTTTATACTCCCATAATAATGCTATGATTAATTTAACTAGAACTAAAACTCTCTTTATGGTCCTACGGACTTTAATATTAACTTATTATGTTGTAAAAATTTTATTTTTTATAAAAGTCCTTTAGTTACTTAGTCATATAATAAATTTTAACTTATAAAATATATTTAGAATTTTGGTTTAAATTTCTACTCAACTTTAATATCTAAATGACTATATGTTAAAAATATTATGAGTACATAATAACTAATATAAAAAATTATATTATATATATATATATATATATATATATATTAATGACTACTTTAGTTGCTAATTCTATTACAAATAGGATACCTTTTCCTTAATTAATATTACAAAACAATTCTAACTTATATATTAGTTATTAAAATTTAGTTATCTAGCTTTTAAAACTAAAATCATACTGGCAACTCATTATTTACAACAATTATTTTCCTAAAAAATATTATGAGTATATAATAATTTATATAAAAAAATTGTAATATAACATACCAAATTTATTAACGATTAAAATTTTATAAACTACTTTATTTCATAAAGGAGACATTGAATTAATTAATTTTTTATAAAAATCATGTAAAGTTATATCATAAATATATTTTTAATTATATTACGCTTTTTAATATTAATTATTATTTTCTAATAATATTTTTTTATATTGTTAATATATATAGTTATTTAGAAATAAAATTGTTGTAGAATAATAGGTTGCCATTATTACTTTTAGTTTAAAGAATTAACTAAATTATAATCAATAATGTATAAGTCATAATTATTTTTAACATAATTAATTAAAAATGTCTCCCAAATGAAATAAAATTGATAACTAAATTTTAATCATTAATATATTTTATAATATTTAATACGATTTGTAAATATTAACTATTATGTTATTGTTAGATATTTCATATTCTGATTTGATGATGATGTTATTAATGATGATGATATAATGTATATTTGAATCAAGTAAGTTTTGTAAAATCCTTAAATAAAGTTGATGTGCAAGGACTTAAAATAGAAGATCACACTTGTTAGGTTGATCTATCGTGCGAATTCAATGTATAGATGATAGGAAATGAAATAATCGTAGAGTTGATTGAATGATCGTAAAGCTACTATGAGCAATCGTAAAAATTATTTGAAGATCGCGGACTCAGTCGGTCTATCATAGAGCATTCAGTTTAAGATCGCTTATAAGTATGCTAAAAAATCGTAAAGTTAAATCAAGATCGTAGAGTCTGCTCTAAGATCGTAAGACAAAACGCCAATCACAGTGTCTGCTCAAAGATTGTAAGACATAATGAAGATAGTAGAGCAAGCAGATCGTAGAGTGCAAATCATAGAGTCAATGAAGTCATAATCTCTACAATCTCCATGAAGCTCTACGATCAGTTATAGTCGTAGAGTATGTCAAGTTTGATATTGGACGGACATTGAGAAGACTCATGGAGAGAAGATTTCGAGATAGTTGTTGATCATCCTAATAGGTTAAAGGAACAATTACATATAATAGTACATTTTAATAAAATATTACAAAAAAAGTGCATAAATAAAATATTTACAAAATTAATGCATATGCAATACTTAATTACAAAAAGAGTGCAATCTTATCCCTTTAATTATGGCTACGATTATCTCCCTTATCTCTCCCATGATTCTCTCCACTCCATATTCGCCTCCCTTCTCCTCCTCCTCCCCTCCCTCTCCCTCTCCCTCTCCCTCCCCCTCCTCCCGCCCCACCCCCTCCCCCGCCTCCCCCCACCTCCCCGCCTCCCCTCTTCCCGCCCCCTTTCTCCTCCCCCTCCTCCCGCCCCCCTTTCTCCTCCACCCGCCCCTTCCCCACCCCACCCCATCCCTTTCCTCCCGGCCCTTCTTTCTCCTCCCTCCTCCTCCCACCACCCTCCCCCTCCTCCCGCCCCCGCCCCACCACCTCCCCTCCCTCCGCCTCCCCCTCTCCCGCCCCCTTTCTCCTCCCCCCCCCCACGCCCCACCCCCTCCCCCTCCCTCTCCTCCTGCCTCCTTGCTCCTCCCTCCGCCTCCCATCTCCACCGGTCCATTTTTCACCTCCACCGGTAACCAAACTTTTATATGTTGGTAACCAAACAGTCATACCAAGGTAACCAAACATTCATACCAAGGTAACCAAACATTCATACCAAGGTAACCGAACCTTAATATGAAGGTTTCCTTAATATGAAGGTTCGGTTACCTTGTTATAAAGGTTTGGTTACCTTGGTATGAAGGTTTGGTTACCTTGGTATGAAGGTAACCAATTCATTTTTATTAGGTTACCAATTTATTGGTAACCAAAATTCATGCAGTTGGTTACCAAACATTTCGATAAGGTAACCAATTCAGTTTTATTAGGTTACTAATTTATTTTGAATGTGATGCAGTTGGTAACCAAACTTCATGCAGTTAGTTACCAAACATTTTGATAAGGTAACCAATTCAGTTTTATTTGATTACCAATTTTATTTTGAATGTGATGCAGTTGGTAGCCAAACTTCGTATAAAGGTAACCATTTTAATTTTTGTGGGTAACCAAATCGTCAAAAAAAATTCAGAATAGCAACTCCAGCGATATAGCTGTGGTGGCGACGGCGGCGGAGGCGGGAGGCGGTGGAGGAGAATGATGAACATTAACTCCTTCATAATTTTTTGTTTTTAATTTTCTCATTTTGATTTGAATTTTGAATTGTGAATTTGAAATTGTTGTTAGATCCAAAAGATTTGAATTTAAATTATTAATTATCCTTGATTTTAGGTTTCCTTATTTAATTTAAAATTGAATGGTTTGAATTTTTTGCATTTTTTTTGTAATTATTTTGTGGATGCACTTTTTTTGTAATTACTTTCTAAATGTTGTATAGTTCTGTAAAGTACTCTAAGTTAAAATCGAATATCAGATCGAGTTGTGTCTAACAGCAAGGGGCGGAGCCATGAATTATAATTGGGACGGGCTAAAAATATTATAATGTCAAAATTGTACATTTGAGTTGGGCAAACAAAAGATATTATAATACCAAAATTGTGCATTTGAGTTGGGCTGACCAAGGCTATTCCAACTTTTTTACTTTAGACTACATAATTATATAGTATATCTAGTAAAAAAAAAAATTGAGCCGGGCTATACCCCCAAAAGCCGACTGCTAGTTCTGCCCCCTGCTAACAGCTAGTTTGGCGATGTGACAGCAACCACGTGGTTGTTGCTGCAATAGTTTGATTTTAACGTATCAGAACCGAAAGTAAGCTGACACGTTCACTCTAAAAGTCAACATCAAAGATCTTCTAAGATCGAAACATTACTTTCCAACAGAAAAATTTTGAGGTCATCTATTAAACAGTACGATTCATGAACATCAAGCTAAATTGCTGCCCAAACTTCAAGAATACCATACTCTACGAAAAGAGAACAATTTGTTATGCTATTAAGTCCTTCAGAGCTTAACGCAACATAGCAGCACCTCGAAATCACATCATCACTTGTGATTCGCTGGTCTTAGTGACCTCCAAGTCTAATAATAACAGTAAATCAAATTAAAATCCAAAAAAAAATATTTTGTAACCACTATAAAATAAATTAAAAATAATTTTATTTAAAATATCAACGCGTGGGAATAGCTAGTTTGTTTATAAAGTCCTAAATGTCAATTAAGTAGGCACGTATTGTAATTTCTCTTAAAGTTTTACTTAAATTTTACTCCGAAACCCATGTACAATTTATAGTCAAATTAACTATTTTTAAAATTAATAATTAAGCATGTATAAATATATTTTTAACATTATAAAAATTGGTATTAGTAGTAAATTGTATATACTTTTTTTTGTTATAACCTCTGCACTTATATTCTGGCAAAAATGGTACAAAAAATAGTTTTAAAAATAGTCAATTTGACTTTAAAAAGTCAAAACTAAACAGTTATTTTGGGACGGAGAAAGTATGGCTTTTGATATGACCAACGTCCAACCAAAGTGTTTGTTTGTTTGGATAGAGAATGTTCAGTGCGTTTGAAAGTTCAAAATTGTTTTAAAATCGAAGCAAAACAGTTTATTTAACTCACCATTTGCATTACAGATACAATTCAAACGGGCGTTTAATTTGAAAGTCTAAATGATGTCGTTTTAAAACTTTAAATTTATTTAAAAGGGATTTTTATTATTTTTATTTTTATATGGAACCAGTGATCTAATATCAAGTTGAAAGTCTAAATTGTTTTAAAAAATATTTTGTAACCACTATAAAATAAATTAAAAATAATTTTATTTAAAATATCAACGCGTGGGAATAGCTAGTTTGTTTATAAAGTCCTAAATGTCAATTAAGTAGGCACGTATTGTAATTTCTCTTAAAGTTTTACTTAATTATTTACATATTTTACTCCGGAACCCATGTACTTTCAAAGAGCCATTTGATACTAATTTTCCTAGTAGTAATGTAATTTTGTTGAACCAAAATATATGCGCGGGACGGGTGGAAACTGGCAAGAGCCTTAACAGGCTTGGCATGCATGCAGTTATTATTCCTACTTGTATATTTTGGGGTTTAATGTGATTTTGTTCTCACTAATTAGGCCGTGCTTATAATTTTCAAATATAATACTCCCTCCGTCCCAAAATAACTGTTCAGTTTTGATTTTTTTTAGTCAAATTAATTATTTTTAAAATTAATAATTAAGCATGTATAAATATATTTTTAACATTATAAAAATTGGTATTAGTAGTAAATTGTATATACTTTTTTTTGTTATAACCTCTGCACCTATATTCTGGCAAAAATGGTACAAAAAATAATTTTAAAAATAGTCAATTTGATTTTAAAAAGTCAAAACTAAACAGTTATTTTGGGACGGAGAAAGTATGACTTTTGATATGACCAACGTCCAACCAAAGTGTTTGTTTGTTTGGATAGAGAATGTTCAGTGCGTTTGAAAGTTCAAAATTGTTTTAAAATCGAAGCAAAACAGTTTATTTAACTCACCATTTGCATTACAGATACAATTCAAACGGGCGTTTAATTTGAAAGTCTAAATGATGTCGTTTTAAAACTTTAAATTTATTTAAAAGGGATTTTTATTATTTTTATTTTTATATGGAACCAGTGATCTAATATCAAGTTGAAGGGATTTGATGAATCTGGCATTTATTAATGGGTTCATCACATGGAATAAAAGAAATAAAAAGATTGGGTAACAAAGACATGCAATAGTTTTATAGTAGTAACAAATTTGGAACTGATAGCTTTATTTATTTATTTATTTATTTAAATATATATTGAGGCTGGTGGTTGAGATGTGCCATTATTGGAGCACATGGTACTACGAACTGAAAACTGCTAAGAATTAATCTCTTAACCACCATATTATGATCAATTAATTAATTATAACAATAAAAAAGTACGTACAGTGGAAGTACAACATTTGAATTAATTATTTGTAGAAATATGCATGTTCATGCAATGCATTTTAATTATGATTCCCGTATGGGCATAAATGAAATGGAATATGTGAATTAAAAATGCATCTTCTTAATTCATGTTCATTAGCAGTCATTAAATCACAATTATAATGTGTGCAAAATTGTACTACAATAATTTATCAGTACATAGGGAAAGGGGTTTTTACGTGGGGGAGTAAATAATTTAATGTCTTCCATCTTCATCACGCACTGCTGTCTTATGGACCTGTCTTTATAATTTATCTGCTTTCAATAATAATAATTAAACACTTAACTTTTATATAATACTACCTTCATTCCATAATAACTGTCTTTTTAGCTTCATGCACATGAATTAAGAAACTCATTTAATACTATTAGTGGCGAAGTCAAGAAGTTCGGTCGGTAGGGCCAGGACATAGCATAAATTTAAAATATTTAATTAAAATAAAAATTAAATTAAGATAAAAAATTATTAAATAAATTATTTTTCCTACAATAACATCCTTCGAGGTGCCATATTTTGGAACCTTTCAATAATGTCATCAACGTCAACAGAATTCATTACATCTTTCTCAATATATGAAACCAAACAATCATTCAGCAAGTCATCTCCAAGTCGATTGCGCAATGAATTCTTGACAATTTTCATTGCAGAGAAAACCCTCTCAATACTTGCTGTTGCAACAGATAAAGTCAAAGCTAATTTCATAAGATGATACACCAAAGGATATGCACGATGCTTCTTCATTTGAACCATTTTTCTCGAGAGATCAGAAATACCCACAAGATTAGCAAAGTGATCATTTGAGCACACATCAAGAATATAACAGTCAAGTTGGTGCCCAAGTGACATCAACCCATATGTTGAATAGTCACATTATTCAAGAAATATACAAGAAAGAAAAAAGAAAAATTGAAGTGGAGCTTCCGGTCAAACAAAACAAACACCAAAAAATATATATTTTTAAACGACCCAATGGGGTCCATGTCCCCCACAGGCCCCTTAACAGCTCAGCCACTGAATATTATCATTTAAGAATTAAAATTTGTAAGAAATTCCATCACTACCCCTTTATGAGAAATTAAAAACTATTAATACAAGAGAGAAAAAAAATTTGGGACAATGAAAAAAAGTTAGGGGTGATATAGAAAAATAAATAATTTATTCTCTTAGAAAGTTGTAAACGACAAATAAATTGAAATAAATTTTTTCTTCTAAAAATACAGTTATTATGGAATGGAGGTAGTACTAAAATTTTAATGCATAAAAGTGTGCAACTATTAATACTCCTGTTATATTACTGAGACTAAGAGTAATCATTTGATTTGAAAATTTTGGCCCATGGGATTTTGTGATATTCTGGAGGTGGGCATTTGCTCCTCATATATGCATGGGAGAGACCAAATCAATAATTGTTATAAAAGTTTTTGGTTTTACATGTTATTTGAGCATCTTTCAATTTTCAATACAATAAAAGTTTCCAAGAGAAATATTGTAAATGAACAAGTGTATATTATCAACAACTACCAAAAATAAAAATAAAATAAAATAAAATAAATCCATTCACATATATATGACTTTTATCTATACTTATTCTTTTTTTTTTCCACAAAATAAATAAATAAAATAAAATCTAATTAATAATCTAAGACTAAAAAAGTTTTTGTATTTTTTTTTGTTATTATTATTCAATTTTTTTTTCTATTCATATATGATCCATTTGTTTGTACTGACAAGATGTAAACTTGTTCATCTGTTGTTTACCAAAATTAATAATCTAAGGCTAAACTTTTTTTCTCTTCTTATTTTTCCTATATATTACACACACACACACACATACAGATAAGATAAGATGCATGCTAGTAAATAATATCCAAGACAGTGTTCAAAGTCTAGAAAATGTATGTTGGCTTGTTTGGCAGCAGCACCAAATGGGTTGTTTAGTCTAATGCCATTCCCTGCTGTTGCTACTGCATCAACCAACATATACATTAATACATGCATACAATGCAATATATATACTACTACTACATGATCTCCTGCAAACTCTCACTGCCATTCTCACTCTTATCTTATGCAATGCCATTAATAAAACTGAGATTCTCTCTTTATTTCTGTGCCTCAGTCATTCAATTATAATGAATGAATGAATGGGCACAGATTCTTGATCAGGCAGCTGATCATCTTGATTATTTCCCATTGGATTCATGCATGTACTATATATATATATATATATAGGGGTTGCATCCACAGCAATCGGTTGCTGGGAGCAACCCTTTTATATAGGGGTTTGGGAATCATTATTATAATGGGGCCCACTGTACTTGGGGGATAAATTGAGTCAAAAGTTCTTACAAGGAGTGGGATAAAGGGGTTGTTTCCAACAACCGGTTGCTGTGGATGCAACCCCATATATATATAAATAGGCCGGTTCAGGAATGGGCTAGTCCGTTAAATATATATATATATATATATATATATATATGGTCCGAATCTTAAGTTTATCATTTATCCAACATACCTTGCTTACCCTCCTTTAGCGACGGACCGGGCGACAGTTTGGTCCGTCGCTATATATACAACTGTCGTTTATATGTTGTCCGTCGCTAAAAGCTAAGATCCAGACCGTATATATATATATATATATATATGCAGGTTCAGGAACAAGCTGGCCCGTTAATCAAATATCCTCTCCGTGTATATATATATATATATATTGGTATGTAGCAGAGTGGTGGATTAAATTTTTTGTAATATTATGAGAGTGAAAAAATATTAGGGCAGAGCAAATGTATATTTAGTAATACTTTTAGTGATACTTAATGTTCTGAAAAATTATTTTTGCTCTGACAATAAGAGAATTGTACAACATAAATAATAAAAACATGCCAAACCAGATGTCAAAAATGGTGGAAATTCTTAAATGTTGCTTCCCAGCAGGTAAATCTATTAACCCTAGAACAACTATATATGCTTGCATTTTAGAGGTGCAAGGGTTGGGTCTTCCACTACCCCATAAGCTCAGTTCTCAATAATCCCTTTGAATGTGGAACTAATTATAATTAATATAATTAATGCAATTTCAAGAAGACTTTAGAGCAATCTTTCGTATCAGCTTGCCTGTTTTTATCATTTTTTTTCTCAGATCATCACTTGATCAAACAGATAAACAGTCATTGTATTGACTACTGAATTATACTATGTGCACAAAATATATACAAAAAGTTGTGCCCATAGAGTGAGACTCATGTATTGGTTACTAATATAAATGTGTAAAATATTCAATGGTAGGTTCCGGTTTCTATTTTCTGTTTCTTTTTTATACTGTTTGTACACAACTTTTTATATATAGTTTGTGTCTATGACATTACTCATTGACTACCATCTCCGTTTCAAAACTAGATGTGCACAAAATATATACAAAAAGTTGTGCCCATAGAGTGAGACTCATGTATTGGTTACTAATATAAATGTGTAAAATATTCAATGGTAGGTTCCGGTTTCTATTTTCTGTTTCTTTTTTATACTGTTTGTACACAACTTTTTATATATAGTTTGTGTCTATGACATTACTCATTGACTACCATCTCCGTTTCAAAACTAGAGATTTAGTTCGACTTTTTTTTGATCAATTTGTAAAATTTAAAAGTTAAATTTTTACGAATTTGTTTAAATTTTGAAAATAAATAAATATGACAATTAATAATACTCTATAGTTAGTATAGCAATTATAGTTATTTTTACTAAAATCCAAAAATTATGCATTGATTTTGTATTATAGGATTTCTCAAATTGACCAAAAAAATATCAAAATATCTCTAAATAAGGAGTGTTTTTTTTTTGTTTTATAGGGAGGAGGTTTCCTTTCTATGGATCATCAAGAAGCAAACATTCATGTTTTGCAGCAAAACAAATTGAATTATAGTTCTAAAAACTGCCCTTTAATTGTTGGATACTAAACTAGCATTACACTTGTAACACCCCAGTCCAACATCGAAAGATATAAAAAAAAATATCTGTAAATAAGTAATTAAGTTACTACCAATAGTACCGACCTTTTAGGTGAGCCTATGGTGGGCTAAAACGACCTAAGAAAATATTATTAGTATTGAACCAGTAATTTAAAGCTTTATTTGAATGAATTTGATTCAATTTGACCCAAAATTTATTCAAGACAAACCTAACTTAATTAGAGCTAATAACTTATTTTATTTTTTATTTATTTAGGTATGTCACCATATTATTTGATCTCAAGCCAAGCCATTATCAATCTCTTAGGCCATACATAATTGAGCTATAGCTTAAAATGTAGATTACCTGATTGCGTTACAATGGCTGCAGCACGGTGAGAGATCAAAAGGTCAATGGTGATGAAACTAAAGTCAAAAGACATCCAAAAAACAGAGAAACATAATCAAACAAATATTAGGAAATTAAGAGTAGGGGCCCACTTCAGATATGGAGGAATCGATAATGGCTTGAGATCAAATCAAATAATGCAGTGACATAGCCTGAAACAGAAATAAAATGTAGTAGCATTTTATTAAGTTGCAAACCGTCTTTTTCTCAATAAATGGGGAATTGAAAAGCCATATGTTTGCGAGTTTGGATGGGATGGAATGGAAAGGTAAAAAAAATATAGAAGAGGTATAAAAATTTACCCAAGGTAAAAATGGTTAACCCGATTGACAAAGTAGGAGCAAACACATTAAACAGACGAGGAATATTCAACAAACAACACACTTTACATACTAATATTCCTGCAAAGGAACAGGAACCAAACACAGACGTAAATTGCTGCAGCATTCCAAGATGAAGGACCCGGTGTTGTCAAATTAGACGGATAAGGCCTTAGCTTAGACAATACATATTACTTATGAAATGAAAACACAATGACAATAATATAACGTATCTACCCATGATCTGCAGTCCACCCATTTGGTCCGACAAGAATTTGGGTTAAGAGCATTCAACCTTTCAGCATTCCTCGACTTGCATATTGCAGGATGAACAGCAACAATCATGCGCAAATACAAGCTAGTTCCGGTCTCGACATTTCTCCACAGCCCTTGGAGCTGCAAGTGAAAGCAGAAGAATTACTTTGCGATGATCAAACCATCAATTATATAGCAATATAATAGGAAAAAAAACAGAGGAACACGCGTAAAAATGCTACTCCCTCCTGCTGAGAAACAATCGTAATTCTCATAGAAGAATGGAACATGTTTTTCTACTTCGAAGTAACAAAACAATACAAAAAAAAAAGTAGGATTTTAGTTATTCACTATATGTACTCCCTCCCAATTTAAGTGAGCTGCTTTTTTTGGGGATGTCATATGATAAGTGAGCTAATTATATCCTGATCATTCATCTCACTAAAACCTACTATGATTGTAAGATGAAGCAAAACATTCATTGCACTTCTCATAAAACTACAACTTTACTAAATTAATTTAGAATACAATTATCTACGCAATCCAACTTGACTTGTGTTCTGGTCACTTTGACCTTTTCCTATACATACATTTATCTGTTGATAACTAACAGCCTCCAATTTCATAACCGGTGAAACAACAAATCAGGAATAGGAAGGATCAAGTTTTCAGATATTTTGTATTTTGGATGTCAGCTACAGCGAGACAATCTACCACACAGAAAAGAGTGCAAGTGAAAGTGAATATGTACACCTTTATCTTAACAAGTTTAAAATTTGGAAAAAGGTAACTTAGATGTGATTCAATATCACTGCAACATGCATGCCCTATCTAGGTTTCATAAATGGGTTTGTTAAATGAACCAAGATTAAAATCTCATACCACACCATCACAAAATTTGAGTAATAAGTACTGCACCATAATAATTTACTTTTTTAGAAGGGGTGGGTCATGCAAAGGCAAGTGTTGCAGTGTGTCACTCCCTCGGTAGGGGGGTGTTAAGGATATCAACAGATGCAGATATAAGTATATTTGTATATGTATCAACGAATATGAATATTCCACTTTGATTGGATATATTCGGATAATCGAATATTCCATCATTTGTTCACTGCCTCGTATGTACCCTTCTGGCCTTCTCACCAGCTTTTGGGCTCACGAGAATGTCGGGAAGGCTACTTGAAGTCGACTCCTCAATCCTCATTACTATTTTTTTCTAAAGAAAAAAAACTACAAATGAAAAGTGAAAACATATACTTGTTCATTCATTTAAGACTTTCGCTTTTTTGCTATTCATAAACCATAAGCTCGGCTCGTAACTCAAACTGTAGCTCACAGAAAGTAAGGAGTGAGAGTTCCTACTGCTCGTTCGCCTATTTAAGACCCACTTCAATCTACTTTCCTTTCAATTCTATCAAGGCTATCTCATATTCCTACATACTAGAAGTTATGATACTACCTCCGACCCACAATAAGTGCTTTTTGAGGCTTAACATTTTTTCCCAAAATAAGTGATGTGTTAGAATTCCAATACAATTTTTATAATATTTTCCCATATGTGCCCTTATGCAACCAATGGTATTTATTGCATATTTATTTGAAAGTTGAAAGGTTGAAGAAAGAGAAAGAGAGACCAAAATGCAATTAAAAAAGTCTCAAACAAAACAAAGAAAGTATATTAAAGGTATTTTTGTCATTTTAACTTGTGTATTGATTTGTGTAATTTAAACTAAAAAAACACTTATTATGGGACGGAAGTAGTATTAATTAAAAATGCTATATTAATAACTGCCCGCCCTTCGGACCCCACAACGGAGGGCTTTGCTTCAGTGGGATGGATTTCATATATTTTGGATTGTTTTCAATTCTAAATAGTTTATTACCCTAAACACTAGATTGATATATGTTGTTATCTGTTGTAACAAGATTATGAAAATTCTTTTCTTTTTCTTCTTCTTAATATGTACCCTAACATGAGAATCCTTGCATCCAAATTAAAATAAATGTTCAACCAGTCAAATAAAATAACTGACTAAAAAGTAATGTTCATTCATAATAAATGTCAACTACACCATAAATCATAGCATACCTAGAAAAGGAAAATGCCCAAATAATATTATTTGTTATCATATTGTGTATCAAGTCTAAAGGAGAAATTAATTTTTTCCTCCTCAAATTTCGATAAATACGAAATTTATTACTTACTCCGTCCCAAAATAACTGGTTAGTTTTGACTTTTTAAAGTCAAATTGACTATTTTTTAAAACTATTTTTTGTACCATTTTTGCCAGAATATAGGTGCAGAGGTTATAACAAAAAAAAGTATATACAATTTACTACTAATACCAATTTTTATAATGTTAAAAATATATTTATACATGCTTAATTATTAATTTTAAAAATAGTCAATTTGACTAAAAAAGTCAAAACTGAGCAGTTATTTTGGGACGGAGAGGGTATAATTTATAAATAAGCATGTATTTAAGATAAACTATTAGTTCTTAATACATAATCTAACAACACTCAAATTAAGTAAATATAATATTTTAACTCTAAAAAGCATGGATAGTAGCATATACATATAACGTATGTGCATATATCAGTATTAGCGTCTGTGTTTAACATATCCCAGTACGGATAATAACATTTTTGACCAGATATCTGATATTTCCTGTGTTCCACAAAAAGAACCTTATTTGATTTTTTGTCCTACATAGTTTGTGAAATATTAATATACAAAATTGATGTGAATTGTTTGATTTAATACTGTAAACCACTTAAAAAGTATTACAAGTTTAAAATTGTAATTTCAAAAATTAAAATAAACTCACATCACAATTTGAAATTTTGGATTTCGCAAATTAGTCATGATCCTTTTTATTAGTGTTCTAAAAGTCGGCCTAGTCGGCCGACTAGTCGACAACTAGGTCGGGGTCAGTTGGCTTGCAATTCGTCTAGGGCTGGGTCGGCTGGATTAGTCGCTCGCCGACTTAGTCGATGTCTGGTCGGCCCTAGTTAGCCCAATCGGTAGTAGCCGGCAAGTCGGGAGAGAAGTCGAAATTAAATTTAAGCCCTAAAATTTTTCACCGTCCTTAGCCTCTTCTCTCTTCCTCGCAAGTCTGTTCTTCTCCTTCTTCTCCAGAGTCACGATCTGTTCCTTCCGAGTTCCAACCATGAAGAGATGAAGAGGCGCGATCTATTCTGTGCGATGAAGAGATGAAGAAGATGAACAGGTGGAGATGGAGATGGAGAGTCGCGTTCTGTGCGATCTGTTCTGTGCAATCGGTTAATCTGATTTAATATGTTATGGATAATTACAGTTAGGTACCCCATAGTCTTTATAAATTTTTAATTTAGTCCTAAAAGCTTTCTTAAATTTCAAAATAACCCCTAAAATGTTATATATCAGCCCATGTAGTTTCATTTTCTTTCATTTCAGCCCCTATACTTTTATTTTCTTTCATTTAAGCCCGTAGCCGATTAATCCCCGATTAATCCCCGAGTCGCTAATCGGTAGCCAACCGACCTGGGACAGACTAGCGTCTTTTAGAACACTGCTTTTTATTTAAAATACTAACTTTTTCTCATCCACAAATTGACATATGATTTACATACATATATATATATATATATATATATAGAGAGAGAGAGAGAGAGAAACCCAATATACTAACCCAGTCCAATGGCATCAGAACTCTTCATAATTCTCAGCCTTTTGCATGTACCAATAAACATCCTGCCATGTAGAATCAGGAATTAGATTCCAAGATACAGCACAGCTCTTCAAATGACATTTTTACAATAATTAACAGTATGCTTAAAATTATAGGGTTCAAGATAGTTTGATGCAAAATTTGATCTTCAAATATGCTAAACCCCAACTAAGGGGTTCCCTGAATTATAGTGGACGGCAAAGCCGCAAAGTTAAGGGGGGGGGGGGGTAAGGCTTAAATTAGGACAGTGCTGAACGATGATTGTAGATATCAGGCAGTAGACAAATCTAAATTAAGAAATAAAGAAAAATTAAAGATGCACAATGGTATCAATTTTTTATTACTTCCTTATTTTCAACATGAAAAGTGTAACGCCCAATTAGTGATATACATGCCAAAATACAAAGATCAAGCAAGCTAGATCTGTGATTTAAGAGGCTAGTCCCATATATGGTAGTTTTGAAACACCAAAGTTCGGGACTAACTAAAGTTCCAATGTTTCTAGAACCTGTAGTAGTTTGTTCTCTTTGAATAGGGCACAAGAAAATTGGTGAAGAATGCAAAAAAGAATAATTATTTTTACATTGTGCTGTAGTAAACAACAGTTCAATGAAATCAAATCTTTCAATGCGTCAGAAACGCAGGCTGAACAGAACCTCCCCAAATTTATAAGTACCAATTTTTCAACACCCTTATATGATATTATAGTTTTGGTCTAACACAACATGTTATAAACAGATGAAAACATGCACATGTCATAAAATTAGTATATGTTGGTTCTCATAGACCACACATGTCATAAAATTGTTGTAGTATTTTATTTTTTATACAAGTAAAAATGTTGTAGTCTTTTAGATTATTTTCATTTGATACCCTGACACTGAGATATAGTATCCTTCCTGAAGAAGTTTTGATGTGTTGTTTAGACTTCGAACAATTTATAATAACATAAGGACTGCTAAAGTTTTACAGTTCCTCAATGCTTTTCTCATCAGATGCTGTATGTTGTAGAAATTCACGGTATGGCGATTAAAAAACTAACAAAGAAACGATTCTTTGTTATCCGCAGTAACAATAAAGAAAATTTAATGCAGCAAGTCTACAAATGCATACCTACTCCATATTGCATATTAAAGAGAAGAAAATGAAACAATCATATAAATGATACAAGTGGAAGCAACAAGTGAGGATTAAAAAACAGGTTTTGTGGCTTACTCCCAAGGAACATCACCAACAAGCATCCAATCCCCGTCCTTGTCCTCGTAAGTGAGGACATATTCAGATCCATGCAACAAATCTTTCAGCTTTCTCTCACTGAGCATCTCCCGGCCTGAAGCTCCATGAGATCCATACTGACCTGCCATCATATTAAATAGCAGTAACTGACACATGCAAACATCTTTGATATGCAAAAGACAAGCTGAAAATCTTCTCAAAACTGTCCCTCTACCAAAATAACAATACCAATTAAAACTTCAAAGAAACTGACCTATGGTAAAACAGCTGAACATCTTCTCAAGGGCAGATGAGAGTTCCTGATATACAGAGTAAGTTCTCAAGTCCACTTTCCTCAGATAGGGAGCACCATCCATGCTGACCTTTACAAACAGAGCACCAGGCCCTGCTTTTCCGTCAACTTCATCATTGTTCTTTGAAGTGGTAGCCAATGAGTTCTTCCTAAATGATCTTATAGGCGGCCAACCCACAACTTGTGCCCTGCCATGATTGGAAGATCAGATACCATTCTCATACTTAAGTGAAACTTCAAACTCGCCATAAACCCTTCCATTCAAGTCTACACTTACTTGGCAGCAGGAGCACTGCTACTGTTATTTGCTGCGACAGTATGGCTAGGCCTCTCCTGAACTGTGATTTCAGTCTTAACATCTTTCACTTTGGCTGGTGAAGCAACCGGGTCTTTCCCAGAAACTGATTTCACACCTGTGTTTGAAGAAGGCATGGGTGATAGCGTCACATTAACCTCTAAATTAGCAAGAAACTTTGCCTGTACCAAAGATAAGTGCGTTCACGATCAGATAATAACAGAAAATATTTTACTAACTTCAATAAAAGTATGAATTTACCTCTGAGAACCCATCCATAGCATCAGAGAACCCTCTTTTGCTGCCCGAAACAACAGCCTTCTGGGATAATATGCTATTACCATCCTTCAAAGGATGCAAGGGGAAGAGTGGCTTCTCGTCAAGCTTAGCTGAACTGAGCAGGCAAAGTTCTGGATTTCTCTCAGGAGACTGGGATCCAGGAAGCCCAAGTCTTAGCTCTGTAGCCTTCAAATTCAAACTTACATTGTTGTCTTCAGATGCAGTGGATATTGTTGAGCTGTCCACTGATGAACAATCTGACAACCCCATGTAGTTACGTTCTTTCAATTCCAATCCATTTTGGCATATACTTTCTATGGGGGATGAAGAAGCCAACAAAGTGACATTGCTTTGCCCTTCCTCCTCCCCAACGCTAAGCATTGGTGGAGACATCAGATTTCTGGACCAAATTACAATTCCTTCTCTAAAACCTGCATATTTGAGGACATGCAACTAAACTCTACATAAATTTGAAGATTCCTAAAAAAAAAAAAACTAGGCAATAAATATACAACACACAAACTTAAATAGAAAGTGAAAGAGAGAAACCCAACACACCATATAACATCTGGATACGGTTGTCAATCAAACCAAACATTAAAAGATGAAGAAATGATTGGTTTTCGAATAGTCCATTCTTTCAAAAACATCTTTATCATCAAAATATAAATTTTCTTGTTACCAAAATAAATTAAAGATACTTGTAGTTTACACAAATTCCAAATTTTAGCAGATGTGGATACATAGAGCAAATAAAGCCAGAAAGTTCTCCATGCTATCAGAATTTATTAATTAAATGGAAACAGTGATAATTAAATAAAACTAAAAAACAATAAAATTAAATCTTAAAGTATTAAACATTACAATCAAGGAGCTGAAAATTAATTAGTGATGACCTACCTGAGAAAAATTTTATTCACAATTTCATCAGCTACTCATATAATGTACCAAACCCTAAGCAATTCCAAAAAATAAGATAAATCTCAACTAATTCAAGTACTAAAAAAAGGAGTTCATATTTGGAAAAGGTAAAAACTCATCCAGCATACTCAATTAAAAATTTTAAAAATAAAAAGTAAAAAATCCTTATATCTACACACAATCAAACACGTACAAATTAAAACACGTAACTTAAAAATGCATAATAATATGCACCTAAGAACAACAAAGCGAGCAGAAATAGCTGAAACTTCAAACCTACAAATCACACAATAGATCTATGAAATTACAGAGAGCATGCTACAAACAAGTGATAAATTGAGGAAAAAATCTGAAATAGGAGTAGCAAAGTATAGAAATTATTCAAAGCAACATTGTGTGGAAAAAAAACATATAGATTAAATTAAATCAGAGTACAGCAAAGATTTTAACCTGAAAACGGAGAGAGACGTAATGGTTGCGAGGAAATTAACTGGAAAAAACCGGAGTAAAGGATTTGCAGAAGAAGCTTCTTTCTGAATCAGTTTGATGCAGAGCGATGATGATGCTGGAGTAAGGTTTCCGATTATTCGCAGTGAAAATTTGTAGAGAGAGAAAGAGGTAAGAAAACCAAGGAGTAAGGACCCTCCATTTGGCAGAAAGCTTATTTCTTGTCCGATGTGAAACTCGATGACAATTATAATTATAAATAAAAGAATAAGAGTGAAATGTACTATTACTACTTTGAGAACTGAGCATACAAGGGTAAAAAGGAAGTTGTTTTTAAGTTCAATTTTTTATATAGAAAGAAAATAAACAAATAAATAAAAATAAGTTTATGTGATTTTGGGACACATATTCCTTTTTTCGGAACCGTTCTTCAACGGACTGGTCCGTTAACGAATCAGTCCGTTCTTAAACGGCCTGTTCTTTTATTATATATATCTATGTTTATATCTATACGGTTGAATTGGTGAGTAATGATCAAAACAATTTTAAAATTACCTTAGATAAATTATCGAATTGAAGATTTTTTTAAAAAATTGGAATTGGTGAATTTATCCGGTGTATATCCAAAAAATAATGACTTGCGTACGCATAGAGTAACAAAAGAAAAAAGGAAAAATAAAACACCAGAACAAAATTATGCTCATAGAAAATCATATTATTGTTTTTGTAAAAAAATATAATTAAATAAATATTCCTACTGTATATTGCGAAAGTTTTTAGTCGAATTATGATTGTGATTTATGTGCATACATGTGATAGGTAAAAATTAAGAAGGCTCGCTTTAATTTATTTTATTTTATCGCATACACTTCTATGTTGATTGTAATCCAACTTCGTTAAATATTTATAAACATATATATAATTTTCCTTAAATAAATATATTATATCAATATGTATTTAAATAAAATAATACTTATTTGGGGGTACAGCCAAGTTGGACTTTCATTTGTTAAATAAGCCAAATCCACAAATTAAGGGTACGCTTTCTCTTTAGGCTTAAATAGTACCCCTACATGTAACCATTAAATTGACTTGTGGTTTAGCCTTAATATTGAAAGATTTTGTTAGGGTTAGGTCAAAATACATTCATCAATAATTCAATTGACCTAAGCAAATAAATACACAATGAACAAGTTAGGGATTTGTTTATAAATAGAAAACCCTTATTATTAAAACAAATTTTGGTATATGTCAAAGGAAAATGATATACATGTCGATAAATATTTGACGAAGTAGAATTGTGACCAACGTGAAAGTGTATGCGATAAGATAAAATAAATTAAAGTGGGACAACCTTTCTTAATTACTGCATATCTCATATATGCAGATACGCCATAATAATAATTCGACTTGAAACTTTCGCAATGTGAAAATGAGGGCAAATTAACCAAACACAGTGAATTTTAACGTATTTTATTTACAATTTGACGAAAGGATGAATTGTTGATGTTACATCTTTTAAATAATGTTTCCTCTAACGGCAATGGGTGGCCTAATAATAAGATGTGCGAAATTGTTGAGTATATATTACTCTTTTTGTCAAAAAAAACAAAACATTTACCTTCGTGCATTTTTGACAAGAATTTCAAGACATGTCAAGAAAAAAAATATTCTTATGTTACGTTCATTATTGATATATATTTTCATTCTTGAAATATTTGTATCCTCAAATTTATCAAAAATATATTAAATGATGTATAAAAAAAATTATCACCACCTATTCTTGGACAAATCGTGCGGGAAAAAAAATTATTTGAAAAAACTTATATCTTATTGTGATAGAGATAATATTATTTATTTATAAGTTGAATATAACTGACATACGGTATAATCTAAAAAACCTAGAAATAAAAAGTAAATGAATGGCGATTTCAATAAGTTGGTCAATATAGTAATTTAGAGAGTAACTTAGGTCTTAAATGTGTCTCGAATAATAAATAATATGTCACATTATTTGAGAAACCATTTGAAAATTTGAGAACATAAAAAAAATTAAATCCCCTAATATTATTTTATCAACTTTCGTCTTCCTTTGTAATTTTATTTATATGGGTTATTGATGTGATTTTTTTTTTTTAATTCTAAATCGTATAGTAGGTTAAGGTGATGGAGATGAGATTTAAGGACAAAATTACCCCTAGACACGGGTGTGGTTCATGTGACGAAACTTGTCAAAGTATTGAACATATCTTATCATGAATACAAATGAATACAAATCCCAAATCATAGCAATTGTCCTTTTCCCATCTTAATTAATATAACCCCAGTACTAATGTTGAAGCATTTTGGGATATGTTTTCAAGTGTTCCACCAATTTTTCCACCATGAAGAGTGAGACATTGGAAAATACTATTTTGCCCTTACCATCCTTAAGTTTGTAGCACATGGGCGGCTTGGCGGTTAGCCAGTAGAAGGACAAAAATGCCCATGACCACTAAAATATACTCCCTTTATTCCTTAATGTAAGTCGTTTTAGAGAAAAAAATTTCTTAATATAAGTCGATTGAGAATTTCAAGTAAACATTAATTGCTTAATTTTTAATATTACCCAAGTATTAAATATAACTTTGATTCTCTCACTATTTTTTACCCAATAAATTACATTCTATTTTTCCAATACAAGGACAATATAGACAATTGATATTATATTTAATGCAATACAATCATTTTCTTAATACGTGTGCACAACTCTAAAACGACTTATAATTAAGGAACGGAGGGAGTAGTACTCCGTCCGTCCCATAATATATGATGTTTTAGAGTTGTGCACAAGAATTAAGAAAATGATTGTATAGCATTAAATATAGTATTAATTATCTATAATATCCTTTACTATATATTTATCTCATACTCTCTCTTATCTGTAATATTTTTCCATAAAGGATAATTTAAGAAAGACTGTGGTTAATTCTCATAAATTATATAAATTATCAAATAATTTGAAAAAAATAAAATCGTCTAAAAACACATATTATGGGACAGAAAGAGTAATAATTGTGATAGATAGAAAAACATTTGCTCTTGTTTTATCATCCAAATTTAATAAAATTCAACAACTACTCTTATTACCCCCTTTCTCCCCCCCCCCCCCCCCCCCCCACCCCCGCATATATATACACATAAGGGTGTAAACGAGTCGAATCAAAACGAATAAAGAGTTGTTCGAATTCGACTCAAAATATTAAATTCATACTCGAATTCGAATTGTATTTAAAAAATATACGCAGATTCGATTCGACTTGAATATTTATTACTCGAATTCGATCCGACTCAGATCGAATTATATTCAAACTACTCACAAACTTCAAATTCAAAGTCGAATTCGAGTTTTCACATAATAACTAACGTTATAATAAATATAATTATAAATTGAATTTGTTATTTTACTTAAAAATGAGAAAATATATTTACGATTACACTTTACAAATATAAAATCATAATTAAAAATAAAATAAAATAAAAAAATAATTAATTATCTTAATTTGATTTAATTTTGTATATATTATTAGAGAATGTATCGATTATCTAATCGAATCTGTATCAATCGAGTATTTATCGACTCACAATCAAGAATTCGAGTATTTTAAATCTTAAACGAGTCGAGTATAATCTTGCTCAGATTCTACATATATTTTTATTCGAACTATTTTTTATGCTCAGATTTGGATCATATCATTAATGAATCCGAGTTTCGCTCGTATTTTTTCGAGTCGAGCCCAAATTGAGCCCGAACTATATTATTGAAAACAAGAAGGAAGAGACAGTATTAGAAACTGAAAATCGATGTCCATTACTAATAGTAGAGGACGGTAAAAAAAACACTTAGCGTTCGCTACTGTAAGACCCCAACTTTTATGAATAAAGATTTAATTTTTTTTATATATTATTTCGAAATAGTAAGGTGTTGGTTTGATAAATGTGAAAAGTTATGGGTAAAATGTGTAAATATTTTAAAGTGAGCAAGTGGTTATAAAATATTCATTATTGTCGGAGAATATTCGTTTGGTCGTGGAATATTCTTGTTGTCGGAAAATATTCGTACGACAGCGCAGCTATTTGTGGGCCCCACAACGGAATAACTGTCGGATATAGAGAGCGACAGAAATAACCTTTTTATAAAATAACGGCGTAGTTGTTACCGTTAGTACTGTTAAAATACCCGGTTGTTAAAATACAGTGATACGCGGTGTTGCACAGTAGCACACGGTATTGCACAGTATTTCGAATTATTGATTCTTACATGAGAAGGCACTTACTCAATTATTGTTACAGTAATTACTATTCAATATTTTATATTATTGACTCAATAATTGCTACGTTGATATTTTATATTATTGACTCAATAATTGTTACATTGATATTTTATTGACTCAATAATTGCTACGTTGCTATTTTATATGATTGATTCAATAATTGCTACAGTTGATATTTTGTATTATTGATTCAATAATTGTCACTGCACAGTATTTCACATTATCAACTCAATAATTCATATTATTTGAATAATATTATTAGATAGCATTATTAACAATGACTAAGGAAGTTCTGTCTAGGAGGGGTTATTTAATTGCGCGCCAGTAAGGAGAAATCTTTATCGGAAGGCCCCCTCTTTCTTGGGAACGACCTGGTTGTCAATATTGTAGTTCTGTAATATTATTTGTGAATAATTAATTATTGATTTATATGATAAAAAAATATTTATTTTGTGAATATAAGAGAAGGAATTAGTGTTGATGTGTTTTTATCAGTATTTTAGTGTGAAAAATCATCCGTTTATGAATTTCAGATAATTTATGTTTGGAATTTGGAAAAACTTCCTTCTACAAAGTTGTAGAGAATTAAATTTTTTATAAAAAGACATAGAACTTGTATTTTTCTGACAAATGGGCTATTTATTATGAATTATTGAAGTTTCAGAAAATAAATATTTTTTTTATGGATGGGCCCCACTTTTGTTGTTTTGTTGAAAAAAATTCTGATTTTTTTGAAAGCAGCCGGCGGCGGAAATTTTAAAAAAAAATATTATTTTATTAATTTAGTCTACTTTAACATCCTAAGCTTTTTCTATAAATAGGGTGCTTAGGTTAGAATTAAAAATCACCTCAGAATCAGAAGTTTTCTCTCTCTATAATATCGAGCGTATTTTTGTGAGTATTTAGATACTTTGAGTATTACTATTCAGTGCAAGTTTCCTTCGGTATTATATCCGATATTCCAATCAGAAGTACTATTCTTTAGAGGTAAGGGATGTTATTTTCTTTCGTAAATGATGTTATTCTTTTCAATATCATTATATCAAAATATTGGCATGAATTTTATTATGAAATTCTTATTTTTTCCGTCGGAGTTATTATTCACGTATACGGCACTATTCACGAAAAAACTAAATTTTCTTATATTTATCCAAATTGTCTGTTATAGTTACTATCTTTGATTGGATCTAAGTTTTGAGCTTTATTCTTGAATTTTGCTCCACAAAGTATTATTATGGAACATTCTTGAACTTGAATAAACTAAAATACGAATCCTTAATCTTATCCTTTATTTCATTGAATTCGTTATTTATATTATTTTTCATCATCCTCAGTCCTAAAAGGTGATATAACTGAATATCTTTGGCCTGTAGAGCAAAGATGAATGATTACCTGATGAATATCTTTGGCCGTAGTGTAAAGATGACAGGTGTTGAGATGAACATGACCATTGGTGATACAAATGAATATCTTTGGCCTGTAGTGTAAAGATGAATATTTGATTTGTGATGTATATTGATTGATGTTACAGGGATAAAATATTGATGATGGACTTTTAAATCATAGAAGATAGTAGACTTTATTCTCTACTTAACTCTTCTAATGATTTGTTATTTTCACTGCGAATATTGATCTAAAACTTGTTGTCAATAATATTTTATCTGATTTATTGAAGGCTAACGATAATTTATTTTTCATTATCTTAGTCGTAATATTCTTTACTGGACTAGTTGAGCTCACCCTTTTCATCTGTTGTCCTCTTCAGAAAATGAGAACGTTGCGGGAACTAGTCGTGGGACAGAGTGATGGTCCGAGTTTGAGCAGTAGTAGTCCTTGCTATTTTTGTAAAATAGTGGGATAATAATTGTAATAAATAAAGAATGAATTTGAATGTTAATATTTCGTATTATATACGATCTGTATTGACACTCACAGTTGTGTGGTCGTATTTTGCACGAACGTGTGATATAAAAGTTTGTATTTGAATTCTGTACAATGTATTTGGCGACTCAGAATGAGTTGGGTTGACTGGACCTATTCTGGGGGCGTCACAGCTACTATTAGTAACGAACGTTAATCATAATAAGGGTTTGACTTATTAATAAGGGTTTAGTATTTATTAACTAATGTTTAGAGTTTATTAACCAATAGTTAATATTTATTAACTATGGTATATAAATCAGGGTTTATGCTTTATGGTTTATTCAGGGTTTAGGGATAATTAAAGTTGATTAAGTATAAGTTGTAGATATATAATTGTAAACCCTAATCTGTAAGACCCCAATTTTTTAATGAATAAGATTTAATTTTCTCTATATATTATTTTGAAATAGTAAGGGATGATTTGATAAACGTGGTAAGTTATGGGTGGAATGTGCAAATTTTACAAAGTAAGCAAGTGGTCATTGTGTCGAAAAATATTCGTTTGATCGGAAAATATTCTTTTTGTCGGATAATATTCGTACGACGGCGCAGTCATTGGTGGACCCCACAACGGAATGAATGTCGGATATAGAAAGCGACAAAAATAACCTTTTTATAAAATAACGGTAAAACTGTTATCGTTAAACTGTTGAAATACCCGATGATAAAAATACAGTAATATACGTTGTTGTACAGTAGCACACGGTATTGCACAGTAATTCTAATTATTGATTCTTACGTAAGAAGTCACTTACTCAATAATTGTTACAGTAATTACTGTTTAATATTTTATATTATTAATTCAATAATTGCTACCGTTGATATTTTATATTATTGATTTAATAATTGTCACAGTAACCACTACACAGTATTTCACATTATCAAATCAATAATTCATATTATTTGAATAATATTATTAGACATCATTATTGGCAATGTCTAGGAAGTTCTGTCTAGAAAAGGGGTTAGTTAATCTAATTGCGCGTCAGTAAGGAGAAATTCTTATCGGAAAGCTCCCTTTTTCCTAGGAACGACCTAGTTGTCAATATTGTAGTTCTGTAATATTATTTGTGAATAATTAATTGTTGATATATATGATAAGGAAATATTTATTCAATGTAGATATAAATGAAGGAATTAGTGCTAATGGTTGTTTTTATCAGTATATGTATTTTGTCGGAATGGAGGTGTGGAAAAGTCATCCGTATGTAAATTTGAGTCATTTTTCGTTCGGAATTTGGAAAAACTTTCTTCTACAAAGTTGTAGAGAATTAAATTTCATATGAAATGGACATAAGGTTCGTATTTTTTTGATAAAATGCCTATTTATTATGAATTATTAAAGTTTCAGAAATAAATGTTTTAATATATATATATATATAAACATGTGGTTTGAATTTTTTTTTCAAAAATGTTGGGTGGAGTTGGTGAGGTGCGGGATTGTCAGAAGTTTGGGCTTGAAAACCATCCGTGTTTTTCAATCTTGGTGTGTCACACAATTCCTGTAAATAGGGTGCTTAGTTAGAAATGAAAATCACACTAGAACCAGAAAATTTTTTCTCTATAATATCGAGCGTATTTCTTGTGAGTATTTAAATACTTTGAGTGTTGATAACAGTGCAAGTTTTTCTCAACATAATATCCGCTATTCCAGTCAAAATGACTCTCCTGTTAAGATAAAGGATGTTATTTTTCTCGTAAATGATGTTATTTCCTTTCAATATTCATAATGAATGTTATTTTCTTTCATATTCCATTTTATGAAAGTGATAATATTTTATTTTATATTCCTAAATTTGAACTTATCACGGTAAGTATTGCTTCTATAATTCCTGAAATGATTAAAAATTTCTGGAGTTTTGCGCTTCATCTAGTACCATTTCACCGAAATAATTTTCTGAACTTTCTCATGAAATTTTTATCTTTTCATGTCGAGTTACTATTCACAAGTTACTATTCACGGGATACTATTTACGGTAAAAAAATTATTTTTTTTAATCTTTTATTGGATCTAGGTTTTGATCTTCATTCTTGAACTCCGGATAAATTCTCTAATATTTGTCCTTTATTTCACTGGATTCTTTATTCGTATTATTTTTCATCATCCTCAGTCCTAAATAGTGATATAACTGAATATCTTTGGCCTGTAGTGCAAAGATGAATGATTACTTGATGAATATCTTTGGCCTGTAGTGCAAAGATGAATGATTTTTTGATGAATATCTTTGGCCCGTAGTGCAAAGATGAATATTTAATTCAAGATGTATATTGATTGATGTTACAGGGATAAAATATTGATGATGGACTTTTAAATCATAGAAGATAGTAGACTTCATTCTCTACTTAACTCTTCTAATAAATTGTTATTTCCGCTGCGAATATTGATCTAAAATTTATTGTCCATTATATTTTATCTGATTTATTGAAGGCTAACGATAATTTATTTTTCATTATCTTAGTCATAATATTCTTTATTGGGCTAGTTGAGCTCACCCTTTTCATCTATTGTCCTCTTCAGGGAATGAGAATGTTGTGGGGACTAGTCGGAGAACAATATGATGATCAGAGTTAGATATGTAGAAGTCCTCACTATTCTATAAAATAGTAGGACAGTAATTGTAATGAATAAGGAATAAATTTGAGTGTTTATATTTCGTATTATATACGATTTGTATCGAAACTCATAATTTGTGTGGTCGTATTTTACACGATCGTATGTTATAAAAGATTGTATTTGAATTCTGTACCATGTATTTGACAACTCAGAATGGGTTGAGTATTGAACCTATTTTGGGGGCGTCACATAATCCCTGGTTAATAAACTCTAAATCCTGATTTATAAATTCTAAATTCTGATTAATAAACTATAAACATATATTGGTTAAGCCAAACTTATTCTGATAAGCGTCTGCTACTGTTAGTAGCGAACGTAATACTGTAATAACCCGGATTTTTTTAATAATTAAACATTAATTGATTTTATTTTATAAAAGTATAATTGAAATAGAAAAGGTAAGTTACAAAAAAAAAATTCTTTATTCCTTGTTTCATTTGGAAGGTTAAATTTTTTTAATAGAAAATTTAATAATTGATTTAATTAAAATTGAAAAGTCCACTAGGTTTTAGTAACTCCTATTTTTTTCCTTGTTATATTTAAAGAGTGGAGATGTAACCCTAATTCTATTCTAATTTGATTAGTTGAATTTCTGAGTATAATACTTATACGCACTGCAGCACTTTAGAAAAATCATAATTATTTCATCCGATGTCAGAATTGAGTGAATCCAAATCAAATTTCTTTAGTTTTTCGTCCTCTACAATTGTGAAGAAGGAAGAAAAGTTATTTTACGTAATCTTCATGTCTTAAATAACTAAAAATTGCAACTTGTCCCAATTTTCGTCACTATTTTGAACTCTTGTTTTGTAAATTCGCAACTCAGTCATATTAACTCTAAATTGAGTTATTCTTGAGCCTATTTCATATATCTTTCCGAGACTTACATTTTCGTGAAGACATGAAGAGATTTTGAAGAATCTAAAAGACCCAAAAGTCATATTCTTTACTGCTGCATATTGAAGAAAGCTGAACAAGGAAGGTAAGTATTATTTTATATTTTGATTTTAAGTGTGGTTATGAAAATTTTTAAATTAGAGGATATTTTTAAATAAAATATAGACATGAAATTAGATATCATGATAATCAGAAATAATAGATAAATTTATATTAAGCAATATAATTTGATTGAATGTAAATGTTAAAATATGAATTTTTTTAATATTTTAAGGTCTATTTCGTGAGTTATATCTTTTAATCCAACCATTAGATCGTTATAATTTTCGAATATGTTATACATATATAAGCTGAGAATATGTTCACCAATTTTGAACCGTTAAAGATTAATGTATGATTTGTTATGAATTTTAAAAAATAGCTGATTTGGAATTTTGTAGCAAAATTTTCAACAACAAGTTCTAATATTTAAAAATGTATAACTTAATGATTATAAATCCGATTTAGGTGATTCTTAAGGCTAAATTGGATTATTTGAAGTCTAGTTTCTGTTAAATTAATTAATTTGTCAAATAAATTTTAATTAATGGTGATAAGATCATAATAGTGAACTGACGTCTTAAAAATAATTTGTTCTATTAGGGTTTTAAGATTTCTTAAGTTTAGTTTTTTACTTTTAAGTTTTGGAGTATTAATAGTAATCTAAGGTGATAATTAAAGACACATTGAATGGATTACAAATTATTATGGAATTATGAGTTTCGATTATATTTATTCGATGCGAATATATTTAGGTGGTGGTTAAGATTTTGTATTTGATATCGTTGACATTAGAGGATAAGATTTTGTGGAGTGTGCTATACGTGATTTTGAGTATTATATACGAATTTCGTACTCTTTCAGCAATAATCTTTTTAATTTTAATTTGTTCGTTTTGCTTTACGTTTAGAAGTTAGTTATTATTTCACCTGATATTTCATTCTTAAATTCATGTGATAGTTATGTCTTGACATTGATACTTAGAATTCGTATTTGTACTCTTTGAAATAGTTAATCATGTCAATATATTTTTGAGACTTTATTCGTTTGTATCCTTCTTCGTATATTTTCGTTCGCATTCGGAAGTTATTTTGATCGTTGGTATCTTGTGATAGTTAAGTATGTTCGTATTTGAAATAATTTGATGTCACTTGAAGATGGTCATGTAAGCCTTGTTATTTGAACTCCGTTTTACTTACATTTTGTAGTTCAATCCTTAGGGTATACTTGAGCTAACCACTTGTTGGGGACTAGGGTACCATAGGCATGTCCTTTTGACACCGGGGTATGACACTTTTCGTGGCGGTGTGATTACTCCACGGCGTATACTTTTGTATGCTCTAGGTATGAGTTTTGACCATTTGATATATTTGTTCAGGATATGTATGGGTGGACCTAGTATTTGATTTTATTTTATTTGATTTGTTTGACGGATTAGTAACGTGTCGTGCGTACGATCGGTTTGATTTGCATATATCATGGTACCAATGTAGTTTGTTAGCATTTGACTAGTTGTATTTGAGCTCAGTATGAAATTGTTACCTTATAAACATTTGATTCAGCCTTATTTTGTTTGAGATCATTTTAATTATAGTTGTCAGTTCGACAATGTTCATAATTTGTACCTAGTCTCGCTAATTTTGATATATTCATAATTCATTCGTAATTCACATTCGTTCATTCATTCGACTCTTTTGGCTACATTATTTATTGTGTGATATTTGTACATCTTTATATCTGTATTGAGTGTTTGACTCATACTGTGTTTTTCTTCTAACAGATTTTCAGGGGGAGGTTTAAGGTTTCGTGTGAAGATTGCTACCTATGACCGAATAGGTTTATTTGATTTTAGGTTTTTGATTATTGTGCTAATTTTGAGAAAATTGTATTTAATTCATCATTGATGGATTTTTAGCTATTAAATATTTTGAAGTTATTAGTGTTTTGTTAATTATTTTGAGATTTGTTGTGTTTTGCACGTGACCTATTTTTCCTATTCAGGAAGAGGGTGTTACATATACCCTTATCAATTATAACGTATTTTAAACTATAATTTAAAATTGTTTATACATCAAAAAATGATGAACAAATAAAAAGTGCAAAATACATGATATGCAAAATATTAAAATTTCATTATAAATCACCAAAACTAAAATTAGAAGAAAGATTATGATTTTAAATAGTTTTAAAATTCTATTAATCAACCATAAAAAGTTTAAACACATATCTTTAATTTTGACTCAGTTTTTAGGAATTAACAAATGATATAGTAATACTGAGCATAACTCAGTTTCCAAACACATAAATTAACAAATAAATGGTGCACGGGTTTAGTTTAAATCTGTTTCCACCAAAAGATGAGATCGTTTGAAAATGGATAGAATAAGATATTATGGTCATTTTAGAAAAATGTTGAGATTAATTTTGTTTATGAATTTTTAGTCTCAAAATGGTAGGATTATAATATCTGGTTGAAGATGATATTAAATAGTTTTCCATATTAAGACATTTTATAATCCTTAAACTAATAGTCACAAATTCAAATTTAAAAACAAACAAGACATTTGAGATTAATAGTCACATCACAAGTGTAATCCTTTAAACAAACGAACATAGCTAAGTATACATAGCAAACAGAGGCCGGATCCAGCAATTTTTTCCAACAGAGGCGGATTTTAATTAATTTTTTTGTTAAAGTTAAATAAATTTTTTTTAAAACTAATCATAATATTAAGTAATCATAATAATGTTTACAAATTGCAATAAATATTCATAATCCAAACTAAAAACGGAATTTCAAATAAAAAATATTTAGATGCAATTTAGAATTTTATTTCGGTTACTTATCATAATTCAATTTGAATGATTCTCCAAATGCTCAAAGCCTTAAACCAAATTTATTTTCAATATTTAAACAAAATCATGAATTAATTTCAAAGTATAAGCTAGTTTTGGTATCTTTTTATAAGTTTAAAATAAGTTTTACTTGAAAGAAGATAAACAAACTATCCAAAATTTATGCTCAGAACACCAAAAATTATACACAGTCCATTAGTTAAATGCAGAAAAATAAAGTAATTATAACAACTATAAATGAGCGAGTGTTAAAGGCTCATAGTTATTTTTCATTTTCTATTTTTCATTATAAAATAAGTCAAACTTATTGTAAGTTATCACAATAAAAGACAGAAAATTATTCAACCAAAATGATCTCATTTTCAATTAAAGATAAAACAATCCAAAAATAAAAACTCAATCAGACCAAACAAATACTCCTATACCTATAATAAAAAAATCCAGCAGGAGTAACTGTCTACGCTGCCCCTTGAATAATTCCGTTACTAATAACAAATACATGTTATGTATCATTTATATATATATATATATATATATATATATATATATATATATATGGAGCTAATCCATAGCAACCGGTTGCCGTAGCAACCTACTTTATTTCAGCCGCTACTCCTTGTAGCGGCTTATGTATCAATTTGAAAGTCAAAGCAATTAAGTACAATGGGCCCCATTAGAAGAAAAAAACTCCCAATAGTAGCGGCTCTTTCTATTCTTTTGTCCCATTTTTTTGTCACTTCCATTATATTAACCTTCTAAAATTATATTATTATAATAATAATATTAATTATTTGATTTATTAATAATTATAAATAATAATTAATTTTTTGATTTAATAAATATAATAATATTAATAATAACTAATAATAATATTAATTGTTTGATTTATTATTAATAATAATAGTAATAATATTAATTATTTTATTTAATTATTATTACCTTAAATTAAATTAAATAATTACTATTATTACTATGTGTAGCGGTTGGGGATTAAAATAATAATAATAGTGTTAATAATAATAATAATAATAATAATAATAATAATAGTATTAATAATAATAATAGGTTAATTATAAATAAAATTTGACTCTTGGCATTGTAACTTGACTCTTTTTGTGGAAGGAACGTTAGAAGTATAGAAATTAAAAACAAATTTAGAAGGTATATCATTAGAATTTCTAATGACTTCAAGTTATATCATTAGAATTAAACGTTACTTAGAATTTCTATACTTTTAAACTTCTAATGACTTCAAGTTATATATATAATTAGAATTAAACATTAAAATTAGAAATATAAAAATTGAAAACAAAAATGATATATAACGTAATAATAATTAAATAAAATAATTAATATTATTATTAATAATAAATCAAACAATTAATATTATTATTAGTTATTATTAATATTATTATATTTATTAAATCAAACAATTAATTATTATTTATAATTATTAATAAATCAAACAATTAATATTATTATTATAATAATATAATTTTAGAAGGTTAATATAATGGAAGTGACAAAAAAAGTGGGACAAAGGAATAGAAAGAGCCGCTACTAGGAGTAGCGGTTTGGGAGTTTTTTTCTTCTAATGGGCCCATTGTACTTAATTGCTTTGACTTTTAAATTGATACATAAGCCGCTACAAGGACTAACGGCTGGAATAAAATAGGTTACTACGGCAACCGGTTGCCATGGATTAGCTCCCATATATATATATATATATATATATATATATATATATATATATATATATGATCAAAGAAAGATTCTTTTTCCTACCCCATTTTATATGGAAATCAATTTTGTCATAAAACGACTCTCCACTCACATGATTTGACAGCAGTGGGACCCTCCTTAGTGCTGTCAAGATGCTGTAGGCCATAATGTGGGCTCCACTTGCTTCCCCAAATGGGCAAAGTGGGAATTGTGTTGTAAGCAGTTTTCCATTATAGTCTTCTGTTTTGATACCATTGCGAAACTATTTTGTATCGTACTGTGTTTGAGTAATTGAGTCTTTGGAAAATTCGAATTTTTATATCTTTTGACATATAATAAAATAACCGAGAACATGAGAAATGTTTGTTTGTTTATTTATTTATCTAGAATATTTGAGACTCACATATAGATAGCTTTAAGATTGAAATCCTACAAAATATTTTAATTATATCTTTAACAATCTCAATTTACATAAAAAAATTAAATGAAACTCTAATTTTTTGTACGGATGAAGTATATTAATAATTTGTTCGGATATTTGAAAAAATTATTACAATAATTTGTGCCTTTTACTTCATTTCTATACTTCAAACTTTTTTTATCTATCACCAATTTGTTGCATTGAATTAATTTATTACTCAATATTTTTTTAAAATAATTTTTAATTGTCATTGAGTCAAACTATATAGTATATACTAATTTGGAATATTTTTTTAAAAAAAGTTAGTATAACCAAATAAATCTCAACTTACCTATATGACATTAACGACTCCCATATTTTAGGTCACTGATAATATCAAAGTAATAATTATATCGTCGCAACAACACGTGTTGTTGAAAGTTTAAAATGTTGTCCATAAAATGTATATTAGTTCTTGTAGCATAAAAGTTACTCAAACATTATCAATGACCATATTTTATTAGCAACCTTGTTTGTGTGTTTTATTTTTAATTATATAAATTCATGTACCCGACCCTTTTTACATGTGAATCATTATACAATGAAATTATAAATGAGTTTTGGAGGAAATAAATAAATTTTGACCAAATTAAGGTAGTTTAATTAGTGAAAACTTATAATAAAAAATCTTCTTTTAATTAGCAAGTAAAAAATTTACTTTATAATCAAAATAAAAATAGAATGGAAAAATATGGAATAAGAATCAAAATGAAAATAGAAGAAGGTGAAGGGGAAAGAGCAATGCTACTATCACATAATTTGGGTTACATAACACACATACATATTTACGGGCCTTACATGTCACGCAGGGTTCACAGTATGCGTGTGTGTATGTGAGCATTATGTGACCTAAAATTATGTGATAGTAGCATTATAGAATTTCTTAATATGTGTCCTTAGGACACATGCTAAGCACACAGTTCAAGAGAATATTTTTTTGAATTGTGTGCATATTCCATTGAACTTGGTGCAAATATAAAAATCAATGAAATATGCACACTGTTCAAGAAAATATTGTCTTAAACTGTGTGCTTAGCATGTGCCCTTAGAGCATATATTAAGAGAATCCTTATTATATTATTATATGATGATGGAGGGGAGACAAAGCAAAAAAAAGGAGGGAAACGAGATGATGTGGTTCGGGGGACAAGCCTCCGCCTTTTACAATTTCGTTGCCGGGTTAAGACCGCGACATTTAACCTCCGCATCAATGCGTACCATTCTCACGCCCTAATATTCGGCGTGTAACACACGCGTATATCCTGCGGCTGACAAAACTATAAGATACGGGTCCCGCTTCTTGATCAACGGTTGTTATCGCATTCATGAGAAAAATGGATGTCACGCGCAGAGAGATAGTAGTGTGGGGTGGACATAATTATTTTTGAATTTTTTTTCTGTCTGTTAATGATGATTAGGTGGCAGCACCATGTGCACGCTCGGTCCTTAAGCATGCAAAGGGGAAGAGGAGTCAGTTATGATGCTTATTTCCCGCATCATCATCATCCACCATTCACGTCATTCCCATGTCATCATTTCCTCTCTTACCATAATTTATGGGAAATTTTCTCTCTTTTTGCCATAGTACGTGATTTCTTTTTTGGATGTTTTAATTTATTATAATATTTTATTTTAATTTACGTGGGGTGGGGTGTAGTGGGGTGGGGTGGTTTATTGTCTTCAATCGTTATACGATATTGCCTTGTAAATGTCTTCAATGCATTTGTAATTTTAGCTTTTGTAATTTTGACTTGTAAATCGTTATACCAAACTCACCACTCTCCTCCTTTGCATTTGTAATTTTAGCTTTTGTTGAATAAATAAGTTGTTTTTAGGTGACTAAAATTTTAAAACATGTTTGTGTAAGACCTCAGTCTTAAATTACTATCATTAATATATTTAATTAGGATCCGGTTATTATGAAATTAATTTCATGGTAAGTTCGTCAATTGATTAATACAGTGCTGACACGCAGTGTGAGAGATCACATCCCGGCCTGCGTGTCGACATTGCATTGGTCAATTGACCAAAGTCAACTTAATGCTAACCACTCCCATTTAATTATGACTTTTTTAATGAGCTTGAAATAAACTAAGATAAGTCAAGAAGATAGCATTGAAACAACTGGTTGAACCTTATTACAGTTTGAACTTTTAAACACCCCAAACACACAAAATGTCCTCTAAACAAAAGGAGCAATAATATTTTTTAGTGCAAAATATTTTTTATAATTGATTTGAATTTGTTTAATTTTATTTAATACAATTATAAATATTACGAATAGTCTTCAAAATGATCTTATCTTATCCACTTCAATTTTTTTTTTATTTTAAAAAAGCTCTAATAATTAACTTTAAAAAGTCAAAATAACTTTTATATTTTTCAAATGAGATTTTTTACGAAATAAAAAAAAGAGATTATTTTCAAACTTACTAAAAATATGAAATAGACATACAGTTAAACACAATTTCTTACAATTACTTTTAATATTAAATTTAAAATCTAAATTAATTATCGTTTACAAACTAAGAAAAGAAAATAAATTTAAAAAAAGGGTTGGGAGGTTGACCATGGTACGAGCTGCCTCCTCACGTGCCGAAAGCTCCGTTTCGTGATTTGGTACTTCCGGATCGGACCCACTACCCGTCATAATCAGCCTTTGGTGTTTTGTTAAATATTATCCGAATGCCAAATCTTTTAGCAATGGCATTGGGAGATTCTGATTGCTCACGAGCATTATTGGGGGTTGGTATATATTCTCTTTATTTGCTCGTGACAAAGCCCCCATCATGTTTATATTTTCACGCTCGGTCAAATGTGCTTGCATGTTTATCGCCTCATACCGTAACTTTGAAGATTCACATCTATTTGAGAATTTTATTTATCTATGAACACTGGCGGAGACAGAAATAATATTCAGTGGGGTTAAAATTATTATTAAGTTATAAATAATTTGACGGAGTTCGGAGACAGTGCCCTCGAGCCAATTTTTTTTAATACATTCGTACTTTCGGGCCACACACACATATATATATATACACATTATATTACAATGACAATATAATAAATAATAATATATGGTATATATACACTATTTTGATTCATAATAAAAAAATTTAATCACAACTGTTTATAATTAATTAATTCATTAATTATTTTTAAAAATAATATAAATTAGATTATTATTTAGTTTAAAATATTATAGAGAGATATGCATATATTGAGAGGATACGAGTCATATGTGCTTAAAATTGGATTGACAAAGTTATAAATTTTAAATTTGACCCCGTATAATAGAATATTTATAAAATTTTAGTGGAGTCAATTTATAAATAATACTTAAAAATTTTAAAATTTATCTTATATTATAAAACAATTATTTTTTTAGTGGGGTCAATTGACCCCGCAGTGCAACACTTAGATTCACCAATGTCTATGAATAATATCTTTTAGGAACAGTTACATTTTCTAGTACATTTTTAGAAAAAATTACAACAACAGTGCATCCAGAAAATATTTACAAAATATATTTATTTTTAATAGTTTATTTACAAAATTAATGTATTTAGTATCCCTTTAATTTAGGTGAGTATTTTAAATATCATCTTCATTGTTGTCATCATCATCATCATCAAAAATAAACACAGACCCAAACCTCCTCCTTGGTGACTGCTACCATTTCCTCCCTTGCCACCTCCATTGTGATCGCCATCTCCTCCCCTCCTGATTCGCTTCCCATTCCGCCGCCACCTCCACCTCCTCCTCTGCCGCCTCCATTATGGCCGCCTCCTTCTCCGACTCCACCACCTCCGTTATGACCACTTCCGCCTCCATTATGGTCGCCTTCTGCTGCCACCTCCACCTCCTCCTCCGCCACCTCCATTATGATCGCCTCCTCCTCTGCCTCAACCACCTCCGTTATGACCACCTCCGCCTGCATTATGGTCCCATTCCGCCGCCGCCACCGCCACCTCCACCTCCACCTCCACCTCCTCCTCCTCCTCCTTCGCCTCCACCACCTCCACCACCTCCGTTATGACCGCCTCCGCCTCCGTTATGGCCGCCTCCTCCAACGACAACAGCCGCTTTGCCACCTGCAATGCTTTTCACCACCCCACTATTGGTTAGGTTACTTGTGCAGTTGGTAGCTAAACCTTCATCCAAAGGTAACCAATTCAGTTTTATTGGGTTACCAATTAATTTAAGAACAGTTTTCAAGTGTTACCTGATTTTTTTTTTCTATAGTGCAGTTAGTAGCCAAACCTTCATACCAAGGTAACCTATTCAGTTTTATTAGGTTACCAATTTATTTTGAATGTGATGCAGTTGGTAGCCAAACCTTCATACCAAGGTAACCTATTTAGTTTTATTAGGTTATCAATTTATTTTGAATGTGATGCATTTGGTAGTCAAACTTTCATGCAGTTGGTTGCCAAAACTTCAGACCAAGGTAACCAATTCAGTTTTATTAGGTTACAAATTTATTTTGAATGTGATTCAGTTAGTAGCCAAACCTTCATACAAAGGTAACCATTTTAGTTTTTGTGGGTAACTAAATCGTCAAAAAAAAAATTCAGAACAGTAAATCAAGTACTTCCGGAGATTCGCGGCGGAGGAGGATGATGAAGGGGAGAAGAGAGGAGTCTGTGATGAAGAAAATGAGCGGTGATGGAGATGAAGATTAGGATGGAGAAGATAATTTTTTGTTTTTCTCTTTTTTTGATTTGAATTATGGATTTATTTTTGTTTTTAGATCCCAAAGATTTGATTTGAATTATTAATTATGGCGATTATTTCTCCTTGATTTTAGATTTTCTTATTAATGTGAAATTGAATTGTTTGAATTTGAATTATTAATTATGGCGGTTATTTTTTCTTGATATTAGGTTTCCTTATTAATGTGAAATTGAATGGTTTGAATTTGTTGTCCTCTTTTTGTAATTATTTTGTGGATGCACTAATGATGTAATTACTTTCTAATTGTTGTATATTATTGTAAAGAATCCTATCTTTTAAGAGTAATGATCCATACTTATAGGCATACATCATCTATAACATTGAAAACAAAAAAATTTACCAGAATTAGAAACTAAAAATCGATGTCCGAATAAGGGTTTGACTTATTAATAAGAGTTTAGGATTTATGAAACAAAGTTTAGGGTTTATTAACTGGAGTTAGGGTTTATTAACCAGAGTTTATAAAACATATACATAATTATAAACCCTAAACTTTAGTCGTTCAGTTTATAATCCTAGTTGTTCTTTTTTATTTTTAATGATATAGATGATGTATATCCTATAAATATTCATAACAAATACATGTTATGTATCATTCCCCATCTTTTAAATACAAAGGTAATGTTTGAGTTTCAAATATAACGCGTTAAAATTGATGCAATATGTTTAGACTTTTAAATGCATTAAATGATATTGCCATAGATCGAAAATACCCAATGACGGTTACAGTTGACTTTAATTTCTGAATATATTTGAATTTATCAATATGTATATAAGAAGAATAATCCATAGTCACAATTGTAAAAATTACATAATCTACATCTTTCATCGTTCAAAATATGATCGAATGACTAAGTATTTCAATCGTTCACACAACTAAACTGTGGACATAGGATGCCTACCATGTGATTTGTCAAAAATATTCAATATTTTTTTCTAAAATAATCATTATCTGCACAATTAAACTACAGACACCAATTATCGTCCGCATAACTAAAGTGTGGATGAAAGTCAAATTTGACTTATTGTTCGCAGTTTAATTTGTTATCGTTCGGCAAACTAAACTGCGAACGATAATAACTTTAGCCAATCGATCACATTTTTGACGGTCAGAGTCTATTGTAAATTTTAAACTATATATATATATATATATATATATATATATATATATATATATATATATGTAATGGTCTTCTTGAAACTATTAATTATAAAATTAAAAGTTGCCATTGAGAAATATCATTGTCAATGTATATTTAAATAAAGGATCCTTTACAATAATATACAATATTTAGTAAGTAATTACAATAATAGTGCACTCATACAATATTTACACAATTAATACACTTTCTATATTTATTTACAATATTAGTGCAATTAGGATACCTTAATTTATGGAATTAGTATAGGATTCAATTCATAATAATAAGGAAACCTAAAATTAAGGAGAAATAACTGCCATAATTAATAATTTAAATTCAAATATCTTGGATCTAACAACAAAAATAAATTTAAATTTAAAAATAAATTCAAATTCAAATATTCAAAATTTGGCAACGTCATCTTCCTCCTCCCCTTCGTCGGTCATCTTCCTCCTCCCCTTCGCCGGTGAGACCCAATTTTATGTCAAAAAAATAATAATAAGAACACTGCATAGGAAAGAGAGAGATAAGAGAGTGATGTGTAATATAATGTTAATAACCAAACCTTCGTACCAAGGTAACCAAACGTTTATACCAAGGTAACCAAACCTTTATATCAAGATAACCAATCTACCTCCACACCTGCAATATGAATTGGTTACCTTGGTATGAAAGTTTAGCAACCAACTACATGAAGGTTTGGCTACCAACTGCATTACATTCAAAATTAAGATTCGGTTACCTTGGAATGAAGGGTTGGTTACCTTGGTATGAATAATTGGTAACCAACTGCATGAAGTTTGGTTACCAACTGCATCACATTCAAAATAAAATTGGTAACCTAATAAAACTGAATTGGTTACCTTCATACCAAGGTAACCAACACAGTCATACCAGTATGACTGTTTGGTTACCAACATATGAGGTTTGGTTACCGGTGGAGTTGGAGAATGGACCGGTGGTGGAGGGGAAGCAACGGGTGGTGGAGGGGCCTCCACCGCGGCCAGTGGCGGGGCCTCCACTGACAACCACCTTGGATCGATTTGGGGGAGGAGGAGAAAGGGGGGCGGGAGGAGGCGGAGGAGGGGGAGGGGGAGGGGGAGGGGGAAGGGGTGGGGTGGGGTGGGGCGGGGGCGAGGGCGGGAGGAGGAGAAAGGGGGGGGAGGAGGGGATGGCGGTGGGAGACGGAGGGAGGGGGTGGGGTGTGGGCGTGGGCGTGGGCGGGGGGAGGAGAAGGGAGGCGGAGGAAGGGGAAGGAGAGGGTGTGGGGCGGGGGCGGGAAGAGTAGTGGCGGTGGCGGGGGTGGGGCGGCTGCCGGTGGAGTAGTGGCGGGGGGCGAAGGTGAGGAAAAAGGTTGCGACGGCGGAAGAGGAGGAAGAAGGCGACGACCGAAGAGGAAGAAGAAGGCGGTTACTCCATTGATTCGTTAGATAAAAATATGGAGGTTGATAAGAGGGAGAGAAGATTTAAATCCCTACAATCATGGGCCATTATCAATAACTCATTAAATTAGTCAACTAAATAAAAGGGATAAGATTGCACTCTTTTTATAATTAAATATTGCATATGCACTCTTTTTGTAATTATTTTGTTTGTGCATTTTTTTTATAACATTTTTATAAAATGTACTATTATATGTAATTATTCCTTAAATAAACGAGTATTAGTACTCCAGGGGTCACTATTTTTTAATTTAACCATAAAGATTAAGTTTGCCAAATAATATGGGACAAAGGAAGTAATTCACGTCATATAACGCACTTGTAAAATGAAGGAGACGGAAAATCACTCCGCGGTGTGCGTCTCCCAGGCCCTGATCCATAATTTTAGGCTTTAAAATATGTTTGCCTATCTGGGCTGCGGCCCTAAATGGTATCTTTAAATACAGCTACAGCTATGAGCGGGCCTCCATTTTCTTAAGCCTCCTACTTGAAGGAGAAAGGATTTGGCCTATGCTAGGGCTATATGAATTACTCCAAAAAAAAAAGTATATACAAAAGATTATATACATATATATACTCTTATTTATTATTTGGACTGCAAATTTTACTCGGCAATTTGTCAGGCCATAAACACCTATGTTGGGCTTGGATGCCTAAGGGCCTTTATAACCAAAAATTTTCACTCTCCAAGGTGGGGATTGCAAGTTCAAATTCAATTCAGGAATGTGGAAGAATATGAAATAAATGATTTAATTTATTAGAATTTGTTTGATATTACAATATTCATTAAAAAAAATTAAATTTTAAATCCTTAACATTACTCGTGTGAAAGTGATTTATTTCCAGTTTTGTACATAATGGATAAGAGAAACGCTTCAAAAACACCACACGATTATTCGTTATGAGAAAAAAAGAAAGAAAAGGAAAATAATTTATCTTAACCTACTCCAGTAAAGGTTATCTTGAGATATACTCCCTCCGCACATTAATATATGTTGTTTTAGATGATTTTATTTTTTCTTAATTATTTGTCGTTTTATATAATTTAGGAGAAATTAACTATAATCTTTTCAAAATTACTCTCATAAGAAAATGTTACATATGAGAGAGAGTATGAGATAAATATGATAATTATGAGAATTTAAGGGTATTATTGACAATTGATATCACATTTAATATTATACAATCATTTTTTTAATTTTTATACACAATTCTAAAACGACATATATTAAGGGCCGAGGGGTGTACATTATAGCAAAAATTTTGAGTTTTGGAGTTTCCTATTGGAGCTTAGTGATTTATTACGTTGGTCTAACCAATGTTTTCAGAACCAGACATGTCATCAAAGTTTGAAAGGATGGGTTATTAATTCAACTAGTGGTTGAATTATTATTGAACCGAAAACGTTATAAATATATAAAAATATATATTATTAGTAATTAATAAAATTTAAAAAAACTCATCTTTTATGAACTAAAAAAATAATAAAATTGGTTAATTTTAATATTAAGATAATTTGGTACAAAAAAATGTTAAAAAAAGGGAACTTAATCGTTTTTACCCGTTGAATTACCGATTTGACTGGTAATCAATCGATTTAATTTGAATTTTGACCAATTTAATTTAATCAAGTTAGACCGGACTGAATATAGAACCGGTTCCCAATTCAATCAATTGAATTGACCTCTCGGAACAGAGTTTCAAAATAGTGGTCTATAATCATTATGAGAAAAAGCTTGAGAGCGATCAAAAATCTTATGAATAAATTAATGAGAAACTAAAGGCGGGTCTTTTGGCCTCTCCATATCCCCACGCCATTTTAATTTGGCAAAAAAATAAAATAATAAAAAGATCTTGAGATGGATTTGATAAAACCATTTTACACAACTATTTACTTATTTAGAGACACACTAATTTAGCTACTTGCTTTGCTTCTTTTTTTTCATGGCAAATAATATAATAAGACCACAACATCCTCCCAAGTGTACTACTCTCCAAAAATACACATCTTTTTAGACAATCATATCTCAATATATGAAGTATGAAGATCTACCACAAACCTTCACTTCTCTTTTTATATTCTCTCTCATTTCATCCCCCCCCCCCCCCCCTCGCCCCCCACACCCAACCATGCACCCACACACCCACCCATGCACCCACCCAACCAGTGGCGGAGCCAAGGGGGGCATGGGCGGGCGGCCGCCCCCTGACCGGAAAATTTTCAGTGTATATTATACCTCCTTCCCCACATCATTTCCACCTCCGCCCCCCTCTCGCCGGTGTCGGCGCCCCCCCCCCCCCCCCCCCTTTGGTCCATCCTGCCTCCGCCACTGCACCCACCCACCCACCCAGGCAAAATAAGATCATCTACAAACACCTTCCTCCATATCCAGCATTCCTAAATAATGCCTGCTTAATGTCTGCTGAGCTTATAATTCCTCTCTGCTCCATTTCCTATCACCATTAAAGTAAGTAAAAAAAATCAGTAATTATTAATTAACAAACATGGATCATCTATGGCTCATGTAAAAAGTGATATAATTTTTTTTTAAAAAAATTAATAATTAAAAGCTGGAAAAAATAATAATCAAATTTGGTTAAAATTTGTACCTCTGAGCAAGAAGCTTGCATTCCAAAGTCATTAAAGCAGCTAACAACACACTGTTGAATATCAAGGCCTAATGCTTCTAATGTTGTCACAGTTGACAGCAACAACCCTGGCTTCCCAGCACAACAAATTTCAATCCGGGTATCCATATTATTCCTCCTTTCCACATCAAACTGCCCATCAACAAATCATAATAATTAAAAAATAAATCCTCAAACCTCAATGAATCGAAATAATTAATGATGGTTAATATTAACGGAACAAAAACGACGTTGTCAGAACAACAAGTGTCGTTTCGCTGACACGCAAGCGGAGAGATCACTCTCCCGCCTGCCTGTGTGTCAGCACTGTATTGGACATAGAGTTCACTCCATGCTAACCGGATCTATATACCGGATCTATATACGTACCTTTGGTGAATTTCTCAAAAGACCTTCATTAGGCTTTACATGTTTGAAGATGCTTTTTAAGCTTCTTAGCTGCTGGTGATCATTTGGCCTCACTTCAATCTCTTCTTGCAAATGATTGATCCTCTCTAGGAGTTCCTTCATGTAGTCTATAGTGTCTCCAAGAATTGATGTCCTGTCCATCTAAAATAAACAAAAAAATTGATCAAAATAGCTAGGGAAAATGATCATGTAGGAGTAATTTTTAGAAGAATGTACGTACGGACCTTGCTTATCTTAGGAACAACAGATCTAAGCATGGAAAGCCGGTCATTCAATCGCTTCCTACGCCTTCTTTCTGCCATTAGATTCTTTGATGGCTGCCCCCCATTCATGAATTTCTTGACTTGAGTCTTTTTTTCTAAGCAAATACCCATATTGAAAATGGGTGGAATTTCAGGGGACTGAATTGGCTCCATTTTACAAGAAGAAGAAGCAGCAGCTTGTACCTCCATGAATGAACAATCTTCTTGAAAAATATTATCAAGTTTGTTGGTAGATGAATCAGTGAGTTCTGGAGCTGCTGCTGATAATAAAGCTTCGTCTCCAAGTGGGGTATTATAAAATTCAGTGAATATTGGGGAACAATTGAAGGTTTGCCGATCGAATGGGAAATTGGGAAACTCATCATCAAAACAAGAATTATGGGGGAAAGGGTTTTCAAGAAAAGAATCAACGTTAGTGTAGAAATCATTTACCCCTTTGGGAATATTATTATTATTGGTACCTAATTCCCAAGGTAGGGATAGCAACTCCTCCAACAAATCATGCCCATTATACTCCATCTCTTTCTCTCCGAGTTAAGTTGGGAGGATGAGGAACCTTCATAATATGAAGCTGCAGCAAGTGGGGTTATATATATATATATTAAGAGTGCAAGTGTAAAGGACGTATACCATCAATAAGATTCCTCCCTCCCCCACGCCCCCACCCCTCACCCCTCACCCCTCACCCCTCACTCCTAACCCTACCCCAACCCTTACCCCTACCCCTCACCCCTCACCCCTCACGCAATATTCAAACACCCAATACCCAATAACTTATTTTAAAACGATCTATAAGTTAAAAAGTTTAAATTTAAAGTGAATTATAAGTTGGTTATAATTTTCGGTATCCGTTTGACTTGTACATTAGAATTTAAGTTAAAATAAGTTTGAATGTGTTTGACTGATAATGATTTAGAAATTAAAAGATAAATAGTAAATATTACTAAAAAAAATATTAATAAAAAATTAAGCGGATTCAATATTTTATCATAAGAATCATTATTTCAACATTGATAAAACATTTAAAAGAACTATAATTTCAATATTCATGATTTTTTAATTTCAATCAAGAGAATACTTTGGAATTGGAGGTTTGGCAGGGACACTATATTCTACGTGTGTACATTAAGAATTGATAAATATTATTGCCGTACATGAGCATAATGATGGTTAGTAACGAATTTGATCTTTAGTGTGAAGTACATAATTCTCCTTGGTTTAGTTTAACCTATGAATTTTCCTTGCAGTTTATCATAGGGTGGGGTTTCAGGTGAGGCATTGGACTTGGTCTTTCAATTGGGTGGTGGTGGTGAGCATTCTTTTATCTACTTGCTTGGTTGTATTTATATTGATGTTTAGTGTTATTTAGGTCAATTTTATATTGATGTTTATTACTACTTGAGAAGTTCAATTTTGTATTGGATAAATTACTTTATGGGTAATGCAATTGGGATTTTGGAATATTGAATTGAGCAATTAGCAGTTAAAAGTAGAATTTTTCTTGAATTTGCTTGAAATTGAGTATAATATTTGTGCGTGGATTTTGATTTAGCTTGCTTTGGGTTCAATGATATTTTGATTTGGATTGTTATCCGAATTGCGAATTTGAGTTGATTCGAACTCCAGGTGTTTGTAGTATTGTTTCAATGAGGTGGATTTGTCTATTTGTTTGATTTTTACTAATTGCTCAACTCTTTAATTTTTATTTTTCTGTCCAAATTTTTCAATTTCATTTTTCATATATCCAGTCTATTTTCTGTTTTTTAGTCTTGAACGTGTTTGTGTAATTCCAAATTTTCATATTTGTTTTGGTTGTTCTCTAGGTCCTACTCCAAATTAAGTTATTGAGCTCATGAATACAAAAAATCTCACTCTACCTCATGTAAAGTGGCATTTACAGGTACAACACAATAAGAAGAAAAATATTATTTTCAACTCTCTCTTTAGAATTTAAAATTTAATTTTTTTTTCGTTGCTCACATAATTACAGCCGGTCTTTGGACCCGCTAAAAGTACTCAGGAAGTCTATTAAGTAGCTGCTTGATCTATAATAAAGGCTGCAATATAAGGTGTTACTGGTATTGTATCTTATTAATCACTACTAATTTCTAACACATCAAATCCTGAATTTGTTCCAACATATTAAATCTTTATTATTTTAGATTTTTGGTTTTGTTTAGGTGTTGAGTCCACCAGACAATTGGACAAAAGATAAAGGAGATTTTATGAAGTTGGATTGGATTTTGGTGTTACTCGGCTACACTTTAATATGGTTTGTCAATGTGGGTTTTGAAATTAATTTTTTGGTGGTTTCTAAGTTTTGTTGTGTGTGGAAATATGCTTGGGTTGTATATAATTAATTTTTGTTTTAGAAAATCGAAAGTGATTTTTAATACTTATATTGTTTTCAGGTATATATGGAAGCATGCATGGGGTTGTTTTCCAGTGAAGTTACATGTAGATAACATTCAATCCTTTGATCCCCATTAGGCTTATAGTAATCCATTTTTTATCCATTTCTTTCATTTCGAAATTATAGATTGTTTTTTTATCTATTTCTTTCATTCTCTCGGAATCATGGATTAATTTTTTATTTTTTTCAATAGATTGGTGCATAAAGTATTGCGTAAATGTTGTTGATTGAAATCTTTGGATTTAAGCATCGAGTATTCTTGGGTACATGCAACATGAATATTTTTATGATATTATGGACTTCATTTACGTGGTTGCGTTAGTTGGTAAATGGTTGTGTTAGGCAAAATTGTGGCGTGATAGTTAGACATTTAGTAACCTTTTTGGGTATGAGAACAAATTGTCAATACAGGTTGAAAATTTTTTGATGTCCCATTTTTAGGGGAAACTTTGGCCAATTTTTTTTGAAATATATTGAGGATTTAACTTTTTGGCCAATGAATTTATTGCTAATTGTTTGTTTTATTTTTGGTTACTCAGCGTCTTTAGGCACAAACACAAGATCAATTGAACCAATCATTTTGATTTGTTTTAGTTTTGCTTAGATTTTGAACTTATTGTTATATCAATTTTTATACGGGAGCTAATATGGATGTTAATTAAATATATGTTGTTGTGGTAGTTGATGAATTATTTTGTTAATACAGAATTGAGACTTACTCAAATTCAGTATTTGATGTTTTTTAAATTGCATCGTGTCTTCAGGCACGGGTTATCCCTAGTATATATATATTAAGAGTGCAAGTGTAAAGGACGTATACCATCAATAAGATTCCTCCCCCACCCCCACCCCCACCCCCACCCCCACCCCCATGCAATACCCAATACCCAATAACTTATTGTAAAACGATTTATAAGTTAAAAAATTAAAATTTAAAGTGAATTATAAGTTATTTATAATTTTTGGTATCCGTTTGACTTGTACATTAGAATTTAAGTTAAAATAAGTTTGAATGTGTTTGACTGATAATGACTTAAAAATTAAAAGATAAATAGTAAATATTATTAAAAAAATATTAATAAAAAATTAAGCGGATTCAATATTTTATCATAAGAATCACTATTTCAACATTGATAAAACATTAAAAAGAACCATAATTTCAATATTCATGAGTTTTTCTTCATTTTCTTTTTTTTGACATAATATCCGTGAATTATTATTATTATTATTATTATTATTATTATTATTGTTATTGTTATTAGCCGACATGTGGATAATAATAGGGAGAATATAATTAATATCTCTCGAGGGAGGAGCAATGGTGCGAAAGCGAAAACAAAATACACCAAACGTCTCATTAATTGTGTTAAAAGGACAAATTGGGTATATAAAAAATTAAAACTAATACTATATCTGTTCCATAATATATGATGATTTAGAGTTAAAAAAAATAATTGTATAGCATTAAATATAGTATTAATTTTTTATAATATCATTTACCATATACTTATCTTATACTCTCTCATATGTAACATTTTCTAATGAAGGGTAATTTCAAAAAAATTGTGGCTAATTTTCCTAGATTATATAAAACGTCAAATAATTTGAGAAAAATGAAATCATCTTAAACGTCATGTGGGACGAATGGAGTAGATAATTAAGGGTAAACTTGTATCTTTGCTAATTTTGGGTAAAAAAACACTACCAGGGATGCACTTGTTAGATAATTAAAATTTGACCCCATAACTAATTTAGTAATTTATATATAATCTTTCAATACATATAAACATAAGAATTAACTTGAATCAAAAGATGAGATTAGTTGGGAAAACGAGAAATTGTGAAAGAAATGTATCTTCACTACTACTCCTCTCTATTTGTAAGAATTGGTAAGTTGTGTATTTCTAACTTTGAAGAGAAAATAGGTGTATATAATAATGTCATGTCATTATATAGAGGGAATAATGTGACCAACACTAATAAATCAAAACCCTAACGAATTAAAATCTCAACTTTTCATCAAAATATTAAGCCCAAGTTAGTTATACAAGTCATCATAATAATTAACCAATAAGTCTACGCAGACAGCTTTTGGGGACCGGAAAATGGGATCGGTCCAATTTTTTTTTCTTTTAACTCTCAAAAAATTTATAATATTTATTGGAACTAGAATTTTTACAGAATTCAGTGATTTAGGTGTAATTTGGATATATGTAAAAAACAGGGTTGCAAAGACTGTACAACCCTGTTTTTTATATGTATTCAAATTACACCTAAATCACTGAATTCTGTAAAAATTTCAATTCCAATAAATATTATAAATTTTTTGGGAGTCAAAAGAAAAATAAAAAGAAAAATTAAACCGGTTCAATTTTCCGGTCCCAAAAAGCCGTAAAATGAGATATGACGATATAAATCAAAGATGATTATATTAATATATTCAACATATCATTTATTTATAGATAATTTAATTTTTATTTAACCCGATAAACCACATAATTACAGGTCGGATCTTGTCAAATCCAATAGCACTGTCTCTAGACCCACCAAATTATTCACTAATTCCAGTGAAATTTTTTTTTGTCTTGGTCACTGACTGGGATGTAGTATGCCCTTTGGCCATTAGCTAAGACTACACTGAAATCTGTCTTTCTTTTTTTTTTGGTTCCATTCTCTAGGTACGTGAGTTCATGTCTTTTTCACAGAAATCTGATACGTCAAACAAACTAGATATTTATGTCTGAATATATATTCTGCAAAGTTTGACCCACATTTCTGCCCGAACCGAAATGGATGGAGTTAGCTTTCATAGACCATGTCAGGTTCTTTGTACTCATAAACTTCTCTAGTTTTACTATGGTAATTGTTAAAGGAAACTGATAAATTTACGACAAAAAATAATATTTTCACATAAAAATAACGTCGGAAATATTAAAAAGTAATGTGAAAATATTAATTTATTTATTAAATTTACAATACTTTTTGTTATTTCTATAACAAAAATGTTGTTGTAGATGTATAGCGTCGGTGAAAACCGTCCCTATAGGATCTATAACGACATTTTTTGTGTGAAAACAATAAATTCTATTGTGAATTTAACAGTTTCCTTTTACTATACCTACTTTCCCATAAACACAATTATTTTCCTCAAGTACTAGCTTACTAGCTTCCAAATTAAAACAAAAGGAAAAAAAAGACCATCAAACATGATGTAACACATCGAAAGATATAGAACAAATTTATGTGTATATAAGGAATTAAGTTGTTAACAATAATACTTTTAGTCATGATCTTTTGAGTGAGCCCGTGGTGGACTAAGATGACCTAAAAAGATACTATTGAACTAGTAGTTTAAGACCTTGTTTGGTTGGATTTGATTTGATTCAGACTTAGAATTTGACCCAAGATTTGTTCCGGACTCGAGATTTGACTTGGCCCGTGTTGTTTCATATGATATCAGAGCTTAGATTATGATCATGTAGATTGTTTTTTAGGCTTGACCTGTGAGTTATGGGTAGACCACTTGTAGTTATAAGATTTTATTATAGTGTTTGTGTTGCGTTTGATCTTCGTTCTGCATAATTTTGGCTTTGATTATATGTTTTGCTCTATCTGTTCTTATTTGTTTGATTTTGTATCATAGATAACTCGTAGGTCTTCGAGAATTGTTGGGAGGCAGGGTAATAACGGTAGGAGGGGTCAGAGGCAACCACATATTGAGTCTGTTAACACGGGTGAAAAAGTTGGGACTCAAGGTAATACAGCGATAACCCTGACTATGGTAGCAGCAATGGTGAATGAGGCAATTACGCAGACAGTAGCACATACTATGTAGGGTATTTCGTACGTGCAAGGAAATCATCATGCAAATGGTGTGGGGGTGATGCAGAGATACCACAGCATGAGCAGAATGATGCTCCCGAGGATCAAGTGGGTCAGCCAGTACAGCCGTTATATGTCTTGTTAGAGAGGTTTATTAAGCAGAAGCCCAAATCTTTTCGTTCAGCTCCGACTCCGATTGATGCGGAGAATTGGATCGTCCACTTGGAGAAGATTTTTGATATGATTGGGTGTTCAGAAAATCAGAAGGTGAGACTAGCAGTTTATAAGCTAGAGGATGGTGTTCAGCGATAGTGGACATCATTGAAGGCTACGCAGGGAGATGGATTCATGGATGCACGGATGCACTCATATGGAGTGATTTTTGTGACCTTTTCTATCAGCAGTACTTCCTAAACACTGATAGGGATACATACTCTAGGGAGTTTGTGTCTATTCAACAGAAGGAGGATGAGACTATTACTGATTTCATGGCGAGATTTACTAGGCCGACTGGTTTTGAGGGTTTAACAGCAGGGACAGTCGCACAACAGGCAGAAAAATTCAAATGGGCTTTGAAATATGAGTATAGGATATTGATCATCCTCACTATATTACAGATGTGTTCTAGGTGACTAATGGAACTAAGAGTGTAGAAATGGAACATAAGGACTTTCGAGCTTCCAAATTAGAAGGGTTAAATACTTTTTTGGTCACCGTACTTTATGTCAACTTACAAGTGAGTCACTCAACCGTTTTTTCTTACAGTCAACTCAATATACTTTTGTTTACTTACAAACTGTTAGAAAATCTATTACATCATGTTGACTTTAAACGGTTTGCCACGTCTGATGCCACATAAGAGAGAGAAAGCTGACATGGCAAGAGAGAGAAAGTTGACATTAAACTCGTGTATGATGTGGCCACTCTTGAGTGGAAATGAAATAATTTTTTTTTAAAATAAAATAAAATCAAAAAAGTTATAAAAAAATGGAAAAAATAAAAATAAAAATTTTCTTATTTTTGTGATTATTAGAAAATGAATTTTTAGATAATTAGTAACAAGTATAATTATTTAAAAAATTATAAAAATAAAATATACTAAAATTACAAATCAATTCTTATTGATTTTATATACATAATGTTAGTTCCCAGTAGGCACACAATAGATCTAGAAGGGGGGTTGAATAGATCTTTTTTGATTTCAAATACTTTTCCAGTTTATTTTGTATTGCTAATGAATTAACATATGACAAACATAAGAATCTTTTCAAGTATAGCGGAATAAGTAAAAGATCCCTTTCATTGATATTCATAAACATTCATACATTATTCATGGAGTTAGTTTAGTTGTAAGTAGTTAATACATACATAGCAGTTATAGCAGTTAGGTACATAATGTAAATGACATAAAGTAAATGACAGAATATAAAAGACACAAGGGGTTTTAAGTGGATCAGAGACTCAAGCTCCTAATCCACTCTTCTGCTTCTCTAGCAGGAAATCCACTAAGGAAAGGGCAGCACCCTGAATCACTAAGATTCCTTCAAGGCCAGTAGCCTTGAAACTTCAGTTCACTAAGAACTCTTCAAGCCCAGCAGGATTGGAACTCCTCTAGTTTACTAAGAACTCTTCAAGGCCAGCAGCCTTGGAACTCCAGTTCTCTACGAACTCTTCAAGCCAAGTAGGCTTGAAACTTCATTAAGTCCCTCCGGACAAGGACCCCTCAGGCCCTGGCTACTTGTTGTTGTTGTTATTTGTGCTTTGCTGCTAAGATGTCTTGAAGATTTATCATCTCAGGTACTTAGCAGCTTGGCATGGTCCTCTTTGCATTCTGCGTAGAGTCTGGACCACTTCATCTTTGGTGCAGTTGAGCTTTTTACTGTTCTGCTCATCTTCATCTGATGTCAGCTGTGCACCATCACCATCCGGGTTTGCTAAGGTTTGACATTGCTGGTCCATTTCTTCTGGTCCTTAACATTCCCTGAACCCTTCTTGAATGGTATGCAAACATGGTTCAGCATCTTTTCCTTTTCATCTTCTGGTTCTTCATGGTGATCCGTAGTGTGGCTCTTAGGATCTTCTTTTTGCTCAGTCACTTTTCTGAATGCTATCTTCCTGGCCTTCTCGGCTTTTAGTTTAGCTTCCATTTTAATAGCATCCTCATCGTTGTTGAGTGAAGCTTTAGTTTGCTTCAGTCTTTCTTCAAATCTGCTTCACTTCCACTTTCGTAGTCTCACTGCCACTGAGACTTGTTTTGTTCAGCTCTGGTGGAACTCGTAGAGTCAACAATATAGCATTCCAATAACTCAACGATTCTGCAACTCAGCAACTCTTGATCTTTGAAGCTTCATCTGTTAAATACCCTTCCATGATCTTTCCGTTGGAAAATAGCCGTTGGAAGCTTTTTGAATTGCTTTGCAGATCTCGAGTTATTTGGTGCAGACTGCTGATGTGACGTGACAGCTCCTTTATGACTTTAGTGACACAACAGTCTGCTATTTCACTTACCGCCTCAGAGATGTCACCTTTCCATGTCAGGCTGGTAGTCACCTTTATTTCTCCTTTCTGATTCCTTGATTTGAATCTACAGGAGTTGTCCTTCTGCATCGATGCTCTCAATCAGCAACGTTCGAATATTAATCTTCAGATTAAACCGTTGTCAATGCTTCAATCTTTAGATGACCAAACTCTACGATTCTGATGCAGATGTTCTTGGACATTGATCGTAGTGTGTCTTGTTGAATGTTGCTTATAGACTGGTTAGAGACAACACTACGATTATGAAGAGTGTTCTTTGGGTTTGCAACATAGAACACCTCTTCCTTCACTTGTGCAGTGCTTCAACATTTTTGCTTGTCTTAACTGGTCTCAGGAACTGATAGCTTGACTTATTGCTCTGGCCTCTTCTGAATAGCAAGACACATCAGATTTATGGCATTCCCAGCTCTCTTTCTCTTTGTGATCTCCCGTTCACCTATCATCAATGGTCTGACCCATGCTTAATCACTTTCGCCTTGTTCTTCATAAGCTGGCCAGTATCTCTGTGTAAACTGCATCAGTTCCTACTTTGTTTGGCAAACACTACGATCCTGGTTAATCCCAAGATCGTTGTCTTCTGTTCTCTTGACAGCTACTGCACCTGCTGACTTTCTTTAGTCAGTCACTATATCTGAAGTCTTCTTCTGATTTGCTTGTGGAAGACTTCATCTTAAATGGCTTCATAACTCAATTAGGATGTTGATTGAGTTGTTGCTTAGATCTTCTGTTTGCTTGCATGCCATTCGTTGAGTGCTCTTTGGTTTCCTTCAGGTGGAATGTATCTTTGCAGCTCAGGTCAGAGGCTTCATCTTTGCATTCTTTGGGAGTGTTCATCTGTTGAGAATCGTATTGACACTACGATTCTTCCTTGGCGTTGTGAGCACCTTTGTTAAAGCCTATGTTCTGCAGACTACGATTGAGCTTTGGTTCCGCAGACACTACGACTTCGAGATCAGACCTTGACAGACTACAATTTCTGCCTTCATGCTTGATGTCCTTGTCTGATCTGGCTCGACTACGATCTCTGCCTTTTATATGATCAGTAGACTCCACTACTTCAAGTGTGGCCTACGATTCTTGAATCGGCTGTTAGACAGGCTGTCTCTACGATTCTGAACATGACTTTCTTAGCAGACTACGGCTCTGAGAAAGTTCTTCTCGACACACTACGATCCTGCCTCGTCTCTCCTGGCAGACTATGAACTCCGAGATCTACTATCTTTGCAGACTACGATTCCGCCTTGATAGTTCTCGAGTCTTCCTTGTCTCTCCTGGAAGACTACGATGGCTGGTGCAGTGCTCGATGATCAGACATGCCTATCTATTACATTGTATAAGATCAACCTAACAAGTTTGATCTTTCTATTTCTAGTCCTTGTACATCATTTCTTTTGAAGGACTTTACAAAGCTGTTTTGTTTATGTAAGATCAACCTAACACATTTGATCAATTCATTCTAAGTCCTTGTACATATATTCCTATTATCTATCAAAGGACTTTACAACTTTCATTAATGCAAACATACTTGCATATTCATTCATTTGTATCATAATCAAATCTTATATAAATAGGAATAACATTCTCATGTATATTCCTAACAATCTCCCCCTATTTGATTATGACAAAAACAATCAGTGCATATGCATTAGATGAATGAATCTTATATACAGTGAGCAGCTGTATTTCTAAAACAGATAACTATGAATGTCATTGATGATAATATGAAATTACATAAGCTATGACACTCTACATCTGGATCTAGAACATACCTAACTAGATAGAGATGTACCTTTTCCGCTCCATGTATGTCTCCAGGATGTCTGTTGATCAGCTACTCATCTTTCTTTCTTCTTTTTCTTCTTTCCTCTGCTCCCCCTCAGATGCATGCTTCATTTCTTCATTTTGCTCTAGCTCTGGTTCAGTTGCATGTTCTTCTTCTTTGTCTGGCTCCCCCTCAGATTCTGTCTTCATAGGGTCATCATCTTTTAGCTCCCCCTTAGATGATGACTCTGCTTCTACTGCTGCTTTCTTCTTCTTTTTCTTCTCCTCCTTTGCCTTTCTGCTTTTGGTCTTCTTTTCTTCCTTCATTCTTCTCTCTTTGCTCTTCCTCGTAAACCTCTTTCTATGTCTCTTTTTCTCCTCCTTTTTGTCATTAATCACTTGAGAGAGCTGCTCCACTTTTGACATAAGCTGCTCCATCAGGTAAGATGAGTTACCAACCTCAATCTTGAGTTCTTGTTAACTGAGCTCAAGTTGTAGGGAGAGAGACTGATTTAGGTTGTCAATCTTGTCAGAGAGAGATAGGATTTGGTCTTCACTGGCCTTCTTAGCTCGTAGAGCTTCTTCCTTATGATCACTCATAGTCTTCAGAAATATTTGATCTCTCAGTTGAAGCTTGAGAGATATGTCTGAGAGTTTGGCTTGAAGCCTTTTGGATAGCTCATTGTCTTCTCCTGTTGACATGTCCTTGACTTCTGCACCAATGAGAGAGATTTCCTCAATCAATTCTTCTGAGTTCTTCTGAAGCTCTTGCTCTTGAAGATATCTAGCATCATGTTGTTCATCCTCTTTCTGAGCAGCTGGTTGATCAGCCTTCTGCTGAGCATCAGGTTGGACTCTACGATTCTCACTCTTAGATAGGCCCTCAAATGTAGTGGGGATCTGATAAATCGTTGAGTTACATGCTGCTTGGGCAGAATACAGCTTCTCAAATTCAGCATGATCATCTTCATTGGTAGAGTGAGGGAACTCTACGATCATAGTCTTTAGTATGATCCTTTTTCCATCAGAGTCTGCTCAACATTCGTAGGGAATGTAATAATTTCCAGCATGTCGATAGACCTTAAAATGAGATTGATCTTTGATTAGCACAGTTGCAAACTTCTTCACCCTTGGAAAATTCTGTGCCACCAGCTCTAGGTTGGGGAGGTGAGAGAAGCACCATGAGAAATAGCTGTTGTCTCCAGTGAGGGATGCCTTTACCCATGGCATGTGAGGATAGAGCCACCTTATCGCATGGTCCTTTATTTCAGGATCATATATCAAGGTTGAAGAGTCCAGCTTCATAGCTTCACGATTGTTGAGTAGATATGCTGCAATCATCTTTACCACATTCAGCCTTCCATTTCCAAGGTTAATCCATTTTTCTGGAAGTACATCAAGTGGTTCTCATCAACTTCCACCACTATTCTTCTCTTGCGTTGAACAGGATAAGGGATGTGAAAATCTTCTGGCACGTCATCCGCAGGACTGGAGACTCCTTTACTTTCTTCATGATTTGAGCTGGAGTCATACTGGTGTAGACTTCCTTTAACTGACTCATCAGTTTGTTCATGGATTTGATCATTAGCTTCATCATCATCAGCAGAGCTTGCCTTTGCAGACTCACTATCCTCTTCTAGCTCTGCAGTCTTCAGCCTTTTGTTGCTATTCTTTGCAGACATCTTCATTTTTCTTCCCTTAGTAACTTCTTCCTTTTATACAGCCTCATCACTGAGTTCAATGATAGCTGTAGATGATTCTCCTTTCTTTCCTAGAATAGCTCGAGCACGCAATCTGTTACTCTTCCTTCTTTTTGGGGATTCAGCTATAGGAGATTCAGATCTCTCTTTATCTTCAGTCTTTGAAGTCTCTGATTCATCAGATAGACTTTTTTGAGGTTCAACAGCAGGAGGGGCAGATGTTTCTTCTTCAGACTCTGCGTCTCCTTGGTATTTCAGCACTAGAAGATTTAACTATTTCAGAATTAGATTCTCCCTTGCCAGTAGAATGGCTACTCTGAGGATTAGCCATAGGATTTGCATATTCTTCTTCATCATCAGACTTGCTCCTTGGAGATTCATCCTTGAAGCTCTCAGTTCCCATCTCATCTTCTGACTCTACGTTTTCTTCTTCAGTAGATATACTTCTTTGAGGAACTGGCTTTTGCTTCTGCACCACTTTAGCTTTCTTCTTCGAGGGCTTTACAGACTTGGACTCTGGGATAATTGCATCATCAGAGTATGACAGCTCTTCTTCTTTCATAGCACTTGTCTTCCTCTTCTTCGAAGTACTCTTGCTGCCATGTGTTATCAGCCTTTTGTTCTCCATTGGGTTCTTCTTCCAGTTTGAAAACAGCATAGGGGTCATCACCTTATGGCTGTTTAGAACTACACCTTCATCATCCTTAGTCTTATTCTCTAGCTTCTTCTTCAGAATGATACTCAAGAGCCTTCCATGGAAAACCTTTGTGAGCACCCTGTTAACCTCTTCTTCTCCGCCTTGTCCAGCCATTTGGACATTAGGTCGAGCAGGATAGCTCCAAAATTGATTTGCTTCTTCAAAACTATTGCAGACATGATCTTCAACTGTTGATCACTCAAAGTGTCATGTGCAGTGTCCTTACATAATATGCATTTGCCCACTATCTCCACAAGGAATTCAAACTCTTCAGGAAACTCCTTTTTCTTCATATCCTTTAGACCAGGGTTTCTCTGGTATCGCATAATCTTCTTGGCTCATTCAGTGTTGACTTCATCAAGGCTTTTCAGACCTAGGTCAGGGAAACCTAAGCACTGATTAATGTCAGAAGATTTCAGCTTCAAATTTTGACCTTTGACCTTGGAAGAAAGGGTTCCAGAATTCATGGTTGCGTTGGAGCGGAATTTGAAAGACCCCAACTTTTATGAATAAAGATTGAATTTTCTCTATATATTATGTTGAAATAGTAATGTGTTGTTTTGATAAATATGATAAGTTATGGGTGAAATGTGCAAAATTTTCAAAGTTAGCAAGTGGTAATAAAATATTCATTGTTGTCCAGAAATATTCGTTTGGTCGTGGAATATTCTTGTTGTCGGAGAATATTCGTACAACGGCGCAGCTATTTGTGGGCTCCACAACGGAATAACTGTCGGATGAAGAAAACGACAAGAATGAGTTTTCTAAAAATAACGGCGTAGTTGTTACCGTTAGAACTGTTGAAATACCCGATGGTTAAAATACAGTAATACGCGGTATTGCACAGTAGCACACGGTATTGCACAGTAATTCTAATTATTGATTCTTACGTAAGAAGTCACTACTCAATAATTATTAAAGTAATTGTTGTTTAATATTTTATATTATTGATTCAATAATTGTTACATTGATAATTGCATAATATTTTATTGGTTCAATAATTGTTACGTTGATATTATATTTTATTGATTCAATAATTGTCACAGTAACCACTGCACAATATTTTAAATTATCAAATCAATAATTTATATTATTTAAATAATATTATTAGATAGCATTATTGGCAATGTCTAAGAAAGTTCTGTCTAGGAGGGGTTATTTAATGGCGCGCCCGTAAGGAGAAATCCTTATCGAAAGACCCCCTCTTTCCTATAAACGACCTGGTTGTCAATAGTGTGGTTCTGTAATATTATTTGTGAATAATTAATTATTGATAAAAATAATAATAAAAAAAAATATTTATTTAATGTGGATATTAAGGGTGGAAGATTTTTGAAAAATTGTGAAATGCTGATTGCTTTTGGTCAAAAAGAAGATGCTGATGTTTTTTTTATTTTGTTAAAAATGGAATTCTTTAATGGTTTAATATATATATATATATATATATATATATATATATATATATATATATAAAGGTGGCTGGTGGAGGAAATTGGAATTTCTCGTTGGTGAGCTGCCAGTTTTCAAAAATGAGACACTTGAAAATCATCCGTATGTAAATTTCAGTCATTTTTTGTTCGAAATTTAAAAAAACTTCCTTCTACAAATTTGTAGAGAATTAAATTTTCTATAGAAAGAACATAGAATTTGTATTTTTCTGATAAAAGAGCTATTTATTAATGAATTATTGAAGTTTCAAAAATAAATATTTTTATTAAAAATATAGGTGGCCCCACTTTTGTTTTTTGTGGGTTGTAAATGCTGAAATTTTAATTTCAATTGAGGTGTGTTGGGAGAAGCCGCAGGGAGCAAAAAAGTCAGCTTTGGTGTTCTGGCATTTTCTTATAAATTAGTTAGAAATGAAAATCACACCAGAATCAGAAAATTCTCTCTATAATATCGAGTGTATTTCTTGTGAGTATTTAGATACTTTGAGTGTGGATTACGGTGCAAGATTTTTCTCAGCATTATATCCGATATTTTAGTCAAAATTAATCTCCTGTAAGGTAAGGGATGCTATTTTCTTTCGTAAATGTTGTTATTCTTTTCAATATCATTATACCAAAATATTGGCATGAATTTTATTATGAAATTCTTACTTTTTCCGTCGAAGTTACTATTCACGTATACGACACTATTCACGTATATGACACTATTCACGAAAAAAATTAAATTTTCTTCTATTTGTCCAAGTTGGCTATTAGGGGTCCTATCTTTGATTGGATCCAAGTTTTGATCTTTATTCTTCAATTTTGCTCCACAAAGTATTATTATGGAGTATTTTTGAACTTAGATAGACTGATTTACGAATCCCTAATCTTTGTCCTTTATCTCACTGTATTTGTTCTTTAAAATATTTTTCATCATCCTCAGTCTTAAATGGTGATACAAATGAATATCTTTGGCCTGTAGTGCAAAGATGAATGATTACTTGATGAATATCTTTGGCCTGTAGTTCAAAGATGAATGATTATCTGATGAATATCTTTGGCCCGTAGTGCAAAGATGACAGGTGTTGAGATGAACATGACCAACTGGTGATACAAATGAATATCTTTGGCCCGTAGTGCAAATATAAATATTTGATTCAAGATGTATATTGATTGATGTTACAGGGATAAAATATTGATGATGGACTTTTAAATCATAGAAGATAGTAGACTTTATTCTCTACTTAACTCTTCTAATGAATTGTTATTTTCGCTGCGAATATTGATCTAAAACTTGTTGTCCATTATATTTTATCTGATTTATTGAAGGCTAACGATAATTTGTTCTTCATTATCTTAGTCATAATATTCTTTACTGGGCTAGTTGAGCTTACCATGTTTATCTATTGTCCTCTTCAGGGAATGAGAATGTTGTGAAAACTAGTTGGGGATTAGTGTGATGGTCATAGTAGAGCAGTAGTAGTCCTCACTATTTTTGTAAAATAGTGTGATAATAATTGTAATAAAAGAGGACTGAATTTGAGTGTTTATATTTCGTATTATATACGATTTGTATTGAAACACACAGTTTGTGTGGTCGTATTTTGCACGACCATATGTTATAAAAGATTGTATTTGAATTCTGTACCATGTATTTGGTGACTCAGAATGGGTTGAGTATTGAACCTATTTTGGGGGTGTCACAAAATTCTTTTACCAAGTCAACATATATTCGAGTGTTTGACTCAAGACATTCTAAGAATCCAGCCTTCTTCACCAGTTCAAGAATATCTCTGAACTTTTTCTCAAATTTCTCGAATGTCCTTGTTCCGAGTTGAATGCCAGTGATTACTCGCCAATCTGCCATTTGAAGAGTTAGGTTTTTTCTGAGTTTATGACTTTGTGAGGATCTTGTGATATGTCAGGAAGCGATTCGAGATTTGATGACAGTTGGAGAAGGTCTGGCTGTTTGGAGGTTTAGGTTTTGGCTTGAGAGGGTGAGTGTATGGATTTGACAGGCTTGCAGCTTTTGAAGAACCCGCTAAAATGAAATTGCCAATTATTTGAATTTCCTCTTGTAACTGTTCCTTCCACGTTTCCTAGTGGGACAGTTGTAAGTCGCTGATAGGTCACAATCTGTAACTCCTCCATCGTGTCAGTTATCCAGATTTGACTTTTCTTCTATTGACTATTGACTTCTTCAATCCGTGGAGTAACTTATAACTTGATTCAATACTCCACGATTTCCCAGACTAATTTACAACCTTTGCTTCTTCTTCTATGATCGTAGTATGTGGTCATGTTTCAATAGAAAACTTCTTCATTTAGATTCTAAGGGATTGACAATTCTCATTTGCAGCTTGTATTCTTCTGATGAGATGCTGCTTGCTTCAGCAGAGATTCTTGTGATGTAATTAATATTTGCACTTCTTCTAGATTAAGGTTGCTCAGAAAGGGCCAACCACTTAGACCAAGGCTAAGGGTTAGGTTTGTCCCTGAGGTGCTTATCAGATTAAGAGCTTTGGCATGGTCAGTACTGACATTATATTTGATCTCTCTGCTGGGGAGTTCATTTACCAACTCTTGATATTCAATGGCGTTGGTTTTGGTGTATACTGCAATCGTGGTGTCCTCCTGCTCTTACACTACGATTAGATGTTTGATCGTAGACACTCTATGATTTGAGGTGTGTGGTTGATATGGTTATCAGTAGCACGTTTTGGGACGTTACTACTTGATTATGGATCTTCATTTGGTTCATCAGTCACAAAGTTTTGGGACTCTATAACTGGAATATTTTTGTTTAGGGTTAGCTCCTGTTCTCTATGAACTAGACATAAGTGGTTTTGATAATCGTGGTGTGGTCGACAGACATGCACCATGATTGACTTATTTTCTGAGCTTATCTTAGATCTTCTGGCAAGAATTCTACTTCTTCATTTTGCTCCTTGAGCTTCGCCATCTCCATATCTTCATCTATTCTTCCACAATCTTCACCACCTTCAACTTTTCTGTCACATCAGCATCACTTGGTTCTTGCATTTCCTTCTCAGTATAGATCATAGTCTGATCAGATACAGTAGTGTGCTCTTCATGACTGATCATGTCCTGATCATCTTCCTCTTTGCCCTTTCTTCAGATTCAGCCCTGACAGTTGTTCAGGCTGGGAGGCTGTTGTAGCTTCTCCATTCGCAGTAGTAATTAGTCTGAACTCTACGATTGGTAATAACTCCACAATCGTAGTGAGTGAGGACTTCTTTATTTTGTGACTGCTTTTCTTCTTCATAAGTATAAGAGAGTAGCTTTGTATATCTTCTTCTTGATGAGATCATTATGATTGAATAGACTCCATTGGATTATAGAGAGATATCGTCAGGACTGATCACTCCACAATTATTGACAGAACTACGAACGTAGTTTTCTTCATCTGACACCTGAGTAGGTGTTTTCAGCAGTTTTATAGTCCTTCCTTAGTTTCTTCATTATATACTATGGATGAATGACGAGTCATTTGAGACTATCAATTTGTCAACGTCTATCAGCCTTTATTCAGTTTGTCGCCCTTCCTCCTTCATCAGATACATGAACTTTGATGCTGAATGAAGGGACACTACGATTTTGATCATTTTTCCATAATTGTAGTGTGTTGGCTTTCACAAGCTGACTTTAGTCTTAATCATAGAGAGCACTGCGATTTTCTTTATGCTCTTAGGTAGACTGCACACGTGGAGTTTTGCTTCTATGACGCATTCTTCATGATCAATGCTTGATGATCCTCTGATGTGAACTTCTTTGATGTTCCCTTTGAGTTGATATGCTTTGTATGAATAAGCATAGATGATTTCTTTCAACTTGTCATGAATAGCCTGCTTCCATATGGAGATCAGCAACCATGTGAGCTTCATTCATGTGGGCTCAGCAAGTCTTCAAGAACAGGCTTTGGCATAGGGTGATTTTATCAAGAACATTGCTGAAATGCCTTGAGCCTCCAGCTGGTTGAATCTTCGTGACTGAAGCCATCTGCTTCAGCATTCCTTAGTGTGGTCAGATAGACCAAGAACCTGCAGGTTTAGATAATTTTTATTTTGGTACCCAAGCTTGATTGGGTCCTGCTAGGTTAGTTTTCAAAATCCCTATTCCTCATATATTTGAATTTAGATCACATTTAGTATCAACAATCATATTCATGCATGAGTCTGATTTAGATATGACATTTAAAAAATGCATGATGATGAGTGTGTGTAAGATTAACAATTTTAATAAGACACTCTTTTTCTTTGATGGTTTCATCCTTTGCTTGGTTATGTTCACAGATTTTGAATGTTCACAGAGTAAGAATCAACTCTATTACTTATTTGTATCTGGTTGATTCATGGAGATGATCAACTTCTAAGAATCTTCAAGATACTCATCTAAAACTGATCATACTCTATGTATTATCAAAAACTTAGAACATAAGTTTGTACATACATACCAAACCTTCAGCAAAGATTACTCCACTCAAGCTTAATTAAATCCTGATATGCTTATGACTTATTTCAGACTTCTTTCAAGATATTATCTTCAACCTAAAACTTGGATGGAGAGAAAGTTTGTTGACAGTTAAGTTTCCAACCTTAGTGTACTTTCTCTCTTCTCCTTTTTAGAAAGAGTATGGTCTCTTGATAGAATACTGTTATAGTGCACAAGGTGATGCAATATGATGAACAATTAAGTATTAATGAGGAATTATACCTTTACACTGTCAGTCTCTTAACAGTTATTTTTCTTACTATAATGATGTTAGGCATTGATGTGCATATTTTTGCATTTAATGCTGGCAGCCTGTTGCTCCATTTGACCTTAGATCAATCAGTCATAATTTAGGAGATATAAGCTAGAAAAGTCTTGGAAGCTTTATTTCTTTGATAACCTTGAACCTCAGGGTTCACGTCCAACTGCTGGTTAGCCAAATACATATTGGAGAAATTCTTCTTTCTCCTTTGGATAAGCATTTCTTAGCATGTATGGCCTTTCATCTTTCAGAATGGTGGCCAATTCTTTGATGTAATTGCTTAATATTTTTGATATTATATTTGATTGAATAAATGAATTATTTTATTATGATTTTATTTACTGCGTTATATAAATGTTAACATAATAAAAGTCCTTAGAATAGTGATACAAATTATATGGCTTCAAGTATGTGACTTGAACATGAGATCATATAATTACAATTAGTATCATTATTCTTAAATGTCCCTAGTCGAGTGTTGTAAGACCCTAACTTTTATGAATAAAGATTATATTTTCTCTATATATTATTTTGAAATAGTAAGGTGTTGATTTAATAAATATGATAAGTTATGGGTGAAATGTGCAAATTTTACAAAGTAAGCAAGTGGTCATAAAATATTCGTCGTGTCGGAGAATATTCGTACGACGGCGTAGTCATTGGTGGACCCCACAATGAAATAATTGTCGAATATAAAAAGCGACAGAAATAACATTTTCACGGCAAAACTTTTACCGTTAAACTGTTAAAATATCCGGTGATAAAAATACAGTAATACGTATTGTTGCATAGTAGTACACGGTATTGCACAGTATTTTGAATTATTGGTTCTTACGTAAGAAGTCACTCAGTATTCAATAATTGCTACAGTAGTTGTTGCATAGTATCTCATATTAATGATTCAATTATTGTCACAGTATCATCTGCACAATACTTTAAAATATTAAATCAATAATTGACACAATACAGTTAATCATATTATTATTATTAGCATTATTGACAATATCTAGAAAGTTCTGTCAAGGAAAGGGGTTAGGTTATTTAATTACATGCCAGTAAGGAGAAATCCTTATCAGAAAGCCACCTTTTTTCTGGGAACGATTTGGTTGTCAATATTATGAATTATAATGATGAATGGTTGATAAAAATATTTTCATTGTGTTGGGAATATTAATGTTAGTGGAAATCGATATTTATTTCGATAATAGTTGATTTTCGGATGTTAAATTGACCAAACGGGAAATTAATCGGATAAATGAGCAATTAATGGGTGTTTAACATGTGGGACCCACTTATTGGTGGATAATAAATAGTTGGTAGGTGGTTGCAGGAGTGGAGGTGCAAGATTTATAAATTTGAGGGACTAAATTAAAAATTAAGGCAAAGATGGAGGTACTAAAGTGTAATTAACCAATCTTTTTCTAGCCTATAAATAGCAAGCTAATTTCATTCATTTCTCACCATTCTTGAAGAGCAAAGTTATAATAGTGAGAGAAATTATAGAGAGAGAAAGAAGAAGAGTATTCTGCTACTACACGATTCCAGTATCCAATCTTCTACTGAGGTAAGGGGTATTATTTCTTTTGTATTCATAAAGAATGCTATTTTCTTTCAATACTCGTAAGGGTTGTTATTCTATTTTTTTATTGATTTGTGGGAGTGACATGTCTACGCGGACTACCGCATGCATGGTGAATAACCCTTCGTATTCATTCTTTATTGATCTGTTGGAGTAACCTGTCTATGCGGATTACCGCATGCCTGGTGAAAATATTTTGTATTCATTCTATTCCTTATTAATCCGTGGGAATAACATGTCTACGCGGACTACTGCATGCGTGGTGAATCACCATTCGTAGTCATTTTTATTAAATTGTGAAAATGATCTGTCTACGCGGATTACCGCACGACGGGTGAAAATTCAATTACAGTTTTGTATATTCATTCATACTCGTACAAAAAATTATTTTACTGAAATATTGGTCAGAACTTTTTATGAAATTTTCATATTTTCATGACAAATTACTATTCACGAGAAAAAAATATGTTTTTAATCTTTGATTGGATCCAAGTTTTGAACTTTATTTTTGAATTTTGCTCCATAATTGATTATTACGGAGTATTCTTGAACTTGGATAAACTAAATTACGAATCCCTAATCTTTGTCCTTTATCTCACTAGATTTGTTTTTATATTATTTTTCATCATCCTCAATCTTAAATGATGATACAAATGAATATCTTTGGCCTATAGTGCAAAGGTGAATGATTATTTGATGAATATCTTTGGCCTGTAGTGCAAAGATGATTACCTGATGAATATCTTTGGTCCGTAGTGCAAACATGGACAGGTGCTGAGATGAACATGACCACTGGTGATACAAATGAATATCTTTGGCCCGTAGTGCAAAGATGAATATTTAATTCGAGATATATATTGATTGATGTTACAGGGACAAAATATTGATGATGGACTTTTAAATCATAGAAGATAGTAGACATCATTCTCTACTTTACTCTTCTAATTAATTGTTATTTTCGCTGCAGTTGTTGATCTAAAACTTGTTGTCCATAATATTTTATCTGATTTGTTGAAGACTAACGATAATTTATTCTTCATTATCTTAGTCATAATATTCTTTACTGGGCTAGTTGAGCTCACCCTTTTCTTCCATTGTTCTCTTCAGGAAATGAGAATATAGCGAGTACTAGTCGGGGAATGGAATGATGGTCTGAGATAGAGCTGTAGAAGTCCTCATTATTTTTTTGTAAAATAGTGTGATAATAAATGTAATGAAGACTTAGTTTGAATGTTAATATTTTCTACATGTCTGTATTGACACTCACAGTGATATGTTAATTTATTTAATTAACCCTTGTTTTGTGACAGTATTTGAGAATGGCAGCTGAAAATCTAAACAATGGAGTGAATGAGACCGTTGAGACACCTTTAATCACCAACCAGGAGAACGTGCAACAGGAAGGCTATATTCCTCCTATAAACAACACCACCGATCAGACAATAAATGACGGGATGTTTAGCAGCTTTTTGCAGTTCATGCAAAACTAGACGAGGGAGACTCGTGTTCATAATACAGGTGGAAATAATAACAACTCGCAGCTTGTCACTGCCAAGCAGTTCAAAGAGTTGGGACCACCAGAGTTTTTGGGAAAGCTAGATCCAATCAAGGCGGAAACGTGGGTTAAGCAAATTACCAAGATATTTGATGTCTTGAGATGCACGGAGGAGCAAAAGGTTCCATTTGCCATCTTTATGTTCCGTGGAGAGGCAGATTACTGGTGGGAATCTGTGAAGCGTACCCAGCCTGCCGCACTCAAAATATCTTGGGAGGAGTTCCAGAAACTGTTTAATGACAAGTACTTTCCAAAAAGTATTCGTCATATGAAGGAGGTAGAGTTTATCAAACTGGAACAGAACAACATGACTGTGTCTCAGTATGAGGCTAAGTTCGCGGAGTTATCCCGGTTCGCATCTCATTTGGTTGATAATGAGGAATGTATGACACGGATGTTTCTAAGAGGTTTGAAACCCGAAATTCGTCAGTACCTCATTTCTCACAAACTTTCTTTATATTCAGATGTGGTGAACAGGACCCAATTATTAGAATGGGATAATGATTATGTTCAACCAAGGGACAACAACCAAGGTCGTACTAGTGGCAGCAGTCATCGGAACAATGATAACCAGCAGGAAGGAAACTATCGTGACAGAAGCGGTAACCACTCTGGTGGTAATCGTAGCCATGATAATAGAAGAAGTGAGTCGGGGGGGGGGGGGATTTCAAGAAGAGAAGGTACAACAATGAGAACGTGAAGACGTCGACAGCAGCACCAGCTTCAACTGTTTCTAGGAGAGGAGAACGACCACCGGTCGTATGCTATAAATGCGGGAAAGAGGGACACATCAGTCCAAACTGCCCACAATAATTCAAGGTATGTTATAACTGTGGAAAGGAAGGACACATAGCTAGAGAGTGTCCGGTAGCGAAACCAAGTCCAGCGGGGATGGTGACTCCAAAGGCTGTCCCGGAAAAGTTAAAGTTGGTGGTTCCTGAAAGAGCGTTTGTCGTTACTGCCAAAAACGTGAGGAACCCGAACGAGGTGATCACGTGTAAGCTAATCATAAACTCTTGCGAAGTCTATGCCTTATTAGATACCGGTGCTACCTATTCTTTTATTTCACCTGCTTGTGCTCAACTTTTGAACTTGACTTTTGAGAAATTAGACTTTAACTTATCTGTTGAAACTCCGTTAGGGGAAACCTTCGTTACATCTACGGTTTACAAATCTTGCTTGATTCAAATTGGTACCCTCACCCTACCTGTTGATCTTATATCTTTGAAAATACTTGTATTTGATGTAATTTTTTGAATCGACTGGTTAACCACTCATCATGCCAAAATTGATTGTTTCGTAAGGTTGTTAGCTTTCATTCAAACAACCAGACCACTAAAATCAATCAATGTCATTTCAAGTCATAAATCTATTCGTTTATTGAAAAATGGATGTCAAGCTTTCTTAGCCCATGTCAATGATTTGAACAAGAATACATCAGGTTTGAATGATATTTCTATTGTTAATGAATATCCTGATGTATTTCCCGAAGAACTTTCTGGTCTACCCCCAGAACGTGAAGTTGAATTCTTTATTGAACTTGATCCCGGTACAAAACCCATTTCTAAAACCCCATATTGAATGGCTCCTATTGAACTTCAGGAGTTAAAGGTCCAACTATAGGAGTTGTTAGACATTAGTTTCATTCGTCCTAGTACATCTCATTGGGGTGCTCCTCACTACAAAAAAAGGGTTAATGCCGACGGGATCATTAACGACGGTCGTACTCCCGTCGGTAATGATATATTTCTCGACGGCAGTGCTGTCGCCAATACTGACTGTCGGTAATAACCTTTCCCGGATCTAAATTTGGTGGGATTTTTTTCGCGGGAGTGGGAAACCCATAGGCGACGGCACAAAATGCTATGGGCGACGGCACGACCGTCGTAATAGAGTCAATAGCGACTGGGGTAATAGCGACGGCTACGCCGTCGCTAATGAGTCTGTTTTAAAAAACCCTAGGCTCGACGGGAACGACTAATTTCTTTTCCCATTTTGATTTTCCCTCATGCCAAGAGTTCCCCCTGCCATCTCCGGCGTCCCTCCATCCCCTGCAACCTCCGGCGTCCCCCCTCCTGCCTCTGATCGACCCCCCCTGCCATCTCCGGCGTCCCTCCCTCCCTTGCCACCTCCGGCGTCCCCCTGCCTCCGATTGAACCCCCCTTCTGCCACCTCCGGCCATTTCGCTACTGCAACTTCAGAGGTTGCACGAGCCTGTACAAGGATTGGGTTGATTTGGTACTCGTATAAACATGTAAGTTTTTCAGTTTGTATCCCTCTCTATAATTGATTTTATCATCTTGTTAATCTTTAATATTTGGGGGGTATGTTGTTTAATTGTTTATATACATGATTAGTTTATATTTTTGTGGGGGTATGTTGTTTAATTGTATTGTATTTGGGTAATATATTGGCAGCTGATTTCGATTAGGAGTGGAAGCTTGAATTGGATCTCTAAGACTGTATAAGACTGTATGTTACTATTTTTTTTTATTTTTTTTTAAAATTTTATGATTAGAATTATATAATCATACTATAAAACTGAATTGGTGCTTGAATTCTCAATTCTTCTTAAGAATGACATGATTAAAATGACTAAATTATGTGTGATATTGCCATTCTAAAACATAGTAGTTTGGAGTTTTAAATTGTTTCTTAACTAGTGAGGATAGTGGTTATATATTTTATTCAAATACTTGACAAACCCTTAGTTGCTACTGTTAATTACTTGTGCTTAAGATATATATATATATATATATATATATATATATATATAGATTAAATGCCTTGCTAAAGAGTTGGGAGTTTTTTTTTAAATTACATGTCTAGTTAAATATTTAGAATGAAAACATTGATATCACCGTATTTGCAGAATTCAAAATAATATCAATTAGCTTCATCATATTTCATTTTCTTAAATAAGTTTTTGCTTTTATAAATGGCTAAAAATTAATAAAACAAAAATGATCAACTTGATAACATTAAAATGTGTAGTTTACATTTTAATAAGCTAATGATGTGTGTGTATTGTGTGTTTCTTATCTAGCTTAAGGACTGTCATATTCTTTTCTTTGTAATACTCTAATGAGAATATTGTTTCAATATTCAAACTTATCATTGTGATTATTGCATTTGCATATTTTTTCATATAGTTTAGGAAGCTTAGAAATCCGTTCGAGATTCACTTAATAGAAGTGAATCTCGAATAGTCCCCATTTTGGGACTGTTCTTGAATGTTTCGATCCCACTTAGGTCGGTGTTAACGGCTTGAGCATGTCTTTATATTTTGAGAATTTTCGGTGAATATCTCTTGATGCTCTTAGGGTGCATATTTAGGCTACGACGTGGTAGTCTATTTTGTGTACTTGAAGACCATAGGGAGGTGCTACCGAAATTTCTTAAAATATAAAGATGTGTTCATGTTGTTGGCATCAGGTGGGGCGACGCATTCGGGAATGGGATAGAAGTCTGGCCCGTTAGAGTGGAGATGAATTTAGGAAACTCATACACTTGCATATACATAAACTTGGAGACTTGATTGTGTTTGTCTAACTGTCCAGATATATAGCAGCCTGCTGTCCAAGATGTCTGTTGATCGAAGTTGGATGGAACGTAGGGTAGCCACTGATAAGAGTGGGCTTCGCTCTGAGTACCGTAGTGGGGTTGAACAGTTTATCAATTTTGCGTTTGAGCATGTCAGTGGCGATGAGATCAGATGTCCTTGTAAGAGGTGTGTGAATGAAGTGTGGAAGGAAAGGAGTGATGTCATGTGCGACTTATTTGCGTATGGGTTCAAGCAGGGTTATACGATATGGATCTATCATGGGGAAACCTGATTGGATGAACATGAATCAGAACTGAAATCCAGATGTGACGAAACCTTTGATTGTACTAACATGATAGTCGAAGCTGCTGGTTCATACTTTCAGTGGAATACAGATAGGGATGACTGTAGCACTGAGCAAGAGCCGAATGACGGGGCTAAGGGTTTCTATGAGTTATTGCAGGAATCAGCGACGCCATTGTATGACGGGCACGAAAAGCACACCGTCTTATCTGCAGTGACTAAGTTTTTACACTTCAAGAACGAGCATGACTGTAGCGAGAGAGGTTTTAATGAACTGCTAAACATTGTGAAGGAGTGCTTACCTGCAAGCAATAAGTTACCGGAGTCGTACTATGATGTGAAGAAAATGGTCAAAAGACTCAATCTAGGGTATAAGAAGATTGATGCTTGTGAGAATGACTGTATGTTGTATTACGGTGATGTCAATAAAAATAAGAGGTCATGTGATTTTTGCGGTACAAGTAGATACTGTGAACGGCGCAAGAAAAAGGGAAAAGACGTGCCGAAAAAGATCTTACGTTACTTTCCCATTGCGCCGAGGCTTCAGCGGTTGTTCATGTCAACACATACCGCCGAGGATATGAGGTGGCACTCTACACGGGACATAGTCGAAGGTCAACTGACGCACCCGGCAGATGGGCTTGAGTGGAAAATTTTTGATAAAAAGCACCCCTTGTTTGCTGAAGAGGTTCGCATTGTTAGGCTTGGACTTGCTAAAGATGGGTTTAATCCGTTTAACGGGCCTTACACAAAGCCCTACTCAACTTGGCTGGTGATTATTGTTGTGTATAACCTCCCGTCTTCGATGTGCATGAAAGATCCCTACATGTTCATGCCTTTACTGATTCCGGGTGATAAGAGTCCAAGTAAAGACATCAATGTATACCTCAGGCCGTTAATTGATGAGTTGAAGATGTTGTGGGAAAAAGGGTTCAAACTTATGATGTATCTCTTAAGCAGAACTTTGACATGAGGGCAGCTTTACTGTGGACAATAAATGACTTCCCGGCGTTAGGAATGATCAGTGGATGGTCGACTCACGGGGGCTTGTCATGTCCCGTGTGCATGGGGTCAGTTAAAGCTATGCGGCTCAAACATGGGGGGAAAATGAGTTTCTTTGCAACATCCAGACAGTTTTTGCTGATTGAACATCGTTATCGACGGATGAGTAGACAATTCAATCGAAAAACAGAGAAACGTCAAGTACCTGGCCGTCTTTCTGGGTCAGCAGTGTTGAGTTGGATTAGTCATTTAAAGTTTCCACCTCCAGGGAATAATCACAGATTAGAGCGAGCTTATGGTTACAGCAAGGTTCACAACTGGACACACAGATCCATGTTCTTTGACCTGCCTTATTGGGCTACACTCTGCATCCGTCATTGTTTAGATCCGATGCATACTGAGAAGAACGTATTTGATAACATTTTTTATACAGTCCTAGATGCAAGTGGTAGAACAAAGGACAACAACAAGTCGAGGCTTAATTTGGTAGAAATGAACATTAGGGAAGATCTGTGGCTGTATCAGGAGGGTAGTAAGACGGTAATGCCTAAAGCTGAATATACTTTGACCAGGGAATAGTTGATATTGATATGTAATTGGATCAGTGGACTGAAGCTCCCAGATGGATATTCTTCGAATATAGCAAGGTGTTGTAAAGTCGAAGACCTGAAGTTTCGGGGTCTCAAAAGTCATGATTGTCACGTATTCATGCAAAAGTTGATCCCTGTGGCATTTATCGACTTGTTTCCGAAACGTGTGGTTGAAGCACTGACGGAGCTTTCTAATTTCTTCAGAGATCTATGCTTGACGGAGCTCCAGCTCAAAGACATAGATAAAATGGAGATGCAGATAGTGGAAATAATGTGCAAGTTAGAAATGATCTTCCCTCCATCTTTATTTGATTCAATGGAGCATTTGCCTATTCACTTGCCATACGAAGCTAAGTTTGGCGGTCCCGTGCAATATAGATGGATGTATCCATTCGAGAGGTAATGACATTAATGTTTTTAATACGGTAAAATGTTCATTCTTGTTTGCTAATCTATATATCACATAGGTATATGCGACGTCTAAAGCAAAAGGTGAAGAATAGAGCCCGTGTAGAGGGGTCAATTGCTGAAAGTTATGTTATGGAGGAACTTGTTAATTTCTGCTCGTTGTACTTTGAGCCGAATGTTCAGACGAAGCACAATCGCTTACGTCGAAATGAGGCTGTTGCGCACGAGGAAAATGGAGAATTAACGGCTTTTAGTCATCCTGTACGCCCATTCGGCGGTTAAAAAAGGCGATTCTTGACCGATAGTGAGTATGCAGCTGCCACATTGTATGCACTTGTCAACATGAATGAAGTAGCGCCATACATTAAGTAAGTAGTCGTAACTATATATAAATATCTGGTGTAACTGTGTCAAGTTTCTTTACAAACACTTTAAGTATATAACTGTGCTGCAGTCAATATGATGCTGAAGTACGTGAAACGAATCCGAGTATATCGGACGGGGATTTGCAAAATTTGAGAAATGGACAATTTGTGCAATGGTTTAGAGATCATGTAAGTCTAACCTTTACAAGTTCAATGAATCTACCATCATAGATTTTCTATATGACGTAATTAACTTTAGAATATGTTGTGTTAATATACATTAGGTCCTCACAGATGAGTTAGCTGACAATCGACTAAAGCTTATAGCCGACGACCCTGAAAGATCTGTAGATACTTATACATGTTGCATTGTCAACGGTTACAGATTTAAGTGTTGCGATATTGGGGAAGTCGCTTCTGCTGATTCTGGTGTTGTGGTTAAAGGTAGCTGCTACGATAACATTTGGGATGACTGGTATGGACGATTGCTAGAAGTTGTCGTTCTCAAATATTGGGGTCAGAAAGAGTTAGTTTGCTTCAATTGTCATTGGTTTGATGTTGAGAATGGAGTTAAAGTTAATAAAAAATCAGGACTGGTGACTATTAATGTTAAGTCAAAACTAAGACTGATGACTGGTATGGATGAGCCTTTTATTTTAGCAAGTCAAGCAACACAGGTGCACTACGCGCGGAGTGTTAAGACTCCTGCAAGCCCATGGTATGCTGTTATAACCACCAAAGCCCGTGGTTTTCAAGGCACAGCTCCTCGTCCAGACGATGAACCTTTACAAGTCGAGTCTACTAGTGTCACACCTGCTAATGTGACAATTATTAGTGAGTCTAGTGAAGAAGAGGATGATGTTGTCACTGTCGAAAGTGAAGATGATGTTGTTGAGGATGTTGATATAATTGAAGAAATCGTTCAGGATGACGAAGATGGTGATGACAACGATAGTGAAGATATACTGCTCGAAGATGACGATTATGATGTTAATGGCTTTGATGATATAAATGATTAGGAGTATGTACTCTTTATGTCCTTTTAGTTGTATTCAAATGTAATAGTTTGTAGTAGTGCAATCATTATCTAAAACTTATATTGTATTCAGATGTAATAGTTTATGTCCTTTTAGGTTACCATTTATGTTGTATCCTTTTAGTTGTATCCGCATGTTATCCTCTTTGTTACTGTTAAAAATATTGTGATTACGAATGTCTAATAATATTTTGTTGATGATTTGACAGTATATATACAGATATGGCGCGTACACCACACGGCGGTCGTGGTGGGCGTGCTGGTAGTTCAGGCCGTGGAGGTAGTGGCGGTGATGATCAGGCCGGATCATCAGGTATAATTACATGTTTTACTGTTATACATCTTATTGTTTTTAATTTTATATAGTATTGACATTATATTCGTTTAATAAATATTGTTGTATTTCACTACATAGGTGATCGACGTAGGCCTCCGCGGGGACTAGCACGTGGATTGCTAGGGAATCCCCCCCAGGCGCCGCTTATTTGTCGTGTTGGGGGTAATAGGTAATTATGTATTTGACATTGTTTTTGTAATAATTATTTAGTTATTATATATTCTTTGTAATTTGCAAATGTATCTGTGTCAATTTTAGTATCCTTGACGCGACGCCAAGGAACACGTTGCTTGGGATCATCCGCAACCGATTCTCAAGCCCGTGGATGAGGTGGGGGGATGTGGATGACCGCTCACGTGGGCTCATTATTGCTGAGTTTAGGGTAAGATGTCATTCATTCATATATGTTAGTTTTATATTCCATTTGAATATTTTTTTACCGTTTTGATTTAACACAGGTCTACTAAGCTTATTAATGTGTAATGTGCAAAGATATTACCGATTCGAGGACGGTAAGGAAGCCCAGACTGTTCTCCAGAGGTATCTCGAGATGAACTGGCACAAGTGGGTCTACGACTGGAAGAAGAAGGCCCAGACCAAGATGGCTGATGGACAGACACTTAGAGATGTCCGGCCAGATTTCATTGGTGCTGCGGTGTGGGAGCAGATGTGCGATATTTAGGAGGGCGAGGCGTTCAGGAAGATGTCGGCACAACGTATAGCTGCCCGACAGCAGAGTCGTCTCCCACACTGCACTGGGTCTCAGTCATACGACCTTTACAGGGAGAGACTCGAGGTGAGTCTAAAGCACCCACCTTCCCTCCTCGAGTTTTGGTGGCACGCTCACCAGAAGAAAGGTGAAGGTGGTTATATCTCACCTGAGGCAGAGCGCATTGCTGTAAGTAATATAATTCTTTTATTTAGTATGTATTTAAAATCTTGAAATTCTTTTGTATTTTTTTGTTTTATACTTTGCTTTTCATCTATTTATGTGTTTTTTCAGACACGGTTCGAGGACCTTGCTGTGGTCCGGAGCAGCCAGAGAGGTGACACTCCTGTAGATGATGCTACGCGTGCAGATGAGGAGATGGAGGATTGGCTGCAGGCTATAGGGGGGCCGAAGAAGGGTAGAGTTGTGGGCCATCCCCGGGTCCCCGCCTACACTTTAGTCCCTGCTGCGAGATCTCGACGTCGCCCACCCACCGGAGGTAGTGGTGCGAGTGGATCGGGCGCCGGCCCTTCATTATCTGACGACTTCTTCAGGTGGATCATCGAGGGGTGCATGGCGAGCAGTGTCGTGCAGTCAGGCGCACCGTCACGCGAGCGGATCTACCAGCTTGCTCAGGAGGTTGTCCACGGCTCCATAGATCCTACAGCTGCCGCTGACGACCTCATTGGTGTAGTCCGGGAGGAGGCCATCCGTGTATGTGCGGTTGTTTTGGCCAACATCTTTCCTCCACATATTCGACAGGTAAAAACAATTATTGATATATTTCCTTATTTGTAATTATATTGCTTTTATAAACTGTCAAACAAATAGTTAACATATACATTTTTGAAACCCGCCTCGGTAGTCAAAACGACATGCAAACACAGACATAGCACCGTATAGCCATTAGGCACGCGTTACAACTGACGGGACTCGATTCTGATATACGGAGCCCGAGTTTGAGTCCCGTCTGCCTAATTAGTCGAAAACTTAGAAAAAAGTTGAAAAAGAGACCAAAACCCGCCTCGGTCATCAAAACGACACACAAACACAGATATAGGACCGCATAGGCATAAGACACGCGTTACAACTGACGGTGCTCGATTCCGATATACGGAGCCCGAGTTCGAGTCCCGTCTGCCTAAATAGTCAAAAACTTAGAAAATAGTCCAAAAAGAGGCCAAAACCCGCCTCGGTCGACAAAACGACACGCAAATACAAACAATAGCATCGCATAGCCATTAGGCACGCGTTACAACTGGCGAAACTCGATTCCGATATACGGAGCCCGAGTTCGAGTCCCGTCTGCCTAAATAGTCAAAAACTTAGAAAATAATCCAAAAAGAGGACAAAACCCGCCTCGGTAGTCAAAACGACACGCAAATACAAACAATAGCACCGCAAAGCCATTAGGCACGCGTTACAACTGACAGGACTCGATTCCGATATACGGAGCCCGAGTTCGAGTCCCGTCTGCCTAAATAGTCGAAAACTTAGAAAATAGTCGAAAAAGAGGCCAAAACCCGCCTCGATTATTGAAATGACACGTAAATACAAACAATAGCACGACATAGCCATTAGGCACACGTTACAACTGACGGGACTCGATTCCGATATACGGAGCCCGAGTTCGAGTCCCGTTTACCTAATTAGTCGAAAACTTAGAAAAAAGTCAAAAAAGAGGCCAAAACCCGCCTCGGTCGTCAAAACGACACACAAACACAGACATAGTATCGCATAGGCATTAGACACGCGTGACAACTGACGGTGCTCGATTCCGATATACGGAGCCCGAGTTCGAGTCCCGTCTGCCTAAATAGTCGAAAACTTAGAAAAAAGTCAAAAAAGAGGCCAAAACCCGCCTCGATCATCGAAACGACACGTAAATACAAACAATAGCACCGCATAGCCATTAGGCACATGTTACAACTGACGGGATTCGATTCCGATATACGGAGCCCGAGTTCGAGTTCCGTCTGCCAAATTAGTCGAAAACTTAGAAAAAAGTCAAAAAAGAGGCCAAAACCCGCCTCGGTCGTCAAAACGACACACAAACACAGACATAGCACCGCATAGGCATTAGACATGCGTTACAACTGACGGTGCTCGATTCCGATATACGGAGCCCGAGTTCGAGTCCCGTCTGCCTAATTAGTCAAAAACTTAGAACAAAGTCAAAAAAGAGGCCAAAACCCACCTCGGTCGTCAAAATGACACACAAACACAGACATAGCACCGCATAGGCATTAGACACGCGTTACAACTGACGGTGCTCGATTCCGATATACGGAGCCCGAGTTCGAGTCCCGTCTGCCTAATTAGTCGAAAACTTAGAAAAAAGTCGAAAAAGAGGCCAAAACCCGCCTCGGTCGTCAAAACGACACACAAACACAGACATAACACCGCATAGGCATTAGACACGCGTTACAACTGACGGTGCTCGATTCTGATATACGAAGCCCGAGTTCGAGTCCCGTCTGCCTAAATAGTCGAAAACTTAGAAAATAGTCGAAAAGAGGCCAAAACCCGCCTCGGTCGTCAAAACGACACGCAAATACAAACAATAGCACCGCATAGCCATTAGGCACACGTTACAACTGACGGGACTCGATTCCGATATACGGAGCCCGAGTTATCAGCCCATCTGTCTAATTTGTTATAACTTGAAGAACACAAACTAAAATAATGTAAATATGTTCTCATTTCTACTTTGTTATTAATATTTTAATTTTGTAGGGTCTTGTTGACGAATCCCGTGGAGGTGGAGGTGGAGGCACAGGCGACGGGACCGGTGACGGGACAGGCGACAGGACCGGTGACGGGACAGGCGACGGGACCGACGACAGTACCGGCGACGGGACAGGCGACGGGACCGGCGGTGATGATACTGTCACTCCTCCTGATTTGGGTTGTAGTTAGTTTATGACATATATTTTGATTTTCATGTATGTATGATGTACAGTTTTTGATCGAGTTGTATAGACGTCCATTTTTTATCAATATATTTGATTTGGATTACTATTTGATTGTTAGGATAATTTTGTATGATATTTGATTGTTATTTGATGGGTTTTTTTAGTTTATAACAGGTTATATGTATATATTTGTAAATGAACAGGGAAAATTTGAAATTATAAAAAAAAAAAAAATGTAGGCATTGCCGACGGTGGCATTACCGACGTGGTTGCCGTCGCCAATGACATTCACGACAGACACAGTGGCAGACATGTACTAATTTGAAAAAAATTTAAAAAGGTCATTACCGATGGCACAAAGTCATTGCCGACGGCCGCGCAGTCGCCAATGAGTGCGGCTTCAAAAAATTTGGGTTTCTATTGCCGACGGCTTAACCGTCGTTCTGACCGTCGTAAGTCAGTATACGCCGTCGCTAGTGAGTCCCGTCGCCAATGATAATGTTGCCGACGGCTAACGACGGGGACCAGGGGCGACGACCTTAGCGGCGACGGTCCTCGCGACGGTTACTGCCGTTGCTAATGACATCAATGCCGACGGCAGTGTAGTCATTGGCGACGGCAGTGACCGTCGGTAATGACTGTTTTTTTTGTAGTGCCTGTTTTATTCGTAAAGAAGAAAGACGGTAGTATGCGACTATGTATTGACTATCGAGAGTTGAACCATATCACCATCAAGAATAGGTATCTGCTACCTCGTATTAATGACCTGTTCGACCAGTTGCAAGGTGCATAATTCTTTTCAAAGATCGATCTTCGTTCTGGATATCATCAGTTAAAGATTAAAACTGAGGATATTCCAAAGATTACTTTCCGAACTCGATACAGAAATTATGAATTTCTAGTTATATCTTTTGGATTGACTAATGTCCATGTTGCGTTCATGGACATGATGAACCGAATATTTAAGGAATATTTGGATCATTTCGTGGTTGTCATTATTGATGACATCCTAATATACTCCAAAACCCTCAAATATTTCTTCACACAGAACGAACTCAATAAGCAACAACGACGTTGGCTTAAGCTGTTGAAACATTACGACCATACTATCCAATACCATCCTGGAAAAGCGAACGTGGTAGCTGACGCGTTGAGTAGAAGATCGTATGCAGGTACAAGTACGATATTGTCAACATGAAGTCATCTTGTATGACTTACAAATGATGGAGATAGAGTTAAAGACTCGAAGGACCCACGTGAAGATGGCAAATATACGCATAGAACCAGCTTTAAGTGATAAAGTTAAAGTTGCTCAAGCTACAGACCCGGAGCTGATGAAGATGAAGAAGAAAGTGCAAGAAGGTGCTATTCCAGAAGCAAGAATCGATAAAGAAGGAATACTTTGAGCCAACTCCAGACTTTGTGTTCTAACGATTCTGATTTGAAGTATAGAATCGTGATAATGGCACACAACACATCGTTTGCAATCCATCCTGGAAGTCTAAAAATGTATCGTGATCTTCGAAATACATTTTGGTGGAGCAATATAAAGAGAGAGATCGCGGAGTTTATCTCGAGGTGTTTAACGTGTCAACTTGTCAAGGCGGAGCATCAAGTGCCAAAGGGTCAGCTTGCAGAAAGCTATGGGCACCGAGTTACGATTTATTGGTCCATTTAAAATTCTTAACCAAGTAGGAACTGTAGCCTATAGACTCGCCTTACCTCCAAGCATGTCTCGTGTTCATAACGTTTTTCACATATCCATGCTTCGTAAATATGTGAAAGACCCAAACCACACTATTGAGTTAGAACCAGACGAGATAGCCGAAGATTTAACGTACGAGGAGGTACCTGTTGAGGTCTTGGATAAGAAGGAATATATTCTACGCTCAAAGATTATACCTCAAGTTAAAGTTTTGTGGAGAGACAATAATATCGAGGAAATGACCTGGGAGTTAGAATCGAAAATGAAAGCGAGGCATCCTCACCTTTTCGACATACCAGGTACGTACGTTAATTTTGAGGACCAAATTTCATAAGAAGGGGAGGTTGTAAGACCCCAACTTTTATGAATAAAGATTTAATTTTCTCTATATATTATTTTGAAATAATAAGGTGTTGATTTGATAAATATGGTAAGTTATGGGTGAAATATGCAAATTTTACAAAGTAAGCAAGTGGTCATAAAATATTCGTTGTGTCGGAGAATATTATTTTGTCGGAGAATATTCGTACGACGGCGCAGTCACTGGTGGACCCCACAACGAAATAATTATCGGATATAGAAAGCGACAGAAATAACATTTTCACGACAAAACTTTTACAGTTAAACTATTAAAATACCCGGTGATAAAAATACAGTAATACACGTTGTTGTATAGTAGTACACGGTATTGCACAGTATTTTGAATTATTGGTTCTTACGTAAGACGTCACTCAGTATTCAATAATTGCTACAGTAGTTACTGCATAGTATCTCATATTATTGATTCAATTATTGTTATAGTATCATCTGCACAATACTTTAAAATATTAAATCAATAATTAACACAACATAGTTACTCATATTATTATTATTAGTATTATTGACAATATCTAGAAAGTTCTGTCAAGGAAAGGGGTTAGGTTATTTAATTGCGCTCCAGTAAGGAGAAATACTTATCGGAAAGCCCCCTCTTTCCTTGGAACGATTTGGTTGTCAATATTGTGAATTATACTGATGAATGGTTGATAAAAATATTTTCATTGTATTGAGAATATTAATGTTAGTGGAAATCGACATTTATTTCGATAATAGTTGATTTTCGGATGTTAAATTGACCAAACGGAAAATTAATCTGATAAATGAGCAATTAATGGGTGGTTAACATGTGGGACCCACTTATTGGTGGATAATAAATAGTTGGTAGGTGGTTGCAGGGGTGGAGGTGCAAGATTTATAAATTTGAGGGATTAAATTAAAAATTGAGGCAAAGATGGAGGTACTAAAGTGTAATTAACCAACCTTTTTCTAGCCTATAAATAGCAAGCTAATTTCATTCATTTCTCACCATTCTTGAAGAACAAAGTTATAATAGTGAGAGAAATTATAAAGAGAGAAAGAAGAAGAGTATTCTGCTACTACACTATTCCAGTATCTAATCTTCTACTGAGGTAAGGGGTATTATTTCTTTTGTATTCATAAAGAATGCTATGTTCTTTCAATACTCGTAAGGGTTGTTACTCTATTCTTTATTGATCTGTGGGAGTAACATGTCTACGCGGACTACTGCATGCATGGTGAATAACCTTTCGTATTCATTCTTTATTGATCTGTGGGAATAACCTGTCTACGCGGACTACCGCATGCCTGACGAAAATATTTTGCATTCATTCTATTCCTTATTAATCTGTGGGAATAACCTGTCTACGCGGACTACCGCATGCGTGGTGAATCACCCTTCGTATTCATTTCTATTAAATTGTGAAAATGATCTGTCTACACGGATTACCGCATGACGGGTGAAAATCCAATTACAGTTTCGTATATTCATTCATACTCGTACGAAAAATTATTTTATTGAAATATTGGTCTGAACTTTTTATGAAATTTTCATCTTTTCATGACAAGTTACTATTCACGAGTTACTATTCACGATAAAAAAAATTATCTTTGATTGGATCCAATTTTTGAACTTTCTTTTTGAATTTTGCTCTACAATTGATTATTACGAAGTATTCTTGAACTTGGATAAACTAAATTATGAATTTCTAATCTTTGTCCTTTATCTCACTAGATTCGTTTTTATATTATTTTTCATCTTCCTCAGTCTTAAATGATGATACAAATGAATATCTTTGGCCTGTAGTGCAAAGATGATTACCTGATGAATATCTTTGGCCCGTAGTGCAAAGATGGACAGGTGCTGAGATGAACATGACCACTGGTGATACAAATGAATATCTTTGGCCTGTAGTGCAAAGATGAATATTTGATTCGAGATATATATTGATTGATGTTACAGGAATAAAATATTGATGATGGACTTTTAAATCATAGAAGATAGTAGACATCATTCTCTACTTTACTCTTCTAATGAATTATTTTTTCCGCTTCAGTTGTTGATTTAAAACTTGTTATCCATAATATTTTATCTGATTTGTTGAATACTAACGATAATTTATTCTTCATTATCTTAGTCATAATATTCTTTACTGGTCTAGTTGAGCTCACCCTTTTCTTCTATTGTTCTCTTCAGAAAATGAGAATATCGCGGGTACTTGTCGGGGAATAGAGTGATGGTCCGAGTTAGAGCTGTAGAAGTTCTCACTATTTTTTTTGTAAAATAGTGTGATAATAAATGTAATGAGGACTTAGTTTGAATGTTTATATTTTCTACATGTCTGTATTGACACTCACAGTTGTGTGGTCGTATTTTGCACTACCGTTTGATATAAAAGATTGTATTTGGATTTTGTACCATGTATTTAGCGACTCAGAATGGATTGGGTTGATTAGACCAATTCTGGGGGCATCACAAGTGTCATTGTTAATGGGACAACAATGATATATTGAGACTAGTATGTGGATTGACTGATGGCCAAATCTCATTGGTCATAAATATATGAGATATTGAGTCAATGCATAGGTACATGTTAGAGAACAATGTACTGGACAGACCCATCATGAGAATTCTATGTGGAGCATTATGCAAAATGTCATAAACAATTCTCATAGTGACAATGATGTAATGATCCTCCGACCTGAAATCACTATATTACTACACGGGAATTTCTGTACTTAGATATCATAAAAGGTCACCTTTAATAGGGTGGACAATAAAGGTGATTATTGGGTACATCATGAATCGTGTGAGAAATATGAGTGATCTAGATGGAATTTAACCCTCCTATATATTAGGGGTGATATCCATAGGCCTCTTGATTGAGTAGGACTATGAAATGCATGGCCATGCTCAAATAGGAATTTGTTTCATATAGCCTACTCATTGATCAAGAAAACTCAGATTAAATTATGAAGAGTATGACACATTCCATGACTCGAGTTTAATCTAGGATATCGAGGTTAAAATGATTAATTTACATTGAAACATTGGTCACGAAAAGGTTGCATCGAATCACCGATCTTATTATTACTTGGGTAGCAGTGATACATTACTAGATGCCACTCACTGTTTATAATTTTATAATATGATTTTAAAATTATTGCCAACGTAATAATAACCTATAGTGTCACACACTTAAAACGTAATTAAAAGAGAATTAATTTAAATTGTAAGGATTTAAATATGTCAATATGATGATAGTATTTAAATTACGAATTTAAATTAATAGGATAATTTATATATATGTATATTAATTAAGTAAGACTTAATTAAGATATAATATATATAAATTTGGATTTTACTTTTCTAATTGAATTAGGTCTTGAATAATTCCTTTAACTGCTATATATATATGATGTATTAGCCGTTTTAAGGGTAATCAATATAAACAAAACCCTAGCCGCTCTTAGAGAGAGACTAGAGAGAAAAGCTCCGAAATCTAGATCTTGGCGGCTAGTACCGCAGTTCTCTTTGCTGCAGATCGTGTGACGGTTCGCGGGGCGTTCGTGTGGATACCGTAGAGACGTTGTTCCTTTGGATTGCGTTGAAGATTCAAAGCTGTTCCAGAATTTCCATCATCTCCATTCAAGCTTGGATAATCAGTAAAAATAAATCTAAACCTCTGAATTAATATATTTTCGCATGGATCCTGTTTTAGGATTTCAGAAAATTTTAATTTTCGCTGCGTTTATGTGCCGAAAACCCTACATGGTGGACGCTTGATTCTTTGCTATTGATGCCTCTTGACTTTCCATCTCTGATCTGCATATTACAAGATTGACTTTGGACATGGATTGGTCTTGTTGCTATGGCAATTAAGAACATGGACCAATCTGAGCAGCTTCAGGTGTATATACACATTTACCTGTACACATTATTTCCAACGTGTGAGCTCATCTGCATTTACAAGTGACTTACTACTAAACTAAGTTTAGAACAATGTTTGTGCTTGGGATCAGACTCAAAGCGATTAACTTTTGAATATAGCTTGAGAACCTGCTTTGATACCAATTGTTAGTTCAATAGATCCTTTTTGATTTCAAATACTTTTCCAGTTTATTTTGTATTGATAATGAATTAGCATATGACAAACATAAGAATATTTTCAAGCACAGCAGAATAAGTAAAAGATCCCCTTCATTGATATTCATAAACATTCATACATTGTTCATGGAGTTAGTTTAGTTGTAAGTAGTTAATACATACATAGCAGTTATAGCAGTTAGGTACATAATGTAAATGACATAAAGTAAATGATAGAATATAAAAGACACAAGGGGTTTTAAGTGGTTCAGAGACTCAAGCTCCTAATTCACTCTTCTGCTTCTCTAGCAGAAAATCCACTAAGGAAAGGGCAGCACCCTGAATCACTAAGATTCCTTCAAGGCCAGCAGCTTTGGAACTTCAGTTCACTAAGAACTCTTCAAGCCCAGCAGGCTTGGAACTCCTCTAGTTCACTAAGAACTCTTCAAGCCCAACAGGCTTGGAACTCCTCTAGTTCACTAAGAACTCTTCAAGGCCAGCAGCCTTGGAACTCCAGTTCTCTACGAACTCTTCAAGCCCAGCAGGCTTGGAACTTCATTTAGTCCCTCCGGACAAGGACCCCTCAGGCCCTGGCTACTTGTTGTTGTTAATGTTGTTGTTGTTTATGCTTTGCTGCTAAGATGTCTTGAAGCTTTATTATTTCAGGTACTTAGCAGCTTGGCATGGTCCTTTTTGCATTCTGCGTAGAGTCTGGACCACTTCATCTTTGGTTCAGCTGAGCTTCTTTCTGTTCTTCTCATCTTCATCTGATGTCAGCTGTGCTCCATAACCATCCGGGTTTGCTAAGGTTTGACATTGCTGGTCCATTTATTCTTGTCCTTAGCATTCCCTGAACCCTTCTTGAATGATATGCAGACATGGTTCTGCATCTTTTCGTTTTCATCTTCTGGTTCTTCATGGTGATCCGTAGTGTGGCTCTTAGGATCTTCTTTCTGCTCAGCCACTTTTCTGAATGCTATCTTCATGGCCTTCTCGACTCTCAGCTTAGTTGCCATCTTTAATGGCATCCTCATCGTTGTTGTAAGACCCCAAATTTTATTAAATAAAAGTATTCAATTTTTCTATTTAGTAAATGGTTAAATTGATAAAAGTTTAAAGTTAAGGGTGATATATGTAAATTTTTTAAAATAAGCAAGTGGTTATAAAATATTCATTGTTGTCGGGGAATATTCGTTTGGTCGTGGAATATTCTTGTTGTCGGAGAATATTCGTACGACAGCGCAGCTATTTGTGGACCCCACAACGGAATAACTGTCGGATATAGAAAGCGACAGAAATAACCATTTTATAAAATAATGGCGTAGTTGTTACCGTTAGAACTGTTGAAATACCCGGTGGTTAAAATACAGTGATACGCAGTGTTGCACAGTAGCACACGGTATTGCACAGTATTTCGAATTTTTGAGTCTTACGTGAGAAGGCACTTACTCAATTATTGTTACAGTAATTACTATTTAATATTTTATATTATTGACTCAATAATTGTTACATTGATATTTTATTGACTCAATAATTGCTACGTTAAATGATTGATTCAATAATTGCTACAGTGGATATTTTGTATTATTGATTCAATAATTGACACTGCACAGTATTTCACATTATCAACTCAATAATTCATATTATTTGAATAATATTATTAGATAGCATTATTGACAATGTCTAAGGAAGTTCTGTCTAGGAGGGGTTATTTAATTGCGCGCCAGTAAGGAGAAATCCTTATCGGAAGGCCCCCTCTTTCCTGGGAACGACCTGATTGTCAATATTGTAGTTCTATAATATTATTTTTGAATAATTAATTATTGATTTATATGATAAGGAAATATTTATTTTGTGGATATTAAAGAAGGAATTAGCACTGATGTGTTTTTATCAGTATTTTGGTGTGGAAAATCATCTGTTTGTGGATTTCGAATAATTTATGTTGGGAATTTGGAAAAACTTTCTTCTGCAAAGTTGTAGAGAATTAAATTTCCTATAGAAGGACATAGAATTTGTATTTTTCTGATGAAGGGGCTATTTATTATGAATTATTGAAGTTTCGGAAAATAAATATTTTTTAAATAAAATGGTGGGCCCCACTTTTGTTGTTGGTTGAAAAATCTGATTTTCTTAGCAGCCGGCGGCGGAGATTATTTTAAAAATAATATTATTTTATTATTTTAGTCTCCTTTGGCATCCTAAGCTTTTCCTATAAATAGGGTGCTTAGGTTAGAATTGAAAAACACACCAGAATCAGAAGTTTTCTTTCTCTATAATATCGAGCGTGTTTTTGTGAGTATTTCAATACTTTGAGTATTAGTATTCAGTGCAAGTTTCCTTCGGTATTATATCCGATATTCCAGCCAGAAGTACTATTCTTTTGAGGTAATAAGAGTATAACGGGGTCGAGCAGGGATAACAGGGGAATAGAGTGATGGTCTATAGCTGTTGATGTTTTCCATAAAACAGTATGAGAAGAATTATATTGAGAATTTAAAATGTGTGTGTCGTATTTTATACGTCATTTTAACAGTTGATTTTGGCGAACCAAATAGGCTGAGGTGAACCCAACTTTGGAAGGGTGTTTTGCCACTATCATACAAGATGTCTAATCACCTACAACTTCGGGTTATCATAAGACATGGTTGTGCACATCCACTTGCTGATTATATCTATGAGCACTACCTATATAATATTGGAGTTTGGTTGAAATATAATTCTCAATTGGAGACAATGGAGATAATTATATGGCAAGAGAAGACCCACCATTGGAAAGAACATGATAGTAATCTTCTCATTTTTCTTTGGGGTCTATTGGGTCAACCAAGGATAATTCTCAAGTCATATAATATCTATTATAACTTAGATGCATGGCCTCCCATGTACGAAGGCTTTCTTGAGCACTTTCCAAAGATTTTAATTCCTAAAACAGTTATTGACTGTACCTTTCGGTAACGTATTATTGATTTGAAGTATGGGCACTGTATTAGTATTGAAACTCACAGTTTAATTATGGTCGTATTTTGTACGACAGTTTAAAAGATAGAATTTGAAGATTTGTATTTGAAATTTTTGTTGAGTGTATTTCGTGGCGACCCAGAATGGGTTGGGTGGATTGGACCTATTTTGGGGGCGCTACATTTTGGTATCAGAGCTTAGGGATATTGTCGCTGGCGGAGATTGGAGTCTAGAACTAGGAGGGGAGGGACGAATAATATACTTCGCTAGTGTGTGACTTACCTAAGCTGACTTTTCTTACTTAATAAATTGACAATTGTTATATGTCAATTAACCTTGTTTTGAAGCGGTATTCTAGAATGAGCAATGGAGAAATCATGATGACAAGGAAGATGGAATCTGAAATGAAAGCAGGGTATTCTCAACTTTTTGAAATACCAGGTACGTAAATTTCGAGGACGAAATTTCATAAGGAGGGGAGATTGTAAGACCCCGAATTTTATGAAATAAAAGTATTCAATTTTTCTATTTAGTAAATGGTTAAATTGATAAAAGTTTAAAGTTAAGGGTGATATATGTAAATTTTTTAAAATAAGCAAGTGGTTATAAAATATTCATTGTTGTCGGGGAATATTCGTTTGGTCGTGGAATATACTTGTTGTCGGAGAATATTCGTACGACAGCGCAGCTATTTGTGGACCCCACAACGGAATAACTGTCGGATATAGAAAGCGACAGAAATAACCTTTTTATAAAATAACGGCGTAGTTGTTACCGTTAGAACTGTTGAAATACCCGGTGGTTAAAATACAGTGATACGCAGTGTTGCACAGTAGCACACGGTATTGCACAGTATTTCGAATTTTTGAGTCTTACGTGAGAAGGCACTTACTCAATTATTGTTACAGTAATTACTATTTAATATTTTATATTATTGACTCAATAATTGTTACATTGATATTTTATTGACTCAATAATTGCTACGTTAAATGATTGATTCAATAATTGCTACAGTGGATATTTTGTATTATTGATTCAATAATTGACACTGCACAGTATTTCACATTATCAACTCAATAATTCATATTATTTGAATAATATTATTAGATAGCATTATTGACAATGTCTAAGGAAGTTCTGTCTAGGAGGGGTTATTTAATTGCGCGCCAGTAAGGAGAAATCCTTATCGGAAGGCCCCCTCTTTCCTGGGAACGACCTGATTGTCAATATTGTAGTTCTATAATATTATTTTTGAATAATTAATTATTGATTTATATGATAAGGAAATATTTATTTTGTGGATATTAAAGAAGGAATTAGCACTGATGTGTTTTTATCAGTATTTTGGTGTGGAAAATCATCTGTTTGTGGATTTCGAATAATTTATGTTGGGAATTTGGAAAAACTTTCTTCTGCAAAGTTGTAGAGAATTAAATTTCCTATAGAAGGACATAGAATTTGTATTTTTCTGATGAAGGGGCTATTTATTATGAATTATTGAAGTTTCGGAAAATAAATATTTTTTAAATAAAATGGTGGGCCCCACTTTTGTTGTTGGTTGAAAAATCTGATTTTCTTAGCAGCCGGCGGCGGAGATTATTTTAAAAATAATATTATTTTATTATTTTAGTCTCCTTTGGCATCCTAAGCTTTTCCTATAAATAGGGTGCTTAGGTTAGAATTGAAAAACACACCAGAATCAGAAGTTTTCTTTCTCTATAATATCGAGCGTGTTTTTGTGAGTATTTCAATACTTTGAGTATTAGTATTCAGTGCAAGTTTCCTTCGGTATTATATCCGATATTCCAGCCAGAAGTACTATTCTTTTGAGGTAATAAGAGTATAACGGGGTCGAGCAGGGATAACAGGGGAATAGAGTGATGGTCTATAGCTGTTGATGTTTTCCATAAAACAGTATGAGAAGAATTATATTGAGAATTTAAAATGTGTGTGTCGTATTTTATACGTCATTTTAACAGTTGATTTTGGCGAACCAAATAGGCTGAGGTGAACCCAACTTTGGAAGGGTGTTTTGCCACTATCATACAAGATGTCTAATCACCTACAACTTCGGGTTATCATAAGACATGGTTGTGCACATCCACTTGCTGATTATATCTATGAGCACTACCTATATAATATTGGAGTTTGGTTGAAATATAATTCTCAATTGGAGACAATGGAGATAATTATATGGCAAGAGAAGACCCACCATTGGAAAGAACATGATAGTAATCTTCTCATTTTTCTTTGGGGTCTATTGGGTCAACCAAGGATAATTCTCAAGTCATATAATATCTATTATAACTTAGATGCATGGCCTCCCATGTACGAAGGCTTTCTTGAGCACTTTCCAAAGATTTTAATTCCTAAAACAGTTATTGACTGTACCTTTCGGTAACGTATTATTGATTTGAAGTATGGGCACTGTATTAGTATTGAAACTCACAGTTTAATTATGGTCGTATTTTGTACGACAGTTTAAAAGATAGAATTTGAAGATTTGTATTTGAAATTTTTGTTGAGTGTATTTCGTGGCGACCCAGAATGGGTTGGGTGGATTGGACCTATTTTGGGGGCGCTACATTTTGGTATCAGAGCTTAGGGATATTGTCGCTGGCGGAGATTGGAGTCTAGAACTAGGAGGGGAGGGACGAATAATATACTTCGCTAGTGTGTGACTTACCTAAGCTGACTTTTCTTACTTAATAAATTGACAATTGTTATATGTCAATTAACCTTGTTTTGAAGCGGTATTCTAGAATGAGCAATGGAGAAATCATGATGACAAGGAAGATGGAATCTGAAATGAAAGCAGGGTATTCTCAACTTTTTGAAATACCAGGTACGTAAATTTCGAGGACGAAATTTCATAAGGAGGGGAGATTGTAAGACCCCGAATTTTATGAAATAAAAGTATTCAATTTTTCTATTTAGTAAATGGTTAAATTGATAAAAGTTTAAAGTTAAGGGTGATATATGTAAATTTTTTAAAATAAGCAAGTGGTTATAAAATATTCATTGTTGTCGGGGAATATTCGTTTGGTCGTGGAATATACTTGTTGTCGGAGAATATTCGTACGACAGCGCAGCTATTTGTGGACCCCACAACGGAATAACTGTCGGATATAGAAAGCGACAGAAATAACCTTTTTATAAAATAACGGCGTAGTTGTTACCGTTAGAACTGTTGAAATACCCGGTGGTTAAAATACAGTGATACGCAGTGTTGCACAGTAGCACACGGTATTGCACAGTATTTCGAATTTTTGAGTCTTACGTGAGAAGGCACTTACTCAATTATTGTTACAGTAATTACTATTTAATATTTTATATTATTGACTCAATAATTGTTACATTGATATTTTATTGACTCAATAATTGCTACGTTAAATGATTGATTCAATAATTGCTACAGTGGATATTTTGTATTATTGATTCAATAATTGACACTGCACAGTATTTCACATTATCAACTCAATAATTCATATTATTTGAATAATATTATTAGATAGCATTATTGACAATGTCTAAGGAAGTTCTGTCTAGGAGGGGTTATTTAATTGCGCGCCAGTAAGGAGAAATCCTTATCGGAAGGCCCCCTCTTTCCTGGGAACGACCTGATTGTCAATATTGTAGTTCTATAATATTATTTTTGAATAATTAATTATTGATTTATATGATAAGGAAATATTTATTTTGTGGATATTAAAGAAGGAATTAGCACTGATGTGTTTTTATCAGTATTTTGGTGTGGAAAATCATCTGTTTGTGGATTTCGAATAATTTATGTTGGGAATTTGGAAAAACTTTCTTCTGCAAAGTTGTAGAGAATTAAATTTCCTATAGAAGGACATAGAATTTGTATTTTTCTGATGAAGGGGCTATTTATTATGAATTATTGAAGTTTCGGAAAATAAATATTTTTTAAATAAAATGGTGGGCCCCACTTTTGTTGTTGGTTGAAAAATCTGATTTTCTTAGCAGCCGGCGGCGGAGATTATTTTAAAAATAATATTATTTTATTATTTTAGTCTCCTTTGGCATCCTAAGCTTTTCCTATAAATAGGGTGCTTAGGTTAGAATTGAAAAACACACCAGAATCAGAAGTTTTCTTTCTCTATAATATCGAGCGTGTTTTTGTGAGTATTTCAATACTTTGAGTATTAGTATTCAGTGCAAGTTTCCTTCGGTATTATATCCGATATTCCAGCCAGAAGTACTATTCTTTTGAGGTAATAAGAGTATAACGGGGTCGAGCAGGGATAACAGGGGAATAGAGTGATGGTCTATAGCTGTTGATGTTTTCCATAAAACAGTATGAGAAGAATTATATTGAGAATTTAAAATGTGTGTGTCGTATTTTATACGTCATTTTAACAGTTGATTTTGGCGAACCAAATAGGCTGAGGTGAACCCAACTTTGGAAGGGTGTTTTGCCACTATCATACAAGATGTCTAATCACCTACAACTTCGGGTTATCATAAGACATGGTTGTGCACATCCACTTGCTGATTATATCTATGAGCACTACCTATATAATATTGGAGTTTGGTTGAAATATAATTCTCAATTGGAGACAATGGAGATAATTATATGGCAAGAGAAGACCCACCATTGGAAAGAACATGATAGTAATCTTCTCATTTTTCTTTGGGGTCTATTGGGTCAACCAAGGATAATTCTCAAGTCATATAATATCTATTATAACTTAGATGCATGGCCTCCCATGTACGAAGGCTTTCTTGAGCACTTTCCAAAGATTTTAATTCCTAAAACAGTTATTGACTGTACCTTTCGGTAACGTATTATTGATTTGAAGTATGGGCACTGTATTAGTATTGAAACTCACAGTTTAATTATGGTCGTATTTTGTACGACAGTTTAAAAGATAGAATTTGAAGATTTGTATTTGAAATTTTTGTTGAGTGTATTTCGTGGCGACCCAGAATGGGTTGGGTGGATTGGACCTATTTTGGGGGCGCTACATTTTGGTATCAGAGCTTAGGGATATTGTCGCTGGCGGAGATTGGAGTCTAGAACTAGGAGGGGAGGGACGAATAATATACTTCGCTAGTGTGTGACTTACCTAAGCTGACTTTTCTTACTTAATAAATTGACAATTGTTATATGTCAATTAACCTTGTTTTGAAGCGGTATTCTAGAATGAGCAATGGAGAAATCATGATGACAAGGAAGATGGAATCTGAAATGAAAGCAGGGTATTCTCAACTTTTTGAAATACCAGGTACGTAAATTTCGAGGACGAAATTTCATAAGGAGGGGAGATTGTAAGACCCCGAATTTTATGAAATAAAAGTATTCAATTTTTCTATTTAGTAAATGGTTAAATTGATAAAAGTTTAAAGTTAAGGGTGATATATGTAAATTTTTTAAAATAAGCAAGTGGTTATAAAATATTCATTGTTGTCGGGGAATATTCGTTTGGTCGTGGAATATACTTGTTGTCGGAGAATATTCGTACGACAGCGCAGCTATTTGTGGACCCCACAACGGAATAACTGTCGGATATAGAAAGCGACAGAAATAACCTTTTTATAAAATAACGGCGTAGTTGTTACCGTTAGAACTGTTGAAATACCCGGTGGTTAAAATACAGTGATACGCAGTGTTGCACAGTAGCACACGGTATTGCACAGTATTTCGAATTTTTGAGTCTTACGTGAGAAGGCACTTACTCAATTATTGTTACAGTAATTACTATTTAATATTTTATATTATTGACTCAATAATTGTTACATTGATATTTTATTGACTCAATAATTGCTACGTTAAATGATTGATTCAATAATTGCTACAGTGGATATTTTGTATTATTGATTCAATAATTGACACTGCACAGTATTTCACATTATCAACTCAATAATTCATATTATTTGAATAATATTATTAGATAGCATTATTGACAATGTCTAAGGAAGTTCTGTCTAGGAGGGGTTATTTAATTGCGCGCCAGTAAGGAGAAATCCTTATCGGAAGGCCCCCTCTTTCCTGGGAACGACCTGATTGTCAATATTGTAGTTCTATAATATTATTTTTGAATAATTAATTATTGATTTATATGATAAGGAAATATTTATTTTGTGGATATTAAAGAAGGAATTAGCACTGATGTGTTTTTATCAGTATTTTGGTGTGGAAAATCATCTGTTTGTGGATTTCGAATAATTTATGTTGGGAATTTGGAAAAACTTTCTTCTGCAAAGTTGTAGAGAATTAAATTTCCTATAGAAGGACATAGAATTTGTATTTTTCTGATGAAGGGGCTATTTATTATGAATTATTGAAGTTTCGGAAAATAAATATTTTTTAAATAAAATGGTGGGCCCCACTTTTGTTGTTGGTTGAAAAATCTGATTTTCTTAGCAGCCGGCGGCGGAGATTATTTTAAAAATAATATTATTTTATTATTTTAGTCTCCTTTGGCATCCTAAGCTTTTCCTATAAATAGGGTGCTTAGGTTAGAATTGAAAAACACACCAGAATCAGAAGTTTTCTTTCTCTATAATATCGAGCGTGTTTTTGTGAGTATTTCAATACTTTGAGTATTAGTATTCAGTGCAAGTTTCCTTCGGTATTATATCCGATATTCCAGCCAGAAGTACTATTCTTTTGAGGTAATAAGAGTATAACGGGGTCGAGCAGGGATAACAGGGGAATAGAGTGATGGTCTATAGCTGTTGATGTTTTCCATAAAACAGTATGAGAAGAATTATATTGAGAATTTAAAATGTGTGTGTCGTATTTTATACGTCATTTTAACAGTTGATTTTGGCGAACCAAATAGGCTGAGGTGAACCCAACTTTGGAAGGGTGTTTTGCCACTATCATACAAGATGTCTAATCACCTACAACTTCGGGTTATCATAAGACATGGTTGTGCACATCCACTTGCTGATTATATCTATGAGCACTACCCTATATAATATTGGAGTTTGGTTGAAATATAATTCTCAATTGGAGACAATGGAGATAATTATATGGCAAGAGAAGACCCACCATTGGAAAGAACATGATAGTAATCTTCTCATTTTTCTTTGGGGTCTATTGGGTCAACCAAGGATAATTCTCAAGTCATATAATATCTATTATAACTTAGATGCATGGCCTCCCATGTACGAAGGCTTTCTTGAGCACTTTCCAAAGATTTTAATTCCTAAAACAGTTATTGACTGTACCTTTCGGTAACGTATTATTGATTTGAAGTATGGGCACTGTATTAGTATTGAAACTCACAGTTTAATTATGGTCGTATTTTGTACGACAGTTTAAAAGATAGAATTTGAAGATTTGTATTTGAAATTTTTGTTGAGTGTATTTCGTGGCGACCCAGAATGGGTTGGGTGGATTGGACCTATTTTGGGGGCGCTACATTTTGGTATCAGAGCTTAGGGATATTGTCGCTGGCGGAGATTGGAGTCTAGAACTAGGAGGGGAGGGACGAATAATATACTTCGCTAGTGTGTGACTTACCTAAGCTGACTTTTCTTACTTAATAAATTGACAATTGTTATATGTCAATTAACCTTGTTTTGAAGCGGTATTCTAGAATGAGCAATGGAGAAATCATGATGACAAGGAAGATGGAATCTGAAATGAAAGCAGGGTATTCTCAACTTTTTGAAATACCAGGTACGTAAATTTCGAGGACGAAATTTCATAAGGAGGGGAGATTGTAAGACCCCGAATTTTATGAAATAAAAGTATTCAATTTTTCTATTTAGTAAATGGTTAAATTGATAAAAGTTTAAAGTTAAGGGTGATATATGTAAATTTTTTAAAATAAGCAAGTGGTTATAAAATATTCATTGTTGTCGGGGAATATTCGTTTGGTCGTGGAATATACTTGTTGTCGGAGAATATTCGTACGACAGCGCAGCTATTTGTGGACCCCACAACGGAATAACTGTCGGATATAGAAAGCGACAGAAATAACCTTTTTATAAAATAACGGCGTAGTTGTTACCGTTAGAACTGTTGAAATACCCGGTGGTTAAAATACAGTGATACGCAGTGTTGCACAGTAGCACACGGTATTGCACAGTATTTCGAATTTTTGAGTCTTACGTGAGAAGGCACTTACTCAATTATTGTTACAGTAATTACTATTTAATATTTTATATTATTGACTCAATAATTGTTACATTGATATTTTATTGACTCAATAATTGCTACGTTAAATGATTGATTCAATAATTGCTACAGTGGATATTTTGTATTATTGATTCAATAATTGACACTGCACAGTATTTCACATTATCAACTCAATAATTCATATTATTTGAATAATATTATTAGATAGCATTATTGACAATGTCTAAGGAAGTTCTGTCTAGGAGGGGTTATTTAATTGCGCGCCAGTAAGGAGAAATCCTTATCGGAAGGCCCCCTCTTTCCTGGGAACGACCTGATTGTCAATATTGTAGTTCTATAATATTATTTTTGAATAATTAATTATTGATTTATATGATAAGGAAATATTTATTTTGTGGATATTAAAGAAGGAATTAGCACTGATGTGTTTTTATCAGTATTTTGGTGTGGAAAATCATCTGTTTGTGGATTTCGAATAATTTATGTTGGGAATTTGGAAAAACTTTCTTCTGCAAAGTTGTAGAGAATTAAATTTCCTATAGAAGGACATAGAATTTGTATTTTTCTGATGAAGGGGCTATTTATTATGAATTATTGAAGTTTCGGAAAATAAATATTTTTTAAATAAAATGGTGGGCCCCACTTTTGTTGTTGGTTGAAAAATCTGATTTTCTTAGCAGCCGGCGGCGGAGATTATTTTAAAAATAATATTATTTTATTATTTTAGTCTCCTTTGGCATCCTAAGCTTTTCCTATAAATAGGGTGCTTAGGTTAGAATTGAAAAACACACCAGAATCAGAAGTTTTCTTTCTCTATAATATCGAGCGTGTTTTTGTGAGTATTTCAATACTTTGAGTATTAGTATTCAGTGCAAGTTTCCTTCGGTATTATATCCGATATTCCAGCCAGAAGTACTATTCTTTTGAGGTAATAAGAGTATAACGGGGTCGAGCAGGGATAACAGGGGAATAGAGTGATGGTCTATAGCTGTTGATGTTTTCCATAAAACAGTATGAGAAGAATTATATTGAGAATTTAAAATGTGTGTGTCGTATTTTATACGTCATTTTAACAGTTGATTTTGGCGAACCAAATAGGCTGAGGTGAACCCAACTTTGGAAGGGTGTTTTGCCACTATCATACAAGATGTCTAATCACCTACAACTTCGGGTTATCATAAGACATGGTTGTGCACATCCACTTGCTGATTATATCTATGAGCACTACCCTATATAATATTGGAGTTTGGTTGAAATATAATTCTCAATTGGAGACAATGGAGATAATTATATGGCAAGAGAAGACCCACCATTGGAAAGAACATGATAGTAATCTTCTCATTTTTCTTTGGGGTCTATTGGGTCAACCAAGGATAATTCTCAAGTCATATAATATCTATTATAACTTAGATGCATGGCCTCCCATGTACGAAGGCTTTCTTGAGCACTTTCCAAAGATTTTAATTCCTAAAACAGTTATTGACTGTACCTTTCGGTAACGTATTATTGATTTGAAGTATGGGCACTGTATTAGTATTGAAACTCACAGTTTAATTATGGTCGTATTTTGTACGACAGTTTAAAAGATAGAATTTGAAGATTTGTATTTGAAATTTTTGTTGAGTGTATTTCGTGGCGACCCAGAATGGGTTGGGTGGATTGGACCTATTTTGGGGGCGCTACATTTTGGTATCAGAGCTTAGGGATATTGTCGCTGGCGGAGATTGGAGTCTAGAACTAGGAGGGGAGGGACGAATAATATACTTCGCTAGTGTGTGACTTACCTAAGCTGACTTTTCTTACTTAATAAATTGACAATTGTTATATGTCAATTAACCTTGTTTTGAAGCGGTATTCTAGAATGAGCAATGGAGAAATCATGATGACAAGGAAGATGGAATCTGAAATGAAAGCAGGGTATTCTCAACTTTTTGAAATACCAGGTACGTAAATTTCGAGGACGAAATTTCATAAGGAGGGGAGATTGTAAGACCCCGAATTTTATGAAATAAAAGTATTCAATTTTTCTATTTAGTAAATGGTTAAATTGATAAAAGTTTAAAGTTAAGGGTGATATATGTAAATTTTTTAAAATAAGCAAGTGGTTATAAAATATTCATTGTTGTCGGGGAATATTCGTTTGGTCGTGGAATATACTTGTTGTCGGAGAATATTCGTACGACAGCGCAGCTATTTGTGGACCCCACAACGGAATAACTGTCGGATATAGAAAGCGACAGAAATAACCTTTTTATAAAATAACGGCGTAGTTGTTACCGTTAGAACTGTTGAAATACCCGGTGGTTAAAATACAGTGATACGCAGTGTTGCACAGTAGCACACGGTATTGCACAGTATTTCGAATTTTTGAGTCTTACGTGAGAAGGCACTTACTCAATTATTGTTACAGTAATTACTATTTAATATTTTATATTATTGACTCAATAATTGTTACATTGATATTTTATTGACTCAATAATTGCTACGTTAAATGATTGATTCAATAATTGCTACAGTGGATATTTTGTATTATTGATTCAATAATTGACACTGCACAGTATTTCACATTATCAACTCAATAATTCATATTATTTGAATAATATTATTAGATAGCATTATTGACAATGTCTAAGGAAGTTCTGTCTAGGAGGGGTTATTTAATTGCGCGCCAGTAAGGAGAAATCCTTATCGGAAGGCCCCCTCTTTCCTGGGAACGACCTGATTGTCAATATTGTAGTTCTATAATATTATTTTTGAATAATTAATTATTGATTTATATGATAAGGAAATATTTATTTTGTGGATATTAAAGAAGGAATTAGCACTGATGTGTTTTTATCAGTATTTTGGTGTGGAAAATCATCTGTTTGTGGATTTCGAATAATTTATGTTGGGAATTTGGAAAAACTTTCTTCTGCAAAGTTGTAGAGAATTAAATTTCCTATAGAAGGACATAGAATTTGTATTTTTCTGATGAAGGGGCTATTTATTATGAATTATTGAAGTTTCGGAAAATAAATATTTTTTAAATAAAATGGTGGGCCCCACTTTTGTTGTTGGTTGAAAAATCTGATTTTCTTAGCAGCCGGCGGCGGAGATTATTTTAAAAATAATATTATTTTATTATTTTAGTCTCCTTTGGCATCCTAAGCTTTTCCTATAAATAGGGTGCTTAGGTTAGAATTGAAAAACACACCAGAATCAGAAGTTTTCTTTCTCTATAATATCGAGCGTGTTTTTGTGAGTATTTCAATACTTTGAGTATTAGTATTCAGTGCAAGTTTCCTTCGGTATTATATCCGATATTCCAGCCAGAAGTACTATTCTTTTGAGGTAATAAGAGTATAACGGGGTCGAGCAGGGATAACAGGGGAATAGAGTGATGGTCTATAGCTGTTGATGTTTTCCATAAAACAGTATGAGAAGAATTATATTGAGAATTTAAAATGTGTGTGTCGTATTTTATACGTCATTTTAACAGTTGATTTTGGCGAACCAAATAGGCTGAGGTGAACCCAACTTTGGAAGGGTGTTTTGCCACTATCATACAAGATGTCTAATCACCTACAACTTCGGGTTATCATAAGACATGGTTGTGCACATCCACTTGCTGATTATATCTATGAGCACTACCCATATAATATTGGAGTTTGGTTGAAATATAATTCTCAATTGGAGACAATGGAGATAATTATATGGCAAGAGAAGACCCACCATTGGAAAGAACATGATAGTAATCTTCTCATTTTTCTTTGGGGTCTATTGGGTCAACCAAGGATAATTCTCAAGTCATATAATATCTATTATAACTTAGATGCATGGCCTCCCATGTACGAAGGCTTTCTTGAGCACTTTCCAAAGATTTTAATTCCTAAAACAGTTATTGACTGTACCTTTCGGTAACGTATTATTGATTTGAAGTATGGGCACTGTATTAGTATTGAAACTCACAGTTTAATTATGGTCGTATTTTGTACGACAGTTTAAAAGATAGAATTTGAAGATTTGTATTTGAAATTTTTGTTGAGTGTATTTCGTGGCGACCCAGAATGGGTTGGGTGGATTGGACCTATTTTGGGGGCGCTACATTTTGGTATCAGAGCTTAGGGATATTGTCGCTGGCGGAGATTGGAGTCTAGAACTAGGAGGGGAGGGACGAATAATATACTTCGCTAGTGTGTGACTTACCTAAGCTGACTTTTCTTACTTAATAAATTGACAATTGTTATATGTCAATTAACCTTGTTTTGAAGCGGTATTCTAGAATGAGCAATGGAGAAATCATGATGACAAGGAAGATGGAATCTGAAATGAAAGCAGGGTATTCTCAACTTTTTGAAATACCAGGTACGTAAATTTCGAGGACGAAATTTCATAAGGAGGGGAGATTGTAAGACCCCGAATTTTATGAAATAAAAGTATTCAATTTTTCTATTTAGTAAATGGTTAAATTGATAAAAGTTTAAAGTTAAGGGTGATATATGTAAATTTTTTAAAATAAGCAAGTGGTTATAAAATATTCATTGTTGTCGGGGAATATTCGTTTGGTCGTGGAATATACTTGTTGTCGGAGAATATTCGTACGACAGCGCAGCTATTTGTGGACCCCACAACGGAATAACTGTCGGATATAGAAAGCGACAGAAATAACCTTTTTATAAAATAACGGCGTAGTTGTTACCGTTAGAACTGTTGAAATACCCGGTGGTTAAAATACAGTGATACGCAGTGTTGCACAGTAGCACACGGTATTGCACAGTATTTCGAATTTTTGAGTCTTACGTGAGAAGGCACTTACTCAATTATTGTTACAGTAATTACTATTTAATATTTTATATTATTGACTCAATAATTGTTACATTGATATTTTATTGACTCAATAATTGCTACGTTAAATGATTGATTCAATAATTGCTACAGTGGATATTTTGTATTATTGATTCAATAATTGACACTGCACAGTATTTCACATTATCAACTCAATAATTCATATTATTTGAATAATATTATTAGATAGCATTATTGACAATGTCTAAGGAAGTTCTGTCTAGGAGGGGTTATTTAATTGCGCGCCAGTAAGGAGAAATCCTTATCGGAAGGCCCCCTCTTTCCTGGGAACGACCTGATTGTCAATATTGTAGTTCTATAATATTATTTTTGAATAATTAATTATTGATTTATATGATAAGGAAATATTTATTTTGTGGATATTAAAGAAGGAATTAGCACTGATGTGTTTTTATCAGTATTTTGGTGTGGAAAATCATCTGTTTGTGGATTTCGAATAATTTATGTTGGGAATTTGGAAAAACTTTCTTCTGCAAAGTTGTAGAGAATTAAATTTCCTATAGAAGGACATAGAATTTGTATTTTTCTGATGAAGGGGCTATTTATTATGAATTATTGAAGTTTCGGAAAATAAATATTTTTTAAATAAAATGGTGGGCCCCACTTTTGTTGTTGGTTGAAAAATCTGATTTTCTTAGCAGCCGGCGGCGGAGATTATTTTAAAAATAATATTATTTTATTATTTTAGTCTCCTTTGGCATCCTAAGCTTTTCCTATAAATAGGGTGCTTAGGTTAGAATTGAAAAACACACCAGAATCAGAAGTTTTCTTTCTCTATAATATCGAGCGTGTTTTTGTGAGTATTTCAATACTTTGAGTATTAGTATTCAGTGCAAGTTTCCTTCGGTATTATATCCGATATTCCAGCCAGAAGTACTATTCTTTTGAGGTAATAAGAGTATAACGGGGTCGAGCAGGGATAACAGGGGAATAGAGTGATGGTCTATAGCTGTTGATGTTTTCCATAAAACAGTATGAGAAGAATTATATTGAGAATTTAAAATGTGTGTGTCGTATTTTATACGTCATTTTAACAGTTGATTTTGGCGAACCAAATAGGCTGAGGTGAACCCAACTTTGGAAGGGTGTTTTGCCACTATCATACAAGATGTCTAATCACCTACAACTTCGGGTTATCATAAGACATGGTTGTGCACATCCACTTGCTGATTATATCTATGAGCACTACCCATATAATATTGGAGTTTGGTTGAAATATAATTCTCAATTGGAGACAATGGAGATAATTATATGGCAAGAGAAGACCCACCATTGGAAAGAACATGATAGTAATCTTCTCATTTTTCTTTGGGGTCTATTGGGTCAACCAAGGATAATTCTCAAGTCATATAATATCTATTATAACTTAGATGCATGGCCTCCCATGTACGAAGGCTTTCTTGAGCACTTTCCAAAGATTTTAATTCCTAAAACAGTTATTGACTGTACCTTTCGGTAACGTATTATTGATTTGAAGTATGGGCACTGTATTAGTATTGAAACTCACAGTTTAATTATGGTCGTATTTTGTACGACAGTTTAAAAGATAGAATTTGAAGATTTGTATTTGAAATTTTTGTTGAGTGTATTTCGTGGCGACCCAGAATGGGTTGGGTGGATTGGACCTATTTTGGGGGCGCTACATTTTGGTATCAGAGCTTAGGGATATTGTCGCTGGCGGAGATTGGAGTCTAGAACTAGGAGGGGAGGGACGAATAATATACTTCGCTAGTGTGTGACTTACCTAAGCTGACTTTTCTTACTTAATAAATTGACAATTGTTATATGTCAATTAACCTTGTTTTGAAGCGGTATTCTAGAATGAGCAATGGAGAAATCATGATGACAAGGAAGATGGAATCTGAAATGAAAGCAGGGTATTCTCAACTTTTTGAAATACCAGGTACGTAAATTTCGAGGACGAAATTTCATAAGGAGGGGAGATTGTAAGACCCCGAATTTTATGAAATAAAAGTATTCAATTTTTCTATTTAGTAAATGGTTAAATTGATAAAAGTTTAAAGTTAAGGGTGATATATGTAAATTTTTTAAAATAAGCAAGTGGTTATAAAATATTCATTGTTGTCGGGGAATATTCGTTTGGTCGTGGAATATACTTGTTGTCGGAGAATATTCGTACGACAGCGCAGCTATTTGTGGACCCCACAACGGAATAACTGTCGGATATAGAAAGCGACAGAAATAACCTTTTTATAAAATAACGGCGTAGTTGTTACCGTTAGAACTGTTGAAATACCCGGTGGTTAAAATACAGTGATACGCAGTGTTGCACAGTAGCACACGGTATTGCACAGTATTTCGAATTTTTGAGTCTTACGTGAGAAGGCACTTACTCAATTATTGTTACAGTAATTACTATTTAATATTTTATATTATTGACTCAATAATTGTTACATTGATATTTTATTGACTCAATAATTGCTACGTTAAATGATTGATTCAATAATTGCTACAGTGGATATTTTGTATTATTGATTCAATAATTGACACTGCACAGTATTTCACATTATCAACTCAATAATTCATATTATTTGAATAATATTATTAGATAGCATTATTGACAATGTCTAAGGAAGTTCTGTCTAGGAGGGGTTATTTAATTGCGCGCCAGTAAGGAGAAATCCTTATCGGAAGGCCCCCTCTTTCCTGGGAACGACCTGATTGTCAATATTGTAGTTCTATAATATTATTTTTGAATAATTAATTATTGATTTATATGATAAGGAAATATTTATTTTGTGGATATTAAAGAAGGAATTAGCACTGATGTGTTTTTATCAGTATTTTGGTGTGGAAAATCATCTGTTTGTGGATTTCGAATAATTTATGTTGGGAATTTGGAAAAACTTTCTTCTGCAAAGTTGTAGAGAATTAAATTTCCTATAGAAGGACATAGAATTTGTATTTTTCTG